>CM035170.1:46922855-47620738 GCA_020205615.1 Panax quinquefolius
AAAGCAAGCAATAGGGCCATGATGACTAGCCAAAGTTCAGCTATATATGGCCACACCATACCCAAGTTCAGTAGCTGTACAAATATTGTAAGAGCAAAAATCAGTAGAAGTTATATGGTGAAGGTGTAGGCATCCGACTTGTAAAGGAGAAGGCTTGATCAACAAAGCAACCATCAATCTCTCTATCTTGAAGTCTATAAACAAGCAGCCCGACAAGGTATACTAAATTGAACTTTTTCCATTCCTTTTCATTGGACAGTAATGGCCGAATGGCTGGGCATGGACTTGAAGGACTGTTACAGTCATTTTCTTTTAGTTGCTATGTTACTGCTGTAGTATTTAAGTAACTGGTATGCTATTGTTGTATTGCTATGAATTGAAATTAGGCACAAGGAGATAGGTTGGACTGAGGAGCAATAAGGGTGATAAAATGGATGTTTAATACAAACAAATAGCTATGACACAAGTAGTTTTAAACTATGCACACTAGTTGTTTGATAAAAGTCCCTAATGAACTGTTTTGCTTAACAGTTGGTTATTTGATAGAACTAAAGCTCAGGATTGGATGATATAACGAATGTGATGATAATTAGAGTGTTTGAGTATGTTGAGTTAAAACAAAATTCAATTTCAAGCCAAAACCAATAGTTGAAATTCAGTGTGTCAAGCTCTTTTTACCCACTGTTCTGGGTAGATTAATGAAACTGAAATGAAGGTTTTATACTTTCTAGAGATACTTCCATATGCTATGTGATATATATCTAAAAATGGTTATAAACGAACATATGGATTAGAAGTAAGAAGTGAAAGAACTAGCTAGGTTGGTCACAAAGCTGCTGCCCGTAGCAGCAGTAGTAGCATCAATTGGTGTTGGGCTGGAGTTCTTTCTAAGCTCTCAGTTGGCAAGCTAGGTATTTTTATGTTGTCTTGATTTGGTAAATACTTTGGGTTGGTATAGATTACGTATTATGGCTTCTTGTAAGCTAACCTAACAAATGAAGACTTGGTAAAGCATGGAGCAAGTATGAGTAGGAACTGCTGCTCACTGGCAGGCAGAAGGCAGCAAGAGCGGATCATGGCATGGGCTGGGGGCTCTTTTGAGTTCTCAGTTAACACAACTCAAAGAGAAAAACAAGTTAGTTAATATTCTTTCTAAATCGGTGAGTATATCACCTATATTTACTCCAAGAATTTAACATGTGATGGTGATTAGAATGTTTAAGCATAAAGCAAATTCTAGCGAAAACCAAATGTTAAAAATCTAGCATGTCAAACAAGCTCATTTACTCACTGATTTGGGCTGGAGGTTATTTCGGCCAGCAAGGGAAGAAAACAGTGGAGTATAACTAGATCATATATAGAAAGTGCAACCCATATCAAGGTAAGTAAGAGTTATATAAAGTTTATGAAAATTAGTGAGTTTGTATGTTGGGCAATATAAACTGTAGCTATAAATTGAATTATAATTGGGCTGTGATATGAGCTATGGTTAAAAGATTTAGCAATGGAAATTTATATGTGACATATTGGTTATGTTGGCAGCAATGAAATTAAAAGTTGGTGAGTTAGTAAACTCGTTAGTTTATGAACTAATAGTATATAATTCATTTAATTGTACAATTGGATGGTGTAAACTGAAAATAGAGATAAGGAGTATAAGATTGGTTGTGCGGAGTAATAAGGTGGAACAAATTTGGTTAGAACATAAGTGAATAGATATGAAATCTGCATTTTGAAATAACACGCACCACGTGTTCGCTAAAAGTCCTATATGTACTGTTTTTTATTAAAAATCAAATATTATATTGAAACAAGGCTTAGGATATATTCATATATTACATATGATGATAATTAAAGAGTTTGGGCGAATTATATTGAAGAGGAAGTAATTTTAAGCCAAAATGAGAAATATGAAAAGTTAGTGTGTCGGGCTACTTTTGGTTAACTATTTCGGCTAGTAATACTTTCTGGAAAATTATAATTTTCTGGGATCTTGTAGTGTGAAATCCCAGCTAGACATAGCCTCCGGAATGGACTCGTTCTGAGTTCGGACGACCGAGTTATGATGTGCCAAAGTGGGTTCGTCGAATCTGTCCAAAAATCTGGGAATCAGATTTGGACCTGTCCCTTGAGCGAATTTTCTGGAATTATGAGTATAGAATGTGAAAAATGTTATTGAATAAGAGTTGTAGCCTCGGAAGTTATCTTCGCGTGGGCGCAAGAATCGCTCAAAAATGTTTTAAAACGAATTAGTTATGACTGTTTTAGCGAGAGAGAGTAAAGCTGGGAAAAAGTTAAAAACTGTTATGATTGGGCATTTTTAAGTTCGGTTTTGGATTGCCTATGATGTCTAAAATGAGTGGCTTATATTTTCTAAATATATTCTTCTATGGTATCTACAATATATCCAAATTGGGACGGGATCGGTTTAGCGAATTAGGAATTAGAAAATCGCAAAACAGACATCGAGTACTTGGGGATGCCCAGCCAAGGTCAAGCACGTCGAGCTACGCTGGGCCAAGTTTCTGGCTGTGCCCGCTGTTTAGATGTCGTCGTGTTTACGCTATAAAAGCTATATATAAACTATACAAATCCCAAGTTTATAAAAATAGAGGCAAGAAATATTTCTATAATTAGATATAAATGGTTTATATATGTATATTTATATAATAAATATAAATATATTTATTACATAAATTATTTTTTAAGAATTTACAAATAATTTTATTTTAATGTGGTAAATTATTTTAATACATAAATGTTTACAAATAATTTTATTTTAAAATAAAAGTATATTCTTATAATAATTACTTTTATGGTAGAAATGTTTTTATTAATTATTTTCCATGAAAATATAATCATATATTATTTAAATAATATATGGAGTGATTTTAGAATAAATATAATAATTATTTTATTATATGAATTTTAGTCTGATTATTAAGTTAATTATTTTACCTTAATTATTAAGGTTAAATATGAAGAATAAATCGATATGGAATCCAAACCCTAATTTTGGATTATTGTCAAGGTATGAGAATAATAATATAATATTAATTATATTTTGATTTTTTCGATGCTATAAATATGTAATGTATATCGTGGAATGGATAATGGTTGGTCAATTATTATGGTGTTATATGACAAATCCTAGTTTTCTTTGTGAAACCCTAATTTAAAACTTCGAATACGAGTTCGAAGCTATTTAGTAGCTGTGTGATTGTGAGTTTAAGACTATTATATAAGCGTGTTATATGATTTTAGATTGTGTGTTATATAATGTTATGATAATTAGAAAACCACAATTGTAAATTTAAAACCCTAGTTTATATTTGAATTTCTAATAATTAGAAACCCTAATTGGAAACCTAAACTAGAGATTTTGATTAGTCGAAATTGTGTGTTAGTTGTGGATAATACTTGCGTATGATAGATTTTATTGCAAATTAAGGTAAACCTAATTAGTAAATTAAAATTATAATGATTAGAACCCTAATTAAAGATCTAAAACCTAAATTATTAAAAACCCTAATTTTCTATTAAAACCCTAATTTTAATTAGTAAGTTATAATTAAAATTTTATTGAACTTTAATCTTAATTGTTCAAAACCTAGAAATTATTTGGGATACCTTAAGGATTAAAATCTAGTGATTAAAACCTAGATTCAAGCACCGTGGACAAGTATACCCTTAAAATAATAATGCAAAATGACCAAATTACCCTTTATTTAAAAATGGATTGTTCTAGAATTGCATGACTCATCACTTGTGTTTATCCCATGTGTAAAAACCAACCATCCTTATCCTTATTGCCACCTTGCAAGCTAGATGCATTGAATCTATGTTACATAAATAGATTAAAGGAGAGAAAATCATTTGCTAGCCATTTTGTACACAACACCCAAGCCTTTTCTCTCAACCCAAAACCCACGAAAATATAAGCTAAATCAGTTCCATAAACAAGCCCCACGATCAGCTATAACAAATCAGAAGCCTAAGATCTAGATCGATCAAAGTAAAGGTATTAAACCCTAATTCAAAATCATCCAAATTTGGTTGTTAGATGTTATGTTTGAGTGTTAGAATATGTTTGTTAGTAGTGTATAATGATGATGCTGGTTGATGGATGTTAGATCCATAACATCTATAGGCTCGGTTTGAGTTTTTGCAAAATCTGGAAAAACTTGGTTCCGTGGTTTGACAACGAATGTTAGTGGCCACAGATCCTTGATCGTTTATGATTTGTGTTGTTTTTAAGTTGTTACATGTAGCTTGTGTGTTGTGATCATAATCTGCAAAGTGGACTCAATGTCATTTGATGTCTAGAATAGAAGTTATTTACGGTCAAATGTAGTTGACCGTGATCGTGGCGATCGGAGTTTCGGGTAACCCGAAGCGACTGAACCTAATTAAACGACGACAAGCTTTTAAGCCTGTTCGTATCTTTTAGTGTATTTATGTTTTGTTGTTTGTGTTGTATCTAGTCTATAGCTTGATATTTGTACTACATGTTCATGCCTTATAATATCCTAAGAATCATATGGAGGAGAGTCAGTGGCTAGTCAAAGCAGGCCAGATGATCACGAACTGAGTTTCTGGGTAACCCAGAAACTCAAGAAAGTGATCTCTGACAGGGTTTAAACAGCATGGATCTTGTTATTTGGTTGTTGTTTTGTTGCTTTTATGTAATGAATCTCTTCCTTGTTATGTTGGCTACATACTCCATGTATTAAAGAACAAAAACATTACAAGATCAACAAGTTGTGGAAGCCCAAAACGAGGCCGGTCGAATCGTTCTTCATTTACGGTAACCCGAAAAATGAAGAACAACTCGATGACTTTTTTTCAAGGCTCCAGATCTCGTTAGTTAAGCATGTTTTGATGATGTTATGTGTTGGATCGTGTAATCTTGTACTTGTATTACATTATCTCATCCATCAACATGTCCGAAAACAAATTTAGTAGCGTTTAATCATCAATGGTCAAAGTGGTACCTACTTTTCTTCGCCTTATGAATGCTTCAAGAACATGAAGAACACCTATAGCGATAGTTTTGTCACTATAGGTGACCTTTAGCGACATTTATGATATTTTATTTTCCGAAAATTAATTAATAAATAGAAAAAATAGTTTTTAATTATTAAAAATACCAAATAAATTATTAAAAATTATTTTAAATTCTAAAAATTAGTTTTTAATTATTTTAAATATATTTCATAAATATTTAATATTTTTGGAATATTAAAATATTTAATTTATTTAATTATAATATTAAATAAATTATTTAAAAATGATTTTAATATTTGAAAAATCATTTAAAATTATATTATGATATAAAAAAATATTTTAAGTTATTTTTAATGACTTTTAATATTTTGTGATAAATTTCATTAATAAATTAATATTAATGATAATTAAGTTATTTACTAAATGAATTAAATAAATTAATTAAAAATGATTTTATTATATTAAAATCATTTTAAATAATAATAAGGTATTTAAAAATATTTTAAGTTATAAAATATAACTTTTAATATTTAAAGATAAATTTCATTAATTAATTATTATTAATGATATTAAGGTTATTTAATAATTATATTAAATAATTTAGTTTAAAAATAATTTTAATATTATAATAATCATTTTAAATGAAAATAAAGTGTTTAAAGATATTTTAAGTTATAAAACATAACTTTTAATATTTAAAGGATAATTTCATTAATAATTTAATATTAATAATTATTAATTTATTATTAATGATATTAAATTTATTTAATAATTATATTAAATAAATAGTTTAAAATGGTTTTATTAATTTAAAATCATTTAAAAGGGATATAAATGAATTAAAAATATTTTAAGTTATACTTAATGACTTTTAATATTTTGATAAATAAAACATTAATACTTTAATATTAATGATAATTATTTAAAAATAATTTTAAATATTTTAAAAATCATTTAAAGGGTAATATTAATACTTTAAAAGTATTTTGAGTTATTATAAATAACTTTAATATTTTGGAAATGATTTCATTAATAGTTTAATATTAATTAAATATTAATGATAATAGAATTGTTTAATATTTAAATCATTTAATAATGATTCCTATGTTTGAAAATTTATGATAAATTATAATAAATGTTTTAAAATTATTATAAGTCATTTAAAAATAATATGATAGATACGTATAGATATTGAGTTATGAGATGAGTCTTTAGACTCGATAATTACCGATAAAGTTGCCGGTGACAATCGACATGTTTTGAAATTGATCTGGACTTAGATAATTTGATTAGATAAAGTGATTATTTGTGATTGATGGTTATTAAACATATGTAATAATGTGATTAGGGTATGTGTCTTGATACGCGAAATGCGATGTTATGTGTTATAATATATTATTCTAATCGAACGAAATGATCTTATTAATGATAGGTGTGATATAAGCGATAAAACTAAATTGCAAATTATAAGCGTAGCATCGTGCAAGTATCTTATCTTTGCATTTTCTTTATCTGATGGACATGAGTAAGAATATTTATGAATTATATTATTATTTATATGAGTTATTAACCTTATATTATATAAGCTCATTGATTATCAACATGTTAGTATATGGTAACTCAGATATATATATTTTGTTCGTTAATTTCTAGAAATGGTTAAACAAGTGTCCCCACTTGGATAATCATTATATTTAATCACATGTTGATATACCTTTGTCAATTACCCGTATATATATATATATGAATTATAGATTATTGTTGAACAAGATAAAACCTTTGATTTGGAACCCGAATAAGTATGAACATCCCTACACGGAAAACTTTTATGTGCCCAAGGCGGAGACGAGAGTGAACGATACCCTCGTTCTTTAAATGTAGTATTGATCGATCACGAGGCATAATGGGTGATCACCCCCCCGTGCCCGTAAGTTATGATGGTTTGCAGATGAATTTCATTTAACCTTTTTGAAAATTGAAAACAATGTTCATAGTATGTCACATTAACCCTATTTATAGTCGATCGTAGTTTCAAAAATTTGATATAAATTGATATATTATTATCATTGGTACAAATTACTTCACAACTATTGAATGGTTTGTAGAAGGGTAGTATAAAGAAAACATTTAAATTCTTTCAACTATATATATATATTATTATTACTTGCTTTGGAGCACTCAAATGCTCATCCTTGCTTAATTTAAATGTTTTCAACTAAGTGTGAAGAACCGTAAAGCTCGCAAAAAAAACAAAGGAAAAGGAAAGCTAACAAAATAAGATTTGTGGTAGTTTATGTAATAGTTTGATATTATTAAGACAAGTATGATGATATATATTATCTATCATGGGTTGTAATGAATGTATTAAAGGTTACGTGCTTGGGAGCTAGACTACGATAATTATGTAAATTAAGTTTGAATTTTATATTATTGTTATTATTATTAGTATTATTAGCTCATAGAAATGGTATCGTAAAACACCGAGTTTGGGTTTCAAGTACCCGGTTTGGGGCCTTACAGTTGGTATCGAGCTTAGGGTTAAAAACCTTAGGTGGGTTAGACCTTGGGCTATAACCTTAAAAAGAGAGAAAACGTTGAAAATATAAATAACTTCATATAGAGTTTAAAAGAGATGAATTGAATAAATTCATCGTCAAATAAAATAAAAGATAACTTATATAAAACTATTATTTGTTGTGTGTATATATATATATTAATCAAGATAATTTATGTGTGTAGATATACGGTGGAAAAGGCTTTATATATGTATATAGCATGAAGAAGGATCAAACCCATACACACGAAGTGATATCGAAGCCAATAAAATTGAAATGGAGGCTCACAATGAAAACAACTTTCGAGACGATGTGGTTATTGTAGAAAATGTAGTACAAGATCCGGAGATGGTGGAGTTGACGAGATAGTGATTCTGAACACTAAAGTTGAAATTTGATCAAGCATCAATGGAGGTGCGAGGATCGAGAGAACAAGGTTTCTTCTCTGGAAAGGCTTGTGGGAGATAGAAAAGGCATTAAATAATCAATTCGTCAAGCGTTAATAGAAACAATGGAAGAACAAGATAAGCTTAAAATCCAAATTGATCGGATGGAGCCACAAGCAACACATCGTGTGCGACTCCGAGCAAGAAGGGAAAAGAAAGATAGAAGACCATGACTTAGGAAAATTCGATAAGAAGAAAGGAAAATAATTTGTTATACATGCGGTTATGAAGGACATACTACTCTGTATTGTCGACTACAAACCGAGGAGCATGTTTTATCTATGGGATAGAAGGACATCAGTGAAAATGTTGTCGAGAAAGAGGTGTAATAAATAAGTAGTATAGGTTACATTGTGTGTAGGTGTGTTTAATGTAATATATAGGATAAGTATATACATGTAATGTAATGTTTCTCAACTTTTATAATGATCAAGCTTGTAAATCCAGACTTTTGTGGTCATAAAGGGATAGTATTTGAAGTTTAAAAGCATTATGTGCTATGTTATGTAAAATATTAGTTAAATGAATATGAATCTATGTTTGAGAAATGAAACAAGTTTAAAATATTAAACTTATGTGACAAGGTTTAGAATGTAAGTTAAATTTATGATTTTATTTAATCGATAATGCTGCCAAGGCGTCGAACTTCGAAATCAAAGGCGAAGAATCATCGACAACGTTGAGGACAACAACAAGCGGACCCGATGCAACACTTTTGCCAACATGGTAGCACAAGCTATGCGTGAGGAATACCGATCATTGGAAACCAATGGACAACAACTTAGCAAATTTCAAAGACTTTAAAGTTGTAGGACCACGAATTTTAAAGGTCTGGTGACCTGTAGAAGCCCAAACTTGGGTTAAAGAGATTGAAAAGGCGTTTGTGGTAGCTAGGGTAGTGAGGGGCAAAAACCGCTTTTGCCACTTACGTGATGAAGGGGAAGCAAATTTTTGGTGGGAAGCGAATCGGTGAGGCGGGAGAGAAGGTGTAGTCACATGGGATAGATTTAAACTACTCATTCTTGAGAACTATTTTTCACCTAGTATGCGAGGCTAGGATTGAGGTTAAATTTTTAGAATTGAAGCAGGAAAACATGACGGTGTCAGAATACGCCTCCAAATTTAATGAGTTAGCTAGGTTTACCCCGCATCAAGTGGATACAAAGGCTAGAAAAGCGAGAAGGTTTGAGCTGGGATTAAAACCCTGGCTCTATAACAAGGTGGCGGTGTTGCGATTCCTACATTTGCGGCACTTATGGAGAAAGCGATTATTGGCGAGGAGGAAGTGAGGCCATGAGCCTCTACAACAAGGAGAGAAAAGATAAGGGCAAGGCCAGAAGGAGGAGGCGGGAAGGTAGGAATTAATAGTGGGAGCGGGGGTGGAGATGGAAAGAGGAAGGTGAACAACTTTGGAAGTGTTCGGTGAAAGCAGAAGGTGTTAAGAAGCGAGATGGTGCAGTGTAAGAATTGGGAAAGAACCACTCGGGGGAGTGTTTGAAGGGGAAGTTTGTTTGTTATAAGTGCGGGCAGGAGGGCCATATCTCTCCCAACTGCCCCAATCCTAGGATGAACAGTGGATGTTTTCTGTGCGGATCGACTGAGCACAGGGTGAAAGATTGTCCGAAGAGGAGGGTGGAGGCAGGTAGTGTTAATACTGGAACTGGCAGCGGGACTTTGGCAATCATGGGACCGACTTCGTCAAGCAAGCCAACAAAATCTACTGCGAGGATTTTCAACATGACGGTCCAGGATACGGCAGCAGCTGGCACTGGAACCCCAGGTGTGATTTGTATAACTTTTATTTTCTTATGCATGATTTTCATATATATAGTAATTTATTTCTAAAGAAATTTTGAGGAGGAATTTGAGTTCTTTTAGAAACCAATTTTTTCGTTTAATCGAAAAAAACAAGCTTTATGTGTAATAGTTAAAGATCGATTTGATCAAATTAGGATCGAGATCTACTTGCAAATGATTGTGTATGCTATGTACCCTGTATGTATATAGGTTTTAAAAGCGGTGATTAGGGGCGGAATCTTTATAAGGGAGGTGAATGTAACAACTTGATATTTTCTATATAAATAAATAAGAAATTTTGCGTATAATTTTTTTTTTATTATTTTTTAAGGATGAGAATTTGTACAAGATATTGTGTATATATATATTATATGGTAAATAAAAATATATTTATTACATAAATGTTTACAAATAATTTTATTTTAGAATTATTGATTATTATAAAAGTATATTCTTATAATAATTACTTTTATGGTAGAAATGTTTTTATTAATTATTTTCCATGAAAATATAATCATATATTATTTAAATAATATATGGAGTGATTTTAGAATAAATATAATAATTATTTTATTATATGAATTTTAGTCTGATTATTAAGTTAATTATTTTACCTTAATTATTAAGGTTAAATATGAAGAATAAATCGAGATATGGAATCCAAACCCCTAATTTTGGATTATTGTCAAGGTATGAGAATAATAATATAATATTAATTATATTTTGATTTTTTTCGATTACTATAAATATGTACTTGTATCATGGATAGATAATGGTTGGTCAATTATGGTGTTATATGACAAATCCTAGTTTTCTTTGTGAAACCACTAATTTAAAACTTCGAATACTGAGTTCGAAGCTATTTAGTAGCTGTGAATTGTGAGTTTAAGACTATTATATAAGCGTGTTATATGATTTTAGATTGTGTGTTATATAATGTTATGATAATTAGAAAACCTAATTTGTAAATTTAAAACCCTAGTTTATATTTGAATTTCTAATAATTAGAAACCCTAATTGGAAACCTAAACTAGAGATTTTGATTAGTCGAAATTGTATTCTTGTGGATAATAATAGCGTATGATAGATTTTATTGCTAATTAAGGTAAACCTAATTAGTAAATTAAAATTATAATGATTAGAACCCTAATTATGATTTGGAAAACCCTAATTTTTTTAAAACCCTAATTTTATTTAGTAAGTTATAATTAAAATTTTATTGAACTTTAATCTTAATCCTTAAAACCACAGAAATTATTTGGGATACCTTAAGGATTAAAATCTAGTGATTAAAACCTAGATTCAAGCACCGTGGACAAGTATACCCTTAAAATAATAATGCAAATGACCAAATTACCCTTTATTTAAAAATGGATTGTTCTAGAATTGCATGACTCATCACTTGTGTTTATCCCATGTGTGTAAAACCAACCGATCCTTATCCTTATTGACACCTTGCATGATAGATACATTGCATCTATGTTACTATAAATAGATTAAAGGAGAGAAAAATCATTTGCTTTAGCCATTTTGTACACAACACCCAAGCCTTTTCTCTCAACCCAAAACCCATGAAAATATAAGCTAAATCGGTTCCATAAACAAGCCCCACGATCACTATAACAAATCGAAGCTAAAGATCTAGATCGATCAAAGTAAAGGTATTAAACCCTAATTAAAATCATCCAAATTTGGTTGTTAGATGTTATGTTTGAGTGTTAGAATATGTTGTTAGTAGTGTATAATGATGATGCGGGTTGATGGATGTTAGATCCATAACATCTATAGGCTCGGATTTGAGTTTTTGCAAAATCTGGAAAAACTTGGTTACGTAGTCCGACAACGAATGTCGGTGGCCACGAGATCCTTGATCGTTATGATTTGTGTTGTTTTTAAGTTGTTACATGTAGCTTTGTATTGTGGTTACATAATCTGCAAGTGGACTCAAGGTCATTTTATGTCTAGAATAGAAGTTATTCTGATTCAAAATAGTTGACCGGCCGTGATCGGGGAGTTTACGGGTAACCTGAAGCGACCACAAGAACCGACAACAAGCTTTAAGCCGGTCGTATCTTTTTAGTGTATTTATGTTTTGTTGTTTGTGTGTTGTATCTAGTCTATAGCTTGATATTTGTACTATATGTTCATGCCTTATAATATCCTAAGAATCATATGGAGGAGAGTTAGTGGTTGGTTTGGTCAAAGCAGCGGATGATCATCTGATGAGTTTTACGGGTAACCCGAAACTTCGAGAACGTGATCTCTGACGAGGTTTGACCGACATGGATCTTGTTATTTGGTTGTTGTTTTGTTGCTTTTATGTAATGAATCTCTTCCTTGTTATGTTGGCTACATACTCCATGTTTTAAAGAACAAAAACATTACAAGATCAACAAGTTGTGGAAGCCCAAAACGAGCCAATCGAACTGTTCTTCATTTCTGGGTAACCCAGAAAATGAAGAACAACTCTGACAGCTTGTTCAAGGCTCGAGATCTTGGTTATATTAGTTAAGCATGTTTTGATGATGTTATGCATTGGATCGTGTAGTCTTGTACTTAGTACTACATTATCGACCATCAACATGTCCGAAACAAATTTAGTAGCGTTTAATCGATAGTCAAAGTGGTACCTTTGTGCGCTCTCGCTTTATGAATGCTCAGAGAACATGAAGAACACCTATAGCGACAGTTTGTCACTATAGGTGACCTTTAGCGACAGACATTTATTTTTATTTTTTAAATTAATTAATAAATAGAAAAAAAATAGTTTTTAATTATTAAAAAATACCAAATAAATTATTAAAAATTATTTTAAATTCAAAAATTAGTTTTAATTATTTTAAATATATTTCATAAATATTTAATATTTTTGGAATATTAAAAATATTTAATTTATTTAATTATAATATTAAATAAATTATTTAAAAATGATTTTAATATTTGAAAAATCATTTAAAATTATATTATGATATAAGAAAATATTTTAAGTTATTTTTAATGACTTTTAATATTTTGTGATAAATTTCATTAATAAATAAATATTAATGATAATTAAGTTATTTACTAAATGAATTAAATAAATTAATTAAAAATGATTTTATTATATTAAAAATCATTTTAAATAATAATAAGGTATTTAAAAATATTTTAAGTTATAAAATATAACTTTTAATATTTAAAGATAAATTTCATTAATTAATTATTATTAATGATATTAAGGTTATTTAATAATTATATTAAATAATTTAGTTTAAAAATGATTTTAATATTATAATAATCATTTTAAATGAAAATAAAGTGTTTAAAGATATTTTAAGTTATAAAACATAACTTTTAATATTTAAAGGATAATTTCATTAATAATTTAATATTAATAATTATTAATTTATTATTAATGATATTAAATTTATTTAATAATTATATTAAATAAATAGTTTAAAAATGGTTTTATTAATTTAAAATCATTTAAAAGGGATATAAATGAATTAAAAATATTTTAAGTTATACTTAATGACTTTTAATATTTTGATAAATAAAACATTAATACTTTAATATTAATGATAATTATTTAAAAATGATTTTAAATATTTTAAAAATCATTTAAGGGTAATATTAATACTTTAAAAGTATTTTGAGTTATTATAAATAACTTTAATATTTTAGAAATGATTTCATTAATAGTTTAATATTAATTAAATATTAATGATAATAGAATTGTTTAATATTTAAATCATTTAATAATGATTCGATGTTTGAAAATTTATGATAAATTATAATAAATGTTTTAAAATTATTATAAGTCATTTAAAAATAATATATGGTGATACGTATAGATATTGAGTTACGAAATAGAGTCTTAGACTCGATAATTACTGATAAAAGTCGCTTGTCATTTACTGCAAGCGTGTTTTAAATTGATCCGGAACTTAGATAATTTGATTAGATAAAGTGATTATTTGTGATTGATGGTTATTAAACATATGTAATAATGTTATTAGGTTTTGTCTTGATGCGATAAAAGCGATGTTATGTGTTATAATATATTATTCTAATCGAACGAAAATGATCTGATTAATGATAGGTAGTGATATAAACGATAAAACTAAATTGCAAATTATAAGCGGTAGCGTCAGTGATATCTTATCTTTGCATTTTCTTTATCTGATGGACATGAGTAAGAATATTTATGAATTATATTATTCTTTATACAGATTATTAACCTTATATTATATAAGCTCATTGATTATCAACATGTTAGTATATGGTAACTCGGATATATATATATTTGTTACGTTAATTTCTAGAAATGGTTAAACAAGTGTCCCCACTTGGATAATCATTGTATTTAATCACATGTTGATATACCTTTATCGATTACCCGTATACATATATGTTGAATTATAGATTATTGTTGAACAAGATAAAACCTTTGATTTGGAACCCGAACAAATATGAACATCCTACACGGGAAAACTTTTTATGCTTGAGGCGACGAGTGAAACGATACCCTCGTTCTTACATTTAGTATTGATCGATCACGAGCGTAGTAACGGTGATCACCCCCGTGCCCGTAAGTTATGATAGTTTGCAGATGAATTTCTGTTTAACCTATTTGAAAATTGAAAACAATGTTCATAGCATGTTACCTAAACCCTATTTATAGTCAGTACGTAGTTTCAAAGATTTGATATAGAATTGATATAATATTATCATTGGTACAGATTACTTCACAACTATTGAATCGTTGTAGAAGGGTAGTATAAAGAAAACATTTAAATTCTTTCAGCTTATATATATAATTGCTATTACTTGCTGGGCACTCAAATGCTCATCCTGGTTTAAATTTAAATGTTTTCAGCTAAGTGTGAAGAACCAGAAAGCTCATGCAAAAACAAAGGAAAAGGAAAACTAACCAAATAAGATTTGTGGTAGTTTATGTAATAGTTTGATATTATTAAGACAAGTATGACATATATTATCTATCATGGGTTGTAATGAATGTATTAAAGGTTACGTACTTGGGAGCTAGACTCTGATAATTTTGTAAATTAAGTTTGAATTTTATATTATTGTTATTATTATTAGTATTATTCCGCTCATAGAAATGGTATCGTAAAAAGCATCGAGTTCGAGTTCAAGTACCCGGATTTGGGGCCTTACAATAAAACCATGAGAGAACCTTTTTGGCATTGAACACCAAGAATATAAATGCATGAACTGAATGTGAAACTTATGTGCTATGTGATGCATGATAGACTGTTAGACTTGCTGGGCCGTCGTGCTCAATCTTGCTTAATTTGCAGGTTAAAGCTATGATGCGATACATCGTGATTAGGAGCGCATGAAAAGAAGACTAGTGATTTAATTGAGAGTTTGTTGAATCATTTGATGGTATTTACGTGTGTAAACCACAGAGAAGTAAATCTTTGAATAATTCAATAGATGAAGATCATTTGTTCTGAATTAGGAATATGTTTGAAATAATGATTTGTACATATATTCATATCTATTCAGATTAAATAAATCATGTAATAAATATGATTCTAGTATAAAGAAGAATGGTAAAGGTTGCAATTCAGGGAATGAATGAAAAAAAATTTATTCCGCATTTTTAGCTATTTTAACATTAAATAATGTTTTAAAGCTAGAACATGATAATATTAACGCACAAGATCGGGAAGGAAAATAGTCCCGATTTTGGGGGCGTTACACTTGACTTGCTACCTGATAGCTTTACCTGCTATTATTGCCACCCACCACATTTGAAATTCAATTTGGGCACATTTCTCATCAACCAAAAGTGGGGCCCACTAATTCTAGAATTTTCCACCAAAATGATAAATTCCAAAACTTCAACAATTTCTGAACCAGTCACCTCTTAAAATTCATAACAAATCATACGTTCATTTTTAACGGTTCAAAATTTGTGGACATATACTCAATGTATATATGTATAACATATCCAAAAATCACAACGATCCAACGGTCGAATTAAAAATTATAACTCACGCAATATATCTCAAGAGCACTTGTTTGATTTTTAATACCTCATTTCTGATAAAATACTGATAAAACACCTCAACATTAATTCCTTCAGTTATAACCACATAAATAAATCCATCATTTAAATCCGCATCAAATAAATATTTCCTTATCATATAAATCAATAATTAATTATTCACAAATAATATTACAGAATCACATTTATGACAACTAGGCAGTTCCCAGGAAAGAAGGGGCTTTCCGATAAGGATTTCTCCTTACTGCCGCGCAATTAGGTGACCAAACCTCTCCTTGAAAGAAATTTCTAGACAATGCCAATAATGCTATCTCATAATATTTTTCAAATAATATGAATTATTGATCCGATAATGGGAAATATTGTGCAGTGACAATGATTGAAACAACAATAATATAAAATATCAACGCATCAATTATTGAACCAACAAAATAAAATATTGAACAGTAATTACTGTAACAATTATTGAGTAGTGCCTTCTTACGTAAGAATCAATAATTCAAAAATACTGTGCAAAATCGTGTGCTATTTATGCAACCACGCCAGACATCGTATTTTAACCACCGGGTAATCGAACAGTGTTAACGGTAATAACTACGTCATTATTTGTAAAAACTCAAATTTGTTGTTTTCTTCATCCGACCGTTATCCTTTATGGGGCCCACAAATGGTTCTTACTGCCAATATTTAATATTCCCCAAAGAAAGAATATTCCACGACCAAACGAATATTCCCCAAACAATGAATGAATATTTTATAACCACTTGCTTATTTTGCAAAATTTGCACATTTCACCCATAACCAAAATATTATATCAAATTAACACCTTATTATTCACAATAATAATTAGAGGAAATTCGATTTTATTTATAATAACTTGGGGTCTTATAACCTCCCCTCCTTATGAAATTTCGTCCTCGAAATTGACGTACGTACCATGTGTTTCGAAAATGTGAGGATACCTCGCTTTCATTTCTGATTCCAACTCCCAGGTCATTTCTTCAATAGCATTGTTCCTCCACAAAACCTTAACTTGTGGTATAACCTTCGTGCGTAGGACATGCTCTTTCATATCCAAGATCTTAACAGGTACCTCATCGTACATTAAATCTTCGACTATCTCATCTGGTTATAACTCAATAATGTGGTTCGGGTCTTTCATATATTTACGAATCATAGATATGTTAAAAAAATTATGAACACGAGACATGCTTGGAGTAATGCGAGACTATAGGCCACATTTCATATTCGGTCAAGAATCTCAAATGGACCAACAAATCGTGGATTGAGCTTTCCTCTCTTCCCAAATCTTGTAACTCCCTTCCATGGTGCAACACGTAATAATACATGATCCCCAATATTAAATTCCACGTCCTTTCGATGAAGATCCGCATAACTCTTTTGTCGATCATGTGACGTTTGTATACGTTGTCGAATCATTTGGATCTTCTCTGTAGTTATGCGTACCAATTCTGGTCCCAACAACGTTGCTTCACCCACCTCGTCCCAGCATACTGGAGAGCGACACTTTCTTCCATACAATGCTTCAAATGGAGCCACACCTACTTGCCTGATAACTGTTGTTGTAGGAGAATTCCACCAATGTTAGGTACTTATCCCAACTCCTTTTGAAATCTAGGACACAGAGTCTTAATAGATCTTCAAGAGTTTGAATTGTCCTCTCTGATTGCTCGTCCGTTTGAGGATGGTATGACGAACTGAATTGTAAATCCGTGCCCATAGCTTTCTGCAAGCTAACCAAAAATCATGAAGTGAATCTTGGGTCACAATCCGAAACTATGGATACTGGCATGCCATGCAATCTTACAATCTCATTCACGTATATACTAGCAAGATGTTCAAGGGAATAAGTCTCCCGTATAGGCAAGAAATGAGCAGACTTGGTTAATCTATCAACAATAACCCAAATCGCATCTATGCCTTGAGAAACCGTGGGAAGACCCGAAACGAAATCCATGGTAATGTGTTCCCACTTCCATTTCGGAATCTTAAGTGGTTGCAATGGACCCTTAGGCACTTGATGCTTCACCTTTATACGTTGACAAGTTAAACACCTCTAGATAAACTCCGCGATCTCTCTTTTCATATTGTTCCTCCAAAATGTATGTCGAAGATCATGATACATTTTGGTACTCCCAGGATGGATTACAAATGGTGTGTTGTGTGCCTCCATCATGATTCTATGCTTCAAGTCAGAATCGTTAGGAACACAAAGTCTGGAGTTGACTCGAAGTATTCTTTCTTCATCGATTCTTGCTTCTGGAATAGCACCTTCTTGCACTTTCTTTTTTATACGCATCAGCTCCATGTTCGTAGCTTGAGCAGCTTCAACTTTATCGATTAAAGTCGGTTCTACTCGTATGTTTGATATCATCATGTTGGTACTTGCAGCCTTTACCTCTATCTCCATCCTTTGCAAGTCATACAAAATGGACCTTTGTGTTAACAACATTGCACTCGTACCCGCATATGATCTTCTACTCAATGCGGCCGCTACCACGTTTACTTTTCCAGGATGATATTGGATGGTATGATCGTAATCTTTCAACAGCTCGAGCCAACGTCGTTGCCGCATATTGAGTTCCTTTTGGGTGAAGAAATATTTGAGGCTTTTATGATCTGTATAGATCTCCACTTTCTCCCAATACAGGTAGTGTCTCTAGATCTTCAACGCGAAAACGACTGCTGCTAACTCCAAATCATGAGTAGGATAATTCCTCTCATATTCTTCAAGTTGTCGCGAGGCATAGGCTATGACTTTCTCATGTTGCATGAGAAAACATCCTAACCCTTTGCCTGAAGCATCGCTGTAGATAACAAATCCATCCGAACCAGATGGTATTGTCAGAACAGGTGCCGAAATGAGTCTTCTTTTGAGTTCTTGAAAACTCTTCTCACAATCCTTGCTCCAACTGAATTTTATATCTTTACAAGTCAGCTGAGTTAACGGAGTAGCAATTCGAGAAAATCCTTCCATGAATCTCCGATAGTAACCAACTAAGCCCAAAAGCTACGTACTTCGGTCACCGACTTTGGTTGCTCACAACTTTGTATGGCTTCAATCTTCGCCGGGTCGACAGATACTCCATGTTTTGACACCACGTGCCCAAAGAATGTTACTTCCTCAAGCCAGAACTCGCATTTCTTCAGCTTGGCATACAACTTATTATCATGAAGCCTTTGCAGTACCAGCTTCAAATGGTGCTCATGATCTTCATGGCTTTTGGAATATATGAGGATGTCATCAATAAAGACAACAACGAACTAATCCAAATATTCTTTGAACACACGGTTCATCATATCCATGAAAGCAGCAGGAGCATTAGTCAATCCAAAAGACATGACTAAGAATTTATAATGCTCGTACCGAGTTCTGAAGGTAGTCTTTGGAATATCATCAGTTTTAATCTTCAGCTGATGATATCCAGAACGAAGATCGATCTTTGAAAAGAATTGTGCTCCTTGTAACTGGTCAAATAAGTCATCTATGCGAGGTAGCGGATACCTATTCTTGATAGTGACATGATTCAATTCTCGGTAGTCGATACAAAGTCACATACTACCATCTTTCTTCTTTACGAATAAAATAGGAGCACCCCAAGGAGATGTACTAGGACGAATGAAACCGATGTCCAACAACTCCTGTAGTTAGACCTTTAACTCCTGAAGTTCAATAGGAGCCATTCGATATGGGGTTTTAGAAATGGGCTTTGTACCAGGTTCAAGGTCAATAAAGAATTTAACTTCACGTTCTGGGGGTAGACCGGGAAGTTCTTCAGGAAATACGTCAGGAAATTCACTAACAACAGAAATATTATTCAAATCTGACGTGTTTTAGTTCAAGTCCGTGACATGGGCTAAGAAAGATTGACATCCATTTTTCAATAAACAAATAGCTTTATGGCTTGATATGACAGTGATTGATTTTAGTGGTTTGGTCGTTTGAATTCGCATAACAGGTTGGTTAGGAATATGAAAACTGACAACCTTAAGAAAACAATCAATTTTAGCATGATGAGTGGTTAACCAATCAATCCCTAAAATCATATCAAATGCAAGAATTTTCAATGAAATAAGATCAGCAGGTAATGTGATGGTACCAACTTGAATCAAGCAAGATTTATAAACAGTAGATGTAATGAAAGTTTCTCCTAACGGAGTCTCAACAGATAAGTCAAGGTCTAACTTCTCCAGAGTCAAGTTTAAACATTAAGCACAAGAAGGAGAGATAAAAGAATGGGTAGAAACGGTATCTAATAAGGTATAAACTTCACAAGAGTTTATGATTAGCTTACCCGTGATCACCTCGTTTGGGTTTCTCGCATTTTGGGCAGTCACGACAAACGCCCATCCAGGAACCAACAACTTTGACTTGTCTGGGATAGCCTTTGAAGTCACCATCCCCGTTGAACTTGGTTTCGTAACTAGACAATATCTAGCTATATGACCTTCATTTCCACAGTTATAAGACACCTTGGATTGTTATGGGCAGTTTGGGTGATGTGTCCCTCTTTCTCGCATTTATAACAAACGACCGGTGCTCGTTCTCCTCCCCTAGAAACAGTTGATGTTTGTGCTGACGTCTTCACGTTATCATTGTTGTACATTCTCCTCTTGAAATCTCCTCCCGACTCGCTTCTTCTATTTTCATGGCCATGATTACCACCAGAGTGGTTACTGCTTTTGTCTGAATGCTTTCCTCTCCGCTGGTTGTCATTGCTCCTATGACCGCTGCAACCGGTATGACCCTGGTTGTGGTCCCTTGGTTGAATATACTCATTATCTCGCTCTAATAATTGAGACCTGTTTACAACATCTGAATATAAAGAGAATTTATAAGAGATAAGATATTGTCGAATCGCGGGTTTTAGACCTCTCAGAAACATTCTCGTCATTCGTTCCTCATTCTCGACCAAATGAGGTGCAAACCTGGATAACTCTGCAAACTTTGCCTCGTACTGGGACACTGTCATGTTGTTTTGTTCCAGTCTGATAAACTCCACCTCTTTCATATGGCGAATACTTTCAGGAAAGTACTTGTCATTAAACAGTTTTTGAAACGTTTCCCAAGACATGTTGAGTAAGACAGGCTGGGTACGCTTCACAGACTCCCACCAGTAGTCTGCCTCACCGCAGAACATAAAGGTGGAGAATGGAACCTTCTGTTCCTCCGTGCATCCCAAGACATCGAATATCTTGGTAATTTTCTTGACCCACATTTCCGCCTTGATCGGATCCGGCTTTCCAATAAATTCTGGTGGTCCCAACTCCTTGAACTGCTTGGCTGTGACAAGCCATGCATTGCTATCATTTCCACCCGTATTTTGTGCACGAGTCTCCCTCGTCTGATTTTGCATGAATTGCATAAAACTTCTAAACATCCCATCATTCATCATTTGTTCGGTAGTGATGTTTACAAGAGGAATATTGCCTTCCTGTCGCACGTTCCCTTGGGTGGTGATTAAAGGTGTCTCCAATGTCTCATTCACTCCATCGTTAATATTTCCCGCTACCATTATTATATACTTCCATAAAACAAGGGTTAATTAACAAATTAACATATCACATATTAAACCATATGCTCTGACTGACCAACCAAATAACAAATAAGGTCATACTAGCGAAGGAATTCCCCGACTCTCCCTCCTAGTTCTTGTCTCACATCTCAGCTAAGGATCATATCCCAAAGCTTTGATACCAACTGTGACGCCCCCAAAATAGGTATACATCACCCATTCTGAGTCGCCAAATACATGGTACAGAAACAAATACAACTTTAGTAATACAATTATCGTGCAAAATACGACAACACATATACTGTGAGTTTGAATACAACTATTTTCTAATAGAGAGTATACAAACTCAAAAGGAGTCCTCATTACAATTATTGATACACTATTTTACAAAATAGTGAGGACTACTAAAAAAACTATCTTGAATCATCACTCCATACCCTGGCTAGTTCCTACTAAATTTTCTCCTCCTGAGAAGAACAATGGAATAAAAAGGAAAAAGGGTGAGCTCAACTAGCCCAGTAAAGAATATTATGACTAAGATAATATAAAACAAATTATCATTAGTCTTCAACAGGGAAAAATATGATAACATATAATAGATAACATGTTTTAGATCAACAACTGCAGCGAAAACATCAATCCATTAGAAGAGTCAAGTAGAGAAAGAATTCTACTATCTTCTAAGATTTAAAAGTCCATCATCAATATTTTATCCCTGTAACATCAATCAATATACATCTTGAATCAGATATTCATCTTTGCACTACAGGCCAAAGATATTCATTTGTATCACCAGATGGTCATGTTCATCTCAACACCTGTTCATCTTTGCACTACGAGCCAAAGATATTCATTAGGTAATAATTCATCTTTGCACTACAAGCCAAAGATATTCATTAATATCATCATTTATGACTGAGGATGATGAAAAATATTTTAAAGAAAAAGAATCCAGTGAAACAAAAGGACAAATATTAGGGATTCGTATTACAGTTTATCAAAGTTCAATAATACTCCATAATAACTAAATTTGAAGCAGAATTCAAAAATAAAGATCAAAACATGGATACAATCAAAGATAGTAACCATAATAGACATCTTGGACAAAAAGAAGAAAATTTCATTTTTTGGTGAATAGTGTCGTATTCGTGAATAGTGTCGTATACGTGAATAATGCCATATACATGAATAGTAACCCCGACACAAAAAGGTAGAAATTCCACAATAAAATCCATACCAATATTTCGGTATAATGATATTGAAAGAATAACATCATTATGAAGAAAATAACATCCCTTAACTCAAAGAAACCGTACTTCGGGATGGAATATCGGATATGATGTTGAATGAAACTTGTACTGAATAGCAACTCTCAAAGTATCTAAATACTCACAAAATACGCTTGATAATATAGAGAGAAAGAAAACTTGTTTCTGGTGTGATTTTCAATTATAACTTAGCCCTCTATTTATAGGAAAATGTTAGCACGCCGAAGCAGACTTGACTTCCTACCTGATGGCTTTACCTGTTATTATTGCCAACCACCACATTTGAAATTCAATTTGAGCACATTTCTCACCAACCAAAAGTGGGTCCACCAATTCTAAAATTTTCCACCAAAATGATAAATTTCGAAACTTCAACAATTTCTGAACCAGTCACCTCTTAAAATTCATAACAAATCATACGTTCATTTTTAACGGTTCAAAATTTGTGGACATATACTCAACGTATATATGTATAACATATCCAAAAATAACAACGATCCAACGGCGGATTAAAAATTATAACTCACGCAATATATCTCAAGAACACTGGTTTAATTTTTAATACCTCATTTTCGACAAAATACTGATAAAACACCTCAACATTAATTCTTTCATTTATAACCACATATATAAATCCATCATTTAAATCCGTATCAAATAAATATTTCCTTATCATATAAATCAATAATTAATTATTCACAAATAATATTACAGAATCAAATTTATGAGAACCAGACAGTTCCTAGGAAAGAGGGGGCTTTCCGATAAGGATTTCTCCTTACTTGCCGCAATGATTAGGTGACCAAACCTCTCCTCGATGTAACTTTCTAGACATTGCCAATAATGCTATCTCATAATATTATTCAAATAATATGAATTATTAATCGATAATGGGAAATACATGCAAAGGACAATTATTGAAACAACAATAATATAAAATATCAACCCAACAATTATTGAACCAATAAAATAAAATATTGAATAAAGAATTACTGTAAAAATTATTGAGTAGTGTCTTCTTACGTAAGAATCAATAATTCAAAAAATACTGCAAAAAAACCGTATTACTACACCTGATTGTAACCACGCCAGACATCAGTATTTTAACCAATTTGTATTCCAACAAAGGTTAATTCGTAAATAACTACACCGTTATTTGTAAAAACTCAAATTTGTCATTTTCTTCATCCGATCGTTATCCGTTATGGAGCCCACAAATGGTTCATACTATTGCCGTCATTTAATATTCCCAGACGTAAAAGAATATTCCACGACCAAACGAATATTTCCCGACAACAATGAATATTTTATAACTACTTGCTTATTTTACAAAATTTGCAGATTTCACCCATAACCAAAGCATTATATCAAATTAACACCTTATTATTCACAATAATAATTAGAGGAAATTCAATTTTATTTATAATAAGTTGGGGTCTTACAATTGTTCCGCAACGAACGTTGTTTTTTCGTTGCCAAAAGTACTACATTTTGCAATGAAATTTGACTTTCGTATAGAGACATTGATCCTTTAGCAACAAAATGTATTATTGCAGAATAATTTAAATTTCGTTGCTAAAAACCTCATTTCGTTGCAAAAGCCTGCTAATTGGCAACGAAATGAACTTTTTTTTTTCTGCAACGACCATGCATTTTCGTTGCAATTGACACCATTTTGCAACGACATTTTTTGTTGAAGTAAATTATGAAAATTGTTGCCTAAGCTTGCTTTCGTTACGAAATATAAACTTTTAGCAACGATTTTCGTTGCTGATTATATTATTTGGCAACGACATTATGCTGAATCAGCAACGAAAATGTTTGTTGCTGGTTATTTTTTAATAGCAACGAAAGTCTTCGATTAGCAACAACATTTTATGTTTCTGTTTCTTTATATGTGCAATGAAAGTTGATATAATTTGCAACGATAAAAAATGTGGCCTTTTATGTTAGTATTAGCAACAATATCTCTCCGTTGTTATTAGGTTAATTTTTCATTGCCAAATATTATATTTTTAATGCCATTAGCAATGAAAATTTGTTGTTAAATGTATAAAAAATTGTTGCTATATTAAAACTTGTTCAATGCTTTGGTAACGAATTATATTGTTTCCAAATCAAAATTTGACATTCTTTTTGTGTACCAGGCTGGCTCAATGTCCCCATAGCAAATAATGACAAAAATATAAAAAACTAAAATATTGTTAACTTACTAAAATCATCCACTACATAATCATTCATTATATTTACAATTAACCATCTAAAGCTACCACAGTTCTTCAATCAAAGTATATATATCTACATATATAGATAGAGTACACTTCATAATTTCGTCACTTATCTTCCGTAAACGTAGCACGAAAATTTGATACCCAGTATTGTAATGCAGGTCGTAGAAGCAGTCTTCTTGCACATATTTAAAAATAATAGCAAAGTCAGGAAAATGAAGCGAATAGGTCACCAGAGGAACTTAGTGCCAAAATCAATACACAAAGATAATAGAGTTGCTACGTGGTACTAATGTACACCGTATTGCTCATAAGCATAAAAAGACAATAGAGTTGCTACGTGGTACTAATGTACACTGTAAATTAGGATACTTGTGTATATAAGCTAATGTAATTGAGAAGAATGAATCAAGAAATCATTATCCCAAAATCAGGTTCTTATTTTCTACAGATTACATGGACCATCTTTATTACAAGGTCATCTGACTAGATACTCCATCCTCAAAAGCATGCCCAGAAATACACCAAGATTTTATCCATAAAAAGAAGTCTAAAGTACACAAACTAAATGTGAAATATAATGTGCATAATAATTTAACCCAAAGTGCACATATCCCCGTAAGAACATTCCTAGAGAAAGAAAACAAAGTACCTTCTTTTTTTATTTAAATGGTATTTGCTTTGTTATTTTTTTATGGGGATTGAAACCACCACCTTGAACTTATTCCTCAAGACTTCTGCCATTTCTCCCACCTTTAGGTGAAACATGGTACTTGTTCTTTTCTCTACTGTTTAACTTGAAGAGTCGATCTTAACACCACAATTAAATAATTTCTTGGGTTAAGGAATTTTGTAATAGGATTCCAATAAAAAGATTAAAATTTATGATTGATTTTTTTAGTCAAATTTCCCCTATTTTTCAAATTCATATATGGGAGAGTTTACATGTTAACATACCTTAATTTAAAAAAAAAAAGAAAAAAAAAACACAGCGGCCGATTTTTTTAAATGTTTTAACCTTATGTTTTTTAGCAATTAATACCATAGTAGTTCCAGATATAATGTCAACTAAGCTTTTAGAATGCCTAAGAAAATGACAAGGGGTTGAGAAAAACGGAAATTTATCATTTTCTTATAATTTGAATGTATAGTCGTGCATAGAGGAGAAATCAAAGTAATAAAAATAGTATTGAGTAAAAGAACAAAAAGGAATTGCAGCAATTATCATACCCTAGGAATTTCTTGACTGAGCTCCATAAGGATGCACCACCTTTGATTCCAAAGCTTGAAGCCTCATGTTGATCAGAACTGCGTTTAAATGTCTCTAGAAAAGTAACGGGACGGGGGAATGAAATCGATGATCAAATCAATTACAATCTGTATCTTGTAGCATGCAATATTCCAGCTTTATTATTCACCTGAACTGTTTAAACTTTTACGCTACCTTGTGACAATATCAGGGTATCCTTTTGCTGTGATAAATACGTGATCTTCAGTCAGGCACTGGAATATTGCATGCTACAAGAGACAGTTGTCCAAAATTATATTAAAGCATCAGTAGCAAAGCCATCACAAACAAAAATGAACAAGCATACCAACTCCACCACGAAAATATATCGAGCATATGTCTTCATGACCAATTTCTCTAACAAATTCAGGTCACCAAAAATAGCATAACCAGAAGATCCACATGTAAAATAGTCTACAATATCAAGGCTTGGCTCCTATTTCATAATACTTTAGAAGCAAGAGAATAGTATATGGAAAAAAAATTGGTAGGTTTAATTTGTTGCTTCCAACTACAAGAGAAAACATAATATAAATATGACAAAATAAATTTATCATAGATTTTAAAACTTCCAACCTTATCATCAGACTAAATACATGGTAGATCCCTTTTACTATCTTACAGATAGAGACTAATTTTCATATATAATAGATAACTCCAGCCTTTTAGCATTGATCTATACCTATCAAAATATAAAACTTTCTTATGTGGCAAGCTTATGTCATTATAAATGTTAAAGGAAGAAGAGGGATGGGTACCTTCACATGGTTTAGTTCACCAATAATAACTCAATTGCTTGAGTACCTCAAAAGTTGGTATATATTAATCTAACCTGAGGGTCAACTCTGCACATAGTTACCACATGGACAATCAATGATTTGGCGATTTAAGTGAATATGTTCCAAACTTGTGTAAACTTGAACAAAAAAAATAATTTAAGGATCAGATTGATGAAAATCCCGAGAAGCATAGTAAGTTAGAAGGTTCAACATTTATGAATTAGAAATAATTTTATTATTAAAAAATGAGACTAGATACATGTCTTAAGTATATAACTTCATCACCTAGCTGAGGGATGTAGCGATTACCATCCTCTTGCTCTGATCCTTTCCATCGTTAATGGCCTCCATCATTGTTATTCAGTGAGAAATTTCAATATTTTGGGCTGGGTCCTGCCCTGTGGCTATGAAAATGGCAGAGACGATGTTAGCAGCACGGGCATTAAAGCTACTAAGAGCACCAACAACAGCAGAACCAGTATGATTCTGAAGCATGTTAAGCTCTACAAGACCAGGTACAATGGTTTTCAATACCTTCTTCACCACATCCTCAGTAATAATTGCCTCACAAACAACAGACTTTCCTCGCCCTTCAATCCAATTGACTGCAGCTGGTTCGTGTTAATGTATTCAAAAGATCCTTAACTCCATGAAGCTAAATGATGCAAAACTAATGATATGTATTTCAAAAATCATAATTTAGCACAAAAATTGATAGTTTCTTACTGCCCATCTGCAAGTTCTTCCTTGAAGTGAAGATATTCAGCAACGCTTAACTGCTCCACACTGAGCTCAAATACATTAACACGAACATATTTCCAAACACCAGGCCTTGGACGAATTGTCATTGCTACAAACAGAGGCAAAACTATAGCTTCTTATTACCAAATGATAAAGCATAAATAACAAAAAATGAGAGCATACAAAAAATAAGAAGAGGTTATAAAAAGGGTAGCAGGGACCTATAAAAAAGAGAGGGTTGAGGTGGACATTTTAAATTCCCTATTTTTTCTACTTTTGTAACAAATCCTTAATGAAACAAGGAAAGAAAATCAGGAATGATATGCAGAAACTTATTAGATGGACTTCAATTATAAGAAATTCAATATCTTAACCAACAGAAACTTGGAACTAGAACTAGAGTGTACACTACGTACAATGAAGTAGGTAATTTATATAAATTCGTGCTGTTTATTTACAGATTTTAGAGGGTGATGCTGTGTAATTTCTAAGAAAAGGTAAGAAGTTTATATACTCCACTGTTCTTGAAGACTGTATAATTTCTAAGAAAAGGTAAGAAACGGTTCTCGAAGATTCTGGGTTACCTAGAATCTCCTTCTGGGGAGTTGGTTAACGCCGGTTTGACTGTTCACAGATTTAATTATATGTCATATTTGGGTGATCTAATAACATGATGGTGTAGTCCTCATGTTAGGCTACAAAGATCCAAACCATAATTTAGCCAAACAACTAAACACGTGTAAGATCAGAGCCTTCAAAATGGTTGTCAGACTTTTTTGGGTAATCAGGGTTACCCAGATTTGTTCGGTCATGCTCGGTCAATGACCTTTGACCACTAATAACTTTCAATATAGACCCGATCTGACCATGATTCAAGTTGCAAATTAAAGACTACATGACATACTACAAATCTATAACATAACACATACATAACATCTAATATACAGAGATCTAGAGGCCTTGACATTCGACTGTCAGGCCACTTTTCACTATTTTTCCAGATTTCTAGAAAATGCTATTTTGAGCACTTTGATGTTATGGATTCACTATATAGCAACCCAGATCATCAAGTGACACCTTAATACACAACTTAAAATAATAAATTACATCATCTAACATGATCTAGCGAATTAGGGTTTATACCGCTTTGAAGCTTGATCTTGATTTTGATCCTTGATGTTTGTTCATGGCTTGATAGAGATCATGCTAGGGACTGAATTACTTAGAAATTCCGTGGGTCTAGAGAGAGGAAAAATGTTTGTTGAGTGTTGGAGACCAAATGGCTAGCTTTATGGATTTTCTCTCTCTTAAATTTATATCATATTGAATAAGTGAAATGGCTGATGTGTTGGCTGATTTCTGTGGATTTAAGGCAAATGCTAGGGCTAGGTTTGCTCACCAACTTCACTAGGATAACTCTTGGAAGTTAAGTCAAATAATGCACTAAGGGCACTTTGGTCCTATGCACACAAATTTAATGGCAACATGGTCTTTTGCCTTAACCCTTAGGGTTTAGGGTTTGAACCCTTAGGATTTAGGGTTTGAACCCTTAGGTTTTGAAAATAAATTCTAGAATTTCTAAATTAGGTTTTCAAAATCAAAAATTAATATTTCTAAATTATAATAAGAATTTTCTAAATATATTAAAATTTCCTAATCATAATTTAAATCTTGCTAATTATGATTATTATTTCCTAATTAAAATTACTAATTTAACAATTATGGTTAAAATTGTACATTAGGGTTTATAACCCACGAATTAGGGTTTTAAATAGAAAAATAATATTTATAATTTAGAAATTAGTTTTCCTAATTAGATTAGGGTTTTTAATTACTTATAACTTGAAAATTAGGATTAATATTTCCGAATTAACATTAAACTATTTAATTAACAATCACTACAAGAAAACAGCCTATTTCTGACTGACGTATCATCGACGGATTAAATTCGGTCGAAATAGGATTATGTCCGAGGGAATAATGTGTCGGATATAAGTCCCTCGTAAATACATTAATTAGGACGAAATTTAGTCGAACTTAGTCCTCCCCAGTTGGCGCCAAGTTTGGCGCCACCGCGAAAAGTAATTTCGATTTAAAAAACATTAATTTCGAGAGACATTTCATCGAACTTAAACTATTTCCGAGAGATATATGTCGATGGACATTCCGTCGGAGATAAAAATAAAACCTTTCACCTTCGCTTTTTCATTTTAGACGCTCATTTTATTTCTCTCTCACCTCCTCCTCGATCTCATCCTCACCGCCCCACCCTCTCTCATTCTCTCGGTCTCACGATCTCCTTCCTCTCTCTCATCCTTCCCACCCCACCCATCCCCCCCTAAATACTCCTTCCTCTCTCATCCTCCCCACCCCACCCATCCATCCTGCAGGTCCCCCACACGCCACCCTTTTCCCCCTTGCCCAGTCGTTCGCCTCTCTCTTCTCTCTCTCTCACACCACTCTTTTCATTGCACCGCCCCACCCTTCCTTCACAATAACATCGTCGGCGACCCTTCCTTCTGCGATCAGCGTCGACGACGCGTTCTGGCCGGGTTGGACTCTACTTTCTCCTTCTCCTCCTTTAACCGGTTTTCAAACTAGCTAAGGCCTAAGGTTAGTAATGGTTTATTTGTATAATTAGGTATAATTTCCTGCCCAATATTGTGCATATTATACTGAAATTGGTACTATATATATATATATATATATATATATATATATCTATTGATGATAATTACTTCTACTATATATATTTCGGATTCATTGCTGAAATTGGGACTTAAGTGTTCTGCCGAAATGGGTTATATCTATTTGTGTTCTGCTAAAATTATAAGGGTTATTATTTGTGTTAATTGCCTAACTGTTGTGAAAATTGGGTTGCCGAAATTGTGTTATGCCTAACTGTTATGCAAACTGCTGTGCAAATTGGGATTGCAGCTTATGTTTAGTGTATATCATCTGGTAAATGTTTCAATCTTGATATATTTGTTATTAATCTTGATATATTTGTTATTTACGACTGAATTTATGATAGAAATTCTGTTAGAATTATGAAATTGCAGACTTGTATGTATTGTATTAGTAATTAGTTTCCCAATATTAATAAATCATAAACTAAGTGCCATTTACTTAGTTTCTTACTACTAAAATAAAATAAAGTAAATATAATTTAACTTAGTTTATTAAATAAAATAAAATTTAAAAATAAAATAAATAACGTAATATAATACAAAATAAAATAAAAATAAATTAAATTAATTTGAATAAAATTAAAAAACTTTGATTTAATCTAATAAATAAAATACAATTCAATAAAAATTAAATTAAATAAAAATAATAAAATAAAATAAATTTAATTTATTTTAAATAATCAAAATTAAATTAAATTAAATTTAAAATAAATTAAATTTAATTAATTAAATTTAATTTAATAAAAAACATTAAAAATTATATAATATATATATAATTCAAAATAAAATAAAAAGTAATAAAATTTTAATTTAATTTAGTTTAATAAATAAAATAAAATAAAATATATAAGTAGTCTCTATAGATTTCAATTTTTTTTTTCATAAACTAAGTACCAATTACTTAGTTTATCATCATTAACAAAATAGCGGTTTATAGCTAGAAGTGAATGTCGAACAATAGTCTCTATAGATTCCAAATAACAATTCTCATAAACTAAGTACCACTTACTTAGTTTATCATCATTGGCAAAATAAACTAAGAATAGCTAGAAGTGAATGTCGAACAGTAGTCTCTATAGATTCCAAATAATTAATAATTCTCATAAACTAAGTACCACTTACTTAGTTTTATCATTGACAAAATAAACTAAGTAGCATTTGCTTAGTTTGCCACAATTTTCAATATATAAATGCAATAATACTCTCCCTACATATATGTACTCTTTCTTGTATGCAGTTCGACACATAGCGATTCTGCTTAAATAGTACTCCAACCTTTCTCGTAACAATTAAAAAAAAAAAGTCGTAGTTCTGTTTTGTGTCTATACTCGAATAATAAAGGTAATTGAATTCTGCAGACATTACTTCTATTGTTCCATCATAATGAGATGACAACATCCTAAGTAGTAGTGCGGTAAGTTGTTGAACTTTGTTCAATAAGCGTAATGGAACTCCTTCGGATGTTGTCATCTGCTATGATGGAACGATGAAGAGGAATGTTTGCAAAGAATTGAATTAACTTTATTATTCGATATAGACACAACAGAACTACGACCCTTTTTTTTGCCCGGTTTTCGACTCAAGTAGAGATTCCACATAAATTCTCATAAACTATGTACTATACTTTGAAACTTAGAAACCCGTTTGACATAAACTCAATAGGGGTGAATGTCGAACAGTCCACAGTTTGGGACTGTTATTGGATGTTATGTCTCTCACTTAGGCCGGTGCAAATACGAAACGGTATATTTTTTTGTTATTTTGAGGATTAATCTACTGTTATCTCTATATGTTCTCCGAGTGCATACTTAGATTAAGTTATCTTAGTCTATTTAAATCGCTTGGAGACCAAGGGAGGTGTTGCTTAAAATTTTCTTGAAACTCATAAAACGTACTCAACGTGTTTGCACTAGTGACGAGACACATCCAATAACGGGATAGAAGCCTTACCCCTATCCTGTAGAGATGCTAGGTAAATCTAATTCACGCATGAATATCCAAATTAACTTAATGCGTACTTCTGTGTAGTTAAAAATGTCAGCCGACCGGAGTTGGATGTACCGTAGGATACCCATTGATGGGAGGGGATTAGTCTCAGCTTATCGTATTGGGGTTTTAGATTTCTTGACCAAAGCACTAGAACATACGGATGATCCACACGGGAAGATGCGATGCCCGTGTGTCAAGTGTAAAAATCTGATTTTGAAGAAAGTCGACGAGATTAAATTCGACTTATTTTCTCGTGGATTTGTAGATGGGTACTTCATATGGACTCATCACAGGGAATCAGAAGTGATTGAAAATATTGTGGAACAACCAATTCCACGGGATTCATACGTCGAAAACTATGATCCAGTTGAGATGTTGGTTGATGCTTATAGCCCTACTACTATTATTGAAATTTGAATATGAACCTTCTTCAAGAAGTGCGAAGCAAGTGCTAAATAATCTGATTGTTGCCTTTTTACAAGTTGCTATCTGAATCGGGTCGCGTTATATCCGGAAATGATACGAACACCAAGCTTTCTGCGGTGATGAAGCTCTTACACTTCAAGAATGAGCCTTATTGTGGTGAGAGAGGTTTCAACGATTTGCTCGCTATAATTGGATGATTCTTACCCAAGGATCATACTCTTCCCGCGAATTATTACGAAGTGAAGAAGATGGTCAAGGGGTTAAATATAGGGTATCGTAAAAATCGATGCTTGTGAGCGGGATTGCATGTTATACTATGGGGAGAACAGAGATAAGGGACGATGTGATATATCACGGTTTATCGCGCTTCTGAGGTTACAAAACGTGGGGGGAAGGAGAAACATGTTTCCAGGAAAATCTTACGATACTTTCCACTTGTGTCGAGTCTTCAGCGGCTATTCATGTCGTCTTATACGACTCAACATATGAGTTGGCATCGAACAAGGGATGTCAACTTCTGCTCATTGTATTTTGACGATGTTGTCTCAACGAAGCACAACCGTTTAGGAAGGAATGAGGTTGTTGGTCTAATGACTCATGCTGATGATGAGTTAGCTGTATTCACATATGCAGCTAAACCATTTGGTCCTGAGACTCTGACTTACTTAAGCGACAAAGAGTTGAAGATTGTATCTGTATACGTGCTTCTAAATATGCCCGAAGTATCATCATACATCACGTAAGTCTAAGTTTATTTTCTCCGATTAGTACAATTTACAGTGTAGTCATCTCTATATATATTAAAGACATTTTACTAATATCGCAGTTCATTCGAAGAGGAAGCGTATGCTTAAACCCAACTTTGATCAAGCAGCGGACTTGGAAACATTCACTAATGCTAATTTCCAACAATGGTTTAAGAAAAGGGTTGAAGCGGAGAGTATTTTTGAGCATTTTATAGATGTCATCCAAGGACCTTACAAAGATGTTAGTTCTTTTCCTGGTTGCATCGTGAATGGGTATAGATTTAGAGTCGATGACTTGCATGAACTCACATCAATCAATTCTGGGGTTGTGGTGTTGGGAAGCTGCTATCAAGATTCTGAGTCCAATTACTATGGTCGTTTACAGGATGTAGTTGTGCTCAATTATCACGGTAGCAAAAAGGTAGTTACATTTAAGTGTAGCTGGTTTGATACTAAAAAGGGGGTTAAAGTTGATCGTAATAGAATCACAACCGTGGATATCAAGTCGGTGTTAAATTCTGATGACATGTACGTGTTAGCAAGTCAAGTGACTCAAGTGTATTACGCTCCTAATTTCGTAAATACTCAAAGCCCCTGGTACACAGTAGTCACTACTAAAACACGCTCATTTAATGCTGATAACATGTTTGGTATGGATGAGGCGTTGCAAGAAGATGTGAGCAACCCATTGTCCGTAGTGTTCCATGCTAAAGATGTGGTGAGTACTGATGTCATTGACGTACCTAGCGATGAGGATGTCGAGGCCACCGTACACATGAATGATTATGTAGTCGTTGAGGATGATAACGATGACGAAATTGATCTCGAAACTGAGGATGAGGAAGATAACAAATCCGAGAATGATATATACGTTGATTCTGATGGGTTTGATGACGTGCGTAATTGAAAATGAGCTTTCATATTAGTCCTTACCACATATTGTTAACCCTTACATATTCGTAATCTACTAATTTTGTTATTGCAGTAGGATATTCATGGCTAGACATAGCGGTGGAGGTCGCCAAGGTGGTGGCCGATCCGGTCTGGAGACGATAGCCACGATGTAGGCTCTTCTTCAGGCGCGAATAAGTTATCTTAACTAGGATTTAAATATATCTCAAGCAGCATTAATTACAATGATTATTGAAGTACTATGTTAAATACAATTATTACAGATGCACCTCGTCGACGACACCGAGGGACGAACCTCGGTATCTTTGGTCGTCCGCTGGCAGTGCCACTTACAGTACCGGTGGATGTCGTTTCCCAGCGGTAGGTGTTAATATTTTCGGCACTATTTCTATCAGTTATTGCATAACACAATTCACATAAAACATATTGTTATACTTTTTCTGTATGATACTAGACCCGGTGGCTAAGCACACCCTACATGCGATTTATTTGATGCATCTCTTGACAGGGTGCATGCGGTTCAATCAGTATGCGCGGTACGATGCCACTTTTATGCAAACCGTCTTGCGGGAGTTCCACGTAAGTTAAGCATATTATCACCACATAGTTGTATTAGTTAGTTCGTCAAATGTTCTTAATTTTAAATAATCTTTTATTATAGGTTTATTGTGACGACCCCAAAATAGGTCTATTATATCCAACCCATTCTGAGTCGCCAAATACATGGTACAAAAACAAATATAACTTCAGTATAATTGTTGTGCAAAATACTACAACACATATACTGTGAGTTTAAATACAACTATTGTCTAGTAGACAGTATAAAAACTCAAAAGGGGTCCTCATTACGATTATTGATACGCTATTTCACAGAATAGTGAGGACTACTAATACAACCATCTGAACCGTCAATCCATTCCCCGACTAGTCCCAGCTATATTCTCATTTCCCGAAGAGAACAGTGAAAGAAAGGGTGAGCTCAACTAGCCCAATAAAAAAATATTATGACTAAGATAATATACAACAAATTATCGTTAGTCTTCAACAGGGAATAATCTGATAAAATATAATTGACAACAAGTTTTAGATCAACAACTGCAGCGGAATAAGCAATCCATTAGAAGAGTCAAGTAGAGAAAGAATTCTACTATCTTCTATGAATTTAAAAGTCCATCATCAATATTTTATCCCTGTAACATCAATCCATACACATCTTTAATCAAATATTCATTTGTATCACCAGTTGGTCATGTTCATCTCAACACCTGTTCATCTTTGCACTATGGGCCAAAGATATTCATTAGGTAATCATTCATCTTTGCACTATAGGCCAAAGATATTCATCAGTTAATCATTCATCTTTGCACTACATGCCAAAGATATTCAGTAATATCATCATTTAGGACTAAGGATGATGAAAAATATTTTAAAGGAACGAATCCAGTGAAACAAAATAACAAATATTAAGGATTCGTATTATAGTTTATCCAAGATCAATAATACTTCATAATAACCAATTTTGAAACAAAATTCAAGAATAAAGATCAAAACATGGATACAATCAAAGATAGTAATCATAATAGACACTTCGGATAAAAAGAAGAAAATTTTATTTTTTGGTGAATAGTGCCGTATTCGTGAATAGTGCCGTATATGTGAATAGTGCCGTATATGTGAATAGTAACTCCGACACCAAAAGATAGAAATTCCACAAGAAAAATCATCATGCTTCGTGAATAGTACTCGTGAATAGTAACTCGTGAATAGTAACTCAAGAATATTAACTCGTGAATAGTAACTCATGAATAGTAACCCTGACATGAAAAGTTCCAAATTTGATAAAAAGTTCCAACCAATATTTCGGCATAATGATATTGAAGAAATAATATCACTTACGAAGAAAATAGCATCCCTTACCTCAAAAAGATAATACTTCTTGCTGGAATACTGGATATAGTGCTGAAGGAAATTGCACCGTATAGCAACACTCAAAGTATCAAAATACTCACAAGAATACGCTCGATAATATAGAGAGAGAAAGAGAGAAAACTTATGAATTTTGGTGTGATTTTCAATTCTAACTAACCTGCTACCTGATGGCTTTACCTGTTACTATTGCCACCCACCACATTTGAAATTCAATTGAGCACATTTCTCACCAACTAATTCTAGAATTTTCCAAAATGTTTTATCATTTAAACAATAATCAGAAATTTTAATAATTCATAGAAAATAGCCCGTTTATCAAAAAAATACGAATTTTATGTCCATTCCACACAAAATTGAATTCTCTACAACTTTTTAGCTTTGAGTTTTTCCAAATCTCAAACAGAAAAATACCCGAAATCCACAAACGGATGATTTTTAAATACTTCCAATATGACAAAATACTGATAAAACATCTCAGTATTAATTCCTTCATTAATAACCACATAAATAAATCCATCATTTATATCCACGTAAAAATAAATAATTCCTTATCATAAGAATCAATAATTAATTATTCACAAATAATATTACAGAATCACATTTATGACAACCAGGCTGTTCCCAGGAAAGAGGGGGATTTTCGATAAGGATTTCTCCTTACTGGCGAGCAATTAGGTGACCAAACCTCTCCTTGACAGAACTTTCTAGACATTGCCAATAATGCTATCTAATAATATTATTCCAAATAATATGAATTATTGATCTGATAATGGAGATGATGTGCAGTGACAATTATTGAGCAACAATAATATCAAATATCAACGCAGCAATTATTGAATCAATAAAATAAAATATTGAAGAATAACTCTTTGTAACAATTATTGAGTAGTGCCTTTTTACGTAAGGATCAATAATTTAACAATCTTTATGCAATGGTGTGCTACTCTTATGAAACCACGCGCAGACATCGTATTTTAACCACCGGTATTCCAACGATGTTAATGGTAACAATTACAATCATTATTTGTAAAAACTCAAACTTTGTCATTTTCTTCATCCGATAGTTATCCGTTATGGGGCCCACAAATGGATGCGCCGTCGTACGAATATTCCCCGATAGAAAGAATATTCCAGGACCAAACGAATATTCCCCGACACAATGAATATTTTATAACCACTTGCTTATTTTGCAAAATTTACACATTTCACCCATAACCAAAATATTATATCAAATTAACTCCATATTATTTCAAGATAATAAATAGAGAATTTTTTTTTTTTTATAATAAGTTGGGGTTTTACAACCTCCCCTCCTTATGAAATTTCGTCCTCAAAATTGACGTACGTACCTGGTGTATCGAAAAGGTGCCTCGCTTTCATTTCCGATTCCAACACCCAGGTCATTTCTTCAATCGCATGGTTACTGCACAAAACCTTAACTTGTGGTATAACCTTTGTTCATAGGACATGCTCTTTCCTATCCAATATCTTGACAGGTACCTCCTCGTACGTTAAATCTTCTACTATCTCTTAATCGGTTTTTAACGCAATAATGTGGTTTGGGTCGTCCACATATTTACATAACATCGATACGTGAAAAACGTTATGAACACGCGACATACTTAGCGTTAAGGCGAGTCTATAGGCCACAGTTCCTACTCGATCGAGGATTTCAAATAAATCGAAGGCTTGAGCTTTCTACTCTTCATCGACTCTTACTTCTAGAATAACGCATTCTTGCACCTTCTTCTTTATATTCATCAGCTCTAGTGTGTAGCTTGAGCGGTTTTAACTTTATCAATTAAAGTCAATTCTACTCGTATATTTAACATCATAATGTGGGTACTTGGAGCCTTTAACTCTATCTCCATCCTTTGTAAGTTATACAAAATAGGTCTTTGTGTTCGACAATATCGCACTCGTTCTTGCATACGATTTTCTACTCAATGCGTCGCTTCTACGTTCGCTTTTCCATGATGGTATGGTCAGAACAGGTTCCGAAATGAGTCGCATCTTGAGCTCTTCGAAAATCTTCTCGCATTCCTCGCTCCATACAAATTTTTGTATCTTTCCGAATCAGCTAAGTTAATGGATTAGCGATTTAAGAAAATCCTTCCACGAATCTCCGATAGTAACCAGCTAAGCCTAGAAAGCTACGTATTTCGATTCCTGACTTAAGTTGCTCTCAACTGTGACTCATATCCCAATCTTGGATAGCACGTCACAATAGAACCTAATATTTTACCACCAAACAAATATATTGTCCCCTACGGAGAGTCTGGCTTTGGTGCATTCCACAAAGGAAGTTACCAGATAGAGGCTTGAGTACCAACTCTTGTAGTTGGGTTTTTAACTCCTGAAGTTTAATAGGAGCCATTCGATAAGAGATTTTAGAAATGGGTTTTGTACCGGGTTCAAAGTCGATACAAAATTCAATATCATCTTTGTGGGGGTATGCCAGAAATTCTTCAGAAATCGTTGAAATTCACTAACAATGGAAATATCATTCAAATCTGACGTATTTTGTTTAAATCCATGAAATAGACAAAGAAATATTGACATCCATTTTTTAATAAACGAATGGCTTTATGGCTTGATATGAAAGTGTTTGACTTCAATGGTTTGGTTTCTTGAATTCGCATAACAGGTTAGTTAGGAATATAAAACTAACAACCTTACGAAAATAATTAATTTTGGCATGATGAGTGGTTAACTAATCAATCCCTAAATCACATCAAAAGCAAGTATCTTTAAAGAGATAAGATCAACATGTAAAAACCCCACTTTTATAAATAAAGATGAATTTTTTCTATAAATATTATTTTTGAATATTATGGAATAAATTTGATATAATGTTATAGTTGTGGGTAATATTTATAAATTTTGCAAAGTATGCAAGTTGTTTTTTTGTTAGAATATAAAAATTCAATATCATCTTGGTCAGGTATGCCAAAATTCTTCAGAAATACGTTAGAAATTCACTTAACAATGTAAATATCATTCAAATCGTATTATTTTTTATTTAAATCCATGAAATAAACAAAGAAATATTGACATCCATTTTTTTTTAATAAACGAATGGCTTTATGGCTTGATATGAAAGTGTGAATTCGCATAACAAAAGTTAGTTAGAATATAAAAACTAACAACCTTACGAAAATAATTAATTTTTGGTACGATGAGTGGTTAACCAATCAATCCCTAAAATCACATCAAAAGCAAGTATCTTTAAAGAGATAAGATCAACATGTAATGTGATTGTGCCACTTTAAAGCCCATGATCAAAACAAGATTTATAACAAGAGGATATGATAAAAGTTTCTCCAACGGAGTTTCCACAGATAAGAAAATTACAAGCGGGAGAAATAAAGAGGGTAGAACCAAAAAGTGTTTCTATTGGAATTTATGAGTTAGAATTTATAATTAAACGGAGTTATCCGCAGATTTATAAACGGGAGTAAAACTAAGACACGAGAAATAAAAGAAAGTTTCCAGATCAAGTTTCCCCTCAGACCCCAGTGAGACTTATGCGTTTAAACGATTACTACCTGAAATGGAAAAAAGAGCCCGTTGGGTTACTCATTCTTTGATGTGAGTTAGATCGGTAAATCTTTTAATAACCTAAAAACATATCTTGGAAGTAGAAGAATTTATGAGACTTTGTTTCCTGGCAAGATCTAGGCCTCTATATCCATATATCCACTCAAACAGCACCGTTCTAGATTTCTTCCCAAGAAATATAACCAATAGAGAATAACACGTATTCTTAACACAGAAAATCTGCTTAAAGCATACCGTGCTCACGAAAAAGCTCTTCCGAAACCATCGACTTTGTTTTGTCCATATCCACCTTTGGTGCCACCGCCCCAATCGGACTTGATTTCGCTCTGAGACAAAATCGAGCTATGTGACCGCTCTTTTCCACAACTAAAACATATCTTGGAAAGTTGTGAACAGTTTGGACTTATATGTCCCTCCTCTCTGCATCTGTAGCATCTAATTGGTGGTCGTTCTCCTCTCCTAGAATTTGTTGCTGGTGTTGGTCCTGTTGCCGACGTCTTCCCGTCATCGTTAAATCTTCTCTTCTTGAAATTTCCACTTGAATCATTTCTTCTATTATCTTGGCCATGATTACCACCGAAGTGGTTACCATTTCTGGCATGATAATTTCTTGCACGATGGTTATTATTGTTACGATGACCGTTGTCACCTTGAATGCGATTATTATCGTGTTATTCTTTATTAAGTGGCTCATTATCGCGCTCCACTAATCGAGCCTTATTCACAACATCCGAATATAAACAAAGTTTATGAGAAATGAGGTATTGACGTATTTGGGTTTCAAACCTCGCAGAAACATTCGTGTCATTCGTTCCTCATTATCAACCAAATGGGATGCAAATCGGGATAACTCTGCAAACTTAGCTTCATACTGCGACACGTTCATATTTTTTTGCTCCAGCTTGATGAACTCAACCTCCTTCATGTGACGAATACTTTTGGGAAAGTACTTGTCGTTGAACAATTCTTGGAACTTCTCCCAAGACATCTTCATCACGTGATTATTGAGTACGCTTCTGATTCCCACCGATGTCCGCTCTCCTCCTATGACACAAGGTGGCAAAGGGAACCTTTTGCTCCTCGGAACATCCTAAGACATCAAATATCTTGGTGATCTACTTTATCCACGTCTCTGCCGTAAGTGGTTCTGGCTTTCCCAAAAACTCCGGTGGTCCCAACTCCTTGAACTTCTTAGCGATGACCGACTGTGGGTTGCCATTATTTCCACCTGCATTTTTAATAGGAACCGCTTTCGCCAGATGTTTCATGAATTGCATAAAGCCTCAGAACATCCCATCATTCACCATTTCATCGGTGCTATTGTTTACCTGAGGATTATTGTCTTCCTGCTACACCTTATCCTGGGTATTGATTAAAGGTGTCTCCATTGTCTCATTCACTCCATCGTTAATATTTCCTGATGCCATTCTTAAATACTGCCATAAAACAAGGGTTAATTAACAAATCACATATTATTCCTATGCTCTGACCGACCAATTAAATACCAAATAAACTTAGGTAGGTCATACTAGTGAAGGGATTCCCCATCTCTCCCCTCCTAGTTCTTGTCTCACATCTCGGCCAGGATCATATCCTAAGCTTTGATACCAACCGTGATTTACCCCAAAATAAGTCCATTCCATCCAACCCATTCTCGAGTCGCCAAATACATGGTACAAAACAAATACAACTTCAAGAATATAATTGTCGTAAAATACGACAACACATATCTTATGAGTTTAAATACAACTATTGTCTAATAGGCGATATAAAAACTCAAAAGGGGTCCTCATTACAATTATTGATACGCTTATTTCACGTAATAGTGAGGACTACTAATACAACCATCCGAATTGTCAATCCATTCCCCGACTAGTCCCAAATATATTCTCATTTCACAGAGAACAACTGAAAAAGAAAGGGTGAGCTCAACTAGCCCAGTAAGAAAATATTATGACTAAGATAATATACAACAAATTATCGTTAGTCTTCAATAGGGAATAATCTGATAAAATATAATAGACAACAAGTTTTAGATCAACAACTGCAGCGGAATAAGCAATCCATTAGAAGAGTCAGGTAGAGAAAGAATTCTACTATCTTCTATGAATTTAAAAGTCCATCATCAATATTTTATCCCTGTAACATCAATCAATACACATCTTTAATCAAATATTCATCTTTGCACTGCAGGCCAAAGATATTCATTTGTATCACCAGTTGGTCATGTTCATCTCAACACCTGTTCATCTTTGCACTACGGGCCAAAGATATTCATTAGGTAATCATTCATCTTTGCACTACAGGCCAAAGATATTCATCAGTTAATCATTCATCTTTTCACTATAGACCAAAGATATTCAGTAATATCATCATTTAGGACTAAGGATGATGAAAAATATTTTAAAGGAACGAATCCAGTGAAACAAAATAACAAATATTAAGGATTCGTATTACAGTTTATCCAAGATCAATAATACTTCATAATAACCAATTTTGAAGAAAAATTCAAGAATAATGATCAAAGCATGGATACAATCAAAGATAGTAACCATAATAGACACCTTGGATAAAAAGAAGAAAATTTCATTTTTCGGTGAATAGTGCCGTATTCGTGAATAGTGCTGTATACGTGAATAGTAACTCCGACACCAAAAGATAGAAATTCCACAAGAAAAATAATAGTACACGTGAATAGTACTCGTGAATAGTAATTCGTGAATAGTAACTCGTGAATAGTAACTCATGAATAGTAACCCCGACATGAAAAGTTCCAAATTTGATAAAAAGTTCCAACTAATATTTCGGCATAATGATATTGAAGAAATAATATCACTTACGAAGAAAATAACATCTCTTACCTCAAAAAGATAATACTTCTAGCTGGAATACTGGATATAGTACTCAAAGAACTTGCACCGTATAGCAACACTCAAAGTATCAAAATACTCACAAGAATACGCTCGATAATATAGAGAGAGAAAGAGAGAAAACTTATGAATTCTGGGGTAATTTTCAATTCTAACTAAGCACCCTATTTATAGGAAAATGCTTAGAACGCCATAGAAGACTAACCCGCTACCTGATGGCTTTACCTATTACTATTGCCACCCACCACATTTGAAATACAATTGAGCATATTTCTCACCAACTAATTCTAGAATTTTCCAAAATGTTTTATCATTTAAACAATAATCAGAAACTTTAATAATTCATAGAAAATAGCCCGTTTATCAGAAAAATACGAATTTTATGTCCATTCCACACGAAATCGAATTCTCTACAACTTTGTAGCTCTGAGTTTTTCCAAATTTCAAACAGAAAAATACCTGAAATCCACAAACGGATGATTTTTAAATACTTCCAATCCGACAAAATACTGATAAAACATCTCAGCATTAATTCCTTCATTAATAACCACATAAATAAATTCATCATTTATATCCACGTAAAAATAAATAATTCCTTATTATAAGAATCAATAATTAATTATTCACAAATAATATTACAGAATCACATTTTTGACAACCAGGCTGTTCCTAGGAAAGAGGGGGCTTTCCGATAAGGATTTTCCTCATCTTGGTGCATAATTAGGTGACCAAACCTCTCCTTGATAGAACTTTCTAGACATTGCCAATAATGCTATCTAATAATATTATTTCAAATAATATGAATTATTGATCTTATAATGGAGATTATGTGCAGTGACAATTATTGATCAACAATAATATAAAATATCAACGCAACAATTATTGAATCAATAAAATAAAATATTGAATAAAGAACTCACGTAATAATTATTGAGTAGTGCCTTCTTACGTAAGGATCAATAATTCAACAATCTTTATGCAATATCGTTGTGCACTCTTTGTGAAACCCACGCGTATTCAGTATTTTAACCACCGTATTCCAATAGTGTTAATCGGTAAATAATTACGCCAGTTATTTGTAAAAACTCAAACTTTGTCATTTTCTTTCATCCGCGATTTATCCGTTATGGGGCCCCACAAATGGCTACTGCCAGGTTCATTTAATATTCCCCGACAGAAAGAATATTCCAGGACCAAACGAATATTCCCCGACACAATGAATATTTTATAACCACTTGCTTATTTTGCAAAATTTGCACATTTCACCCATAACCAAAGTATTATATTAAATTAACTCCATATTATTTCAAGATAATAAATAGAGAAAATTAAATTTTATTTATAATAAGTTGGGGTCTTACATTTATTATCGATTTGACCCGAGCATCTCTTAGTCAGCTGGCGATGCTGTGATTGAGCATCACATCGCTGTGAATTACTCGGATGGTCAGATGAGATGCGACGAAGCCATCCCGGCAATAGGGAACAAAGACGGACCACCATCAAAGATCATCAGCCCCACATAGTCTCCAATTTAGCCTGGGAGGCTATGTGTAGCATATAGGGAGGTCACGACTTCAAGAAAAGTCCGAAAGCGAAGAAGAAGAACCGTGGTAAGCTCTGGATAGTACACACCACTGGTTCTTAGTCATTCGAGGAGGCGAAGACGGTAAGTGCGTTGTATTTAGTTATTTATGTGTCAAGTTCTCACACAAATACTTAAGACCTGTTTTATGATTATTTGTATTAGGCATTGTGGAGGACTTTGGGCTGTGGTCCTACCATTCTAGAGTTTTGGGATCGAGCCCAAATGCCTAAGGACGAGCATGCTTTATCTCAGGCAGCTTTATCTATATGGGTAAAACTCATCTTACTATTTAGCTTTTAATAATATTCAATCGTAACTAAAATGATATAATTAATATACGTATACGGAATACATTACAGGACCGATTTCAGAGAGGCTTTTGGACGAGCGTATAAATTGAGTGGAGACTATTAGGAGGGGTTCTGAGCCATTAGATTCTGCCATCCCTCTTCCCGATATTGTATTAGATCGGAATGAGGAGCTGAGACTATGGGTTGCGTCTCAGGATCCCTCTACTAGCGATCTGTGATATCGAGTGTTGGAGTCCGCCGAGGATACCCGCATATACACTTCCCAGAGGTAATATTTTTAATGTTTCACAAAATTATCCGAATTTATCACATTATATAAATTATTATTAGTAATCAATTTGTATCTCTTTATAGGCTCCAATCAAATACAAATGTCCGAGAGCACATGTCGACCATCTCATATGGGCGCTCGGCTTGATGATGATATCTTCCTATGCCGATAGGGGCCGTAGTTCGGATAGGTTCCATACCGATCCGATCTTTCGGCGTCGTGATTTCCTTCAATTCTCGTCTTCACCAGATTGCTCAAGATATTATAGCGAGGGCCTCTGCGCAGAGTATGGGATTACCACGGAGCAATTCGACGCTTGGGCGCCGAGATGCTCGGATGGTGATTACCCTCTTGGAGGAGGCTTTTCGTCCGCCCCCACCTACTCAGGTATTCTTATTGTTTATGTTTTTCAATTAAGGCTAGTTTGTTAATTCACACACACACACACACACACACACACACACACACATATATATATATATATATATATATATATATATATATATATATATATATGATATATATGGACTAACAATTTATATTTTGATTCTATCAGCAGGTGGTGGCGATGCATTCACCAGTCATGATGATGAAGGAGCACGAGTCCGACATCCATACACGAAGCGGCGTCGTGCTCACCTCACTTAGATGATGATCATACTTTTACTAGTTTATAGTTCATTTGTATATATTCATGTTATTGGTAGACCCTTTTGTATATATTGTATTATCTAATTGCGTCTGTACAACTATTCTAAATTATATTGTTTAACATTTATGGTCAATTAATTATATTTGTAATTGGTTAGCTTATAATACGTTTTGGTGGATATTTGAATGTGAATGTGAATGATAATGAGTTGAAGATTAAGTTTTAGTGCTATGTTGCATATTTGAATGTGAGATACAAGTTTATATTACTGTGTATTGGGTTGTGATAGGTTACAGGTACATTAATGGGTTTAAACACATGGAAACCCAAAATTTTAAAATCAGATTTAAAAAAAGGATAGTTAATTCCGACTTTAATAAGCTAGTTCATGACGAATTTCCTAAATAACAAGTAAGTAATTTTTATAAATACCAAAATATCCTAATTTCAATCGAAAGATATTATTATCTTCTTCGAATTAAAAATTATCCGTCAGAACACCTATCTCCGACGTAAAGTTCGTCGAAGGTAATAATCAGCCAATTTTAATGTTTGATGGGTTATTCTATTTTTCAGTCGAGAATAAGGTAATTCCGAGGGAATGTATCCGTCGAACTTAGTTACTCTTATATTCGACGAACAGTTTCGTCCTATATATTCGGTCGAAGATAGCTAATGTTCGACGTACATTTGTCGGAGATACGTTCGTCGAAGATATGTAATTTTCTACAGAACTTTTGACGGACGTTATTTTCGACGCGAATATTTACGACCGAATATCTGACGGATATTTCCGTCGAGAATAATGTAATTTCGACTAAATAGGAGTAATTCCGACGGAATAATCCTTCGGACTTAAGCCTTTTTCTTGTAGTGAATTAGGTTTTCCCTAATTATAAATTTGGGTCTCTAATCTAAAAATTAGGGTTTTTAAAATCAATTAGGGTTATCATTAATAACGTTTAAACCTTATTCTAACATTTACATTCCCAAATTAGGGTTTCAACTTCCAAATTAGGGTTTCAAATTCCCGGAACTGAAATTAGGGTTTCAGAACCGGTTTTTAGGGTTTCTTATAATTCACTAGGATTTTCTAACCGAACGTTGACGTTCTTAATATATACCTAGGGTTTGTCACATATATTGTTTATATGGTCAACCATTGACCCTTAACCTCATATTGTACACATATACAACTATATACACAGAACATATTCACATATACACTTAATCTTGAATAATTCTCCTAAATACTTCACAGAATTTTGAAATCCTCAAAATTCCTTCCCAAAAATATCAAACGCATACACTTATTTTCTGACTAGGTTCTAATATTGAACCTTAAATCTACTAATTAAAATTTTAAAAATATTCAAATTCTCGGGTTGTCACATTTTTGAATATTATGGTGTGGTTTTGATATAACGTTATAGTTGTCGGTAATATTTATAAATTTTGCAAAGTAAGCAAGTTGTTATAAAATATTCGATTGGTTAGGGAATATTCATTTTAACAGGGAATATTCGTACGACGAAACAATTATTGGTGGACCCCACAACGAAAGTTTTGTCGTAGTTAGAAAACGACAGAAATATCTCTTTATAAAAATAACGGCGAAAGTTTTACCGTTAAACTGTTGAATTTCCCGACGGTAAAAGTATAGTAATACGCGTGATTGTATATATTAGCACACGATATTGTACAGTATGTTTTATTATTGATGCTTACATGAGAAGTCACTTAGTTATACTCAATTTTTGCTATAGTAATTGTAACGACCCCAAAATTTAAATAATTTAATTATCGACTTCGGTCATTAACAATAAATTCAACCTCAAATCTTACATCATTAACCGATAATACAACCATTGAAATTTGCGGAATAATTAAAATTTTATATTACAAACTATTCTCGTTCCCAAAACTTTCAACCTTTACATCTAACTATCTCAGAATCATTTTAATACTACAAGAGTTTACATCGCAAAATGATATTACAATTAAACATTAATACATTATTCGGAATCTTAATCATGGTTCACATAATATATAATAACTCAGCCAAAGTATATAAATCTTCAAGTATCATATCTGATTCATGTCTTTCAAGTAGTACATAACTTTACCTTGAATCTTTAACATGCAAAAGTGGTTATTTGCAAGGTTGAGCGCGACAACCCAACAAAATCTAACAGTTTTCATGCATCACATTGCACATAATAACATGGTCAACATATATCTCATAAATATTGGACTAGTATAACATACATGCTGCAATTCATATAACAAGTATAAAGATTGAGTTCCTTACTCAATTAACATTTATTATTCAATCAACGTAGTCATAAATTGACTTTAACGTTTCATACTTTCAATATATATAGAACACATCATGCTCTTTACAACAAATGTGACAACCTGAATTTTCATAAGTTATTATAATAAGAAGTTAATAATTAAAATTCTTATTATGAGGTGTATATATTTTGAATTATATGATTTGGTGTGAAGAGAATTATATATTCATATGTTGGAGAATGTGAGATTTAATAGTTAATTAAACTATTAAAGAAATTAAATAATATTAGTTAATTTAATTAAGTTAAAATTATGTTATGATATAATATAATTTTAATTATTATACCTTATGGGCAATGAAAATTATTATGAGTTAAGTTTCATAAATAGTGTGAATAATTCACTTAATTAAAATAGTGAATTAATACAAGTATAATTGATTTAATAAAGTGAGAAGGTAATATATTGCATGAAAATGTAAATATTAGTTTAATGTGAGTAAAATATTTATTAAGTACATTAAATATTTTAGTTGGAAATTTTATGGAATAAAATGAATATTTGTGATATTAAATAAATATTTGATGAAAATTGCTATGGGATAGTTTATTTAAGTGTGATATAATAGATGAGATTTATAAGTATTTTATTATGCGAATATAATTGTGATATTCTAATTTAATTAAATTAGAGGAGTGATAATTTGTTAAATAATGTTATGATTATAATGGTTGAATAGAAATTATATTTTTACCGCTAAAGTTAATTTTATTTCTTAAGGAATTAAAGGTACATAATCTAGTTTATATTTTTAGTTTATGTGTTCTTGAGTTTCTTTTAAAATTGGAGTTTTGTTAATGAATTTGTGGGTTACGATGTTATATATGTTATTAGATATTTATAATTTGATAATGGTCATCTAGAATTAAATTTTCAAAAATCAAATTCATGTATTTATACTAAAGAAGAGGAATTTGGATTTTGATTGTAATGTGTGTTTTGTTGTACTTTGGGACTAAAGTTGAAGATGAATTCATGATGAAAACTTTAAATTGATGGATGATTGTTGTTCTCCTATATAAAATGAAAACAACACAACTTGAACTGATCAAATTGGTTAATAAACGAATTCGTGATGAATGAATACACTCAGCATGTTGAAAATAGGAAAAATTAGTATAAACAAATTAGAATTAGTATAAACCAAGTCCCATATCAACTAAATTGAGAACTTTAACCTTTGCTAAACCTATAAAAAGAAGGGCTTGATCCTTTGTTTCATTCACCAACAATAAGGCCTCCAATTTTGAGAAAAACTTTGTTGTGGGAGGACTTTTTATAAAGATCTTCTTAGTTAAATTTTGGTTGAGTACGTATTCAACTTGTGGAATTCGTATTTTTGGGTATGTTTCTTATTTAATTTTTGGTAATGTTATTATTTTAAATATTGTATTTAGTTTGTTAGTTAAAGTTTGTATTTTGGAAGTCTAGTTAGTTTTGTTAGTAAAGTAGTTAGTTTACTATGTTTATTTAGGCTTGTAATTGATTATGTAAATGAGTTCTAATGATTGTAATTAGAGATATGAAGTCTTAACATCATCCAAGTGTAACCAAAACTCACAAAATAAAAGATTTACAAAGAACCTTGTTGGGCAGTTTTTGGGACTGAGCTTGAGGACCATTTGTGCTTTTGATTTATGTCTAAAAGCTTAATTTGATGATTGTATGTTATATCCCTCTAAGTTTTGAAGATTTCTTAACTTGAATGAACCAAAACGGAGTTAAAATGAATCCGTGGTGAAGATTTTAGTAAACCATGTCTAGAAATGAAAATTGAATGAACAGTGACTATAGTGTCAAATTCTAGAATAGCTATGTTGCCTGAAAAATTCTAAGTTTCTGGGTAGTTGTAGTGCACTGAGTTAGGAAGCCATAGGCTTTGAAATGACCTCATTCCGACCTCGGATGAGGGAGTTACAGTGATTGGAAAGAAATGTGCCGAATTTGTCAAACTGAAAGTCAGCAGCGGGACGTGCTATTCAGGACACTGTTTCGATCAGTTAATGTTTCCACAAACTTCTGGGCTTTTGGTATGTTATATTACACTGAATTATCTTTCCATAGACTCCGGAATGGACTAATTCTGACTTCGGAGCAAAGAGTTATGACCATTCAAAGTAGTCGCGTCAAAACTATCTAACCAACTCGGAGCAGTCACCTTGAACGAATTTTCCAGAATTCTGTGTTTTGAATTTGGAAATGGTCAAATAATGAAAGTTGTAGCCTCGGAAGTTATCTTCGCGTGGGCTTAAGAATCGCTCAAAAATGTTTTGAAACGAATTAGTTATGACTGTTTTAGCGAGAGAGGATAAAGCTGGAAAAAAATTGAAAACTGTTATGAACGTCAATTTTTGGTACGCTGTTTAGACTACTTAATAAACCCAAAATGAGAGGTTAGTATTTCTTAAAAATAGTCTTGTATGCCATGAAAAAACATAATAAAAACGCCTTACGATTGGATAAGTAGATTGCAAGTTATTAAGCTGCGAAGTGGGTGTCAAAGGTGAGGGGTTGTCATTGCCATTGTGGCGGCAGAGAGAGAGCAAGCAAAGAATGATGGGTGTTCAATAAAAGATTTTTCCGCAACGCTTTTGGGTGGTTTTGTGGCTGTTTAACATGTAACAAAATACCGAGAGAGATGTATAGATATTATATAATGGTTATATATCGCGAAAACTCAATTTAAATGTAAAGAAAGCGATCGAATGTAATGTAAACGTAAGTTTTCATAACTATGCGAGCTTAATTTGGTAAATGATATGTAGAACGTATATGTAACATAATGAAATGTGCAAACCCGTTTGAAATTATATTGAACCTATGAATGGTTTTAAGACAAGAACAAAATATTATAGTTAATGTAAATAAAATTAGTTAACATTGAGTATTTGAATTTAGTATGTGAAACTAATATGGATATGTATGTATCCTCAATTTGTGTAGGATCATCACAGAGCAGATAAGTTATAAACATTAAATAACATCCAAGGCAAGTTTTTCAGTTCTATTATGTTAGTGGATTAAATGTGATTATGTGGTGAGTTACATACCATGCTTTATGAATTGTTAAAGTCAAAATATTACTAAGTTAATTGGGTTATGGAACTCAATTTATATGTGATATGTGATAGCACATGTTGTATGATGTAACTCTATAAATTAGAAATGTATAATGCATGAATTGTGTGCTATGTGAAACATGATAGATTGTTAAATTTGTTGGGCCGTCGAGCTCAACCTTGTAAATAACCACTTTTGCAGGTTCAAGATTCAAGGTAAAGTTATGTGTTACTTGAAAGACATGAATCAGATGTGATACTTGAAGATTTATATACTTTGGTTGTGTTATTATTATTTGAACCATGTTTAAGGTTTCGAATAATGTATTAATGTTGAATTGTAATATTATTTTGCGAATGTAAACTATTGTAGTATTAAAATGATTATGAGATATTTAGATGTAAAGGTTGAAGGTTTTGGGAACGAGGATAGTTTGTAATAGAAAATTTTAATTATTCCGCAAATTTCAATGGTTGTATTATCGTTTAATGATGTAAAATTAAAGGTTGAATGTATTATTAACGACCGAAGTTGGGAATTAAATTGTATGAATTTTGGGGTCGTTACAACAAAGATTTAAAACAGTTCATCATCAAGTTCACATAGCAAATATGAACTAAAAGACTTGCCTTGATCGTGGTTTGCCAATAATAGTTTAATAGCTTATAGTTATCTACACTTCACGTGCCCTACAGAATTATATAATCATGCATATCAACTATTAGTCACATAGCAACGCATAGTAGTTGTAATATAAACTTTAATATATATCATATAACCCTTCATATTAATCAATACATAATGTTCAACTTGATTGTGTTGGCTTTAGACTTATATCTCACTGTCTTAGTCCTTAGGTTATACTCAAAGTTCATTCAAGTGTTTAAGTCTTGCTAGGACTACTTATTGGTTTTATATTAACCCCATTCCATATCTTATAATATTCATTTCATTTGACTCAAAACACTTTTTACATTCATTAACATTTGTCACGACGTTTCGACGTTCATTCGTCACACGCCCAATTGGTCTCTCGTGTGTGTGCTTAGTATGCTTATACAACTTATCTAATACATCATTTATTAATGTTAAACATCATTATATTTACTAATATTCATGTTTTAAAACTTAGGACAACATCTTTTATCGTCGTGAGCACTACACTTGCATATGTGCATGCCCGACGCCCTCTGATTGCCTCCTAATACATATTAGTCCCGCAAATGACAATTTTGACATTGTTCCCGACCGCAAATTGAAACATGTAAAGAACGAAAGTTGTAGGTATACTCGTTCTCGTTCTGGATCATCTTGAATCACCTTAATCAAAGTCCGTATGAAAAAGTTATGGTCGTTTTACTATAGGAGGTCAAATCTGTCCGACCGTATCTATAATTCCGACGCTGCAGTGCCCCAAATAGCCTTAGGGGCCGCACTGCAGCTCCCCTTAGCAGTAAGGTACGCGTTTTTTCCTTAGTTTTAATGTTCTTATGAATTTTTGACCCTTTCTCCTTCCAACCTTCATAACTTGAGTTATACATACCCAAATCAGTTTGTTTTTAACTCTATGGATTCGTAATTCATAAAACTACATTATACTAGAATTATTACAATTTACAGAAACATTAAGTAGCCTAAATCTTGACCCAAAACTCATGTTCATACTAAACTTTCATGTTTTAACATATTTAGCTAATTCATTCACTGCGAATTCGTTTAATCTTAACCAAATATATTCATTCAACTTGCGTTCTTTTCGTTTCTTATCGTGTTAACACAATCCATCACCAATTTTACAATTATACTATGAATTAAACATCAATTTTGACTTCAAAATAAGCCATATGCATACTCATATTCACTATAAACGATTTCTTTTCTTTTTGAACGTAATTCATCTAAATTAATATCCCAAATCCTTGTCTAGATGTTAGTCATAACATCATAATAACATGAATACACAATCATATCAAACACTTTATATAACAACTGTAAGACCCCAACTTTTATGAATAAAGAATAATTTTTTCGAAATATATTTTTGAATATTATGGTGTGGATTTGATATAATAGTTGTGGGTAATATTTACAAATTTTACAAAGTAAGCAAATGGTTATATAATATTCGATTGGTCGGGGAATATTCGTTTTAACAGGGAATATTCGTACGATGACACAATCATTGGTGGACCCCACAACGAAAGTATTGTCGTAGTTAGAAAATGACAGAATTATCTTTTTATAAAAATAACGGCGAAAGTGTTACCGCTAAAACTGTTTAAGTACCCGGTAGTAAAAGTACAGTAATATGCGTTATTGCATAGTAGCACACAATATTGATTATTGATGCTTACGTGAGAAGTCACTCAATTATACTCAATTATTGCTATAGTAATTGCTTCATCATATCTCTCATGTTATTGATTCAATTATTGTCACAGTATCATCTGTATAATATTTATTATTATTAAATCAATAATTGAGACTACAAAGTTATTCATATTATTATTTGCAATATTGACAATGTCTAGAAGTTTTGTCAAGGAGAGGTTTGGTCACCTAATTGCGCGCCAATAAGGAGAAATCCTTATCGAAAGCCCCTCTTTCACGGGAACGACCTGGTTGTTAAATATTGTGAGTTATAATATTAATGATGAATAAGTTGTGTTGATTAAAGATGAAATTGATAGTTCCATTGTGTTGGGATTATTAGTGTTAGTGGAAATCAACATTTATTTCGATAATAATTGATGTCTGGAGGTTATATTGACCAATCGGGTAATTAATCGGATAAATGAGCATTAATTACTATTATTTCACATGCTTATAACTATTTGTTCACATGTGTGTACTATTGATTCACATTCATGTACTATTAGGGGAGGTGGTGCAAGATTGATAATACTTGAATGACTAAATTAAAAATGGAGGTATAGTTGAAGGTACTATACTGTAATTAGTTTTTCACATGATTATACTATTATGTCCCATGAATGAACTATTAATTCACATTATTTGCTATTAGGGGAGGTGGTGCAAGTTTGATAATACTTGCAGGACTAAATTAAAACTGAAGAAAAAGAGGAAGGTATTATACTATAATATTTTGAGCCCCAAAACGTGCAATTATCGAAACTATATTTTCCTATAAATAGAAGCTCATTCTTCCTTCATTTCTCACCAATTCACAAAAGCTTTAGAGAAGTTATTATAGAGAAAAATTATAAATAGAAGCTCATTCTTCCTTCATTTCTGTGCGGATTACGCAGGACCTGGTTCCATTCTTTATTATTATGTTAAAATATCCTTTCTATGCGGGTTACGCATGACCTGATTCCATTCTTTATTATTCTTCTCATTGGAATAACTCATGCATGTAATTATTCATCGCTGAATTCTTCTACATATTCCATTCTTTATTATTCTGTTGGAATAATCTATCTACGTGGATTACCGCATGGCAGAAAAAATCCATTTGCAGTTTCATATATTCTATTATACTCAGTTGGTTAAAGTTTTGGCTTATATACTCCATGAAATTAGTGGAATATCCTTGATATTTGTGCTTCATCCAGTATCTTTTCATGGAAATATTCTTCTGAGCATTCTTGAATTTTACTCCACAAAACAAAGATCATGTTGACAATTTGGGCGTTATTGATTTACGGATAAATTAAATTATAAATCTTTAAAATTTTATCCTTGAACTTATTTTATTGAATTCTTATATCATTGTCATCATCCTCATGTTTATAATATGTAGAAAGTCATCTGTGGCCTGTAGTGCATAGATGAACTTGGTATGATTATGACCATGGATTATTCAGTATAATCACGACCGTAATGTTACAAATGATGTGGTAAAATTCCTCATTGGTCATTGTAGTGCATTGATGGATGATTGTTGGCATGATCATGACCATTGATGAATACACGAATATCCTTGGCCCGTAGTGCATAGATAATTTGTGGTCGTGATACTAATGAATATCCTTGGTCGTAGTATAGGGATGATGTGGTTTATTTATTAAGCCGAATCTCAGCGATAAAAATGATGAAAAACCTTTTAAATCATAGAAGATAGTAGATTTTATTCTCTACTTGACTCTTTTAATGGATTGCTTGTTCCGCTATAGTTAAACTTGTTGTTTATTATAATTTATCAGTTTAACACTGTTGAAGGCTAATGATAATTTATTCTGCATTATCTTAGTCATAATATTTCTTACTGGGCTAGTTGAGCTCACCCTTTCTTTCACTGTTCTCTTCAGGAAATGAGAACATAGCCGGGACTAGTCGGGGAACGGAGTGATGGTCTAGATGATATCATTAGTAGTCCTCACTATTCTGTTAAATTATGTGACAATAAATGTAATGAGGACTCTATTGAGTGTGGATATTGTCTAGATGACAATATTCTTATTGAAAATCTTAGATTGTGTTTTGTTGTATTTTACACGACTGTTGTATAATTAAGTTGTATTTGAATTTTGTACCATGTATTTGGAGACTCAAGATGGGTGATGTATACCTATTTTGGGGGCGTCACAGTTTGTATCAAAGCTTAGGGATATGATCCCTGGCTGAGATGTGAGATAAGAACTAGGAGGGGAGAGACGGGGAATTCCTTCGCTAATATGACCTACCTAAGTTTATTTGGTATTTATTTGGTCAGTCAGAGTATATGGATAATATGTGACATGTCAATTAACCCTTGTTTTGTGGCAGTATTTGAAAATGACATCCGAGAATGTTGAGAATAGCAATGGAGCACAGGAGACTGTTGAGTCTCCACAGATCAATAATCAGGATCATGTGCATTAGGAAGGCGACAATCCTCATGCAAACAACAACACTGACCAAATGATGAACAATGGAATGTTCTGAGGCTTTATGCAATTCATGCAACATTAGGCGAGAGCGGCTCTTGTCCAAAATGTAGGTGGAAACACTGAAAACTCTCGGACGGTCAACGCTAAACAGTTCAAGGAGCTGGGACCACCGGAGTTTATTAGAGAGCCAAAACCATTTAAGGCGGAAGCGTGGATAAAGTAAATCACCAAGATATTTGATGTTTTGGGATGCTCCGAGGAGCAAAAGGTTCCTTTTGCCACCTTTATGTTGCGAGGAGAGGCAGATTACTGGTGGGAATCGGTAAAGCGTACTCAACCTACCGCACTGAAAATGTCTTGGGAGAAGTTCAAAGAACTATTCAACGACAAGTACTTTCCCGAAAGTATTCGTCAAATGAAAGAGGTAGAATTCATCAAGTTGGAGTAGAACAATATGACCGTGTGTCATGCGACGGGCTAAGTTTGTCGAGTTGTCCTGGTTTGCGTCTCTTTGGTTGATAATGAGGAGAGAATGACACGGATGTTTCTAAGAGGTTTGAAACCCAGAGATACGTCAATACTTAATTTCTGGCTGTGTGTTTGTATTCGGATGTTGTTAATAGGGCTCAATTATTGGAGCGCCGATAACGAGTCAACTCAACGAAGAGAAAGCGGTAACAAAATGATTATACCAATGGTAGCAGTCATCGAAGCGGTGACAACAAACGTGGAGTGAATCAATATGCCCGAAATGGTAACCACTTCGGTGGTAATCATGGCCAAGACACTAAAAATGGACATTTCAAGAAAAGAATATTCAACAATGATGGAAAGACGTCAGCACCAGCACCCGTTGTTAAGGAAGGAGAGCGACCACCTATCATATGCTTCAAATGTGGAGGGGAGGGACATATCAGTCCAAACTGCGCGATGCAGTCCAAAGCGTGTTATAATTATGGAAGAGAAGGTCACCTAGCCCAATTTTGTCATACACCAAAGACAAGTCCGGTTGGGATGGAGGCACCAAAGGCCGTCCCAGAAAAGTCAAAACCGGTAGTTCAAGGGAGAGCGTTTGTCGTAACCTCCCAGAAAGCAAGGAACCCGAACGAGGTCATCATGGGTAAGCTTATCATAAACTCTAGCAAAGTCTATACCTTATTTAGTACTGGTTCTACCCATTCTTTTATTTCTCCTACTTGCGCTCAACGTTTAATTTTGACTCCAGAGAAATTAGACTTTGACTTATCGGTTGAAACTCCGTTGGGAGAAACCTGCATTACATCCACTGTTTATAAGTCTTATTTGATGCAAATCAGTAACCGCACATTACCTGTCGGTCTTATTTCTTTAAAAATACTTGCATTTGAAGTGATTCTAGGGATTGATTGGTTAACTACTCATCATGCTAAAATATATTATTTTCGTAAGGTTGTTAGCTTTCATATTCCTAATCAAATTATTATGCGAATTCAAGCGACCAAACCATTAAAATAAATCACGGTCATCTCAAGCTATAAAGCTATTCGTTTATTAAAAAACGGATGTCAAGCTTTCTTAGCTCATGTCACAGATTTAAACAAAAATACGTCAGATTTGAAAGATATTTCTATTATTAATAAATTTCCTGACGTATTCCCTGAAGAACTTCCTGGCCTACCCAGGCGTGAAATTGAATTTTTATCGACCTTGAACCCAGAAAAACCCATTTCCAAAGCCCCATATCGAATGGCTCTATTGAACTTCGAGGAGTTAAAGACCCAATTCAGGAATTGTTAGACATCTATTTTCATTCGTCTAATCTGACGACTCCTTGGGTGCTTCTTTATTCTATTCGTGAAGAAGAAAGATGGAAATATGCGACTTTGTATTGATTATCGGGAGTTGAATCATGTCACCATCAAAAATATGTACCCGTTGCCTCGCATTGATGACCTGTTTGACCAGTTGCAAGGCACCAAATTCTTTTCAAAGATTGATCTTCGTTCCGGATATCATCAGTTGAAGATTAAAACTGATGACATTCCAAAGACTACTTTCAGAACTCGGTATGAGCATTATGAATTCTTTGTCATGTCTTTTGGATTGACTAATGCTCTTGCTGCCTTCATGGATATGATGAACCGAGTATTCAAAGAATATTTGGATCACTTTGTAGTCGTCTTTATTGATGACATCCTCGTATACTCCAAAACCCGTGAAGACCATGAGCAACACTTGAGGCTGATACTCCAAAAGCTTCGTGAAAACAAGTTATATGCCAAGTTGAAAAAATGCGAGTTCTGGCTTGAGGAAGTTGCATTCCTTGGGCACATGATATCAAATCATGGGATATATGTTGACTCGGCAAAGATTGAAGCAATTCAAAGCTGGGAGCAACCTAAATCAGTGACCGAAGTACGTAGCTTTCTCGGCTTAGCTGGTTATTATCGGAGATTAGTAGAAGGGTTTTCTCGAATCGTTACTCCATTAACTCAGCTAACTCGAAAAGATACAAAATTCGGTTAGAGCGAGGAATGTGGGAAGAGTTTTCCAGAACTCAAGAGGAGACTAATTTCAGCACCTGTTCTGACAATACCATCTAGCTCAGAGGGATTTGTCATCTACAGTGATGCTTTAGGCAAAGGGTTAGGATGTGTTCTCATGCAACATGGGAAATTCATAGCCTATGCCTCATGACAACTCAAAGAATATGAGAGGAATTATCCTACTCATGATCTAAAGTTGGTAGCAGTCGTTTTTGTGCTTAAGATTTAGAGGCATTACCTGTATGGAGAGAAGGTGGAGATCTATAAGGATCATAAAAGCCTCAAATATTTCTTCACTCAAAAGGAACTCAACATGCGGCAATGACGATGGCTTGAGTTATTGAAAGATTACGATCATACCATTTAATACCATCTTGGAAAAACGAATGTAGTAGTAGGCGATCGTTGAGTAGAAGATCATATCTGCACGAAAGTGCATTATTGTCAATACAAAGGCCCATTTTATATGACTTACAAAGGATGGAGATAGAGTTGAAGACTCCAGGGACCCATGTGATGATGGTGAATATACGAGTAGAACTGACTTTAATCGATAAAGTTAAACCTGCTCAAGCTACAGACCTGGAGCTGATGCGTATGAGGAAGAAAGTTCAAGAAGGTGCTATACCGGAATCAAGAATAGATGAAGAAGGAATACTTCAAGTCAACTCTAGACTTTGTGTTCCTAACAACCCTGATTTAAAGTATAAAATCATGATGGAGGTGCACAACACACCGTTTGCAATCCATCTTGGGAGTACCAAAGTGTATCGTGATCTTCAAAATACATTTTGGTGGAGCAATATGAAGAGAGAGATAGCGGAGTTTATGTCAAGGTGTTTAACTTGTCAATGAGTCAAGGTATAACATCAAGTACCAAAAGGTCCATTGTAACCACTTGAAATTCCAGAATGGAAGTGGGACCACATTACCATGGTTTTTTTTATGGTCTTCCCACAGTTTCTCAAGGCATAGATGCACTTTGGGTCATTGTTGATAGATTGACCAAGTCTTCTTATTTCATACCTATACAAGAAACTTATACACTTGAACGTCTTGCTCGTATGTACATAAACGAGATTATAAGACTGCATGGTATGCCAGTATCCATAGTTTCTGATCGAGACCCAAGATTCACTTCATGATTTTGGGTTAGTTTGAAAAAAGCTATGGGCACATATTTACGATTTAGCTCGGCATATCATCCTCAGACGGACGGGCAGTCGGAGAGGACTATTCAAACTCTTGAAGATTTATTAAGACTCTGTGTCCTTGACTTCCAAGGAAGTTGGGACAAGTTCTTACTATTGGTTGAGTTTTCCTACAACAACTGTTATCAAACAAGTATTGGCATGGTTCCATTTGAGGCGTTGTATGGAAGAAAGTGTCATTCACCAATATACTGGGATGAGGTGGGTGAAGCAATGTTGTTGGGACCAGAGTTGGTACGTATGACTACAGAAAAGATTCAAACGATCCGACAATGTATAAAAACCTCACAAGATCGACAAAAAAGTTATGCTGATCTTTATCGAAAGGACGTGGAATTCGATATTGGAGATCATGTGTTATTACGTGTTGCTCCATCGAAGGGAGTTACGAGATTTGGAAAGAGAGGAAAGCACAACCCTCGATTCATTGGCCTATTTTTAATCCTCAATCGAGTAGGAACTGTGGCCTATAGACTCGCCTTACAGCCAAGTATGTCTCGTGTTCATAACATTTTTCACATATCTATGTTACGTAAATATGTGAAAGACCCGAACCACATTATTAAATTAGAATCAGACGAGATAGAGGAAGATTTAACGCATGAAGAGTTACCTGTTAAAATCTTGGATAAGAAGGATAATATTCTACGCTCTAAAGTTATACCTCAAGTCAAAGTTTTGTGGAGAAACCACGATGTTGAGGAAATGACCTGGGAGTTAGAATCTGAAATGAAATCAAGGTATCCTCACTTCTTCGATATACCAGGTACGTATCCTAATTTCGAGGATGAAATTTTATAAGAAAGGGAGGTTGTAAGACTCTAACTTTTATGAATAAAGAATAATTTTCTCGAAATATATTTTTGAATATTATGGTGTGGATTTGATATAATAGTTGTGGGTAATATTTACAAAATTTTCAAAGTAAGCAAGTGGTTATATAATATTCGATTGGTCGGGGAATATTCGTTTTAACACGGAATATTTGTACGACCGCACAATCATTGGTGGACCCCACAACGGAAGTATTATCGTAGTTAAAAAATGACAGAATTATCTTTTTATAAAAATAATGGCGAAAGTATATCGTTTAAAACCTGTTTAACTACCCTTAGTAAAAAATACGATAATATGCGTGGTTGCGTAGTAGCACACGGGTATTGATTATTGATGTTTACGTGAGAAGTCACTCAGTTATACTCAATTATTGCTACAGTAATTGCTGCATCATATCTCTCATATTATTGATTCAATTATTGTCATAATATCATCTGCATAATATTTATTATTATTAAATCAATAATTGAGACGACAAAGTTATTCATATTATTATTTTCAATATTGACAATGTCTAGAAGTTCTGTCAAGGAGAGGTTTGGTCACCTAATTACGCGTCAATAAGGAGAAATTCTTATCGAAAAGCCCCCTCTATCCTGGGAACGACTTGGTAGTTAAATATTATGAGTTATAATATTAATGATGAATAAGTTGTGTTGATTAAAGATGAAATTGATAGTTCCGTTGTGTTGGGATTATTAGTGTTAGTGAAAATCGACATTTATTTAGATAATAATTGATGTCTTGAGGTTATATTGACCAATCGGGTAATTAATCGGATAAATGAGCAATTAATTGCTATTATTTCACATGCTTATAACTATTTGTTCAATTGTGTGTACTATTGATTCCCATTCATGTACTATTAGGGGAGGTGGTGCAAGATTGATAATACTTACATGACTAAATTAAAAATAGAGGTATAGTTGAAGGTAATATACTGTAATTAGCTTTTTTCACATTATTATACTATTGTGTCACATGAATGAACTATTAATTCACATTATTTACTATTAGGGGAGGTGGTGCAAGTTTGATAATACTTGCAGGACTAAATTAAAACTGAAGAAAAAGAGGAAGGTATTATACTATAATATTTTGAGCCCCAAAACGTGCAATTATCGAAACTATATTTTCCTATAAATAGAAGCTCATTCTTCCTTCATTTCTCACCAATTCACAAAAGTTTTAGAGAAATTATTATAGAGAAAATTATAGAGAAAGCGGAAGAGAAGTCTCGCTACCTCACTTTATTCCAATATCCAGCTTTTTCTAAGGTAAGGGTATTATTCTTTTGTATTCATGAAGAGAGTTATTTTCTTTCAATACTCGTAAGGGTTGTTATTCCATTCTTTATTATTCTGTTGGAATAACTTTATGCGTGAGGTTTACATACGACCGGTTCCATTCTTTATTATTCTCGTTGAACATCCTCGTCATGCGGATTACGCACCACTGGTTCCATTCTCTATTATTCTGTTGGAATATCCTGTCTGTGCGGGTTATGCATGACCTGGTTCTATTCTTTATTATTCTGTTGGAATAACCTATCTGTGCGGATTACGCATGCCTGGTGAATTCTTCATTATTCCATTCTTTATTATTCTATTGGAATAATCATCTCACGGATTACCGCATGGCGAAAAAAATCCATTCTTGGTTTCATATATTCTATTATGCTCTATGTGGTTAAAGTTTTGGCTTCTATACTCCATGAAATTAATGGAATATCCTTGATATTTAAGCTTCATCCAAGATCTTTTCATGGAAATATTCTTCTGAGCATTCTTGAATTTTACTCCACAAAACAAAGATCATATTGACAATTTGGGCGTTATTGATTTACGGATAAATTAAATTATAAATCTTTAAAAATTTATCCTTGAACTTGTTTTATTGAATTCATATATCATTGTCATCATCCTCATGTTTATAATATGTTGAAAGTCATCTGTGGCCTGTAGTGCATAGATGAACTTGGTATGATTATGACAAGAGATTATTGGGTATAATCATGACCGTAATGTTACAATTGATGTGGTAAAAGTCTTCATTGGCCGTAGTGCATTGCTGGACAGTTGTTGGCATGATCATGATCATGACCATTGATGAATACAAGAATATCATTGGCCCGTAGTGCATGGATAATTTGTGGTCATGATACTAATGAATATCCTTGGCCGTAATGCAGGGATGATGTGGTTTATTTATTAAGCCGAGTCTCATCGATAAAAGTGATGAAAAATCTTTTAAATCATAGAAGATAGTAGATTTTATTCTCTACTTGACTCTTCTAATGGATTGCTTGTTCCATTGCAGTTAAACTTGATGTTTATTATATTTTATCAATTTAACACTGTTGAAGGCTAATGATAATTTATTCTGCATTATCTTAGTCATAATATTTCTTACTGGGCTAGTTGAGCTCACCCTTTCTTTCACTGTTCTCTTCAGGAAATGAGAACGTAGTCGGGACTAGTCGGGGAACGGAGTGACGGTCCAGATGATGAAATTAGTAGTCCTCACTATTTTGTTAAATAGTGTGACAATAAATGTAATGAGGACTCCATTGAGTGTGGATATTTTTTAGATGACAATATTCTTATTAAAACTCTTAGATTGTGTTTTGTCGTATTTTACACGACTGTTGTATAATTAAGTTGTATTTGAATTTTGTACCATGTATTTGGCGACTCAAGATGGGTGATGTATACCTATTTTGGGGGCGTCACAACAACAATTCATCAAATTTGGATTACAAAGGTTTGAAACTCAAGAACATAAACTCTTATATACAAAACTTTCATATACACAGAACTAAAGTTTTAGAGATTATACCTTCAATTGCTTGAATAATCCTTGCTAGAAAACAAAGAAGTGAATTCACAGAACTTTAGTTCTCAACTCTCTCTCTATTTCTTTCTCTCATTTCTCTCTATTTTCCTCTGTTCTTCTCTCCCACTATCCTCAAGCTTAGGCCAACACCTTACGTAAAAAAATAAAACAGACGCAATAAACCCAAAACAAAACGTATAAACTGATGTACTATTAAATATAATAATTACATATCAGTTACTAAAATATTTATTATATTATATTTTATTTTATTTTATTAATTCAAAAGCCATAAGGCTTTGTTTGGCAAAACCAATTAAAATAATGACTTAATCATTCCTTAAGCCTTGTTTGGCAAAACAACATTAAAATAAGAATTTCAAAAGTTCTAAGGCTTTGTTTGGTAAAACCAAAAAAAAAAAAATTTTAACCTATTTTCACAAGTCATTTATAATATAGTTTATTATCACACTTTATTTAAATAAATTTCCATATTCAAATTAAATTAAATCAAATAACAATTTATTAAATCAATTTACCACATAAAACAATACAATAAAATTATAATTTCCATTATAATTATAATTTTATTTAATAAATTAATACATCACTTTAATTACAAAATAAAATTAAAATAACATTATAATAATTCATTTAATCATAATATAGTTTCAACTTAATTTAAATTACCCAATATTTATAGGGTTAATTTTCCTTGCCACCAAATTTATTATCTCGACAAATTTCTTTTATTTCCTTTAATAGTTTAATCAACTATTAAATCTCATAAAAATTTAATGTCTTCACACCAAAACATATAATTCAAATTTCTTCTGCCAAAACACATAATTCAACATATATACATCTCATAATAAGAATTTTAATTATTAAATTATTATTTTAATAGTTTATGAAAATTCAGGTTGTTACATCTTTCCCCCCTTATAAGGATTATGTCCTCGGAATCACCGAAACCCTACCTTACTCAGGTTTTCATCAAATCTCCTTAAAAAAACTTTAAAAAATTTATCGTTTAATAACTTCAACACATTACCTTAATATAGGTTTTATATTTTCTACTACATTCATTTCTTACCTTAATATAGGTTTTATATTTCCTACTACATTCATTTCTTCAACAGATTCTAGGTTTTATTTCATAACTTTCACTTGAACTCAATTATATTTTGGGTATTATATATTATTTAACTCATTTATTTCCTTTTCTAAGGATCATTATCATAAACACTCGGGATAATACATTCACCATTTCTTCTAAGAATTTCGTCCTCGAAATTTTATTTATTAATCTTCATTCATTCAATCTATCAAAATAGATTTTACGTTAATACTTTATTCATTCATTGGTTTCTATAACAACTTTCTTTCCACAAAGATCTTCTTACAATTATTAACTTTCCTATTAAAAGTTTTACATTATTCTTTGATAACTCATCTCCTTCTCATTTTCAAAATTTGTTTTCTCACTTATTCAATATATTCATCATTCGGTGTCACATTCTACGACTTACTTCTTTCTAAGGAATATCATCCTTATCACATTCGCCTTTTAAATATAACAAGAATCTTTCACAATTGCTCAATAATTGGGAAGCAGTATGAATAACTCAGGAATTTAAAAGATTCTTGAATCATGCTGAGTGGTCACAAGACCATGAACTACGTCCCCATGCTATCAAGTATCTCGACTTGGACCTTTAACAGTCATAAGACTATATGGACCTTTCTTCTCGTACTCAGGGGGATCAACCATTCGTATAATGTTTTGTACACAAACATTTTAACGCTTTTGCGTAATATAATCCCCTATAAAAGGGTTGTTCACCTCAGCTTTTCAACACCTGAATCCGCACCAAAACAATTTCGTTTGGCATAACTTCTCAAGAAACGATTGAACTGCATAAACATCTTTCAATATTTATCTAGTTGAATCAAAAAGCATAGACTTCTAACAACAACTCGAACATCAATAGAAATAGTTTTATCCAATTAATATGGCATATCTTTCTTAGTTTAAAGAAAACCAAAAATCCTTTTATGATGACATGATACCGTACTATCTCGATAGTACGTTGAGGATTTAGTCATTATATGACCTTGTCATGCTACATCATACCACAGTGGGCTGATGATCTTATGATCACATCCAACACCAGGTTCAATTCCATTGATGACTTCCTCGTTTGTCAAATCAGCATCATATTCAATGATGCCTTATTGACTACATAAAGAAAAAAAACAAAATACATTTTGATATTTTTTAAAATCAGTTTTGTCTAGCCGAAACAATTAGCATAGACATACGAATAACGATGTCATTTTTAAAACTCATTGGTTCCATCGTTTGATCCAATGTTTTTCAAGAAAAAAAAATAGAAATGCAAACATCAGCACGAAGTTAATAAATTCAAAAATCTAGCAAAGCTAGAAGATTTGGAATATCTAATACTATCTATCAACTTCTATTTTTTTTTACTCCACTGGTTCATTACTTACTGATTCTATCTATCTTCAGCACCATCGATGCTCACTATACCAAAAATTCTTAGTTCTTACCTCAGAAGTTTTCTATACCTAGTATAGTTCATCAAACTTACCACACTTTGGAAGTTCAGGAACTTGCCATAATAATATGAGTTTAAGAACATATCCTAGTCAGACCATAGGTGTCCATTCACTAAGGGGTTCAAAACATCCCATATGATTATGAGTCACGCATTTACCATATGTATGAGTTTTTAAGAACGCGCACCTAATCCTAATAATATCTGACTAATCTTAATAGTCTCTAACAATCAAATATACACATGAGAAAAGAATTACCTTTTCACCACATATAAATTGATAGTGAGACCCCAACATTCCAATGATTATTAATGTGATAAACTGAGTGCAAGCACAAAACCCTCGCCCATACAAAAGTTTGTACAACTTAGTCACCATATGATTCCTCAATTGAAATTCCACCTAACATTACCTTACTCTTAACTTATTCTTAACTTGCCCTTAACTTGCTCAATACGAATTCCTTGTATCACATTATCTATAACTCCTCGTGAGTTTATCTTGTACTACGTCATATTACATTATCTTCATAGCATAAAGCTATAATTATTCAAACATTACAGACCATCTTTCTTTTATAACTTAAACAGATTACGTCCTGATCTTATTCTATAATCATCTCCCTTAAAATTCTTTTCTTAACTCGTGATCGTTTTGTTTTACGATCCTCTTTCTTTCCTTTTTCATCATTTACAATTTCATTTATGCTTTTAATCTTACAGACTTTGTCTATTCATCATTATTCATTATCTTGCCTATTGGAGTTAGGTAACTCCCATTTCTTATCTTTACATCTCTTCAAGATTCTTCTTTGAATTTTCTTGTTTATATAACAATTCTTACTTTAAGAATTTCTAACTTCATTTACATTGCTCAACATTTCATTCGAGTTCCACATTTTTATCATACGTATCCATTTTCTATATTTGGTACACATCAAGTCTCTAATAGTTTTGATATGGTACGTTGAGTGGTTTCCCACAAACAACCAATAAACTAGGTTCTGAGTTGCTAGTTCGTATATACCTCCGCTCTATGAAGGAATCGTTTAGCCCTGATGTAATGCCCCAGAAAATCGAACAATTTGTAAAAAAAAATTTATTTGAATTAATAATGAATAAAATTATATTATATGTTATTATTATGTGTTAATAAGAGGAATTTCGTTCTATAACCTAGAAAAGTCGGAAAGTCATTCTATTTTAACTACTTGAAGGAATTAAAGTGTGTGAATTTCCAAGACGAAAATAAAAGCTTTCAGAGAAATTTTCCGAAAAATATTATTCATGGATTTTCGTGCGGGAATTATTTTTGAACTTTTGAGAAATATGTAACGATAGAATATCGAGGTGAGATGGATTATGTAATAATAATTCAAGTATGGAAAAGGTAATATTTCACATGCGGACTTAATTTGAGAACATTAGGAAAATAAAGCGTTAAGAAGTTAATGTAATGATCGTATGATACGTAGGTATTGTATGAGGAAAATGAATATGAGTATGATACAAAATATTATACGAGTATGTATGAATGATGGTATATCGTGTAGTAGGAATTAGTACACGAGTTAGTATACAAGAATAATATGTAAACAATACGTTATAATGTTTTAAGCCTAAGGTTATGGACTTGTTGGATCTTATAGGAAATGCAAGCCCAATAGAACTAATGAGCAAGCCCATGTGTGAGTAATGTTAGAGCCCAAGTGGTTATTAATGTGAAGTCCATAGTAAATTAAAGCAAGCCCAAAAGCTTAAGTTAAACAAATTAAATCTAAGCCCAAGTAATTATCCATTGGACTAGGGTAATCCATGGGGCAACCCATGGGTGATCTTGGTGCCCAAGTGTTGTAATGACCAAGTAATAAGAGTAGTGAACAAGTTTACTTAAGTGCTAAGTATGGAATACTAAGAAGGTGGATGTCCTAATGACCCTTTTACCCTAACTTAAGAAATCCTATAAATAGAGGAAGAGATGGCTCATTAGTTGTTTGTTCAATTTCATCCAAAAACTTCCAACTTAAGTGTTAGAGAGAATAAGCACATATAAGCTAAACTTCCATTGTTAGAAAAGAAGAAAAGCTAGTTCATCAAGGGTAAGACTCTTATCCTATAATCTTCTATCTCTTCCATGATAGCTTGATATAGAAGTGATGGTCATGTATGCTAAGAAATCATAAGAAGGGATAATCTAAAGACTTAAGTATTAATAAGCTGGGAATAAGCACTTTGTCCATGAATAAGCTATGAACTAAGGAAGAATTTGTAAGACTTATATCCTAATTACATGAATGAAGTTAGTATGTTAATAAGATGTAAGAATGATGGTTAGAGGACTTTAACTATGATAAGACATATGAAATAAAGTTAAGTGTAGTTTATACTTTGACAAGTAATAAACTCATAAGGAATAAGTCAAAAACTAACATGAAAATAAGTTGTTATAATATGTAGGTTGAGATGTCTAGTTGATGGATTGAATCCATTTGGAATGATGAAAAATTCTTTAGTAACGAAGTTTTACCGGAATTCACACGATTAGACGATAATCGTCGAATTCGTGAAATTCTCGAAATGGAAGTCAGATTTTGTGTTTGAGCTCAAAAATGTTGGTTTTCGATGGAGACAAGTCTTATTTGGCATTATAGAGTTACGGACTCGAAAATGACCGGATTTCGACTTAGAACGAAGAAACGAGCGTTGAACGTTCACGAACGTTTATCGTTTTTGTTAAAAATGAACCAATAGGTGAATTTTGAGTTAACAAAGTCAAAAATATAAAATTCTTGAATGAACATGTAGAGTAGGTGATTTATGATCTATAGGCTCTTGAAAGAGCCAATTCAGACTTATAACGAAGAAGTTACGAACCCGAGAATTTCACTAAGTGGAAAAATTGTCAAAATTATCTGGTGCACAGAGTTGGCGCCGCGGCACAAGCCCAAGGCAAAATAGGTGGTGCCGTAGCGCCGAGCATGGCCAAGAGAAAGCTGTGACCTTATGAAGTTTGGTCAGAAAGCGCCGCCCATTATACTTAAATTTGGTATTGCTGTTGCCTTCGAACGGGAAGACTTATGACGAGTCGCTACCATGGCATAGGGTCGAAGAAGGAAAGTTAGCCGCATGTATACTAGCCCTAGGGTTTTGTCAATAAAGAATGTTTATAAAAAGAGCGTGAATGGTAATTGATTAACAATGAACTACAACTTAAATGTGACATTGTTAAAGACGTGGTATGAACACTTAGGGGTAAAGAAAGTCAATTGTATGTGAATGTATGAACGACGTAACGGAACGCCGGAACCAATAGTAACAAATCTAAGTCATAATTAGATTGAGAAGAAGGGTAAGATTTGTTATGAACTATGCATGTTTATTCATGACCTAATGTGTTATGTGATGTTATCATCTACTATAGAGACCTTATAGACTTAAAGTGCACGTGTAATAACAGTAACAGACGCTAAAGGCAAGTATTCTAACCCTTGTTTCAATTCAATCTGGACAAGCCTTGCGATTCATGTATTCTTACGCATGAACTAATGTCTGAAGAAGTCAAAGCCAATTCTTTCGGCTAGACTTACGTTTTGTTGGATTTCTTATAATCTATCAAAGTATTGTCAATGTTTTACCAAACTATATTGGTGTGGTTTTCAAATGAAGACTGAGTATGCTAAATTATTTTGTCATCAAACGACAGGCACGTGAGGTTGCCACAACTTAAACGTACATACGTTTAATGAATGTTGTGTTGATCAACATAGAGTACTATATGATGATCACCTAGACGTGCTCGTAAGCTATATCGGACTTACGAACTTAGTGTCGGGATGTCCTTTTCAAAGAAATTATGAAATGCTCACTGTCCTGGAATGGAATTGATGTTTTACTTAATATTGTTATTGTAAAACGTTTTGAAGGAAAAGAAGTGCTATTTTGAATTATCAATAGTACTTCGTAACTATTGTTTAGTTATTGAAGATATACGATTCCTATGTTTCAAACATGTTACTTTATTAGAATTGTTTTACTTGCTGAGCTAGTTAGGCTCACTCTTGCTTGAACCATATGAATGCAACTAAAATCGAATGGACTGACAGATCCGGAAAGGATAAAGGGAAGGCTAATGCGAACTCGTAGATTACTTATGTAATAGTATAGGTTTGTAATGATAATATTTGATATTATAACAAGAACAAGTTTAACGGTTATAAAGAACCTAGGGAATGTTAATATTATTTTGAATATATATAAGACATATTCGTTCTTTTGAGGCATTTCAATTTAATGTTTGTGTGAACTGTAGCACCGTGTAGCACCATATGTCGGGTTGCAAGATACCTGGATTTGGGGCATCACACCAGATACCATACTTCAACTATTAAAGAGTACGATTGTACAATACTTAAATATAATTTTTTATTCTTAACTTCTTTATCATCTTCACATCTCTTCTCTAAGATTATAGCCTAAGATACTATCACCTAAGTTTTCTTGTAAAATCCCAAATTTTATGAATAAAGATTTAATTTTCTCGAAATATTTTTTCAAAATTATAGTATGAATTTGAGATAATGTTATAGTTGTAGGGTAATATTTATAAATTTTGAAAAGTATGCAAGTTGTTCTATAATATTCAATTGGTCGGGGAATATTCTTTTTGTCGGGGAATACCCGTACGACGGTACAATCATTGGTGGACCCCACAATGGAATTATTATCGGATTGAGAAAACGACAAAAATATTTTTATGAAAATAACGACAGAAGTTTTACAATTAAAATTGTTGAACTACTCGGTAGTAAAAAAATGCGATGTCTGGCATTAGTGGTTGCATAATAGCACACCAGGTATTGATTATTGATGCTTACGTGAGAAGTAACTCAGTTTTGTTCAATTATTGCTACAGTAATTATTGCATTGTATCTCACATTATTTGATTCAATTATTGTCGATATTTTATATATTATTAAATCAATAATTGAGATGACAGAGTTATTAATATTATTATTTTCAATATTGACGATGTCTAGAAGTTTTGTCAAGGAGAGGTTTGGTCACCTAATTGGAAAGCCCCCTCTTTGTTGGGAACGACCTGGTCGATTAATATTGTGAATTATAATAATGGTGATAAATGTTTTTTTATTATTATAAATATAATAAAACAGAAAAGTTTTTATATAAAACATAATACTTTTTATAAAGTTTTATTTTATTTAATTATAAATAGAATATATTATATTTTATTATGCATAGTGTTTGCATAGTGCCTGCATAGTGTTTGTATAGTAAAAACTTTTTATATAAAATAGAATACTTTTTATAAAGTTTTGTTTTATTTGATTATAAATAGAATATATTATATTTTATTATGCATAGTTTTTGCATATTGTCTGCGTATAAGGTTTGTATAGTAAAAAAGTTTTATATAAAAAATGAAAAACTTTTATAAAGTTTTGTTTTATTTGATTATAAATAGAATATATTATATTTTATTGATAGTGCAAAAGATAGTATCCTTTCCATTCTCTTATAAATAAGATGCTTAGTTAGAATTGAAAATTACACCAAAAGTTCAGAGAATTCTTCTTCTATAATCTTGAGCATATTTCTTTAGAGTTTAAGAAAGCTTTGAGCATAAAAAATAGTGCAAGTTTTCTTCAAGTATATCCTCTTCTCTTGGTCAAATACTCTTCTTTTTAAGGTAAGGGGTATTATTCTTTCGTATTCATGAAGAGAGTTATTTTCTTTCAATACTCGTAAAGGTTGTTATTCCATTCTTTATTATTATGTTGGAATAACCTGTCTATGCGAATTACCGCATATATGGTGAAATTCTTCTGTTATTCCATTCTTTATTATTTTGTTGGAATAACATGTCTGTGTGGTCTATCGCATGCCTGGTGAATTCTATTGTTATTCCATTATTTATTATTCTGTTGGAATATCCTGTCTGTACAGATTACGCATGACTTGGTTCCATTCTTTATTATTCGGTTGGAATATCTTGTCTGTGCGGGTTACGCATGCCCTGGTTCCAATCTTTATTATTCTATTGAATAACTCGTCATGCATGCGGATTACGCATCGCTGGTGAATTCTTCATTATTCCATTCTTTATTATTCTGTTGAATAATCATGCTCACGTGGATTATCGCATGGTAGCAAAAATCCATTTGCGGTTTCATATATTCTATTATACTCAGTTGGTTAAAGTTTTGGCTTCTATACTCCATGAAATTAATGGAATATCCTTGATATTTGCGATTCATCCAGTATCTTTTCATGGAAATATTATTCTGAGCATTCTTGAATTTTACTCCACAAAACAATATCATGTTGACAATTTGGACGTTATTGATTTCTGGATAAATTAAATTATAAATCTTTAAAAATTTATCCTTGAACTTGTTTTATTGAATTCTTATATCACTGTCATCATCCTCATGTTTATAATATGTTGAAAGTCATATGTGGCCTGTAATGCATAGATGGACTTGGTATGATTATTACCAGGAATTATTCGGTATAATCATGATCGTAATGCTACAAATGATGTGGTAAAAATCCTCATTGGCCGTAGTGCATTGATGGACAGTTGTTGGTATGATCATGACCATTGATGAATACACAAATATCCTTAGCCCGTAGTGCGTGGATAATTTGTGGTCGTGATACTAATGAATATCCTTGACCATAGTGCATGGATGATGTGGAGTATTTATTATGCTGAGTCTCAGCGATAAAAGTAATAAAAAACCTTTTCAATCATAGAAGATAGTATATTTTATTCTCTACTTGACACTTCTAATGGATTACTTGTTCCACTGCAGTTAAACTTGATATTTGTTATATTTTATCAGTTTAACACTGTTAAAGGTTAATGATAATTTATTCTGCATTATCTTAGTCATAATATTTCTTACTGGGCTAGTTGAGCTCACCCTTTTGCTTTCATTGTTCTCTTGAAATGAGAACGTGGCGAGACTAGTCGGGGAACGGAGTGACGGTCCAGATGATAGCATTAGTAGTCCTCACTATTCTATGAAATAGTGTGATAATAAATGTATTGAAGACTTATTTTGAGTTTGAATACTGTCTAGAAGACAATGTTTGTATTAAAACTCACAGCTCATGTTGTATATTTATTGTTGTATTTGTATTCTGTACCATGTATTTGGCGACTCAAGATGGGTGATGTATACCTATTTTGGGGGCGTCACATTTCTAACCTATCAGCTTTGATACAAACTGTAACGACTCCCAAATTTAAATAATTTAATTCTCGACTTCGGTCGTTAACAATACATTCAACCTCAAATCTTACATCATTAAACGATAATACAATCATTGAAATTTATGGAATAATTAAAATTTTCTATTACAAACTATTCTCGTTCCCAAAACTTTCAACCTTTACATCTAATTATCTCAAAATCCTTTTAATACTACAAGAGTTTACATAGGAAAACGATATTACCATTCAATATTAATAAACTATTCAAAATCTTAAACATGGTTCATATAATAATAACTCAGCCAAAGTGTATAAATCTTCAAGTATCAAATCTGATTCATGTCTTTCAAGTAGCACATAACTTTACCTTGAATCTTTAACCTGCAAAAGTGGTTATTTGCAAGGTTGAGCGCGACAGCCCATCAAAATCTAACAGTTTTCATGCATCACATAACACATAATAACATGCTCAACATACATCTCATAAATATTGGACTAGCATAACATACATGCTTCAATTCATATAACAAGTATAAAGATTGAGCTCTTTACTCAATCAACATTCATTATTCAATCAACGTAGTCATAAATTGACTTTAACGTTTCATACTTTACATATATATAGAACACACCATGCTCTTTGTAACAAAGATTTAAAACAGTTCACCATCAAGTTCACATAGCAAATAGTAACTGAAAGACTTGCCTTGATCGTGGTTTACAAATAATAGTTTAACAACTTACAGCTATCTGCACTTCACGTGCCCTACACAATTATATAATCATGCACATCAACTATTAGTCACATAGCAACATATAGTAGTTGTAATATAAACTTTAATCTACATCCTATAACCCTTCTTATTAATCAATATACAATGTTCAATTTGATTGTGTTAACTTTAGACTTATATCTCATTGTCTTACTCCTTAGGTCATATTCAAAGTTCATTCAAGTGTTTAAGTCTTGCTAGGACTACTTATTGGTTTTATATTAACCCCATTCCATATCTTATAATATTCATTTCAGTTAACTTAAAACACTTTTTTATGTTTATTGACACTTGTCACGGCGTTTCGACGTTCTCATTCGTCACACGCCTTATTTGTCTCTCATGTGTGTGGTTAGTATGCTTATACAACTTATCTAATACATCATTTATTAATGTTAAGCATCATTATATTTACTAATATTCATATTTTATAACTTAGTACAACATCTTTTATTGTCGGGAGCACTACAATTGCATATGTTCATGCCTGACGCCCTCCAATTGCCTCCTAATACATATTAGTCCCACAAATGACAATTTTTACCCATGTTCCCGACCTCACATTGAACAACTTAAAGAACAAAAGTTGTAGGTCTACTCGTCCTCGTTTCGGATCATCTTGAATCACTTTAATCGGAGTCTGTATAAAAATGTTATAGCCATTTTACTACAGGAGGTCAAAACTGTTCGGCCGTGTCTACTATTCTAGCGTTGCAGCGCCCCAAATAGCCTTGGAGGCCGCACTGCAGTTCCCCTTAGCATTAAGGTACACATTTATTTTTCCAGTTTTACTGTTCTTACGAAGTTTTTACCCTTTCTCCTTCTAACCTTCATAACATGAGTTATACACACCAAAATCAGTCCATTTTCGACTATATGGATTCGTAATTCATAGAACTACAACATACTAGAATTATAACAATTTACAGAAACACTAACTAGCCTAAATCGTTACCCAAAACTCATGTTCATACTAAACTTTCATGTTTTAACATATTTACCGAATTCATTCACTGCGAATTCGTTTCTTAACAAAATATATTCATTCAACTTGTGTTCTTTTCGTTTCTCATCGTAGTAACACAATCCATCACAAATTTTACAATTATACCATGAATTAAACATCAATTTTAACTTCAAAATAAGCCATATTCTTACTCATATTCACTATTCAAAATAAGCCATATTTTTTAGCGTAATTCATCTAAATTAATATCCCAAATCATTGTCTAGATGTTAGTTATAACATCATAATTACATGTTCACACAATCAAACACTTTATATAACAACAATTCATCAAATTTGGATTACAGAGGTTTGAAACTAAAGAACATAAACTCTTATATACAAAACTTTCATATACATAGAACTAAAGATTTAGAGATTATACCTTCAATTGCTTGAATAATCCTTGCTAGAAAACAAACAAGTGAATTCAGAGAACTTTTGTTCTCAACTCTCTCCCTCTATTTCTTTCTCTTTTTTCTCTCTATTTTTCTCTGTTCTTCTCTCCCATTATCCTCAGGCTTAGGCGAACACCTTACGTAAAAAAATAAAGCAAACGCAATAACCCAAAACAAAACGTATAAACTGACGTACTATTAGATATAATAATTACATATCAGTTACTAAAAAATTTATTATATTTAATTTTTTTAATTCAAAAGCCATAAGGCTTTGTTTGGAAAAACCAATTAAAATAATGACTTAATCATTCCTTAAGCCTTGTTTGGCAAAACAATATTAAAATAAGAATTTCAAAAGCTCTAAGGTTTTGTTTGGTAAAACCAAATTAAAACTCTTTTAATCTATTTTCATAAGTCATTTATAATATAGTTTATTGTCACACTTTATTTAAATAAATTTTCATATTCAAATTAAATTAAATCTAATAACAATTTATTAAATTAATTTACCACATAAACCAAAGACAATAAAATTATAATTTTCATTATAATTATAATTTTATTTAATAAATTAACACATCACTTTAATTACAAAATAAAATTAAAATAACATTATAATAATTCATTTAATCATAATATAGTTTCAACTTAATTTAAATTACCCAATATTTATAGGGTTAATTTCCTTTGCCACCAAATTTCTTATCGCGACAAATTTCTTTTATTTCCTTTAATAGTTTAATCAACTATTAAATCTCATAAGAATTTAATGTCTTCACACGAAAACACATAATTCAAATTTATTCACACCAAAACACATAATTCAACATATATACATCTCATAATAAGAAATTTAATTATTAAATTCTTATTTTAATAATTTATGAAAATTCGGGTTGTCACATTAATTGCTGCATAATATCTCTCATATTATTGATTCAATTATTGTCACAGTATCATCTGCATAATATTTTATATTATTAAATCAATAATTGAGATGACGAAGTTATTCATATTATTATTTGCATTATTGACGATGTCTAGAAAGTTCTATCGAGGAAAAGGGTTTGGTCACCTAATTGTACGCCAATAGGAAGAAATCCTTATCGAAAAGCCCCCTTTTTCCTGGGAATGATTTAGTTGTTAAATATTGTGAGTTATAATATTATTGATGAATAAGTTCGTGTTGATTAAAGATGTTTGTGCATTCAGTTTTCTTTAATTCTTCCGTGACCCAATTACCCTCAAAGGAGGAAATTCTGTGAATTGTTGGTTTTGTTATTATTTGACCAAACGAGCAATTAATCGGATAAATGAGAAATTAATTTCTATTGATTCACATGCAAATTACTGTTGGTTTACATGTATGGAACTATTGGTTCACATGAATGTACTATTAGGGAAGGTGGTGTAAGATTGATAATACTTGCAGGACTAAATTAAAAATGGAGGTATAGATGAAGGTACTATACTATAATAATTCGAGCCCCTAATCGTGCAATTATCGAAACTATGTTTTCCTATAAATAGAAGCTCATTCTTCTTTCATTCTCACCAATTCACTAAGACTCACAAGAGAAATTATAGATAGAGAAGCTATATAGAGAAAGAAGAAGTGTATTCTACTACTTCATTTCTGGCGCGCCCCGCGCTGCTTCTTTTTCTACTGCAACGTCCTTTGATAAAACATGCATAACTTTTGATCTGTTAGGAGTTACGGGGTCTGCCATCTATCAAATCGAAGATATCGACGAGATATACAACTTTAATTCTATGAAAAGTGACAGATTCAGATCGGATCAAGATCAAACTTGGGCTTGAATTAGATGATATGTAAATTGCAAGCATGACAACTTTGAGCTTTGATCTTTGTTGATAAAGAAACCATAACTCTCGCATCCGAGCTCCGATTGGGACGATTCAAGATGTTCCAGAAAGCTCAGAAGTAGATCTATAATATAATACAAGTTCCAAGCCTCTACATGCATCCAACTTAGTGTTAAAAGCCCAACAATCTTCCCTTCTTGCATTTGCTTGTATATTTTTGTCAAAAAGATGTTTGAATTGCTTTTCCATGCTTCCTCATGCAAATGTTGTTTCATAGCCTACAAAATAACATAACATGTATGAAATGCACACACAATGTATGCAAAGTAACTATGAAACATATTTTTAAATATATGAGGAATAGGGACTTTAAAAACTAACCTAGCAGAACCCATTCAACCATGGGTACCAAAAATAGAAATTTATCTAACCTGCATGTACTTGGTTTATCTGACCACACTAAGGAATGCTGAAGCAGAAGACTTCAGTCAAGAAGATTCAACAAGAAGGAGGCTTAAGACATTTCAGAAATGTTTATGACAAAATCCTTATTTGTCAAAGCATGTTCTTGAAGACATGCTGAGCTAACATAAATGAAGCTCACATGGTTGCTGATCTCAATATGGAAGCATACCATTCACCCTAAGATAAAAAGGGTCATATATGCTCAATCATCCAAAGAATATCAACTGAGAAGAACCTCAAGAAACTCATCATAGAAGCAAAAATTCGCAAGCACAAACTGTCAAAGAAGAATACGTTCGTAGTGCTGTCAAATGATCATAGAGTGAGCAGTCCTGAAGATATCCATTTCTATGATACAAGAAGATTTAACTGATAATGATGACTTCGGTCAGAAGGAGATATGCAAGGCTGCCTTCTGATACATATGAAGAAGAAGAACTCATACCTTTTTGAGAAAATAGTATCAACCATGACGGAGCAGTGATTTGTTAAGGAACAACAACACTAAAAGTATCAAAAATACACTACGAAGCAATATACCAGTTACAAAGTCCCAAAACTTTATGGGTGATGAACCAAATGAAGATCCATAGTCAGTAGGAGAGTCTTAAAATGTACTACTGATAACCTTGTCAACCACCTTACTAAAAATCGTGGAGCGCCTACGATCAAACATTTGATCGTAATATAAGAATAGGAGGACACAACGATTACAACTAATGCAAATGTCTGAAGTTGGTAGAGGAACTCCCCCGTAGAAAAGGTCAAATGAGATATCAGTGCAAATAACTTCTAAAGTTTTTCATCTGGAAAGCGCTCCAGGGACAAACCTAACCCTTTGTTTCACTCTAAGAGGTTAGCCCTTCCCGAGCTACCTTAACCCAGAAGGAATGCTTAGTCAAGTTCATCTCAAAGACCAGGTTAGACAACAATCATAGAATAGATTCTGAAGTAAACTCAACGATCCTAGTGCAACCTCAACGATCGTAGAGTGGGCTCAACGATCGCAGTCTTCTCAGAGGATACAATATCTCATAGGGAGCTCGCAAGAACTAGACACATGCCTAACTATTCAGATAATGTGGAGATAAGTTCGAATACAGTTTGAAATATAGATTGCATATTCATCTCAGAAGTTTAGTGCCCAAACCATCATGAGGTACATCAGTGGTTAAGCCATGCAACTTTAAGATGAAGATTAGTGTCAAAACATCCTATGGAGTATCTCTCAGAAGAAGATTGTTGAGTCAACAAAGAAAATCATTGAGTCCATTGCTACCTCACCAAGCTACTCTACATACTGAAAAGGTCAACGGTCAATCCACGTCAGTAATGCCTATTTTCTTAAAAGGAACATCCAACTGAAAAGTTTATGGGGAGTTACAGTTTCTTACTGGGCATCGTGCAACCAATGACTGACTAACACATCACAGCTTATGCATAGTCAGAAGGAACTGTCATAAAGACAAATTAAAAATCTCTAAATTGTTATCAAAAGCTATCAAACCTCTCTCCCTCTCTTTTTTAACCCCTAGAATCCTCTTCACAACCTGAATCTGTTAAACCTCTAGATTCACCCAAATTGCATTCAACTATCTCTCATAAGAAGTTTGAAACTAAATACCCATCTATTTTGAACCCTCAAAATGGAAGAATGGTGTGTTATAACCGAAATCCAACTCGGCTTCCAGAAGTTCGAAATATCATAAAGGAAGTTCAGAGATATACTTGAGCTTGTAAAAAATGTTGGGTTTTCGGAATTCTTGGAAGCGAACACTCCGGTCTATACTGATTTAGTAAATAAATTTTACTCCAATGCATCGATAGATTTTGGGCTTCTGTCCACGAAGGTCAAAGGAGTAAGTCTGAAAATGAAAGAATCAGACATCAATCAATGCCTAGGGTTTCCTAACCAAGGTCTGATAAACCTTGAGGACATTGACATCGAGGAATGAAAGAAGTTAATTCGTTACAAGAAGAACATATATTTGAAGGATATGAAGAAGAAGGAGTTTCTTGAAGAGTTTGAATTTCTGGCTGAGATTACAGGAAAATGCATCATATACAAAGATAATGCACATGATACTGTGAGTGATCTACAATTGAGAGTCATGAATGCAATCATCATGAAGAATCAGATGAACTTTGGAGCCATTCTAATTGATTGGTTGACCAAATGGTTAGAAAAGGCAGAGATGATGAAGTCTACAGATAAACCACTCACAAAGGTTTTTCATAGAACACTCTTGAGCATTGTTCTGAAGAAGAAATTAAAAAGCAAGATAAAGAATGATGAGGGAGAACCATTGAATGTCCACAAAGTGATTTCCCCACAGCTGTTTGAGATCTGGAAGAAAAATCCTAAGGAAAATAAGAGGCTAATAACTTCTGGCAGCAGACATCAAGGTCTCGGTAGAGAAGAGAAAGGAATAAGAGGTGGAAAGCTCTCAATCTGATGACTCTGTACCCGTAGGAGCCACACCAGCAAAGAAGAAGTCTAAGAGTGTGAGGAGTACAGAGGCTCCACCAAACAGTCTCTCCACTGACAAAAAGAGACATGGAGCAGGAAAAGAAAAAGCATTAAATGCAGCAACCCCAATGAGAAGAATAAGTAGCAAATTACTCCTAGAGCCATCCAAGAAGAAAGCAAAGGAGTTAGTTCCACCTTCCCAATAAAGTCTATCTACCAAGGAAGAGAACATAGAGTCAGAAAATGAGAAGGGAACTGAAAGTCTTAAGGCTGAACCCATGAAAGAAATTGCTAAATTTTGTAATGAAGGAGAATGTACAAGTCCAATGGGTAACACTCAAAGTAGCCACTATGCTGATGAAGAAAGGTTGAGAGCTGAAAAAACTGCAACTCCTACTGCCAAAGTCCTAACAAGTTCATCTAATGATTCAAAAGATGTTGAGTCCAAAAAAGAAGGACCTGCCCCTATTGTTGCTGAACATCAAGGAAGCTTATCTGATGATATAGAGGCTTCAGATTCTGAAGAAGAAGAAGAGTCTGAAACTCCTATAGCTGAACCTCAGAGTAGAAGAAAAAGCAACAGAATGCTTGCCAGATCTATTCTAAAGAAGAAAGGAGACTCTTCTACTGCTATCATTGAACTGAGTGAGGATAAGTCTAAATCCAAGGGAGAAGATGCTGAAGAAAGTACCAATGATGAAAATCAGCTTGAAGGATTCACTGATGAATCAAGTGAAAGAAGTCATCATGATTTAAGCTCAGAAGGTGAAGAGATGGAAAAAGATTCTAGTTCTACAAATCAGGAAGCAGAGGAATCAATAGACTATCTTGTTCTCTCACCAGCGAGAGTTCACAGAAGAATAGTGGTGGAAGTTCTTGATGAACCACAAGATGTACCACCAGAAAGATGGGTAAGTTATAGAAGCGAACAACTCAAAGTTGTAATGATGACTACAGACGATGTGTTTAACAACTGGAACAACATAGAGTTAGACCAAACTACAATTCTGTACAATCCTGATGACCTTTTGGGGAGACGATTCTTCCCATGGAAGCCCTAGTTAAAAGCATATACTAAAAAGGATGAAAGTTACTTCAGCTGGTGTTACTCATAGTTTCCTAACCTAGAGTTGGTGTCGCAGAACTTTCAAAGGGTAAAGAAGTTTGTAACCAAGATGATCAAAGACCCGCCTCACTTCAAAGTCTACCGACATGCTGGTAACCAGGACATTCCCTACGATTGTAGAGTGGGTTTTGATGGCAGAAGGGTTATACCCAAGTATATGATCGTAGAGTCCATTCACTCTACCATTGAAGATGATCAAGTTCAGTCTGAGAAGCTTCCCTCTGTCCAAGCACAATTATCTGATATTCTTTCATCCTCTAACAATGATTGGCACTCAACGATTTATCAGATTCTCACTGCTTTTGAAAATCTTTCCAAGAATGAAAATCGTGGAGTCTAATCTGGTGTTCAACAAGAGTGCCCCCAACCACATAACCAAACTCCTATAGAGAAAGAGTGATTGAAGAATTCTGATGAGTTGGTTTAGACGATATCCATCATCACTGAAAAGGCAAAGATGTTGTCAGAAGAAGGAGAAAATGTGTCTCAAGACAGACTCCAAGCCACCATGTCTGATATATCTCTCAAGATCAAAGAAAGAGATCAAATCTATCAGAAGGCTATAAATAACCAAAGAAAGAAGCTCACTACGAGCACAAAAGGCTAATGAAGAACAAATTATATCTCTCTCTAACAAGATTGACAATCTGAATTACTCTCTCTCCCTACAAATTGAGCTGAGCCAACAAGAACTTAAAATTGAGGTTGGTAACTCATCTTATCTGATGGAGCAACTTATGTCCAACATGGAGCAGCTTTCACAAGTGATTAATGACAAAAAGGGGGAGAAAAAGAGGCATAGAAAGAGGCACTCAAGGAAGATCAAGAAGAACAGAAGAAAAGAAGACAAGAAGCTCAAGAGAAAGGAAAAGAAGAAGATAACAACAATAGAAGCAGGATCATCATCTAAGGGATAGCCAAGAGATGATGATCCCATGAACACAAAGTCTGAGGTGGAGCAGAGAAAAGAAATGAAGTCATCATCCCAAGGGGAGCAGGAGCTAAGAAACTAAGCAGATAAGTACCTGATCAATAGACATCCTGGAAACACATAAGGAGCCAAAAAGGTACATCTCTATCTTGTTAGGTATGTTTTGGATCTAGGATGTAAAGTGTCATAGTCTATGTAATTCCATATTATTATCATTGACATTCATGATTATCTGTTTTAGAAATACAGCTGCTCACTGTATATTAGATTCATTCATATCATGCATATGCATTAATTGTTTATGTCATAATCAAATAGGGAGAGATTGATAGGAATAATCATGTGAATGATATTCCTATTTATATATGATTTGATTATGATATAAATGAATGAATATGCAAGTATGCTTGCATTAAGAAAAGCTGTAAAGTCCTTTCATAGATAATAAGAACATATGTACAAGGACTTAGAATGAATTGATCAAATATGTTAAGTTGATCCTACATAAAAAATATAGCTTTGTAAAGTCCTTCAAAAGAAATTTTGTACAAGGACTATAAATATAGAAAGATCAAGCTTGTTAGGTTGATCTTATAATGTAATAGATAGGCTTGTCTGATCATCGAGAACTGCACCAAAAATCGTAGTCTGCCAAGAGAGTGAAGAAAAACTCGAGAACTATCAAGGCTGAATCGTAGTCTGCAAGATAGTAGATCTCAGAGTTCGTAGACTGTCAGGAGAGACGAGAAAGGATCGTAGTGTGTCGAGATGAACTTCCTCGGAGCTGGAGTCTGCTGAGGAAGTCATGTTCAGAATCATAGAGACAGCCTGTCTAAGAGCCGACCGAGCATCTGCCGAAGCCAAGTCAAGAATCATAGACCACACTCGGAGTCGTAGAGTCTACTGATCATATCAGAGGTAGAGATTGTAGTCGAGTAAGATCAGATGAAGATAACGAGCATAAAGATAGAAATCGTAGTGTCAAGATCTGATCTCAGAGTCGTAGTGTCTGCACAACCAAAGCTAAATCGTAGAATGCAGAACTAAGGCTTCAACAGAAGTGCTCACAATGGCAAGGAAAAATTGTAGAGTAAACATGATTCTCAATAAATGAGCACTCCTAGAATATCCAAAGTATGAAGCCTCTGGTCTGAGCTGCAAAGATACATCCCACCTGAAGGAAACCAAATAGCAATCAACGAATGGCATGCAACCTAACAGAAGATCTAAACACCAACCCAATAAACATCCAGATTGAGTTGTGAAGCCATTCAGGATGAAGTCTTCTACAAGTTGATCAGAAGAAGACTTCAATAAAAGTAACTGACTAAGAAAAGTCAGCAAGTGCAGTAGCTCTCAAAAGAAAAAAAGATAACAATCTTGGGATTAACTAGGATCGTAGTGTTTGCCAAAAAAAGCATGAACTAATGAAGTGTACATATAGATACTTGCCAGCTTATGAAGAATGAGGCTAAAGTGATTAAGCATTGGGTCAGTCCATTGATGATAAGTGAATGGGAGAACACAAGGAGAAAGAGAGTTGGGCATGCCACAAAATCTGAAGTATCTTGATATTCAGAAGAGGCCTGAACAAGGAGTCAAGCTATCAGTTCCTGAGATCAGTCGAGGCAAACGGAAGTGTTGAAGCATTGCACAAGAAAAGGAAGAGGTGTTCTACAATGAAGATCTAATGAACACTCTTCAGGATCGTAGTGTTGTGTCAACTTGTCAATGAGCAACATTCAATAAGACACACTATGATCTCGTCCACGGACATCTGCATCAAAATCGTAGAGTTCGGTCATCTGAAGATTGAAGCATTGACAACGGTTCAATCTAAAGATTGATATTCGAACATTGCTAGTTAAAAGCATCGATGCAAAAGGATAGCTCCCGATGTTCTAATCGAGAAGCCAGAAAGAAGAAATAAAGTTGACTACCTACCCGAGACATCAAAGTGACATCTCTGACAGGGTAGTTGAAACAGTAACCGCAGTGTCAGAAAGTTATAAAGTAGATGTCATGTCACATCTGCAGTCTACATCAAATAACTCGAGATTTGCGAAGCAATTCAAATATCTCTCAACGGCTACATTCCAACGGGAAGATTGTGAAAGAGTATAAATCAACAAGAGCTTCAAAGATAAGAAGTTGCTGAGTTGCAGAATCATTGAGTTGTTGGAATGCTATATTGTTGACTCTACGAGTTCCACCGGAGCTTAACAGAATAAGTCTCAGTAACAGTGAGACTACGAAGATGGAAGTGAAGCAGATTTGAAGAAAGACTCAAAAACTAAAGATTCACTCAACAAAGATGAGAATGCCACTGAAGATGGCAGCTAAGCTTAGAGCCGAGAAGAACAAGAAGATAGCATTCAGAAAAGTGGCAAAGCACAAAGAAGATCTACAGAGCCACTCTACGTGTAACGACCCCAAAATTCATACAATTTAATTCTCAACTTCGGTCGTTAACAATACATTCAACCTCTAATTTTACATCATTAAACGATAATATAACCATTGAAATTTGTAGAATAATTAAAATTTTCTATTACAAACTATTCTCGTTCCCAAAACCTTCAACCTTTACATCTAACTATCTTAGAATCATTTTTATATTACAAGAGTTTACATCGCAAAACGATATTACAATTCAACAATAATACATTATTCGGAACCTTAAACATGGTTCAAATATTAATAACTCAGCCAAAGTATATAAATCTTCAAGTATCACATCTGATTCATATCTTTCAAGTAGCACATAACTTTACCTTAAATCTTTAACCTGCAAAAGTGGTTATTTGCGAGGTTGAGTTCGACAGCCCAGCAAAATCTAACTGTTTTCATGCATCACATAGCACATAATAACATGCTCGATATACATCTCATAAACATTGGACTAACATTGCATACATGTTGTAGTTCATATAACAAGTATTAAGATTGATTTCCTTACTCAATCAAAATTCATTACTCAATCAACATAGTCATAAATTGACTTTAACATTTCATACTTTCAACATTAATATAACACACCATGCTATTTGAAATAAAGATTTCAAACAGTTCATCATCAAATTCACATAGCAAATAGGAACTGAAAGACATGCCTTGATCGTTGTTTACCAATAAAAGTTTAACAGCTTACAGTTATCTGCACTTCACGTGCCCTACATTATTATATAATCATACACATCAACTATTAGTCACATAGCAACGCATAGTAGTTATATTGTAAACTTTACTCTATATCTCATAAGTCCGATGTCATCCAACTTTGGATATGCTAGAAACATCATATTAACCAATTTTTAAAAGTATTTGGACACCCATTTCGGATAAGATAGACAGTCCAAAACAATGTTCAAAAAGGGGTGTTCAAAACTATTTTTCATTCTTTCCCAACTTTACCCTCTCTCGCTAAAACAGTCATAACTTTTCCGTTTCAAAACATTTTTGAGCGATTCTTGAGCCCACACAAAGCTAACTTCCGAGACTACAACTTTTACTCTTTGACTATTTCCAAATTCTAAACACATAATTCCATAAAATTAGTTCAAGGTGATTGCCCCGAGTTGGTTAGACAGTTTTGACGCGACTACTTTAAATGGTCATAACTCTTTGCTCCTAAGTCGGAATTAGTCCGTTCCAGAGTCTATGGAAATCTTATTTAGTGTACTATAAAATACCAAAAGCCCAGAATTTCTAAACAATCTGGCTAACCTCAAATTTTCGTTTTTGGATCAGCAGTCCACTAGTTTTTCGGACTTCTCATTTTGACATCCAAAACTTGCCTCGACTCGTTCCAACCCAACTTTATTTAGAAATAAGTTTTATTTAACATAATTAGACTTGTCTAAGGTCCCGACTTCATATCTCTAATTACCATCATTAGAACTCATTTACATAATCTATTCTAAGTCAAAATAAATATAGTAAACTAACTAGTTTACTAACAAAACTAACTAAACTTCCAAAATTCAAACTTTAACTAACAAACTAAATGTGAGACCCCAAATTTTATGAATAAAGATTTAAATTTCTCGAAATGTTTTTTAAATATTATGGTGTGGATTTGATATAATGTTATAGTTGTGGGTAATATTTACAAATTTTGCAAAGTATGCAGTTGTTGTATAATATTCGATTGGTCGGGGAATATTCTTTTTTTCGGGGAATATCCGTACGATGGTACAATCTTTGGTGGACCCCACAACAGAATTATTGTCGGATTGAGAAAATGACAAAAATATTTTTATGAAAATAACGGCGAAAGTGTTACCGTTAAAACTGTTGAACTACTCGGTAGTAAAAGTACACAATAATACGCGTGGTTGCATAGTAGCACACAGTATTGATTATTGATGCTTACGTGATAAGTCACTCAGTTATACTCAATTATTGCTATAGTAATTACTGCATCATATCTCTCATATTATTGATTCAATTATTGTCACAACATCATCTGCATAATATGATATATTATTAAATCAATAATTGAGACGACAAAGTTATTCATATTATGATTTATAATATTGACAATGTCTAGAAGTTCTGTTAAGGAGAGGTTTGTCACCAAATTGCGCGCCAATAAGGAGAAATCCTTATCGGAAAGCCCCCTTTCCTGGAATGAGATTCGGTTGTTAAATATTGTGAATTATAATATTAATGATGAATAAGTTCGTGTTGATTAAAGATGAATTTTATAGTTCCATTGTGTTCAAATTATTTGTGTTAGTGGAAATCGAAATTTGTTTAGATAATAATTGATGTCTGGAGGTTATATTGTTCAATCGGGTATTCGAGACACTTTTCACGTCGAGTACTATTCACGAGTTACTATTCATAAGTTACTATTCACGAGTTACTATTCACTAGTTACTATTCATGAGTTACTATTCACGAGTTACTATTCATGAGTTACTATTCACGAGTTACTATTAATGGGGTACTATTCACCCGTAAAATATATTTCTTTTTGGTCCAAATCATTTTTGGGTACAATATTATTCTATGTGGAGATGTGCTAATTTTTCACACCGTTTGTTGATGATATAATAGTAAATTAATATGGACCGTTGGTGGAAAGTTATAATAGTAAATCAGTATGGACCGTTGCTTTAAGTTTTAATAGTAAATCAGTATGGACCGTTGCTTTAAGTTTTAATAGTAAATCAATATGGACCATCCATTTAAAAGTAAATCAATCAAGATCGTTCATGAATTAGTTACTATTCAGTCCATTCTCCTATAAATAGAAGCTCATTCCTTCATTATTTCTTAAAAATTTACTAAAACTCTAGAAAAAGAAACTATAGAGAGAAATAAGAAAAGTATTCTGCTACTTCATTTTTCCAATATCCAATTTCTTCTAAGGTAGGGGATATTATTTGTTGTACTCGTAAGGGGTATTATTTCTTTCGTATTCATGAAGATAACTTTTGTTATTCCATTCCTTATTATTCTGTTGGAATAACCTGTATACGCGGAATACCCTATACTTGGTGAAATTCTTTAGTTATTCCATTCTTTATTATTCTGTTGGAATAACCTGTTGTGCGATCTATCGCATGCCTGGTGAATTCTGTTGTTATTCCATTCTTATTATTCTGTTGGAATAACCTGTTTATGCGAAGTACCGCATACATGATGAAATTCTTCTAATATTTCGTTCTTTATTATTCGCTTAATTTCACATGCAATGCGCTTATCCCGGACCGTGTTCCTTTATTTATTATTCTACGTTAATATCATGTCTATGCGTTCTGACGGACTGGTTCCATTATTTATTATTCTGCTTGGGAATAACTCATCGCATGCGATCTATCATCACACGCATGGTGAATCCTTCTGTTATTCCATTCTTTATTATTCTGTTGGAATAACCTGTTATGTGGATTACCACATGCATGGTGAATGATCCTTCGTATTCATTCCTTATTAAATTGTGGAAATGATCTGTCTACGTGGATTAAAGCATGGCGGGCAAAAATCCATATATAGTTTCATATATTCTATTATACTCAGTTGGTTAAAGCTTTGGCTTCTATACTCCATGAAATTAGTGGAATATCTTTGATATTTGCGCTTCATCCAGTATCTTTTCATGAAAATATTCTTCTGAGCATTCTTGAATTTTACTCTACAAAGCAGTATCATGTTGACAGTTTGGACATTATTGAGTTCATGATAAATTAACTTATAAATCTTTAAAATTTATTCTTGAAATTGTTTTATTAAATTATTATGTCATTGTCATCATCCTCATTTTTATATTGTGATAAAAGTCATCTTTAGCTTACGTGCTTAGATGGACTTGGTATGATTATGACAAGGGATTATTCGGTATAATCATGACCGTAATGTGACGAATGATGTGGTAAAAGTCCTCATTGGCCTGTAGTTTATTGGTGGATAGTTGTTGGTATGATTATGACCAGGGATTATTCTAGATAGTCATGACCATTGATGATTACATGAATATCCTCGCCGTGGAGCGGGGATGATTCGATTTTATTTATTAAATCGAGTCTCAAATGATAAAGTTGATGAAAAACTTTTTAAATCATAGAAGATAGTAGATTTTATACCTTACTTGACTCTTCTAATGGATTGCTTGATCCGCTGCAGTTAAACTTGTTGTCTATTATATTCTACCAATTTAACATTGTTAAAGGCTAATGATAATTTATTCTGCATTATCTTAGTCATAATATTTCTTACAGGGCTAGTTGAGCTCACCCTTTCTTTCACAGTTTTCTTCAGGAAATGAGAACGTAGCTGGGACTAGTCGAGGAACAGAGTGATGGTCCTTGATGGTGCATTAGTAGTCCTCACTATTCTGTTAAATAGTGTGATAATAATTGTAATGAAGACTCCTTTTGAGTTCGTATACTCTCTAGTAGACAATATTTTTATTCAAACTCACAGTTTATATTTTGTCGTATTGTACACGACAGTTATATTATTAAGTTGTATTTGAATTCAGTACCATGTATCTGGCGACTCAAGATGGGTGATGTATACCTATTTTGGGGGCGTCAAAGTTGGTATCACATCTTAGGGATATGATCCCTGGCTGCGATGTGAGACAAGAACTAGGAGGGGAGAGACGGGAAATTCCTTCACTAGTATGACCTACTTAAGTTTATTTGATATTTAATTGGTCGGTCAGACTATATGGATAATATGTTACATGTCAATTAACCCTTGTTTTGTGGCAGTATTTGAAAATGGCATCAGAAAATATTGGGATCAACAATGAAGCACATGGGACCGTTGAGTCACCAACGATCAATATCCAGGATAATGTGCAACATGAAGACAATAATCCTCAGGTAAACAATAACACTGATGAAATGATGAAGGATGGGATGTTTAGAGGCTTTATGCAATTCATGCAACATCAGGTGAGAGAGACTCCTGCTCATAATGCAGGTAGAAACAATGGCAACCCACGGTCGGTCACCGCTAAGCAATTCAAGGAGCTGGGACAACCAGAGTTTTTGGGAAATCCAGAACCACTTAAGGCGGAGACGTGGTTAAAGCAGATCACCAAGATATTTGATGTCTTGGGATGCTCCGAGGAGCAAAAGGTTCCCTTTGCCACCTTTATGTTGCGTGAAGAAGTAGATTACTGGTGAGAATCAGAAAACGCACTCCACTGACGCTTTCAAGATGTCTTGGGAGAAGTTCCAAGAGCTGTTCAACGACAAGTACTTCCCCGAAAGTATTCGTCACATGAAGGAGGTGGAGTTTATCAAGTTGGAGCAAAATAATATGACCGTGTCGTAATACGAGGCTATATTTGCGGAGTTATCCCGATTTGCATCCCATTTGGTTGATAATGAGGAGCGAATAACGCAAAGGTTTCTAAGAGGTTTGAAACCCGATATACGTCAATACCTCATTTCTCACAAACTTTGTTTATATTCAGATGTTGTGAATAAGGCTCGCTTATTGGAGTGCGATAATGATTCAAAGACAACCAAAAGGTAACGACCAACAACACGAATAATAATCGTCTGGGCAACGTAACGGCCATCTAACAATGATAACCATCGTGGGGGAAATTATCATGCCAAGAATGGTAACCACTTCGGTGGTAATCATGACCAAGATAATAGAAGTGGAAATTTCAAGAAGAGAAGGTTCAATAATGATGGAAAGACAATAGCACCAACACCTGTTAAGGAAGGAGAACGACCGCCGGTCGTATGCTTCAAATGCGGAGGGGAGGGACATATCAGTCCAAACTGTGTGAAACAGTCCAAAGCGTGTTATAATTGTGGAAAAGAAGGTCACCTAGCCCAATTTTGTCGTGCACCAAAGTTAAGTCCAGCTGGGACGGTGGTACCAAAGGCGGATACGGATAAAACAAAGTCGTTGGTTTCAGGAAGAGCGTTATTTGCGACTTCTCAAAAAGTGAGGGACCCGAACGAAGTTATGCACGTGTTAGTTAATTATAAATTATTGCGAAGTCTATACCTTATTAGATACCGGTTCTACCCATTCTTTTATCTCTCTTGCTTGCGCTCAACGTTTAAATTTGACTTTGGAGAAATTAGACTTTGACTTATTGGTTGAAAATTCGATAGTAGAAACCTTCGTTACCTCCACTATTTATAAATCTTATTGATTCAAATCGACACTTTCACGTTTCCTGTCGATCTTATCTCTTTGAAAATACTTGCCTTTGACGTGATTTTAGAAATCGACTAGGTAACTACTCATCGTGCGAAAATTGATTATTTTCGTAAGGTTGTTAGCTTTCATATTCCTAACCAACCTGTTATGCAAATTCAAGCAACCAAACCACTAAAGTCAATCATTGTCATATCAAGTCATAAGTAAAGAGCCCTGAGCCTTTCACTGGTGACTTCCTTGTGTGGAATGCACTGAAGCTAGACTTTCTGTAGGCGATGCTGTGAATGAAAATGGCAAGTTGATAGGTATCAATGTGACGTGCTATCCAAGTCTTGGATGAGAGTCACAGTTTTGAATGATATTTCTATCATTAATAAATTTCCTGACGTATTCTTGAAGACTTCTTAGCCTACCCCTAGAGCGTGAAATCGATTTTTGTATTGACCCCAGTACAAAACCCATTTCTAAAATGCTCAAATATTTTCTTCACCTAAAACGAACGTAACATGTGCCAATGACGTTGGCTTGAGCTGTTGAAGATTACGATCGTACCATTCAATATCATCGTGGAAGAGCGAACGTGGTAGCTGATGCGTTTAGTAGAAGATCATATGTGTTTACGAGTGCGATGTTGTTAACACAAAGACAAATTTTGTATAACTTACAAAAGATGAAGATAGAGTTAAAGACTCTAGGGACCCACGTGGTGATATCAAATATACGAGTAGAATCGACTTTAATCGATAAAGTTAAAGGCCACTCAAGCTACACACCCGGAGCTGATGAATGTGAAGAAGAAGGTTCAAGAGGGCGTTATTCTAGAAGCAAGACTCGATGAAGAGAGGAAATCTCAACCCTTGCTTGTATTGGTCTATTTGAAATCCTCGATCGAGTAAGAACTGTGGCCTATAGACTTGTTTTACCGCGAAGTATGTCACGTGTTCATAATGTTTTTTTCACGTATCGATGTTACGTAAATATGTGGATGACCCGAACCACGTTATTAAATTAGAACTAGACGAGATAGCAAAAGATTTAACGTATGCGGAGCTACGTGTTAAAAGCTTGGATAAGAAGGATCGTATTCAACACTTAAAGGTTATACCTCAAGAGTTAGAATCTGAAATGAAGTCAAGGTATCCTCATCTCTTCGGTATACCGGGTATGTACGTAAATTTCGAGGGAAAAATTTCATAAGGAGGGGAGATTGTGAGACTCCGAATTTTATGAATAAAGATTTAAATTTCTTGAAATATTTTTTTAAATATTATGGTGTGGATTTAATATAATGTTATAGTTGTGGGTAATATTTATAAATTTTGCAAAGTATGCAAGTTTGTTGTATAATATTCGATTGGTCGGGAATATTCTTTTTATCGAATATCCAGACGAATCATGATCATTGGTGGACCCCTATTAATGTAATTATTGTCGGATTGAGAAAACGACAAAAATATTTTTATGAAAATAACGGCAAAGAAAGTGTTACTTTAAAACTGCTGAACTACTCGGTAGTAAAAAGTAAAGAATGTCTGGCGTGGTTGCATAAGTAGCACACAGTATTGATTATTGATGCTTACGTGATAAGTCACCGATTATACTCAATTATTGCTATATAATAATTCTCATCATATCTCTAATATTATTGATTCAATTATTGTCACAAAGATCATCATCGCATAATATGATATATTATTAAATCAATAATTGAGACAAGAAGTTATTCATATTATTATTTGCAATATTGACAATATCTAGAAGTTCTGTCAAGGAGAGGTTTGTCACCTAATTGCGTGCCAATAAGGAGAAATCCTTATCGGAAAGCCCCCTCTTTCCTGGGAACGACCTGGTTGTTAAATATTGTGAATTATAATATTAATGATGAATAAGTTCGTGTTGATTAAAGATGAATTTTATAGTTCCATTGTGTTGGAATTATTTGTGTTAGTGGAAATCGAAATTTGTTTCGATAATAATTGATCTCTGGAGGTTATATTGTTCAATCGAGTATTCGAGGCACTTTTTATGTCGTGAATACTATTCACGAGTTACTATTCATGAGTTACTATTCATGAGTTACTATTCACTAGTTACTATTCACGAGTTACTATTCATGAGTTACTATTCACGAGTTATTATTCACGAGTTACTATTAACGGGGTACTATTCACCCGTAAAATATATTTTTTTTCGGTCCAAATCATTTTTCGGTACAATATTATTCCATGTGGAGATGTGCTAATTTTTTAGACCGTTGGTTGAAGATATAATAGTAAATTAATATGGACCGTTGGTGGAAAGTTATAATAGTAAATCAGTATGGATCGTTGCTTTAAGTTTTAATAGTAAATCAGTATGGACCATTGTTTTAAGTTTTAATAGTAAATCAATATGGACCATCCATTTAAAAGTAAATCAATCAGGATCGTTCATGAATTAGTTACTATTCAGTCCATTATCCTATAAATAGAAGCTCATTCCTTCATTATTTCTTACGAATTTACTAAAACTCTAGAGAGAGAAACTATAGAGAGAAATAAGAAAAGTATTCTGCTATTTCACTTTTCCAATATCCAGTTTCTTTTAAGGTAGGGGATATTATTTGTTGTACTCGTATGGGGTATTATTTATTTCGTATTCATGAAGAGAACTTCTGTTATTCCATTCTTTATTATTCTGTTGGAATAACCTGTATACGCGGAATACCCTATACTTGGTGAAATTCTTCAGTTATTCCATTCTTTATTATTACATTGGAATAACTTTTATTCGCATGCGATCTATCACATGCCCGGTGAATTTCATTTGTTATTCCATTCTAATTATTACATTGGAATAACCTATTTATCTGAAATACCGCATACATGGTGAAATTCTTCTAATATTTTGTTCTTTATTATTCTGTCTGAATATCCTGTCTGTGCGTTTATGCCGGACCTGGTTCCTTTATTTATTATTATGTCAGAATATCATGTCTCTACGTTTACGACGGACCTGGTTCCATTATTTATCATTTTGTTGGGAATAACCTGTCTGTGCAGTCTATCACATGTATGGTGAATCCTTCTGTTATTCCATTCTTTATTATTCTATTGGAATAACCTGTCTATGTGGATTACCACATGCATGGTGAATGATCCTTCGTATTCATTCCTTATTAAATTGTGGAAATGATCTGTCTATGTGGATTACCGCATGGCGGGCGAAAATCCATATACAGTTTCATATATTCTATTATACTTAGTTGGTTAAAGCTTTGGCTTCTATACTCCATGAAATTAGTGGAATAACTTTGATATTTGCGCTTCATCCAGTATCTTTTCCTTGAAATATTCTTCTGAGCATTCTTGAATTTTACTCTACAAAGCAGTATCATGTTGACAGTTTGGAAATTATTGAGTTCAGGATAAATTAACTTATAAATCTTTAAAATTTATTCTTGAACTTGTTTTATTGAATTATTATATCATTGTCATTGTCATCATGTTTATATTGTGATGAAAGTCATCTTTGGCTTACGTGCATTGATAGACTTGGTATGATTATGACCAGAGATTATTCGGTATAATCATGACCGTAATGTGACGAATGATGTGGTAAAAGTCCTCATTGGCACATGTTCATTCATTGGTGGGCGAGTTATTGGTATGATTATGACCGAGGATTATTCAAATATAGTCATGACCATTGATGATTACATAAATATCCTTGGCCGTGGAGCGGGATGATTCGATTTTATTTATTAAAATTTGAGTCTCAAATGATAAAGTTGATGAAAAACTTTTTAAATCATAGAAGATAGTAGATTTTATACCTTACTTGACTCTTCTAATGGATTGCTTGATCCGTTGCAGTTAAACTTGTTGTGTATTATATTCTATCAATTTAACATTGTTGAAGGCTAATGATAATTTATTCTGCATTATCTTAGTCATAATATTTCTTACTGGGCTAGTTGAGCTCACCCTTTCTTTCACTTTTCTCTTCAGGAAATGAGAACGTAGCTGGGACTAGTCGGGGAACAGAGTGATGGTCCTAGTTGGTGCATTAGTAGTCCTCACTATTCTGTGAAATAGTGTAATAATAATTGTAATGAGGACTCCTTTTGAGTTTGTATACTCTCTAGTAGAAAATATTTGTATTCAAACTCACAATTTATGTTTTGTCGTATTGTACACGACAGTTGTATTATTAAGTTGTATTTGAATTCAGTACCATGTATCTGGCGACTCAAGATGGGTGATGTATACTTTTTTTGGGGGCGTCACACTAAATACAATATTTAAAATAATAACATTACAAAAAATTAAATAAGAAACATACCCGAATATACGAGTTCTACAAACTGAATACGCACTTCCAAGCCAAAATTTAACTAAGGAGGTAATTATAAAAAGTCCTCCAACAACAAAGCCTTTCTCAAAATTGGAGGCCTTATTGTTGGTGAATGAAACAAAGGTCAAGCTCTTCTATTTATAGGTTTAGCAAAGGGGTAAAGTTCTCAATTTAGTTGATGTGAGACTTGGTTTATACTAATTCTAATTTGTTTATACTAATTTTTCATTTTTTTAACATGCTAAGTGTATTCATTCATCACGAATTCGTTTCTTAACCAATTTGATTGGTTCAAGTTGCGTTGTTTTTGTTTTATAGAGGAGAACAACAATCATCCATCAATTTAAAGTTTCCATCGCGAATTCATCATCAACTTTAGTCCTAAAGTATACCAAAACACACATTACAATCAAAACCCAAATTCCTCTTCTTTAGTATAAATACATGAATTGATTTCTAAAAATTTGTTTCTAGATGACCATTATCAAATTATAAATATCTAATAACATCGTAACCAACAAATTCATTAACCAAAACTCTAATTTTAAAAGAAACTCAAGAACACATAAACTAGAATTATAAACTAGATTATGTACCTTTAATTTCTTAGGAAAATAAAATTAACCTTATTAGTAAAATTATAATTTCTATTCAACTATTATAATCATAACATTATTTAACAAATTCTCACTCCTCTAATTTAATTATTTAATTAAATTAGAATATCACTATTATACTCGCGTAATAAAATACGTATAAATCTCATATATTTTATCACACTTAAATAAACTATCCCATAACAATTTTCATCAAATATTTATTTAATACCATAAATATTTATTTTATTCCATAAAGTTTCCAACTAAAATATTTAATATACTTAACAAATATTTTACTCGCATTATACTAACATTTACATTTTTATGCGATATATTACATTCTCACTTTATTAAATAAATTATACTTGTATTAATTCACTATTTTAATTAAGTGAATTATTCACACTATTTATGAAACTAAAATCATAATAATTTCCATTGCCCACATGACATAACAATTAAAATTATATTATCTCATAATATAATTTCAACTTAATTAAATTAACTAATATTATTTAATTTCTTTAATAGTTTAATTAACTATTAAATTTCACTTTCTCTAACATATGAATATATAATTCTCTTCACACTAAATCACATAATTCAAAATATATACACCTCATAATAAGAATTTTAATTATTAAATTCTTATTTTAATAACTTATAAAAATTTGGGTTATCACACTACGAATCACCATGAACCAATAGCTAAAACAGAACAAGTGCATAACCATGTCTGCAAACCAGTCAAGAAGGATTCGGGAATGCTAAGTGCTAGACGAAGTCTACCAAAAGCTCAAACACTTAGCAAACCTAAATTATGATGGTGCACAACTGACATCGGATGAAGATGAGTAGAACATAATGAAGATCAGCTGCACAAGAAGAGATGTGGTCCAAACTATACGCAGAATGCTAAGAGGACCATGCCAAGCTACTAAGTACAGAAGATGTTCAAGCTTAACAACATCTTAGCAACAAGGCACAAACAACAACAACACCAACACCAACAAGTAGCCAGGGCCTGAGGGGTCCTTGTCCCGAAGGACTAAATGAAGTTCCAAGCCTGCTGGGCTAAAAGAGTTCCTAAGGAACTAGAGAAGTTCCAATGCTACTGGCCTAGAAGACTTCTTAGTGAATTGGAGTTCCAAGGCTGCTGGCCTTGAAGTAATCTTAGTTATTCAGGGTGTTGCCCTTCCTTAGTGGAAATCCTGCTAGTAAAAGCAGAAGAGTTGATTAGGAGCTTGAGTCTCTGAACCACTTAAAATTCCTTGTGCCTTTTACATTCAGTCATTTACTTTTTGTCATTTACATTATGTTCCTAACTGCTCTAAATGCTATATGTGTATCAACGGCTTACAACTTAACTAACTCTACGAACAATATATGTATGTTCATGATTATATCAATGAAGGGGATCTTTTACTTATTCCGTTGTGCTTAAAAAGATTCTTATGTGTGTCATATGCTAAGTCATTAGCAATACAAAATAAACGAGAAAAATATTTGAAATTAAGAAGGATCTATTCAACCCCCCCTTCTAGATATATTGCGTGCCTACTGAGAACTAACACAGTATCCAATCTTCTTCTAAGGTAAGGGATATTATTTTTGTTCAATATTCGTATGAAATAATATTTTCTTCCATACTCTGTAGTATTTAAGTAATATTATTTCTTCTCGTATTCCTGATTATACCCTCATTTTATTAAAATACTGCTTCTATACTCTGTGAAATTAGTTGAATATCCTTGAAATTTGTGCTTCTTCTAATATCATTTCTCAAGGATATTTTTTGCACATTCTTGTTCAATTTTAAGTTTTTCATGTCGGAGTACTATTCATGGGTACTATTCATTTATATATACGGTACTATTCACAAAATACTATTTACGGGTACTATTTACGGGTACTATTCACGAGTACTATTCACAAATTACTATTTACGGGGTACTATTCTCAAAGTATTATTCACCCGAGGTACTATTCATGACAAAAAATGATTTCTTTTCTGTGCAAATCATTTTTGATACAATATTATTCTTGAATTTTACTGCACAAAGCAGTATCATTTTGAAAATTTTGACATTATTGAATTATGGATAAATTAAATTATAAATCTTTAAAATTTTATCCTTTGCTTTCATTTAATTGAATTCTAATATCAGTGTCATCATCCGGATGCTTATATTGTGTTGAAAGTCATCTTTGGTCGTAATACATAGATGAACTATTGATTGGTATGATTATGACCATGGATAATTCGGTATAATCATGACCTGTAATGTTACAAATGATGTGGTAAAAGTTCTCATTGGCCCGTAGTGCATTGATGGACAGTTGCTGGTATGATCATAACCTTTGGTGATTACACGAATATCCTTGGCCCATAGTGCATGGATAATTCGTGGACATTATACTAATGAATATCCTTGGCTCGTAGTGCATGGATAATTCAGTGGTGTGGATTATTTATATAGCTGAGTCTCAGCAATATAGTTGATGATAAACTTTTTAAATCATAGAAGATAGTAGATATCATGCTCTACTTGACTCTTCTAATGGATAGCTTGTTCCGCTGCAGTTAAACGTGTTGTTTATTATCAATTTAACACTATTGAAGGCTAACGATAATTTATTCTGCATTATCTTAGTCATAATATTTCTTACTGGGCTAGTTGAGCTCACCCTTTTGCTTTCATTGTTCTCTTCAGGAAATAAGAACGTAGCCCGGACTAGTCGGGGAATGGAGTGACGGTCTGAGATGGTTGTTTTAGTAGTCCTCACTATTTAGTGTGATAATAAATGTATTGAAGATTGAATTTGAGTTTGGATATTGTCTATGAGATAATATTCGTGTAAAAACTCTCAGCTCATGTTGTATAATTAAGTTTGTATTTGTATTTAGTACCATGTATTTGGCACTCAAGATGGGTGATGTATACCTATTTTGGGGGCGTCATAGTTGGTATCAAAGTTTAGGGATATGATCACTGTCTGAGATGTGAGACTAGAACTTGGAGGGGAGAGGCATGTATTCCTTCGCTAGTATGACCTACCTAAGTTTATTTGTTATTTAATTGGTCGGTTAGAGTATAGGGATAATAAATGGCATGTCAATTAAACCTTTTTTGTGGCAGTGTTTGAAAATGGCATCTGAAAATGTTGAGATAAGCAATGAAGCACATGAGACTGTTGAGTCACCAACGATCAATACCCAAGATAATGTGCATCAGGAATGCAATAATCTTCAGGTAAAAAAAAACACCGACCAAATGATGAACGATGGGATGTTCAGAGGCTTTATGCAATTCATACAACATCAGGCAAGAGAGACTCATGTTCAAAATACAGGTGAAAAAATTGGCAACTCTCGGATGGTCACCACTAAGCAGTTCAAGAAGCTGGGACAACCAGAATTTATGGAAAAGCTAGAACCACTTAAGGTAGAGACATGGATAAAGCATATCACAAAAATATTTGATATCTTGGGATGCTCCGAGGAGCAAAAGGTTACCTTTTCCACCTTCATATTGAGAGGAGAGGCATATTACTAGTGGAAATCATTAAAACGTACTCAGCCTGCTACACTCAAAATGTCTTGGGAGAAGTTTCAAGAACTGTTCAACGACAAGTACTTTCCCGAAAGTATTCGTCACATGAAGGAGGTGGAGTTTGTGATGCCCCAAAAATAGGTAAACATCACCCATTCTGAGTCGCCAAATATATGGTACATAAATCAACTACAAACTTCTTTTATACAATACGAAAAAAGCGTAGCTTAGAGTTTTTACACAAATATTGTCTCATAGAGAATATGCAAACTCAAATGAAGTTCTTATTACATTTATTATCACACTATTTCATAAAATAGTAAGGACTACTATAGCCACCATCTCGGACCGTCACTCTATTCCCTGACTAGTCCCGGCTACGTTCTCATTTCCTGAAGAGAACAATGAAAGCAAAAGGGTGAGTTCAACTAGCCCAGTAAGAAATATTATGACTAAGATAATGCAGAATAAATTATCGTTAGCCTTCAACAGTGTTAAATTGATAAAATATAATAAACATAAAGTTTACCTGCAGCGGAACAAGTAATCCATTAGAATAGTCAAGTAGAGCAAGATATCTACTATCTTCTATGATTTAAAAAGTTTATCATTAATTTTATCGTAGAGACTCAGCTTAATAAATAAACCACATCATCGAATCATCCATGCACTATGGGCCAAGGATATTCATGTAATCATCAATGGTCATGATTATACCGAATAATCCCTGGTCATAATCATACCAACAACTGTCTATCAATGCACTACAGGCCAATGAGAATTTTTACCACATCATTTGTAACATTACGACCATGATTATACCAAATAATCTATGGTCATAATCATACCAACAATAGTACATCTGTGCATGTAAGCCACATATAACTTTTATCACAATATAAACATGAGGATGATGACAATGATATAAAAATTCAATTAAAAGAAAACAAAGGATAAATTTTTAATGATTTATAACTTAATTTATCCAGAATTCAGTAATGTCCAAATTGTCCACATGATACTGCTTTGTGGAGTAAAATTCAAGAATAATATTGTATCAAAAATGATTTGGATAGTAAAGAAATCAATTTTTGTCATGAATAATTCCCCGGGTGAATAGTACCTGAGTGAATATTATTTTGGGAATAGAACCCCGTGAATAGTACTTTGTGAATAGTACCAGTGAATAGTACCCCATGAATAGTACTTTGTGAATAGTAACTAATGAATAGTACTTTGTGAATAGTACCGTAAAAATGAATACTACTCATGGACAGTACTCCGATATAAAAAGCTTAAAATTTAACAAGAATGTGTAGAAAATATCATTGTGAAACGATACTAGATGAAGCGCAAATTTCAAGGATATTCTACTAATTTCACGGAGTATAGAAACAATACTTTAACTAAATGAGGGTATAATCAGGAGTACGAGATGAAATAATATTACTCACATACTTCAGAGTATGGAAGAAAATATTATTCCTATCAATACTGAATAAAATAATATCCCTTACTTCAGAAGAAGACTAGAAACTGGAATAGTGAGGTAGCAGAGTTCTCTTCTACTTTCTCTCTAAAGCTTCTCTCTCTATAATTGCTCTTGTAAGTCTTAGTGAATTGGAGAGAATGAAGGAGGAATGAGCTTCTATTTATAGGAAAATATAGTTTCGATAATTGCACTTTTTGGGGCTCGAAATATTACAGTATAATACCTTCATCTTTTCTTTCATTTTTAATTTAGTCCTGCAAGTATTATCAAACTTGCACCACCTCCCCTAATAGTACATCTTGTGAATCAATAGTACAATCTTGTGAATCAATAGTTCTATACATGTGAAAAAATAGTTACAGTATAGTACCTTCATCTATACCTCTATTTTTAATTTAGTCATTCAAGTATTATCAATTTTACACCACCTCCCATAATAGTACATGCATGTGAATCAATAGTACATACATATGAAAAAATAGTTATAAGCATGTGAATTAATAGCAATTAATTGCTCATTTATCCGATTAATTACCCAATTGGCCAATATAACCTCCAGACATCAATTATTATCGAAATAAATGTCGATTTCCACCAACACTAATAATCCCAACACAAAGGAACTATAAATTTCATCTTTAATCAACACAAACTTATTCATCATTAATATTATAACTCACAATATTTAACAACCAGATCATTCTCAGGGAAGAGGGGGCTTTCCGATAAGGATTTCTCCCTATTGGCGCGCAATTAGGTTACCAAACTTCTCCTCGACAGAACTTTCTAGACATTGTCAATATTTCAAATAATAATATGAATAACTTTGTCGTCTCAATTATTGATTTAATAATATAAAGTATTGATATTGTGACAATAATTGAATTAATAATACGAGAGATATTATGCAGCAATTATTGTAGCAATAATTGAGTATAACTGAGTGACTTTTCACGTAATCATCAATAATCAATATCGTGTGCTATTATGCAACCACACGTATTACTGTTTTTTTTACCACCGGGTATTTCAACAGTTTAACGGTAACACTTTCGCTGTTATTTTTATAAAAAGATAATTCTGTCATTTTCTAACTACGACAATACTTCTATTATGGGGTCCACCAATGATTGTGTCGTCGTACGAATATTCCCTGTTAAAACGAATATTCCCTGACTAATCGAATATTTTATGACAACTTGCTTACTTAGTAAAATTTCAAATATTTCCCTTAACTTTAACCTTTTATCAATTTATCCATTTACTAAATAGAATAACAATTATCAGAAAATTGAATACTTTTATTTCATAAAATTAGGGGTCTTACAATCTCCCCTCCTTATGAAATTTCTCCCTTGAAATTTATGTACGTACCTGGTATGCCGAACAGGTGAGGATACCTCGTCAGATTCTAACTCTTGAGGTATAATCTTTGAGTGTCGAATATGATCCTTCTTATCCAAGATTTTAACACGTATCTCCTCATACGTTAAATCTTCTACTATCTCATCTAGTTCTAATTTAGTAATGTTGTTTAGGTCATCCACATATTTACGTAACATCGATGCGTGAAAAATGTTATGAACACGCGACATACTTAGCGGTAAAGCGAGTCTATAGGCTACAATTCCTACTCGATCGAGGATTTCAAATGGGCCAATTAAATCGAGGGTAGAGATTTCCTCTCTTCATCGACTCTTGCTTGTAGAATAACGCCCTCTTGAACATTCTTATTCACATTTATCAGCTCTGAGTCTGTAGCTTGAGCGACTTTTAACTTTATCGATTAAAGCCGATTCTACTCGTATATTTGATATCACCATGTGGGTCTCTAGAGTCTTTAACTCTATCTTCATCATTTATAAGTTATATCAAATGGGTTTTTGTTTTCCTCTCTTTTAATTGGCCAACACCTTGACAAATGATGCATGGGTGGTAGAATTTTTCTAATATAGCATGTGTTATATATATATATATTATAATTTTTTTTTTGAAAAATCTAGCGTATGATTTCAACCAATGAATTAAACAGTATCCTTCCATTCTCCTATAAATAGAAACTCATTCCTTCATTATTTCTTACGAATTCACTGAAACTCTAGAGAGAGAAAATTATAGAGAGAAAGAAAAAAAGTATTCTACTACTTCCCTACTCTTATATCCAGTTTCTTTTACGGTAATGGGTATTATTTCTTTTGTATTCATGAAGAGAACTTCTGTTATTCCATTATTTATTATTTTGTTGGAATAACCTGTATGCGCGGGCTACCCTATACTTGGTGAAATTCTTCTGTTATTCCATTCGTTATTATTACATTTGGAATATCATCATATGCATGCGTTTTTCTGTGGGACTGATTCCGTCTTTATTATTATTCTCGTTGGAATATCATGTCTGCATGCGTTTTACTCCGGACTGATTCCGTCTTTATTATTACATTGGAATATCACATGCATGAGTTTTTACTTGACTGATTCTCATTTTATTATTATGTTGGAATATCCTATCTGTGCATTATACGTCGGACCTGGTTCCGTTAATTATTATTCTGTTGGAATAACCTACATGTGTGGTCTATCGCGTGCCTGGTGATTTCTTTTGTTATCCTATTCCTTATTATACTCAGTTGGTTAAAGTTTTGTCTTCTATACTTCATGAAATTAGTGGAATATTCTTGATATTTGCGCTTCATCCAGTATCTTTTCATGGAAATATTCTTTTGAGCATTCTTGAATTTTACTCTACAAAGAAGTATCATGTTGACAATCTGGACGTTATTAGTTCCTGAATAAATTAATTCTTGAACTTGTTTTATTGAATTCTTATATCATTGTCATCATCCTCATGTTTATATTTTTTGAAAGTCATCTGTGGCACATAGTGCATAGATGGACTTGGTATGATTATGACCGAGGATTATTCGATTGTAATCATGGTAGTAATGTTACAAATGATGTGGTAAAAGTCCTCATTGGCCCGTAGTGCATTGATGGACAGTTGTTGGCATGATCATGACCATTAATGAATACACGAATGTCCTTTGCCCGTAGTGCATGGATAATTTGTGGTCGTGATACTAAAGAATACCCTTGGCCGTAGAGTAGGGGTGATTCGATGATGTGGATTATTTATTAAGCCGAGTCCCAGCGATAAAAGTGATGAAAAACCTTTTAAATCATAAAATATAGTAGATTTTATTCTCTACTGGACTCTTTTAATGGATTGCTTGTTCCGCTACAGTTAAACTTGATGTTTGTTATATTGTATCAATTTAACACTGTTTAAGGTTAATGATAATTTATTCTGCATTATCTTAATCATAATATTTCTTACTTGGCTAGTTGAGCTCATCCTTTCTTTCACTGTTCTCTTCAGGAAATGAGAACGTAGCTGGGACGAGTCGGGGAACGGAGTGATGGTCCTAGATGGTGTATTAGTAGTCCTCACTATTCTGTTAAATAGTGTGACAATAAATGTAAGGACTCAATTAAGTGTGGATATTGTCTAGATGACAATATTTGTATTAAAACTCATAGCATTTGTTTTGTCGTATTTTACGCGACAGTTGTATAATTAAGATTGTATTTGTATTCTGTACCATGTATTTGGCGACTAAGAATAGGTGATGTATACCTATTTTGGGGGCGTCACAGTTGGTATCAAAGCTTAGGGATATGATCCCTGGCTAAGATGTGAGACTAGAACTAGGAGGAGAGAGATGGGAATTCCTTCGCTAGTATGACCTACCTAAGTTTATTTGATATTTAATTGGTCGATCAGAGTATAGTGTTAATATGTTACATGTAAATTAACCCATGTTTTATGGCAGTATCTGAAAATGACATCCGAGAATGTTGAGAATATCAATGGAGCACAGGAGACCGTTGAGTCACCACAAATCAACACCCAGGATAATGTGCATTAGGAAGGCAATAATCCTTATGCAAACAACAACACTAACCAAATGATGAATGATGGAATGTTCAGAGGCTTTATGTAATTCATGCAACAGCAGGCGAGAACAGCTCCTGTCCAAAATGTAGGTGGAAACACTGGAAACTCTCGGATGGTCACCGCTAAACAGTTCAAGGAGATGAGACCACCGGAGTTTATTGGAGAGACAAAACCATTTAAGGCGGAAGCATGGATAAAGCAGATCACAAAGATATTTGATGTCTTGGGATGCTCCGAGGAGCAAAAGGTTCCTTTAGCCGCCTTTATGTTGCGAGGAGAGGCAGATTACTGGTGGGAATCGGTAAAGAGTACTCAACCTGCCGCACTGAAGATGTCTTGGGAGAAGTTCCAAGAATTATTCAACGACAAGTACTTTCCCAAAAGTATTCGTCACATAAAAGAGGTAGAGTTCATCAAGTTGGAACAGGATAATATGACCGTGTCACAGTACGAAGCTAAGTTTGCTTAGTTGTCTCGGTTTGCGTCCCACTTGGTGGATAATGAAGAGAGAATGAAGTTGATGTTTTTAAGAGGTTTAAAGCTGGAGATACGTCAACATCTTATTTCTCATAAACTGTGTTTGTATTCAGATGTTTTAAATAGGGCTCAGTTAGTAGAGCGCGATAACGAGTCAACGCAATCAAAAGAGAGCAGCGGGCAAAATGATAATACTAGTGAGATCAGTCATCGAAGCGGTGACAACAAGCGTGGAGGGAATCATCATGCCAAAAGTGGTAACCACTTCGGTGGTAATCAGGGCCAAAACAATAAGAATGGACATTTCAAGAAGAGGAGATTCAACAATAATGGAAAGACGTTAGCACTAGCACCTGTTGTTAAGGAAGGAGAACGACCACCTATCATATGCTTCAAATGCGGAGGGGAGGGACACATCAGTCCAAACTGCACGATGCCATCCAAAGCATGTTATAATTGTGGAAGAAAAGGTCACTTAGCCCGATTTTATCGTTCACCGAAGACAAGTTCAACTAGGATGGAGGCACCAAAAGCCGTCCCAGAAAAGTCAAAGCCGGTAGTGCAAGCGAGAGCATTTGTTGTGACCTCCCAGAAAGCAAGGATCCCGAATGAGGTCATCATGGGTAAGCTTATTATAAACTCTAGCGAAGTCTATACTTTATTTGATACCGGTTCTAACCATTCTTTTATTTCTCCTACTTGCACTCAACGTTTAAATTTGACTCCGGAGAAATTAGACTTTGACTTATCTGTTGAAACTCCGTTGGGAGAAACCTTCATTACATCCACTATTTATAAGTCTTGTTTAGTTCAAATCAGCACCCGCGCGTTACCTGTCGACCTTATTTCTTTTAAAATACTTGCATTTGATGTGATTCTAGGGATTGATTGGTTAACTACTCATCATGCAAAAATTAATTGTTTTTGTAAGGTTGTTAACTTTCATATTCCTAATCAACCTATTATGCGAATTCAAGCATCCAAACAATTATAATCAATCACTGTCATCTCAAGCCATAAAGCTATTCGTTTATTGAAAAACAGATGTCAAGCTTTCTTAGCTCATGTCACGGATCTAAACAAAATAAATCGCTTTGAATGATATTTCTATTGTTAATTAATTTCTTACGTATTCCACGAAGAACTTCCTGGCCTACCCCGGGCGTGAAATTGAATTTTGTATCGACCTTGAACCCAAGACAAAACCCATTTCCAAAGCCCCATATCGAATGGCTCCTATTGAACTTCGGAGTTAAAGACCCAACTGCAGGAATTGTTAGACATTGACTTAATTCATCCTAGTACTTCTCCTTGGGGTACTCCTGTTCTATTCGTGAAAAAGAAAGATGGGAGTATGCGACTTTGTATTGATTATCGGGAGTTAAATCATGTCACCATCAAAAATAGGTACCCATTGCCACATATTGATGACCTATTTGACCAGTTGCAAGGCGCCAAATTCTTTTCAAAGATTGATCTTCGTTTCGGATATCACCAATTGAAGATTTGAACCGATGACATTCCAAAGAAGGCTTTCAGAACTCGGTACGAGCATTATGAATTCCTAGTCATGTCCTTTGGATTGACTAATGCTCCTGCTGCTTTCATGGATATGATGAACCGAGTATTCAAGGAATATTTGGATCACTTTGTGGTCGTCTTTATTGATGACATCCTCATATATACCAAAACCCGTGAAGATCATGAACAACACTTGAGGCTGATACTCCAAAAGCTTCGTGAATATAAGCTTTATGCTAACTTGAAGAAATGCGAGTTCTGGCTTGAGGAAGTAGCATTCCTTAGGCACGTGGTATCAAGTCATGGAATATCTGTTGACCCAAAGAAAGATTAAAGCTATTCAAAGTTGGGAACAACCTAAATCGATGGCCGAAGTCGTAGCTTTCTCGGTTTAAATTTGGTTATTATCGGAGATTCTGGAAGGATTTTCTCTCGAATCGCTACTCCACTAACTTAGCTGACTGGAAAAGATACAAAGTTCGGTTGGAGCAAGGATTATGAGAAGAGTTTTTAAGAACTCAAGAGGAGAATCATTTCAGCACCTGTTCTGACAATACCATCTGGTTTGGAGGGATTTGTCATCTATAATGATGCTTCAGGCAAATGGTTAGGATGTGTTCTCATGCAACATGGGAAAGTCATAGCCTATGCCTCACGATAACTCAAAGAATATGAGAGGAATTATCCTACTCATGATCTAGAGTTAGCAAATTATTATCTTCGCACTAAAGATTTGGAGGCATTACTTGTATGGAGAGAAAGTGGAGATCTTCTACGGATCATAAAAGCCTCAAATATTTTTTCACTCAAAAGGAACTCAACATGCGACAACGACGTTGGCTTGAAGCTGCTGAAAGATTATGATCATACCATCCAATACCATCTGGAAAAGCGAGCGTGGTAGTGCGACAATGAGTAGAAGATCATATCGCGAATCACGAAAGTGCAATATTGACAACGCAAAGGCCCATTTGTGTGTTACTTGAAAAGGATGGAGATAGAGTTAAAGACTCCGAGGACCCATGTGATGATGGCGAATATCTGAGTAGAACCTACTTTAATTGATAAAGTTAAAGCGCTTTCAAGCAACAGGACACTGGAGGCGATGCGTATGAGGAAGAAAGTGCACGAAGGTGTTATACTGGAAGTAAGAATCGATGAAGAAGGAATACTTCGAGTCAACTCCAGACTTTATGTTCCTAACGACCCTTATTTAAAGTATAAAATCATGATGGAGGCGCACAACACACCGTTTGTAATCCATCTTGGGAGTTCCAAAATGTATTATGATATTCGTCATATATTTTGGTGGAGCAATATGAATAGAGAGATAAGCATTTGTTTATCTCAAGGTGTCTAACTTGTCAACGAGTTAAAGCGGACATCAAGTACCAAAAAGGTCCATTCAACCACTTGAAATTCTAGAATGGAAGTGGGAGCACATTACCATGGATTTCGTTATCGGTCTTCCTAAGGTTTCTCAAGGTATAGATGCGATTTGGGTCATTGTTGATAGATTGACCAAGTCTGGTCATTTCTTACCGATATGAGAAACTTATACACTTGAACGTCTTGCTCGTATGTACATAAACAAGATTTTAAGACTGTATGATATGCCAGTATCCATAGTTTCTGATCGAGACCCAAGATTCACTTCACGATTTTGGGTTAGTTTGCAGAAAGCTATGGGCACAGATTTACGATTTAGGTCGGCATATCATCCTCAGACGAATGGGCAGTCAGAGAGGACTATTCAAACTCTTGAAGATTTATTAAGACTCTGTGTCCTTGACTTCAAGGGAAGTTGGGATAAGTTCTTACCATTAGTGTAGTTTTCCTACAACAACAGTTATCAAGCAAGTGTTGACATGGCTCCATTTTAGGCGTTGTATGGAAGAAGGTGTCGTTCTCCAGTATACTGGGATGAGGTTGGTGAAGCAACGTTGTTAGGACCAGAGTTGGTACGTATGACTACGGAAAAGATTCAAACGATCCGACAACGTATAAAAACCTCACAAGATCGACAAAAGAGTTATGCTGATCTTCATCGAAAGGGCGTGGAATTTGATATAGGAGATCGTGTGTTGTTACGAGTTGCTCCATGTAAAGTAGTTATTCTGAGATTTGGAAAGAGAGAAAAGCTCAATCCTCGATTCATTGACCCATTTTAATCCTCGATCGGTAGGAACGTGGCTATAGACTCGCTTTACCGCCAAGTATGTCTCGTGTTCATAACGTTTTCACTTATCCATGTTACGTAAATATGTGGAAGACCCGAACCACATTATTGAGTTAGAACCGGACGAAATAGCGGAAGATTTGACGTATGAAGAGGTTCATGTTCAAATCTTGGATAATAAGGAGCATATTCTACGCTCCAAGGTTATACCTCAAGTCAAAGTTTTTTGGAGAAACCGCGATGTTGAGGAAATGACTTGGGAGTTAGAATCTGAAATGAAATCAAGGTATCCTTACCTCTTCGACATACCAGGTATGTACCCTAATTTTGAGGGCGAAATTTCATAAGAAGGGGAGGTTGTAAGACCCCAACTTTTATAAATAAAGATGAATTTTCTATAAATATCATTTTTTAATATTATGGAGTAAAATTGATATAATGTTATAGTTGTGGGTAATATTTATAAATTTTGCAAAGTACGCAAGTTGTTATATAATATTCGATTGGTCGGGGAATATTCATTTTAACAGAGAATATTCGTACAACGACACAATCATTGGTGGACCCCACAACGGAATTACTGTCGGATTGAGAAAATGACAAAAATACTTTATGAAAATAACGGTGGAAGTTTTTACCGTTAATTGTTAAAACACCCAGTGTTAAAAGTACAGTAATACGCGTGATTGCATAGTAGCACACGGTATTGATTATGGATGCTTATGTGAGAAGTCGCTCAGTTTTGTTTAATTATTGCCACAGTATTTGTTTTAAAAGTTTGGCGTATTATTTGGACCCCCCACTATCTCATTTTTCAAAATCGTCGGGAGAAAGTAATATCAATTTTTCGTATATATATGTACTGCAGGCATGTGATTATATATATATTTATATATTATCTTTATGTTAGTGGCGTATGGTGGGTGGTGTGTGATATGTGGGTGGGGGTGGAATTAATGGTGATATTAGTATATATTTAGATGTTAACATGTGGGTGGTGGTGGTCCTAGTAGGTGATGTTCGCAGGTAGTAGTATTTTATTTCAAAGCCTTCACCTTATTGGCTAAATAATTTCTTATGCTATCAATGAGGCCATTTTTTTCAACTTGACATATGATAGTTTTGTTTTCCTCTCTTTTAATTGGCCAACACCTTGACAAATGATGCATGGGTGGTAGAATTTTTCTAATATAGCATGTGTTATATTATATATATATATATATATATATAAATTTTGGTTTTGAAAAATCTAGCGTAAGATTTCAGCCAATGAATTAAACAGTATCCTTCCATTCTCCTATAAATAGAAACTCATTCCTTCATTATTTCTTGCGAATTCACTGAAACTCTAGAGAGAGAAAATTATAGAGAGAAATAAGAAAAGTATTCTACTACTTTCCTACTTTTATATCCAGTTTCTTTTACGGTAAGGGGAATTATTTCTTTTGTATTCATGATGAGAACTTCATTATTTCATTATTTATTATTCTGCTAGAATAACTTGTATACGCGGGCTACCCTATACTTGGTGAAATTCTTCTGTTATTCCATTCATTATTATTACATTTGGAATATCACATACATGCGTTTTCTGTGGGACTGATTCCGTCTTTATTATTCTGTTGGAATATCCCGTCTGTGCATTTTATGCCGGACCTGATTCCGTCTTTATTATTCTATTGGAATATCCTGTATGTGCATTTTACGCCGGACCTGGTTCCGTTAATTATTATTCCGTTAGAATAACCTGTATGTGTGGTCTATCGCGTGCCTGGTGATTTCTTTTGTTATCACATTCCTTATTATACTTAGTTGGTCAAAGTTTTGACTTCTATACTCCATGAAATTAGTGGAATATTCTTGATATTTGCGCTTCATCCAGTATCTTTTCATGGAAATATTCTTCTGAGCATTCTTGAATTTTACTCTACAAAGAAGTATCATGTTGACAATTTGGACGTTATTAGTTCCTGAATAAATTAATTCTTGAACTTGTTTTATTGAATTCTTATATCATTGTCATCATCCTCATGTTTATATTTTTTGAAAGTCATCTGTGGCCTGTAGTGAATAGATGGACTTGGTATGATTATGACCAGGGATTATTCGGTGTAATCATGACCGTAATGTTACAACTTATGTGGTAAAAGTCCTCATTGGCCCGTAGTGCATTAATGGACAGTTGTTGGCATGATCATGACCATTAATGAATACACGAATGTCCTTGGCCCGTAGTGCATGGATAATTTGTGGTTGTGATACTAAAGAATATCCTTGGCCGTAAAGCAGGGGTGATTCGATGATGTAGATTATTTATTAAGCCGAGTCCCAGCAATAAAAGTGATGAAAACCTTTTAAATCATAAAAGATAGTAGATTTTATTCTCTACTTGACTCTTTTAATGGATTGCTTGTTCCACTGCAGTTAAACTTGATGTTTGTTATATTGTATCAGTTTAACACTGTTTAAGGCTAATGATAATTTATTCTGCATTATCTTAGTCATAATATTTCTTACTGGGCTAGTTGAGCTCACCCTTTCTTTCACTGTTCTCTTCAGGAAATGAGAACGTAGCAAGGACGAGTCGAAGAACGGAGTGATGGTCCTAGATGGTGTATTAGTAGTCCTCACTATTCTTTTAAATAGTATGACAATGAATGTAATGAGGACTCAATTGAGTGTGGATATTGTCTAGATGACAATATTTGTATTAAAACTCACAGCATTTGTTTTGTCGTATTTTTCACAACAGTTGTATAATTAAGATTATATTTGTATTCTGTACCATGTATTTGGCGACTAAGAATAGGTGATGTATACCTATTTTGGGGGCGTCACACAACGTATCAGCTACCACGTTCGCTCTTCCACGATGATAATGAATGGTATTATCGTAATCTTCAATAGCTCGAGCCAGTGTCTTTGGCGCATGATACGTTCGTTCGGGGTTTTAAAATATTTAAGGGTTTTAGAAATGGGTTTTATACTGGGGTCAATACAAAATTTATTTCACGCTCTAGGGTAGGCAAGGAAGTTCTTCGAGAATACGTCGGGAAATTTATTAATGATAGAATTATCATTCTAATCTCACGTAATTTTGTTTAAATTAGTGATATGGGCTAAGAAAGCTTGACATCCATTTTTCAATAAACGAATAGCTTTATGGCTTGATATGACAGTGATTGACTTTAGTGGTTTGGTTGCTTGAATTAGCATAATGGGTTTGTTAGGAATATGAAAGCTAACAACCTTACAAAAATAATCGATTTTAGCATGATGAGTAGTTAACCAATCAATCCCTAAAATCACATCAAATGCAAGTATTTTCAAAGAGATAAAATTGACAGGTAACGTGCGGTTACCATTTTGAATCAAACAAGACTTAAAAATAGTGGAGGTAACGAAGGTTTCTCCCAACGGAGATTCAACCGATAAGTCAAAGTCTAATTTCTCTAGAGTTAAATTTAAACGTTGAGCGCAAGTAGGAGAAATAAAAGAGTGGGTAGAATCGGTATCTAATAAGGTATAGACTTTGCAAGAATTTATCATTAACTAACCCGTGCTAACTTCGTTCGGGTTACTCGCTTTTTGAGAAGTCACAAAAAACAATCTTCCTGAAACCACCGACTTTGTTTTGTCCGTATCTGCATTTGGTGCCACCGTCCCAACTGGACTTGATTTTGATACAGGACAAAATCGAGTTATGTGACCATCTTTTCCACAACTAAAACATACCTTGGAAGGCTGTGAACAGTTTGGACTTATGTGTCCCTCCTCTCCGCATTTGTAACAAACGACTGGCGGTCATTCTCCTTCCTTAGCAACAGGTGCTGGTGCTGGTGCTGACGTCCTTCCATCATTATTGAATCTCCTCTTCTTGAAACTCCCACTTTTATTGTCTTGTCCATGATTACCACCGAAGTGGTTACAATTTCTGGCATGTTGATTCCCTCTACGTTTGTTGTCACCGTTTCAATGACTGCTACCACTAGTATTATCATTTTATCGGCTACTCTCTCTTGGTTGGGTTGACTCGTTATCGCGCTCCAATAACTAAGCCCTATTTACAACATCTGAATACAAAAACAGTTTGTGAGAAATTAAGTATTGACGTATCTCGGGTTTCAAACCTCTTAAAAACATCCGTCATTCTCTCCTCATTATCAACTAAGTGGGACACAAATCGGGACAACTCGGCAAACTTAGCTTCGTACTGTGACACGATCATATTGTTCTTCTCTAGCTTGATGAACTCTACCTCCTTCATTTGATGAATACTTTCGGGAAAGTACTTGTCATTGAACAATTCTTAGAATTTCTCCCAAGACATCTTCGATCACGGCGAGTTAAATCGCTTTACTGGAGATTCCCACCAGTAATTTGCCTCTCCTCGTAACATAAAGGTGGCAAAGGGAACCTTTTGCTCTTCGGAGCATCCCAAGACATCAAATATCTTGGTGATCTGCTTTATCCAAGTCTCCGCCTTAAGTGGTTTTGCCTCTCCAATAAACTCTGGTAGTCCCAGCTCCTTGAACTATTTATTGGTGATCGTCCGAGAGTTGCCAGGGTTTCCACTTGCATTTTGAACAGGAGCCACTCTCGCCTGATGTTGCATGAATTTCATAAAGCCTCTGAACATCCCATCGTTCATCATTTGGTCAGCGTTGTTGTTTTCTTGAGGATTACTTCCATCCTGATGCACATTATCCTGAGTATTGATCGTTGGTGACTCAACGGTCTCATGTGCTTCATTTCTTATCTCAACATTTTCGGATGCCATTTTCAAATACTGCCACAAAACAAGGGCTAATTGACATGTTACATATTATCCCTATACTCTGACCGATCAATTAAGTACCAAATAAACTTAGGTAGGTCATAGTAGCGAAGGAATTCCCCGTCTCTTCCATCCTAGTTCTTGTCTCACATCTCAGCCAAGGATCATATCCCTAAACTTTGATACCAACTGTGACACCCCCAAAATAGGTATAGATCACCCATTCTGAGTCGCCAAATACATGGTACATAAATCAAATACAAACTTCTTTTATACAATACGACAACAGCATAGCTTAGAGTTTTTACACGAATATTATCTCATAGACAGTATTCAAACTCAAATGAAGTCCTCATTACATTTATTATCACAATATTTCATAAAATAGTAAGTACTACTATAACCACCATCTCGGACCGTGTCACTCTCCCCGACTAGTACCGGCTACGTTCTCATTTCCTAAAGAGATTAATGAAAGCAAAAGGGTGAGCTCAACTAGCCTAGTAAGAAATATTATGACTAAGATAATGCAGAATAAATTATCATTAGCCTTCAACAGTGTTAAACTAATAAAATATAATAAACATCAAGTTTAACTGCAGCGGAACAAGTAATCCATTAGAAGAGTCAAGTAGAGCATGATATCTACTATCTTCTATGATTTAAAAAATTTATCATTAATTTTATCGCTGAGACTCAGCTTAATAAATAAACCACATCATCGAATCATCCCTGCACTACGGGCCAAGGATATATATGTAATCATCAATGGTCATGATTATACCGAATAATCTCTGGTCATAATTATACCAACAATAGTACATCTATGCACGTAAGCCACATATGACATTTATCACAATATAAGCATGAGGATGATGACAATGATATAAGAATTCAATTAAAAGAAAACAACGGATAAATTTTTAAAGATTTATAATTTAATTTATCCATAATTCAATAATGTCCGAATTGTCAACATGATACTACTTTGTGGAGTAAAATTTAAGAATAATATTGTATCAAAAATGATTTGGACAGCAAAGAAATCAATTTTTGTCATGAATAATTCCCCGGGTGAATAGTACCCAATTGAATAGTACCCTGCGAATAGTACTTCGGGAATAGTACCCTGTGAATAGTACTCGTGAATAGTACTTTCTGAATAGTATCCCGTGAATAGTATTTTGTAAATAGTGCCCCGTGAATAGTACTTTATGAATAGTACCATAAAAAATGAATACTACTCATAGACAATACTCCGGCATAAAAAGATTAAAATTTAACAAGAATGTGTAGAAAATATCATTGTGAAACCATACTAAATGAAGCTCAAATTTCAAGGATATTCTACTAATATCATAGATTATAGAAACAATGCTTTAACTAAATGAGGGTATAATCAGGAATACGAGACAAAATAATATTAGTCACATACTATAGAGTATGGAAGAAAATATTATTCCTATAAATACTAAACAAAATAATATCCATTACTTCAGAAGAAGACTGGATACTGGAATAGTGAGGTAGCAGACTTCTCTTTTACTTTCTCTCTAAAGCTTCACCTCTATAATTGCTCTTGTGAGTTTTAGTGAATTGGTGAGAATGAAGGAAGAATGAGCTTCTATTTATAGGAAAATATAATTTTGATAATTACACGTTTTGGGGCTCAAAATATTACAGTATAATACCTTCATCTTTTCTTTCATTTTTAATTTAGTCCTACAAGTATTATTAAACTTGCACCACCTCCCCTAATAGTACATCTTGTGAATCAATAGTACAATCATGTGAATCAATAGTTCTATAAATGTGAAAAAATAGTTACAGTATATTACCTTTAGCTATTCCTCCATTTTTAATTTACTCATGCAAGTATTATCGATCTTACACTATCTCCCCTAATAGTACATGCATGTGAATCAATAGTACATACATGTGAACAAATAGTTATAAACATGTGAATTAATAGCAATTAATTGCTCATTTATCCGATTAATTATCCAATTGGTCAATATAACCTCCAAACATCAATTATTATCGAAATAAATATCAATTTCCACCAACACTAATAATCCCAACACAATGGAATTATAAATTTCATCTTTAATCAACACAAAATTATTCATCATTAATATTATAACTCACAATATTTAACAACCAGATCATTCCCAGGAAAGAGGGGGCTTTTTGATAAGGATTTCTTCCTATTGGCGCGCAATTAGGTGACCAAACCTCTCCTCGACAGAACTTTCTAGACATTGTCAATATTGTAAATAATAATATGAATAACTTTGTCGTCTCAATTATTGATTTAATAATATAAAATATTGATATTGTGACAATAATTAAATCAATAATATGAGAGATATTATGCAGCAATTACTGTAGCAATAATTGAGTATAACTGAGTGACTTTTCACGTAAGCATCAGTAATCAATACCGTATGCTATTATGCAACCACACGTATTACTATCTTTTTTACCACCGGGTATTTCAATAGTTTAACGGTAACACTTTCGCCGTTATTTTTATAAAAAGATAATTCTGTTGTTTTCTAACTACGACAATACTTATGTTGTGGGGTCCACCAATGATTGTGCCATCGTACGAATATTCCCTGTTAAAATGAATATTCCCAGACTAATCGAATATTTTATGAAAACTTGCTTACTTTGCAAAATTTTTAAATATCACCCTTAACTTTAACATTTTATCAATTTATCCATTTACTAAATAGAATAACAATTATCAGAAAATTGAATACTTTCATTTCATAAAATTCGGGGTCTTACAAAGTTCATCAAGCTAGAGCAAAACAATATGACCGTGTCGTAGTACGAGGCTAAATTTGTGGAGTTATCCCAGTTTGCATCCCATGTAACGCCCCGAGAAAATCGGATTTTTGTGAATTAAAATTTTATTTTTATTAAATGAATTTAATTAATTATTTATGGAGCAAGCTAATCGAACGTCATTCTCTGACCTATAAATGTCAGAATGTCGTAGGATTTTGGCTACATGATAAAATTAAAGTGTTTGAATTTTCAAGACGAAAATAAAAGTTTTCTGAGAAATATTCCGAAAAACACTATTCACGCATTTCTGCTCGGGAATTATTTTTGAACTTCCGAGAAATACGTAATGATAGAATATCGAAGTGAGATGGAATATCCAATAATATTTCAGTTATGGAAAATGTAATATTTCGCCTGTGGACTTAAAACCTAACGTTTAAGGAAAATGATTTACGAAAAGGAAATGTAATGTGATAAATGAATTAAGCGATGATCGTATACTACGTAGGTATTATATGAGTAATGAATACAAGTATGTATGAATGATGGTATATCGTATATCATGATTTAGTATATGAGTTAGAATACAATAATTATATGTATAATACGTTATAAGGCTTTAAGCCAAATGTAATGAATTTGTTGAATTGTGTAGGAAATATATGTATTGATCCAATGTGATGAACAAGTAAACTTAGAAGCTAAGTTAGTGTGGTGATCACACAAAGTGCATTAATGTGATGACCATGTAAAGGAAGTAAGGAGCAAGTAATCTTAAGTGCTAAGAAAGAGATAAGTTAAGTAATAAGCAAGTAGCTTAATAGTTAAGTAAGTGTGGTGGACAAGCAAAGTACCTTTATGTGATGAGCAAGTAGACCTAAGGATTAAGCAAAGAATAAGTTAAGAAAACTTAATGGCTAAGTGTTGTGATGATCAAGTATATGTGGGGAGCAAGTTTACTTGACTAATAAGCTTGGAATAGTAAGGAGGTGGAGTGATTAATGACCCTTATGCCCTAACTTTTGTTTGCCTATAAATAGCAAGCTTAGATTTCATTTGTTAGTTGTTAGTTTTTCATCCAACAACACATAAGTTGAGAGCTTAGTGGCTTGAAAGAATAAGCACTTATAAAAGCTAGACTTCCTTTGTTATATATTCAAGAAGCAAGAAAAAGATTAAGACTTAGTAAGTGAACATCAAAGAGTAAGTATTCATAAACCTTGATTTTCTTTCTCTTCCATTGTTAGAGAAGGGGGTATTGGTAGAACTAGTATGTTAAGGAATGATAAACCAAAGGGCTTAAGTCTTAATAAGCCGTAATAAGTCATGAACAAGTTATTTCTACTTATATAAGTTATGAACTTATAAAGATCTTGTAAGAACTTGTCATATGATAATGGTGATGAAGTTAGTAGGAACTTAATAAGAAATTGTAAGAACTTGTAACATGTTTACATTAATGGCACTAGTATGATAAGAAGATGTAAGAATAATGATTAAAGGACTTAACTCATTAATAAGTCATATGAAAATAAGACATAAGTCATGAAATGGAAATATAAGTATTTTATACTTTAATAAGTTGCAAAATCATCAAGAATATGTAATGACTTATCATGAATATAAGTTAATGAAGCATGTATGTCAAGATGATAGTATAATGGATTGAATCCAAGTGAAATGGTTTAAAAATCTCAAGTAACGAAGTTTCGCCGGAATTCACACGATTAGACGACGATAGTTGAATTCAGTGAAATTCTCGAAATGGAAGTCGAATTTTGATATTGAGCTTGGAAACATTGGTTTTCAATGGAGACAAGTCTTATTTGGCATTATAGAGTCGCGGACTCGAAAATGGCCGGATTCTGACTTAGAACGAAGAAACGAGCGTTGAACGTTCACGAACGTTTACCGTTTTCGTTGAAAATGAACTAATAGGTGAATTTTTAGCAAACGAAGTCGAATAGATAAAATTCTTGCATTAACACGTAGAGTATGTGATTTGTGACCGTAGGCTCTTGAATGAGCCAATTCGGACTTATAACGAAGAAGTTACGAGTCCGGGAATCTTGCAAAGTTAAAAATCTGTCAAAACTATTTGTGGCTCAGAGTCCATGCCATGCGTGAGCGACTCGAGCTTAAATAATCCGTGCCAAGTAAGCGCTAAAAGTGAGCTTTAGACCACAGTAAACTAGTGCACAAATACGATAGTTAACAAAGGGACTCGCGCACGCATAGCAAGTCCGATCTCCAAGCCCAATAGGCGACCATAGCAAGTGTGACACAACAAAGATCATCACCGTGTGCTTGCATTACTGACCTTAAAAAGCTAGACAATAAAGAAATGTTTACAAGTAGAAGATGAAGGGAAATTGTTGAGTAACGAACTAATGAACTTAATAAAATATTATTAAGTTATAATTAAAACTCAAGTATGATTACTTAGGGTTAAAGAAAGTTAATTGAAGATGAACGTGAACGATATGCAATAAGTATACTTAACCAATGACGATCGAGTTTCGGATGATAACGTATGGACGTTAGTAAGCCGTGAGGAAGGATAATTAACTTGAACCGAGTTGTACTAATGAAATAACTTCACTTAAGTTATGGAAGAGACAGAAGTCGGTAACAATGATGTAAAGAATAACGAAAAGCTGGAACCAATAATAACAAATCTAATACGAGATTAGATTGAGAAGTAGGGTAAGATTCTTTAGGAACTATGTATGTTCATTCATGACCTAATGTGGTATATTATGTGATTATGTATTGTAGAGATTGTAAAGACTCAAAGGAAACGTAATTATTCGGTAGTAGACGCTGAAGGCAAGTTTTTCTAAACGCTTGTCTAACCCTCGTGTTAGCCAGGTTTTCAAATGAATCAAGTTATGAGATGCATGTATGGTTTTAAAGAAAGTGTCGATGCCCGTTTTAATTCGGCTAGACTAATCTTGATAAGTTGATTGATTTATTTACAAGTCTTTCAATATAGAATTGCTAACGTTATCATATGCCAACTCTTTGGTACAGATACAAGGTAAGCTTGAATATGTATAAACAAATATATTTTCATCGATTATTCGATGGGCACGTGAGGTTGCCACAACTTAAATGTATACACGTTTAATGGATGTAGTATTGATCAACATAGGGTACTATAAGCTAATCACCTAGATGTACTCGTAAGATATGCCGGACTTACGGACTTCGTGCCGGGTTGTCCTTTTCAAAGAAACTATAAGACGTTCACTTCTTGAACTAGAATTGATGAATATTGTATTGTAAAATGTTTTGAAGGAAAAAAAAGGAATGCTATTTTGAATTATTGATAGTACTTCATAACTATCATCCAGTTATTGAAGATATACGATTCCTATGTTTCAAGCATGTTTTTAAAAATGAAATTGTTGTACTTGTTGAGCTTGTTATGCTCACACTTGCTTGAACCATATGATTGCAGCTTAGACGATATGACCAAAGGATTCGACAAGGATAAAGTGAAGGCTAAAGCGAACTTGTAGCGTACGTATGTAATAGTATAGGTTTGTAATGATAATATTTGATATTATGACAAGAACAAATGTAACGGTTGTAAAGAACCTGGGGAATGGTAGTATTGTTTTGGAATATATATAAAGATGATTCTTTCTTTTTAGGCTTTTTTTCAATTGAATGTTTGTGTGAATCTAGCAAGTGGAGCACCATCTGTCGGGTTGAAAGAGACCCGGATTTGGGGGCGTCACAGGTTGGTATCATAGCATTAGGTTATAAAACTTAAGGGGGGGGGGGGGGGGGGAAGAACCTTAGGCTCATAACCTCGTTAAGGAAGAAAAGTCCGAAGGAAGTAAACTCGAGCTTTACTTGAGTCGAATGAGTTAATCCGGTATTGAGGAAACTCAGTATCAAAAGATTTAAAAGATGGAAAGTAACCCTAAATAAATTAAATATGATTTGTGTTTATACGATTCTGTGTTATGTACAAATCAACATATGTGTTATTGTAGGATGTCGATCGATAGCTTGATGTATAGAGATATACACGCGGTGAGGGAAGAGCTTGTGAACCAAGTAGAGCACATACCTACCTTGGGTGGGGATGAGGTACTAATAGTGATTCTAGAGGAGTCGGAGGCGGAGGAGTGCTTTCTGAGGAAGACTACTCCGAGGGAGAGATAGATATAACGTCATACCTTATTATGATGAATGAGATGGAGGCAGAAAGAGAGGTAACATCGGTTACTATAGTGGTACCTACACTGGAGTCATCGCCTCCAGATGTAATGGAAGCATTGTATCTGGCAGCGCTTGACAGGAATGTGCAACTAGGTACAGTTGTGCAGAATCAGAGTGAAGAGTTTAGTTATCTCCAAGAAGCTAAGATGTCTGCAGAAGTAGATTTTGAGTTAGAGCACGATAAGCAGGTGCTTATGGAAGAGCAGGCTAGGGATTTTAAGGAGGAGGTAGACGAGCTTTGTAGGGAGCTGGGGGAGAAGGTTTGGAAGATAGCCCGGATGTCTTACATCCATGAGAGCGCTCATAAGGATTTCAAGCTGAAAGTTGCTTGTTATTCCAATAAGTCAAGGTCATATTATTAGTCGGGATACTATAGTGGCGATTGCGAATGAGAAACACGAGGATGCTGTTATGCATTATTAGAAATCTAAGATTTTAAGTATGTGTGTAGTGATGTAGAACCCTCTTTTAAAGGGTAGTCTTTTTGTAAATCCCAACTTTTATGAAGTTCAATTGTGGGATAGAAAATGTAATAGCTTTTGGCTGTAGAGAACAAGTTGTAAATAGTTTCAAACTATGAAAGAGCATATGAATATAAAAAAGTTTTCATTGAGATGATTTGTTCTGGTGCGAGTTGGTATGTGGCGATTAATAACGAAGTAAGTAAATAGATAATAATGAAATTTTATTTATTTAATCAGGAAATGCTGCTAAGGAAAAGATAACGTAATCAGGAAGCGGAATCACATAATGATAATTAATGGGGTCAACACAACCCTATGCAAGAGTTCGTTAATTTCTTAACGGTTACATTAACCGAACCGGGGGTAGAATACCTGCGGAACCTAGGGTAGCTAGAACGATTACCTATAAATGGTTTAAAAGCGTAGGTCCGCCGGAGTTCAAAGGAACGACGGACCTAATAGAGTCCCAGACATGGGTAAAAGTAATAGAGAAGGCGTTTTGTTATTACAAACGTAGGTGAGCCGCAGAAGTTTTCTTTTGTGACTTACCTAAGGAAGAGTAAAGCCAACTTTTGGTGGGAGGCTCACCGGGTGTGTGGATTTGGAGCAGAGGTAGTAACGTGGGAACAATTCAAGAAGGTTTTCTTCGAGAATTATTTTCCCTATAAGACATGTGAGGGAAGATAGACACTGAGTTCTTAGAACTTAAGCAAGGGGACATGACATTTCCCAAGTACGCGACCAAATTCAATGAACGGGCAAGGTTTGTTTCACATCAAGTGGACACAAAGGAGGTGAAGGCTCGTAGGTTGGAGCAGGGCCTGAAACCCTAGTTCTATAGTGGGATTTTGGTGATCTAGAGTGTTTCCTATGGGATCATTCTGGAAAAGGTGATTATAGCATAAGGTGATAGTGAGTTGTAGACTCAATACCACAAAGAGGGAAAAGAATGACAGCAAGAGAGAGGGAGGGATCAAGGCAGAGAATGCCAGCGGCAGTGTGGCAAAACGAAAAAAAAAAAAATTAACTCCGGGAATACTAGAGTGGGACAAGGGGACCCTAAGCATAAGATCGAAGAGTGTAAGATAGGTGGAAAGACTCATCTAGGAGTCTGTCTGGAAGGGATTATAAATACCATTAAAACATTAAGGTAGAGAAGGAGGAAATAACTTTCGTTAAATTATATTCGTGAAAATTATTTCATGGATAATAGAAGTAAGTAGGTATCAGTAGATAAGTACTGTTCATGTTGAGAGAATTTGAGGAAATTCTCAGTATGAATGGGTTGATTAACCAAAGAGCTATAACAAATAGTTATAAGTAAAGTGTGAACCTTTAGTTTTCTCAGAAAATCTAAGTTAGTAATTTACGGTAATAAAATACCGCGACATTATTATTGTCGAACCATGACTCAAGTTAAGTTGGTGTTAAGGAAGAGGATGAGTTGTTACGGTTTCATATCGACTATCGTAATAGGGGTAAGATAGCGGTTAAGGATAAATACCTATGGCCCAGGATCGATGATCTATTTGGTCAGTTGAGAGGGGCAAAGAATTTTTATAAAGATAGATGTATGTATGGGGTATAGTCGGTTGGAAGTAAGGAAGAAGGAGGAGGTACCTAAGATGGCGTTTAGAATTCGTTATGGTTATGACAAGTTTCTGGTTATGTCATTTAGGTTGACTAATGTCTTGAAGTAGGTTTTTCCGTAAGAGGCGTCAATCAAGTTGGTGGCCAATTTGATAGAATACCCTTGTGGGATGCTATGGTTGAAGGTACCATTAAGCGTCGCGAGGATTTAAAAAGAAAGGTTGATTAAGGCACTGTATTATCTTTATCGGATGATCTGAAGACATTTTGTAGTGTATCTCGATGTTTGCATAGATGTTATGATTACGTGCTCTTATAGCATGGCAATGTCATTGTGTATGCATCACGCCGATTAAAGGGTTATGAGGAGGTCTATCCTACTTATTATCTATAATTAGCGTAGCGATAGTTTTGAATTAAAAATATGAAGATAGTATTTATACGGAGAGAAGCGTGAGATATACAAGGATTCTAAGAGTTAAAATATATCTCCACACGAAAGAGTTGAATATGTAGTAGAGAGGATCGTGATATCTTATATCATTCGGGAAGGTAAATGTTGTGGCCAAAATGCGTTAGAAGTAGGAGGGTAGGGAATGCTATCGATGCTAACGACTCGAAATGAGTTAATAACGAAAATGGTAAGATCGAGTTAGAAGTTAAATTATGGAATGAAGGGTAGAATTATTATTCAAAACGTAGACTCAATCCACGATAATGGAATGGGTTAAGTAAGTACAACTAAGTAACGAGGGATGCAAGCGAATGAAGAAGATGATGCAGGATAAATAGAAGACTAAGTATAGTCTTATTTTGAGGGAGGAATTTGAGTTCCATATAAATATAAGTTAAAAGAATAAACTAAGATGATATAGAGATCGCGTAATGTGTTAATAAGTGTTTAACTACCAACTCAAATTATTGATAGGAAGTGATAAGTCATGTGAATTAAGATAATACCTTCGATGAAGGTGAAATAAAAGAAACCCAATGTTAAAGAAGCATTGTGGGAACTCGAGATTAAAATAAAGAAAAAATTATCCTCTACGTGGTGTAGGTATTATTAGCAAGATTACGGGACGAGAATCCTTATAAGGAGGGAAGAGTGTAGCATACAGAGAAAAATCGGATTTTGAGAATTAAATTTTATTTTTATTAAATGAATTTAATTAATTATTTATGGAGCAAGCTAATCGAGCGTCGTTCTCGACCTATAAATGTCGAGAATGTCATAGGATTTTGGCTACATGGTAGAATTAAAGTGTTTGAATTTCCAAGACGAAAATAAAAGCTTTTAGAAATATTACAAAAACACTATTCACGCATTTACGCTTTCAAAATTATTTTTGAACTTTAGAAAATACGTAATGATAAAATATCGATGTGAGATGGAATATCCAATAATATTTCGAGTTTATGGAAAATGTAATATTTACATGTGGACTTAAAACCTAACGTTTAAGGAAAATGATTTACTGAAAAATGAAATATAATGTGATAAATGAATTAAGCGATGATGTATACTACGTAGGTATTATATGAGTAATGAATACAGTATGATATCGAGATATTATACATAGTATAAGGCTATGAATGATGGTATATAGTGTAGAAATATATATCATGATTTAGTATATGTAGTAATGATGGTGATCACACAAAGTTTAATGCATTAATGTGATGACCAAGTAAAAGAAAATTAAAGAACAAAGTAATCTTAAGTAAGTTAATTAAGCTAAGAAAGAGATCCAAGTTAAGTAATAAGCAATGATCGATGTGATGAGCTTAATAGTTAGAAGTAAGTGTGGTGGACAAAAAAGCACTAATGTGATGACCAAGATGAAGGAAATAGACTTAATCTTAAGGATTAAATAAAAGAATAAACAAGTTAATAGAAAACTTAATGGCTAAGTGTTGTGATGATCAAGTACTTAAGGATAAAGAATAAGTTAAGAAAGTTTACTTGATTAATAAGCTATGTGGGAGTAATACTTGATTAATAAGGAGGTGGAGGGATTAATGACCCTTATGCCCTAACTTTGGTTTGCTATAAATAGCAAGCTTAGATTTCATTTTTTAGTTGTTAGTTTTTCATCCAACAACTCATAAGTTGAGAGCATAGTGGCTTGAGAGAATAAGCACTTATAAAAGCTAGACTTCCTTTGTTAGATATTCAAGAAGCAAGAAAAAGATTAAGACTTAGCAAGTGAACATCAAAGAGTAAGTATTCATAAACCTTGATTTTCTTTCTCTTCCATTATTAGAGAAGGGGGTATTGGTAGAACTAGTATGTTAAGGAATGATAAACCAAAGGGCTTAAGTCTTAATAAGCCGTAATAAGTCATGAACAAGTCATTTCTACTTATATAAGTTATGAACTTATGAAGATCTTGTAAGAACTTGTCATATGATAATGGTGATGAAGTTAGTAGAAACTTAATAAGAAATTGTAAGAACTTGTAACATGTTTACATTAATAGCACTAATATGATAAGAAGATGTAAGAATAATGATTAAAGGACTTAACTCATTAATAAGTCATATGAAAATAAGACATAAGTCATGAAATGGAAATATAAGTATTTTATACTTTAATAAGTTGCAAAATCATCAAGAATAGGTAATGACTTATCATGAATATAAGTTAACGAAGCATGTATGTCAAGATGATAGTATAATGGATTGAATCCAAGTGAAATGGTTTAAAATCTCAAATAACGAGGTTTTCATTAAATTCACACGATTAGACGACGATCGTCGAATTCGTGAAATTCTCAGCATGGAAGTCGAATTTTGATATTGAGCTTGGAAACATTACTTTTCAATGGGGACAAGTCTTATTTGGCATTATAGAGTTGCGGACTCAAAAATGGCTGGATTCCGACTTAGAACGAAGAAGCAATATTTGAGCGTTCCGCGAACGTTTATCGCTTTTCGTTGAAAATGGACTAATAGGTGAATTTTTAGCAAACAAAGTCGAATAGATAATATTCATGAATGAACACGTAGAGTATGTGATTTGTGAACCGTAGGCTCTTGAATGAGCCAATTCGGACTTATAACAAAGAAGTTACGAGTCAGGAATCTCATTAAAGTTGAAAATCTGTCAAAAGTATCTATGGCTCAGAGTAATAAGGTGCATGGCCTACGACTCAAGCAAATAATCCCATGGCCAATGCCAAAGTGAGCTTTAGACACTACAAACTTGCACCGCAATGCGATAGTTAACAAAGGGACTCATGTCATGAAATCACGAAGTCCGATCTCCAAGCCCTAATGGGCGGCACGACGCGAAACATGCAACACAACAAAGGATCACCGTGTGCAGTATTTTCTTTTAAAACTAAATAATAAAGAAATGTTTACAAGTAGAAGATGAAGGGAAATTGTTGAGTAACGAACTAATGAACTTAATAAAATATTATTAAGTCATAATTAAAACTCAAGTATGATTACTTAGGGTTAAAGAAAGTCAATTGAAGATGAACGTGAACGATATGCAATAAGTATAATTAACCAAGGACGATCGAGTTTTGGATGATAACGTAAGGACGTTAGTAAGCCGTGAGGAAGGATAATTAACTTGAACCGAGTTGTACTAATGAAATAACTTCACTTAAGTTATGGAAGAGACAGAAGTCGACAAGAATGATGTAAAGAATAACGGAAAGCCGGAACCAATAATAACAAATCTAATACGGGATTAGATTGAGAAGTAGGGTAAGATTCTTTAGGAACTATGTATGTTCATTCATGACCAAATGTGGTATATTATGTGTTTATGTATTGTAGAGATTGTAAAGACTCAAAGGAAATGTAATTATTCTTTATGTAGTAGGCTATGAAGGCAAGTTTTTCTAAACGCTTGTCTAAACCCTCGTGTTAGCGAGTTTTCAAATGAATCAAGTTATGAGATTCATGTATGGTTTTAAAGAAAGTGTCGATGCCCGTTTTAATTTGGCTAGACTAATCTTGATAAGTTGATTGATTTATTTACAAGTCTTTCAATATAGAATTGCTAACACTATCCTATGCCAACTCTTTGGTACGGATACAAGGTAAGCTTGAATATGTATAAACAAATATATTTTCATCAATTATTTGATGGGCACGTGAGGTTGCCACAATTAAATGTATACACATTTAATGGATGTAGTGTTGATCAACATAGGGTACTATAGGCTGATCACCTAGATGTACTCGTAAGATATGCCAGACTTATGGACTTCGTGCCGGGTTGTCCTTTTCAAAGAAACTATAAGACATTCACGTCTTGAACCAGAATTGATGAATATTGTATTGTAAAATGTTTTGAAGGAAAAAAAGAAAGCTATTTTTAATTATTGATAGTACTTCGTAACTATTATCCAATTATTGAAGATATACGATTCTTATGTTTCAAGCATGTTTTTAAAAATGAAATTGTTGTACTTGCTGATCTTGTTATGCTCACACTTTCTTGAACCATATGATTGCAGCTTAGACGATATGCCCAAAGGATTCGATAAGGATAAAGTGAAGGCTAAAGCGAACTTGTAGGGTACCTATGTAATAGTATAGGTTTGTAATGATAATATTTGATATTATGACAAGAACAAATGTAACAAATATAAAGAACCTGGGTAATGGTAGTATTGTTTTGGAATATATATAAGACAGATTCGTTTTTTGAGGCTTTTTCAATTGAATATTTGTGTGAACTGTAGCACCATGGAGCACCATCTGTCGGGTTGAAAGAGACTTGAATTTGGGGGCATCATAGCCCATTTGGTAGATAATGAGGAACGTATGACATGGATGTTTCTAATAGGTTTAAAACATGTGTATGACATTGATGACATGTTTGAGCAGTTGCAAGGCACTAAATTCTTTTCAAAGATCGATCTTCGTTCCAGATATCATCAGTTAAAGATTAAAACTGATGACATTCCAAAGACTTCTTTTAGAACTTGGTACAGGAATTACGAATTCCTAGTCAAGTCTTTTGGATTGACTAATGCTCATGTTGCCTTCGTTGATATGATGAACCGAGTATTCAAGGAATATTTGGATTATTTCGTGGTTGTCTTTATTGATGACATCCTCATATACTCCAAAAGTCGTGAAGATCATGAGCAACATTAGAGGCTGATACTCCAAATGCTTCATGAAAACAAGTTATACACCAAGTTAAAGAAATGTGAGTTCTGGCTTAAGGAAGTAGCATTCCTTGGGCACGTGATATCAAATCATGGAATATTCGTTGACCCATCGAAGATTAAAGCAATTCAAAGCTGGGAGCAACCTAAGTCTGTGACCGAAGTACGTAGCTTTCTCAGCTTAGCTAGGTTATTATCGGAGACATTTCAATTGAATGTTTGTGTGAATTGTAGAACCGCGTAGCACCATCTGTCGGATTGGAAGATACCCAGATTTGGGGCGTCACAGGTTGGTATCAAAGCACTAGGTTATAAAACTTAAGGGGTGATTTAAACCTTAATTCATAACCTAAGAAAAGTTAGAAATAAAAGATGAAAAGTAACCTTATAAAAATGCATTATATACGTTATGTGTTTTATTATTCTACTGACATGTACTAATCAAACTTATTTGTGTTGTATAGATATCAGGAGAAAATGGAATGTCTAGAGATGTAAAGATAGAAAGTGAAGGATCAATTAATCAGATAGAGATTATACCGATCCCCATAACGGCAGAGCCCAAATTTGTAGTGGTTGAGTCTGGAGACTCAGAAAGCTTAGACCTTATGTCCGTGTTCGACGACATGTTGGAGGAAAAGGTGGAGGTAGTGTCCTTCAACCCAGTAGCAATAGCAGTAGAGATGGCTCCGGGGAAGTCAATGATGTCACTTTTTATGTCAGTGTTGGATAGAAACATCTATTACTGTTAGGAGGTTAAGGAGCTAAAAGTAGAGCTCTAGGCTGTCATAGAGGATAAGACAGACGTGGAGTCCAAGTGGGAGCAGGAACACGATGAGAGGGTTTTGGCCAAGGACAAGGTCCATGAGCTGAAATAAGGCGTCTTTGAGCTCAGGGGGGAGCTAAAGACCAAAAAGCTGAAGATATGGAGAATGTGCTATATTCATAGGAGTTCTCATGCGGATTTCCAGCATCAAGTAGTTGGCTATCCCATAGAGGCAGGGCAGACGCAGCATACTATCAGTCGTGATATTATTGTCGGTCTTGCCAAGGTGAATTTTGATAATGCCTTGAGGCAGATGTAATCTATTAGTATATAGAGTAGTTTAGATATGTAAATATTGTGTATCTAGTAGTGACGTAAAAATCTCTTCTGTATAACAAAGGGTAGTCTTTTGTAAATCCCAATTTTTGGAAAGCAATTGCGGGAAAGTAATATAATCAGCTTAGGCTGTGTAATGTAACTGATATAGTATTATTCTACAATGAATCAATATAAGCCTTTTTATGAACCTGTTGAGTAATGAATGTTGAAAGTTATTGTTTAAATTGTGAATAATAACTAACTAACAGGAAATGAATAATAACAAAAGGTGTTGTTTATTGTAACAGCAAAATGCCGCCAAGAAGAGTACCACGTAATCAAGGCGCTAACGTAAATCAATAGGAGGGAGGTCCGGTTAACCCCATGCAGGAATTTGTTAATTTGCTAACAGCCGCCTTTAATAGAACTGGGGCTAATATCCCCGTAAATCCTGGAATAGTAGGAGCTACTATGTTTAAGGACTTTAATAGCGTGGGTCCGCTGGAGTTAAAAGGAACTACGGACCCTATTGAAGCCCAAACGTGGATGAAGGAAATTGAGAAGGCATTTGTAGTAGAAAATGTCGATGAGGGCCAGAAGGTTGCCTTTGCAACCTACATGATGAAGGGAGAGGCCAACTTTTGGTGGGAGGCCAATCAGGCTAGGGCCGGTATGGAGTATCTCACATGGGTAAGGTTCAAGAAGATATTCTCTGAGAACTACTTTTCTACGAGTATGTAGGGGAGGATGAAGATGAGGTTTCTGGACTTAAAACAAGGGGACATGACGGTTCCCCAATACACCGCCAAGTTTAATGAACTGGCGAGGTTTGCTCCACACCAAGTGGACACCGAGGTTAATAAGGCACGATGGTTAGAGCATGGCTTAAAACCCTGGCTCTATAACCGTATTTCTGTGTTCCAAAGTACTTCATTTGGGACCATTTTTAGAAAAGGCAATAATCGCCGAAGGTGGTAGCGAGGCGTTAAGTCAGTACCACAAAGACAAGAAGAATAAGGGGAAAGTGGAAGGGGGAGTGAAGGTCGAAGGAGCCAGTGTAACGACCCCAAAATTCATACAATTTAATTATCAACTTTGGTCATTAATAACACATCTACCTTCTGATTTTACATCATTATTCGATGTTAAACTTTATAAAATGTGGAATAATTTAAACTTTTATTTCTTCTTACTTTAATTCCCTGAATCAAAACCTTTATTATCTACATGTCTTTGAATCAATCTTATTTTATGATTCGTTTTATAACTGTTTTTATATAAAAATTTACATTTCAATTCGATAACCTTTACATATCACATAACTCTAACTTTAGCTTTACAACTCAACATAAAACTATACATCATAAAACATTTAGTATATCTCATAAATCTTAATCATGGTATAAAGAAATAACAACTTTAGCTATAATATTAATCTTTATGTATTATTTCTGATCCGCGTCATTCAAGTAGCAAATAGTGTTAACTTCAATCCTTAACCTGCAAAAATGGTTATTTGCAAGGTTGAGCTCGACAGTTGAGCAAAATCTAATAGTTTTCATGCATCACGTAGCACATAATAACATGCTCAACATATATCTCATAAACATTGGACTAAAGTAACCTACATGCTACAGTTCATATAACAAGTATAAAGATTGAGTTCCTTACTCAAACAACGTGCTTTACTCAATCAACGTAATCATAAGTTAACTTTAACATTTCATACATTCAACATATATATAACACATCAAGCTCTTTACAATAAAGATTTTAAAACAGCTAATCACCAAGTTCAAATAGCAAATAGGAACTGAAAGACTTGCCTTGATCGTTGTTTACCAATAACAGTTTAACAGTTTATAGTTATATGCACTTCACGTTCCTTACACAATTATATAATAATGCACATCAACTATTAGTCAAATAGCAACGCCTAATAGTTGTAATGTAAACTTTACTCTACCTCCCATAACCCTTCTTACTAATCAATACACAATGTTCAATTTGATTGTATTAACTTTTGACTTATATCTCACTATATTTCATAACGAAGTTCATTCAAGTGTTTAAGTATTGCTAGGAATCATTATTGGTTTTATATTAAACCCATTTCATATCTTATAATATTCATTTCCTATACTTGTCACGTCGTTTCGACTTTCATTCGTCACACGCTCGAATAGTCTCACTTGTGTATGTTTAGTGTGCTTACATAACTTATCTAATACATCATTTATTAATGTTAATCATTATTATATTTACAAACATTCATGTTTTATAACTTAGAACAACACCTTTTATCGTCAGAAGCACTACACTTGCATACGTGCATGCATGATGCCCTCTAATTGCCCCCTAATACACATCAGTCCCACAAATGGCCATTTTGTCCCATTTTCCAGACCTCAAATTGAAAAACATAATGAATAAAAGTTTTAACTCCATTCGTCCTTGTTTTGGATCATCTTGAATCACCTCAATTGGAGTTCGTCTGAATACGTTATGGTCGTTTTACCAAGACAGGTCAAAGTAGTCATAGTTAGCACACATTGGGTGCGGCCGCATCCCTTTTCCTCACTATTCCTCACACATTGACGATTAGTTAAGTTATAATTAACTGGTATTGTGAATGTGAATGGTATGTAAGATTAAATTCAAAGAATGTGCTTAGTTAAAGTGTAATCTACGCACGAGGCAAGTTTCCTAACCCTACTTGTCATTATTGTTCAAGTTTATTATTTACCTCGAGTAAATTATCAATTCTATTATTCAAGTTCAAATGTTATATTAATGATTGATTATCTTTTTAAAGCATGATTCAGTTATACAATAATTGTTCTATGGTATACTTCTTGAGATTATTATTCAAATTGAATATCATTATTGTTGAACCATATTAGAATTGTGAACTTTATTGATTCAACTAGTCCTTAGTTGATGAACGTTCTAAATTTCAGAACCCTTATTGAATTATCCAAACCAAACTTCCTTTGGTGGGACTTGAATGTCAAACTGAGATGAACAACCCCGTAAAGGGATTTACTTATGCTTTAGCATTAAGATATTGTGCATAGTATGGTACTAAGGGCTGATCCCCCTAAGTACGAGAAGAAAGGTCCATAGTCTTATGACTGTTAAAGGTTTCAAGTATAACCCTTGATAACCTAGGACATAGTTCAAGGTCTTATGACCCTCAGAATTCTTTTGATTCTTGTTATTCATTCTTGAATCAAAAGTTGGGCTTTTATTCAGATATCTTTGATTCACTCGCATGTTATTATACTATTAATTGATTGTTATACTTGTGGGCAATCGTGCTCACTCTTGCTTAAAAATAACATTGCAGTCAAGAACGAAAGAACTGACAAACCTTCCACTAGTAAAGGCAAGGGCAAGGTTAACAAGTGATGAAGACTTGTTATTTTTATTTGATGATGTATTTATGTTTAAGACTTGAGTTAATGATGTTGTTTAAGACTTATTTGTTTATGATTCCGCACAGATGTTTAAGGTTAGTTTAACTTGGGATTGTATTATTATTATTAGGATGTTGTAACACTTAAGGGGAAGATTTTTATTCTATCTATTGCATGGCTTGCAATTATTATGGGTAGATAGATAGGTGATATTTGTACAGTGAACACAAAATCCCATGGAATTGAAGTACCCAGATTTTGGGGTGTCACAAGTTGGTATCAAAGCTGTAGGTTATGAACCTTAGGTGGGGGAACAACCTTAGGTAGTAGCCTTATAGAAAGAAGATAGTGATGGAAAACTCTTATCGAGTTATAAGAAATGAATTTCTGTAATTCATTGAAGATAATAAAAGACCTTATGTGTTTACGTGTTAATGTATGCGTTAGACGATATGATTTAGTAACTAAAACTTAAAATTTTGTTGTCAGGATGTCGAATGTTGGAGAAGCTAGTCAAGCTGGGGAGGAAGAACCCCGTGTACCTATAGTGTCGACAGAGGAGGAGCCCGGAGACATTCATGTCGTTAGGGAGCAGTTGGTGCAGAGGGAATCATCTCCATTGATCACCGTTGTTGGTCAGGAGCATGAACTCGAGGCCCGATCTTGAGGAGGATCCCGAGGAGGAATTTGTTGAGGAAGAGGAAGAGGAAGAGGAAGGCGAGGAGTTACCATGGTACACCGTTGATCTTTGAGATGTATGACCGTTATACTGACCGTAACGTAGAGAGTTACTGAGACGAGGTCCGAGATTTGGTGAAGCGAAAGTTATTCAACATATTACTCTAGAAGCGAAGAGAGAGGAGATTTCGACTCTTCACTCATGATTGGGAAATGTAGAATGGGATTTGATCCATGAGAAGGGTCAAACCAAAGATAAGACCTAGGAGATAGAGAAGCTAAAGAAGGAACTGAAGGAAACCTCTGAAAGACTGAAATAACAGAGGAAGGATGGGTAAGAGAATCAGGTCGAGCTGATCGTGCAGAAGATGATGGTCATGCAAAGAAGGCTAACATTGGAGAGACATACTCTACACTTAACAAGGCAATGAATGAGACCCAAGATCGAGTTTTGAGGTACCCAATCCAGTTCGAAGGACTACCATTGTACATGATGGATCGCAGGACGATGTATCGCATCTTAGAAGAGGAGCGTAGCAAGGCTATTCAGTACCTTAACCGGCAGTGATATGATTGGCTTAATTATGTGAAGAACTTAATTAGTTTTTAGATGTAAATTCCGATGTATTTATGAACAGAGGAATAGTTTAAATGTTTTAAATTGTGTGGATTCTTTATCTCAGGATGGTGGATGTAAATAGAAGTTTTGCTATCATTTAATGTTAAAACTTTTGATTTGAATGAAAATATATCAAGTTGTTTGAGATGATGTGTTAAATGAGTATATTAAATTGCTAAGTAATGCCTTAACTATTTAGAGAATAAAAAAAGTTCTAATAAGCGTTTATTTAAAAGAAAAATGTCGCCAAGGAGAAGACAACAACGTCAACCGGCTCAGGAAGAGTCAACCAATAATAACAATAACGCCAATGCTAATCCCGTTCAACAGTTGGTGAACTTACTAACTGGAGCCATGAATAATAAACTTCAAGCTCCACCAAACACAACGTTTAATGACTTCAAGGCGGTGGGACAGTTAGAGTTCAAAGGTTCCATGAACCCAATCGAGGCTCAAACGTGGGTTATGGAAGTGGAGAAAGTTTTTGACGTTGCTAGGGTTAGAGAAGAGTAGAAGACCGCTTTTGCAACGTTTATGCTGAAGTCTGAGGCTAGCTACTGGTGGCAAGCAAACAAAGTGCGAGGAGGTGAAGGTGTAATTACGTGGGAGAGATTTAAATAGATATTTTTTGAAATGTATTTCCCAACTAGTTCGCAGAATCAGATGGAGGTTCAATTTACGGGCTGAAGCGAAACATGGCGTGCGACTACGGCGGCTAAATTCAACGAGTTGGCAAGGTTACGCCTGTACCAAGTACACACTGACGAGAGAAAGGCCAGAAGATTCGAACAAGGACTAAAGCCTTGGGTATACAGTAAAGTATCAATGTTTCAGAAAAACACATTTGCCCGAGTATTGGAAAAGGCCATCCACGCTGAAGGTGGAAGCGATGCGGTGACCAAGTACAATCAAGATCAGAAGAAGAAGAAGAGTGAAGGTGAAATTAATAACAAGGCCAGTGGAAGTGGCACAGGAGGTGAAAATTTCAATCAGAAGAAAAGGTGGAACGACAGCTCATCATCGAGGAATCAGCAAGGTAATTAGAAGAAAAGAATCGAAACATGCCTGACCTGCGGGAATGCTCATCTGGGAGTATGTATGAAAGGAAAAAGAGTATGCTAAAATTATGATCAGGAAGGCCACATAGCACCTAACTGTCCTAACCCAAAGAAGGGTGCTTGTTTCAACTACGGTTCGAAGGATCATCTAGCAAGAGATTGTCCCAAGAATGGATCGGGAGGGTCAGGATCAGGAGGAAACTAGGGAAACAACAATGGAAATTCCTTAACCATCACCGGACCAACCGCAACAAACCGACCGACCGCCCGGACTTTCAACATGACGGTGCAAGATGTAGTTTAATCCCGTGATGTGGTGTCAGTTATCATTCCGATCAATAAAGTTAATGCTTATGTATTATTTGATTCGGGTGCTACTTGTTCCTTTATATTCGATGATTTTGCCAAGAATTTAGATTTGCCTAAGGATGAATTGGATTATCCCATGAACATATAAATTGCGAATAGAGAAATAATCCCTGTTAAGTACATATATAAGAATTGTAGAGTGGATATTAAGGGTAATATCATGAACGTAGATCTTATCCCTTTTCGACTTGGGGAATTCGACGTTATATTCGGAATGGACTGGTTATTCAATTACAGGGCTGTAATTGATTGCCAAAAGAAGCGTATTAACCTTATGACTCCGTCAAAGGTTGTATTTTATGGTAGCAAGTCACCTAGAGAAGCGAGTTATCTAACGATGATGCAGGCCATGAAGTTATTAAGACAAGGTTGTGTAGGATATTTAGCTTACATAGTCGACAGTCGAAAAGATAATCTGAAGGTAGAAGAGATACCGGTTGTGAGGGACTTCGTCGATGTATTTCCAGACAATTTGCCAGGACTTCCACCGGATAGAGAGGTAGATTTTGTGATAGATCTGGCGCCCGAATCGCTCCAATATCGAAGGCACCATACCGAATGGCACCAGTAGAGATGAAAGAACTAATGGGAACAATTACAAGAATTACTGGACAAGAAGTACATTCAACCGAGCGTATCGCCGTGGGAAGCGCCTGTGTTGTTTGTGAAAAAGAAGGACGGATCGATGCGGCTCTGCATTGACTATAGAGAACTAAATAAATTTACAATTAAGAACAGATATTTATTACCGAGGATCGACGACCTGTTCGATCAATTGAACGGAGCGAGATATTTTTCCAAGATAAACTTGAGAAGCGGTTATCATCAACTGAAGGTGAGGCCAGAGGATGTACCGAAGACAGCGTTTAGAACGCGATATGGTCAGTACGAATTTTTTGTAATGTTATTTGGTCTTACGAATGCTCCTGCAGCATTTATAGGACTAATGAATGGTGTGTTCAAGCCGTTTTTGGACAAATTCGTAGTGGTATTTATAGACGACATTTTGGTATATTCAAAAACCAAAGAAGAACACGAAGAGCATTCAAGATTAATGTTGGAAATATTGAGAAGGGAAAAGTTGTATGCCAAGTTTTCAAAATGCGACTTTTGGATTGAACGAGTACAATTTCTTGGGCACGTGATCGATAAAAACGGAATTTCGGTATATCCATCCAAAGTCAAAGCCGTGATCAATTGGGATCAGCCGAGGACGCCATTGGAAGTAAGAAGTTTTCTTGGATTAGCGGGATATTATAGAAGATTCATTCAAGATTTTTCCAAGATCGCAACTCCGCTAACGAATTTAACTCAAAAAGCTGTGAAATTTGTTTGGACGGATAAGTGTGAGGAAAGTTTTCAAGAATTAAAGAAGAGGTTGAGTACGACACCTGTGTTATCTCTTCCGGATGATACAGAAATTTTGTTGTTTATAGTGATGCTTCACATAAAGGACTTGGATGTGTGCTGATGCAAAATGGCAAAGTCATTGCGTATGCATCACGACAATTGAAGATTTACGAGAAGGGATATCCGACCCACGACTTGGAGTTAGTTGCGGTTGTTTTTGCTTTGAAAATTTGGAGGTTATATCTCTACGGGGAGAAGTGTGAAATATATACGGACCACAAGAGTCTGAAATATATTTTTACACAGAAGGATTTGAATATGCGTCAAAGAAGATGGTTGGAATTAATTAAGGAATACGACTGTGAGATTTTATACCATCCTGGTAAAGCAAATGTGGTTGCCGACGCCTTAAGTGGAAAGGGTCGTGAGAAATTGATGAGGTTGACTACTTAGGAGGAACTAATTGTAGAAATGGAGAAAATGGAGTTGGAAGTGAAGTATCCTATGGAGATTGATGAGAAAATATTTCAGATGCAATCTGGTACAACTCTACTAGATAAAGTAAAGGAGGCTCAGCTTCAGGACAAAGAATGTAAAAAGGTGACAAAAGAGATATCTGAAGGAACTGAACCGAGATTTAAGATGGATAAGGAAGGAATACTGAGATTTGAAAGTAGAATTTGGGTTCCGCCAGTACAAGAGATTAAGGAAGAAATTTTGAGCGAGGCTCATAGTTCACGATATTCGATTCACCCTGGTAGTACAAAGATGTACCAAGATCTTCGACAGCATTTCTGGTGGCAGAATTTGAAACGTGATGTTGCAGAATGTGTTGCCAAGTGTTAGACCTGTCAAAAAGTAAAAGCAGAACATCAGAGACCAAGTGGATTGCTACAACCATTAGAGATCCCAGAATGGAAATGGGAACATATTACAATGGACTTCGTGGTTGGCCTTCCGACGACTCAGAAAGGCTACAACGCAGTATGGGTTATCGTTGACCGACTGACGATATCCGCACACTTCCTTCCGATCAAAATTAGATTCAACTTATATCAGTTGGCAAGGTTATATATGAAAGAAATTATTTTGAGGCACGGAGTTCCGGTGTCAATTGTTACTGATAGAGATCCGCGCTTTACTTGCGAATGAGTACATCATACCACCCTCAAACAGACGGACAGAGCGAAAGAACGATTCAGACATTAAAAGATATGATAAGAGCCTGTGTGATGGACTTTAATGGAAATTGGGATGCTCACCTACTGTTAGTAGAGTTCGGCTACAACAACAGTTACCACGCTAGTATTAGCATGTCATATATGAAGCGTTATCTTGCGAAAAGTGCGAACTCCGCTTTACTTGGATGAAGTTGGTGAAAGGCAATTGCTAGGGCCAGAATTAGTATAGCAGATAGCAGAAATAGTCAAAGTGATCCGAGCACGACTGGTAGCAGCTCAAGATCGACAGAAGAAATACATTGATCCACATCGTAAAAATATCAAATTTAAATCAGGTAGTTATGTTTTCTTAAAGGTCTCTCCTTGGAAGGGAAAGATCAGGTTCGGAAAGAAAGGGAAATTGAGTCCAAGATTCATTGGACCATTTGAAGTACGGAGAAGAATCGGAGAAGTTACGTACGAGGTAGCCCTACCTCCAGCACTCGAGAATGTCCATAACGTCTTTCATGTTTCTGTTTTACGACCCTACAAACCCGAATACAAGTATGGAATTGAATAAGAACCCCTATATTTTGAAAAAGACTTATCTTACGAAGAAATTCCTGTTCAAATTGTTGACAAAAAGAACAAGTTCTGAGAAATAAAGTAATACCTTATGTTAAGGTAATTTGGAGGAACCATAACGCTGAAGAAGCTATGTGGGAACTCAAAGAGAATATGATGAAGAATTACCCTCAGTTATTTAGTTAATTATGTGTAAGCGATTCTGGGGACAGAAACTTTGTAAGGGGGGAAGAATGTAACGGGTTGAATTTATTGAGTCGTAATTCTGGGGACAAAATCCTTTAAGGGGGGAAAGATGTGACGAACGAGATTTTTGTAATTTAATTTTAATATTTATTGAAGTAAATAAATATTTTCGATGATTTAATTATTAGATTAAATAATTAATTGATGCAATTGTGGTAGATTAATTTAATTATATGTGTTACATTTATTAAATTAATGTAGAGAATAATTACTATTTGAAGTATGTCATTATATGAGCTTATTGTATTAAATGAAATATTTAATAAGCATAATGTTTTTTTAATTAATGTAATAATTAATTAGAGATTTAATAATTTGATATAATTAATTAATGAGAAAATTAATTATATGATTATGTGAATTTATGAGAAATTATTATATTTAATTTTAAATAAGATATTGATTTATTTTATGAAGGAGTGTGACATTAATTAACTATATGATAAAGATTTATTAGATTAAATGGTTTTTGAAACCTATTCTAGCTAGACAAACATGGCACTAAGGGAGGTTGGGAGCAGTTATCCATGTTAGGTAACTGACCTCCATTATGCGCGTCAGTTGCTTGATTAATATACGTATTCTCCTTTCTTCCTTTTCATTATTTGGCTAAGTCTGGCATAAAACAGAGAGGGAAAAGAGAGAGAGAGAGTTTGAGAATTTTATTGAGAAAGTTGGAAAATTGTATTTGAAATAGAGAGAATTGTTATCCTTGTTCATCTACGCTTGGGTAATTCTCTTCAATCCAATTTATATTTCACGTCAATTAGTTTTCATGAAAATGGCTTTCAAAACCTCTGTTATGTCTCTTTAATTGAGAAATTATGTTATTATATGGATATATGTAATAATACGAGCAGCGTAACATGTTTTATATATATATTGCATGATTCCATACAATAAGTTTCATAATACGATGACTTGTTATTTCAAAATTTATAGAGTTTGGGTTTTTGGCCTTATGGCCCTTATACATAATTTTAGTGTGTCAAACATAAATGTTTCCCTAAATTTTAGACTCATATATTATTATACATGTTGATACGAAGAGACCAAACTTTAAACGAACGAATTCGGTGTTATAACGAATCCGTAGTGTCAATTTTCATGTTTTATTTTCAAAACCTTCAAGAACATCAAAGTCAGTGAAATTATAGATTTTAACTCTGTGATTATGTGTTTTAATGGGTTAGAATCACTCTATAAGTGTTGGGTATTTATTATATATGAATTATAACATGTGGGTATGATTAATTTCGTTTAGTAATAATTTAATTGGAGTTTTTGGGCTGTGTTCTGTAATTTTCACGAATTGCGAGCAGTTTACAATTCGTTCATGTCATGCGCGCTTGACTCGCGTGCCTTATTTCCGTCTTGTGCGTCAGCTTGAGTCTCGAAATGCATAGCATGACGCTTACGGCGCCATGGACACCGCGAGTGCCAAGTCCGTAGCCATGCCATGGCATGCCATGACGTGAAGACCAAGTATAACAGTGGCGCCGTAGCGCCACTCTCTAGAAAGTTCAGAAATAGAATTTTTAAAAATGATTAAGTCTAGCAATGTGTTAGTAATTTAATGTAATGAACATGTAAACATGTTAGAAGTATAATGTGATGATAAAATAGATGTTTAACATGTAAATAACATAATTACATGTAGATTGAGTTATGGATTACATAATTAAATTATTATTCATGAAGTGATTTTATGTGATAGTAAATGTGATAATTTGACTAAGTATAGTCATAACCAAAGTTTAGACAAAAGAATGATCATTGATGATTAGTTAAGTTATAATTAACTGGTATTGTGAATGTGAATGGTATGTAGGTTTAAATTCAAAGAACGTGCTTAGTTAAAGTGTAATCTATGCACGAGACAAGTTTCCTAACCTTACTTGTCATTATTGTTCAAGTTTATTATTTACCTCGAGTAAATTATCAATTCTATTATTCAAGTTCAAATGTTATATTAAAGATTGATTATCTTTTTAAAGCATAATTCAGTTATACAATAATTGTTCTATGGTATACTTCTTGAGATTATTATTCAAATTGAATATCATTATTATTGAACCTTATTAGAATATTGAACTTTATTGATTCAACTAGTCCTTAGTTGATAACGTTCTAAATTTCAGAACTCTTATTCAATTATCCAAACCAAACTTCCTTTGGTGCGGACTTGAATGTCAAACTAAGATGAACAACCCTATAAAGGGATTTACTTATGCGTTAGCGTTAAGATATTATGCACATTATGGTACTAAGGGATGATCCCCCTAAGTACGAGAAGAAAGGTCCATAGTCTAATGACTGTTAAATGTTTCAAGTATAACCCTTGATAACCTAGGACATAGTTCAAGGTCTTATGACCCTCAGAATTCTTTTGATTCTTGTTATTCATTCTTGATTCAAAAGTTGAGCTTTTATTTAGATGTCTTTGATTCACTAGCATGTAATTATACTATTATTTTATTGTTATACTTGTGGGCAATCGTGCTCACTCTTGCTTAATAATAACATTGCAGTCAAGAACGAAAGAACCGATGAACCTTCCACTAGTAAAGGCAGGGGCAAGATTAACAAGTGATGAAGACTTGTTATTTTTATTAGATGATGTATTTATGTTTTAGACTTGAGTTAATGATGTTGTTTAAGACTTATTTGTTTATGATTCCGCGAAGATGTTTAAGGTTAGTATAACTTGGGATTGTATTATTATTATTCGGATGTTGTAACACTTAAGGGGAAGATTTTTATTCTATCTATTGCATGGCTTACAATTATTATGGGTAGATAGATAGAAGAAATTTGTATAGTGAACACCAAATCCCGTGGAATTAAAGTACCCAGATTTGGGGGTGTCACAGTTTAGGTGACATACTATGAACATTGTTTTCAATTTTTAAATAGGTTAAACATAAATTCATCTGCAAACCATCATAACTTAAGGGCACTGGGGGTGATCAGCCCATTATGCCCTGCATTGATCAATACTACATGCAATAACGAGGGTATCATTCACTCTCTCTGCCTTGGGCGCATAAAAGTTTTCCCGTGTAGGGATGTTCATACTTGTCTGGGTTCCAAATCAATGGTTTTATCTTGTTCAACAATAACTATAATTCAACATATATTTATACGGGTAATTGACAAAGGTATATCAACATGTGATTAAATACAATGATTATCAAAGTGGGGACACTTGTATAACCATTTATAGAAATGAACGAATATATATATATATATATATATATATATATATATATATATATATATCTGATTGACCATATACAAACATGTTGATAATCAATGTGCGTATATAATATAGGGTTAATAAACTGTACATTAATAATTTAGTTTAGAAACATTCTTGCTCATGTCCATTGCATAAAGAAAATGCAAATTTAAGATACTTGCCTGATGCGCTGCTTACAATTTGCAACTTAGTGTTATCGTTTATATTACGACCTATCATTAATCAGATCATTCGTTCGATTAGAACAATATACTATAACACATAATCTTGCATTTCGCGATCGACACATAACCTAATCACATTGTCACGTATGTTTAACAACCACTCGATCACAAATAAACACATATCTAATCAAATAATCTAAGTCCGGATCAATTCACACGAAACATGCCGATTGTACCAATGGTTTTATCGGGTAAATATCGAGTCTAAGACTACTATCACGTAACTCAATATCTATAAATATCGATTCGTATTATGTTTAAATGACTTATAATAATTTTTAATCATTTATTATAATTTATCATGAATTTTTAAACATCTAATCATTATTAAATGATTTAAATATTACATAATTCAATTATCATTAATATTTAATTAATATTAAATTATTAATGAAATCATTTCAAAATGTTAAAGTTATTACTAATAACTCAAAATACTTTTAAAGTATTAATATTACCTAAAAATGATTTTTAAAACATTTAAAATTATTTTAAATAATCATCATTAATATTAAAGTATTAATGTTTTATTTATCAAAATATTAAAAGTCATTAAGTATAACTTCAAATATTTTTAATTTATTTATATCCTTTTAAATGATTTTAAAATTAATAAAACAATTTTAAAACCATTTATTTAATATAATTATTAAATAAATTTAATACCATTAATAATAAATTAATAATTATTAATATTAAATTATTAATGAAATTATCCTTTAAATATTAAAAGTTATATTTTATAACTTAAAATGTCTTTAAACACTTTATTTTCATTTAAAATGATTATTATAATATTAAAATCATTTTAAAACTAAATTATTTAATATAATTATCAAATAATTCTAATATCATTAATATTAAATAATTAATGAAATTTACTTTAAAATATAAAAAGTTATATTTTATAACTTCAAATATTATTAAATACCTTTTTATCATTTAAAATGATTTTTACTATATTAAAATCATTTTAATTAATTTATTTAATGCATTTATTAAATAAATAAAATATCAATAATTTTCAAATAAATATTAATATTTATGAAAAATATGTCAAATTATTAAAAGTTAATTTTTTATAACATAAAATAATTTTTAAAATTAATTTTGTAATTTTCAGAATTTATTTACTATTTTAAATGATTTTTAGAAATTAAAATAAATATAATTATTAAATTTGTCGCTATAGCCTTTAGCGACAAAATCTGTCGCCTTAGGTGTTCTTGAGGCTCAAGAACATTCATATACAGTTAACGAGCTGGCTACTTTGACCACTGATTAAACGTTTCTCAAGTAGTTTCTGGGCATGTTGTTGGTCAGAGAATGTACTGCTGGTGTAGGACTACAAGATCCAACAACAAAAATGATCATATCATGCATAACCAAAGAGATCTCAGCCTTCAAACAAGCTATCAGAGCTGTTCTTCATTTTCTGGGTTACCCAAAAATGAAGAACAGTTCGACTGCTCATATTTGGGCTTCCACAACTTGTGATCTAGGTGATGTTTTAGTAATTTAAGAGGTCCAGGATGTAGAACACATGTAGTACTACAGATCTATCACTAAACATTATCATAACAACAACAGATCGAGCATATTCATACTAGTCAAACCATGTCAGACGACATGTTCAAGCGTTTTCTGGGTTACCCAAAAAATAGCTTCCATGATCGTTTGGCCTGATTTGACCGTCCTCTATAATCACACAGTTTGATGATTAGGATATTCTAAAGCATAAACATGGACTTCATATACAAGACTACAATCTAGATGCAACACAAACTACAAAACAAAAATACACTGAAAGATCTAAATAGGTTTAAAATGTTGTCGGTAGGTTAACGTCAACATTTACGGGTTACCCGAAACGCCGATCATGGCCGGTCAACTACATTTGACCTTAAATATCTTGTAATCTAGACCAGATCTAAGTCTGATTCTTGTTCCAGATCAAAGACTATATGTCAGACTACAACTACAAACTTTCAAACACACAAAAATCATTAAAGATCACTGAGATACAACGCCTGACATTCATTGTCAGACACCAAAATAAACTTTTTCCAGATTTTGAAGAACATCAAATTTGAGCCTCTAGATGTTATGGATCCAACATCTAGTAACCCAGATCATCGTTATACACTATATTCAACATATTTAACACAAAAAACTAACATCTAACATAGGATCGAAAGTCAGATTTTTCAAGTAGGATGTTTACCTCTTATGAACAATCCTTTGATTCTTGGCTTCTGATCTGGTAGAGGATATAGTGGGGACTTGTTTTTGGGACTGAAGTGCTACTAGAATTCGTGGCTTGGAGAGAGAGAGAGTCTTGGTTGGTGTTAGATAGCAAATGAGCCAAAACATTGGACTTTCTCTTTCTTTAATCACTCCAATTTAATTCTTGTGGTTGAGAATGTTGTTATGTGGCTTCAAATGGCTGATGAAAGGTGTATGGTAAGGGCTCAAGAGATGTGGCACTATTGTTGGCCATAACCGTATTTACTTTAAATATAAGAAAGGGTAATTTAGTCATTTGCATTGTTATTTTAAGGGTATACTTGTCCATGGTGCTTGAATCTAGGTTTTAATCACTAGATTTTAATCCTTAAGGTTTCCCAAATAATTTCTTGGGTTAGAAAAATTAAGATTAAAGTTCAATAAATTTTAATTATAACTTACTAATTAAAATTAGGGTTTTTAATAGAAAATTAGGGTTTTAAAAATACTTAGGGTTTCTTGATATAATTAGGGTTCCTTAAATTATGAACTAGGGTTTCCTAATGAACATAATTATTTACTAAAATAATAATTAGGGTTACCATCTTAGCAATTAGGGTTTTAAATAGGAAATTAGGGTTTCTAATTTATAATTAGGGTTTCTAGAAAATAATTAGGGTTTACCTAATTAGTATAATATAATAATGGTCATAAATCACATACCACAATTTCTTACCAATCGCAAACTCCGGTTTGAGTTTCAAGTTGGAGTTTAACACAGTAAAATTAGGGTTTAACGAATTAATGATACTGTTTTGACATGTCACAACATAATTGACCAACCATTATCTATAATGTGTATACGATTACATATTTATAAAGATCGAAAAATAAAATATAATTAATATTATATTATTATTCTCATTCCTTTATAATAATCCAAAATTAGGGTTTGGATTCCATATCTGATTTATTCTTCCATATTCAACCTTAATAATTAAGGTAAAATAATTAACTTAATAATCAGTACTAAAATTCATATAATAAAATAATTATTATAATTATTCTAAAAAATCACTTCATATATTATTTAAATAATATATGATTATATAATCATGGAAAATAATTGATAAAAACATTTTGCCATCAAAGTAATTATTATAAGAATATACTTTATAATAATCAATAATTTTAAAATAAATTTATTTGTAAACATTTATGTAATAAATATATTTTTATTTACCACATAAATACATATATACATTATCTTGTACAAATCCTCATCCTTAATATATATATATATAAAATGTATACGCAAAATTTCTTATTTATTTATATAAAAAATATCGGGTTGTTACATTCACCCTCCCTTATATAGATTCCGTCCCCGGAATCACCGTTTTAAAACCTATACATACACGGGTACATAACATACACAATCATTGCAATTAGATCTCGATCAACTTTGATCGAACTGATCTTTAACTATCCTCATAAAGCTTGTCTTTTTGATTAAACGGAAATTTAATTTCTAAAAGAACTCAAATTCCTCCCCCATAATTTCTTTATAAAATAGTTTACTATATATAGGAAAATCATTTATATAAGAAAATAAAAGTTGTATGAATAATACCTAGAGTTCCATTGCCAGCTGCTGCCGTATCTTGGACTGTCATGTTGTAGGCCCTTGCAGTAGATTTTGTTGGTTTACTGGATGACGTAGGTCCTGTGATTGCTAACGTCCCGCTGCCCTTGCTAGTATTCACACTTCCTGCCTCCGTCCTCCTCTTCGGACAATCCTTCACTTGGTATTCAGTCGATCCGCACAGAAAACACGCACTGTTCATCCTAGGATTGGGGCAGTTGGGAGAGATATGGCCCTCCTGCCCACACTTATAGCATACAAACTTGAAAGTAGTATGCACACAAGCCAATCATGTTTGATGATAAAGCATATACTTTGTAACAATCTTATTCATTTATTAATAAAAAGTATTAATTTATTAAAGGCTTTTAATTATCTACATGATCTTTGTTTTTATAATATGTGATAAACCCATAGTTTTAAGCAATGCTTTTAGAATAATGATGATGATCATTCTAATGAGATCTAAATTCTTAGAAAGCTTAAAACTAAAATAGTTCCCAATCGTTGGATTACTAAATTGGGGATTAGTGAATCCGGATAGATTGGTACATACGTTGCTTGCTCATTGGATGAGGATGATTGATCTCATGATCATTTGTGTGGAGACACTAAAGCAAGTATGTAGGTGCTTATTAGAGAATAAGTTCAATTTGAACGTTGGCTCGCTAAGGAATACCTAATGGAGTTTTATTTGCACTGTCAATAGGAATTCTCAGAGTGATAGTAGTCTGAGTGATCCTTGGACTTGAGATCATCATAGTATCTTGTGTATGATGAGTTATACTTTGACTTATTCCTTAAGACCCTTAGGGTATATCAAAGGGTATGCTTGGGTATAATAAGTTGTACATGGAGATAATGTATGATCAATAAAGAATCTACCACTTCTAATAAAAGAAGAGAAATGTCCTATGTGATTCGATAAATGACAACCCAAAGAGTCCTTGGGTAAGGCGTAATGAAATTAGAAAGGAGTTTCTAATTTGCATTATTTGGAGTTAATGCATTTAAGAGTCGAAATACATATAATTAAATAAAATAAGACTTGACAATAATTCCATGTCTTATATTTAATTGGGACATTGTATGGTGGAAGGATTGAATTGTACCAGTAACTATTTACTCAAAGGTTCTTTTATGATTAATGTTGAAATCTATATTATCTGGAAAGTCGTTGATCGCTAGGGGCTTATCCCTATTGTAGAATAAATATTATTTAAATAAATTAATTGTTTAATTTATTTATTTAAATAAGATTAGAATTGTTCTAATTGATTTATTCACAACCTATTTAATATGGAGAACCTAAAGGGTCACACCATAAAAGGAAGAATAATTATTTAAGAAGTTAATGGCATAATCGTAATAATATAGTTAAGTATATTTAATTTAATCTATGGTGATAGAATAAATTAAATAGCTTAATATTTATTATTTAATATTTTAGAAATATTAAATATAAATTAATAAGAGGAGTCTTATTAATATTATTATAATTATTATTATTTTAATTTCTAAAGGAGTTTAGGAATTAATTTAATATAAGTACTCTCGAATATTCCTAATTGGATTAGGAAGGAAAATTAGTTAAAGGAGTTTAATTAATTATCCCTAATAAGATTAGGAGATTAATTAATTAAAAGAATTTAATTAATTAATTAAAACCCAATTCCTTAATTGTTAAGGTGGGTTGCCCACATCTATAAATAAGAGGAGTCTTATTATGGGTGGTATGGGTTGTTGATTTTCAACATACGTAATAATTCCAAGTTGTTGGGAGTACACCTTTTCTATAGAGATAGAAAACTAGGGTTTAGCCAACCACCCATCTTCTTGAATTTTCTTCTTCCTTGGTGGATCACCTCTGAGGCCAAACATTTGGGTGGCTAACGTTGATCGAAAGGAAGGAACCAAACCCGGGATTCAAGATTGAGCGAAAGGATTTGGAGGTGAACTTGTACTGAGGAAGCTCGATCTTCAAGGGTATGATTTATTCTTTATCTTTTCTTTTAATTAATAATTATGCATAAAGGATGATCCGGGTATATGGTTTGTAAATTTTAAACTCTTATTTTTACCACGCTCAAGACTTTTATGCAATTTGATTGCGTTATGAATTTTACAAACCTAACGAAGCAAGCATCGAGCCAAACCTTTATGTAAATTATTAATTGTTCGGATTTGATATGTATATTGATATGTGTTTAGAACAATTTAATTGGGCATAATTTTATTGTATGAAATTTATTAAATAAAAAAAAAAAAAGCAATGAACAAAATGGCGGCGTGTTTCGTTTATATATTATATATTATATATATATATAAACCCGACTCACAAAATTTTAAAATCGAGTATAAACAGATATTTTTTAATCGCACGCATAAATCGAAGCGGCAGGATGGAACATAAAAAAAAAAAAAAGGCTGTCGGTCATTTAGTGCTGCACGGAAATCAAGGCTAATTATGATAGCATGATGGTGAATGATTAGTATGATTAGCTAATTATTACACCACACGGAAATCAGGGTAATGATGGCCAATGATTGTTAATGATTAGCTAATTATTACTCACGGAATTCATGGAAACAAAAAACCGGCAGCAGAATTTTTTTTTGTTTGCATGGCACGGAAATCGAGGCACAGGTTTTTCAAGCATGCACGGTTTTATAAAATTAAAAGGAACGGATATTATATATATATCTATATTATACGGATAATATAATATATATATATATATATATTAATTATTTTATAATTAAAATAAAAGTTTATTTTAATTTTAAAATAAAAAGTTTATTTTAATATTAAAATAAAAAGGTTTATTTTAATTTTAAAATTAGAATTTCATGCTAACTAATTAGAGTTGGAATTGGATTCCATGATAACTAATTGGAGTTGAAATTGTATTCCGTCTTTCCTTAAATAAAGGAGTTTATTTAAATATGGAATAAGATTTCATATTATTCAAAATAAAGGAGTTTATTTGTGAATAGGAAAGAATATCCGTGTTTCCTTTAATATTTTTTTTATATGGAATTGGATTCCATAATTAATTAAAATAAAAGAGTTTATTTTAATTAGAGATTTTTTATTACATGGAATTGGATTCCATAATTAATTAAAATAAAGGAGTTTATTTTGATTAAATATTTTGATTAAAATAAAATGGTTTATTTTATTCAAAATTGGATAAATTAAAATAAAATAGTTTTATTTTGATTTAAATTTGGATTTAAATAAAGAAGTTTATTTTTATTCAAAATAGATTTTATACTAACTAAATTTGCCCATTAAATGATATCAATATATATATTAAATGTTTATTATTCATGAGATGAATGTTATTTATTGATGCGTATGGTGATGTGTATGATAATAAATGGGATTGATTATGGACTATTGACCCGATGCGATTTGGATTTTATTTTAGTTGGATGCATGAATATATGGGTTTTATTAAATGGGGTTACTGCGTACCTCGTCTTCTCTAATTTTTCTTAATGTAAATTCTATTCCCCTCCTATGTACTTCCCATTGACTGCTGATCAAGGCTTCTATTTATTTTAAATAGTTTTGTAATAGGAATAGTTAGAATTAATTTTGAAAAATTGGAGATCAAGGAACAAGGAGCGCTTGAAGACCCGTTTGTAATGGAGCCTGGTTTAAATGTAATAGTTATATTTAAATATTATTTCTTGCACCCTAGAGTTTGACCTTTTGGTTCACTTGGTGGCTCTAGTGAACCAAACTAGAATAAAAGTCCATAATCAATCCGGGTAGAATATAGTATTCTATATATGCATGCTTATACTATATATATATTATATTATACAAACATGCTTCGCATGTTCATTAATATATTGCGTATTTTTTATATATATATATGCATATATCGCTAAACAAGATGAGATAAATTAATAACAAACCCCTCAATTTTTATATTAAGTCCTAAGCGTCAAAGATATTTGGAATATCGAACGTCGCTTTCTAGCATGATAAAATTAATAGAGTATTAAATATTTAATATGAGTTTGTTGTGTCACCACAAGGCAAGTATTAAGTATTTAAGATGTTAATTTATCACATTTGATGCTTATAAAGAAAATTGAACAATATTGTTTTTGTTGTGTCACCACAAGGATGATATTTTTCTTTTTGAATATATGGAGTGCTAGGTTGGACTTAACTTGGATAATTTTGATTCGGATGTGCCACCACTTGATCAAAATAATCTAAGAGGCAAAATACAAGGAGTTGCATAGTTGATGTAATTGACAAAAAGTTGTCTACCTATTTATTTATATATAGTTTGTTGTGTCACCACAAGGCTATATACATTTGAAATGGGATCCTTATTCTCACTAGCAAATCTTTAATTAGATTTTGCCGAACTATATAAGTGAGGGTAATATAGTTTGAAGAAAATAGTGGAGATACCAATTTAAAACAAGACCTAATTTATTTTGGTAATTAATAATAGAATGTATGTTAAAATGTTGTTAATTACAAATTCATTTACGAAATTTTACAATGTCTATAATTACTATCACTGCTAAACATATTAGATGTTATTTAATCTGAATCAAATTAAATGGATTTGTTAAGGAATTTGAGAATAGTTCTCATAGTGAAAAAGCTATCTTATGTCCTTAATACACCTATCCTCGCAATGGTTGCGAATAATGCCTCGAGGAAGAGATTGCTACTTTTAGAAAGTGGCAAGATGATGCACAGATTGGCTCAATGCATCATGCTCGCATCTATGAGTAACGAGCTTGAGTCACGATGAAACTATGGATGCTTCTACTATATTTCTCGCACATCAAGTAGTTGATGGTGAGGAAAGTAGGACTGATAGATATCAGATATCTAAGGAGCTCTTCCGATCTAGAATGACTAATGACACTACAGTACAGACAAAAGTTCTTAACATAATCAATTTGATTGATCAATTAGGACAACGAGTTTTGTCATGGATGGAGAGTTGAGCCAAGATTTGATCTTGCACTCACTCCCGGACTCCTTTCACAATTGTTGTGAATTTTTTCATATGAACAAGCTAGATATCAGCTTCGCTGATTTGCTTAACATGTTGAAAAATGTTGAGAGTCACTTTCCAACCAAGAAAGATCAAGTCTCACTGGTAGGGGCCATTGGATCTTCTGAAAAGAAGAACGATTCAAAGAAGGTAAATAGAAAGGCAAAAACAAAGGATAATAAGAACAAAACTGATATGGATAGCAAAGGAGTTTGCTTCCACCGCAATAAGCTTTGGACAATCGGAAAGAAACTGCGAAGCATCTTGCGTAGGCTAACCAAAGAAGCTTAGTGAAGTTTGGTTACAATACGCTTTTGTTCATGATTGAAATAAATTTTCTTTAAGTCAAGGTTCTACTTGGGTATTGGATACCGACTTTGGTTATCATAAATATAGATTTATGAAGGGACCAAGCAGAAGTAGAAAGCAAAACAAATATAAGTAATTCTATGTGTGGAAAATGAAGCAAAGGTTGTTTCATTAGCTATAGAAACTTATAGTTTAGCAATGCCTACGGGCAAGTCTGTTAAGTCAATAAGTTGTTATTGTATTCCAGTTCTCGTTGGAAACATTATTTCCATTTTATTGTTGGACAATGAAATCTTTGGTATTATAATTAAGAACAACTGTTGTTCTATTTATAATAATAATGTTTCGTATAGAACTGAAATATTACTTAATAAATTTTGTATACTTGACTTACATGAAAATAATTTTGCAAATTGAACAAACTAGTATAAGAAAAGGAGATGGTCATTCAAAGAGTTGAATGTGTGTATTTACTGAAATATAAGTGTAAATTATTTGAAAGGTTCAAAGAATTCAAAAGTGAAATAAATTGACAAAGTATTAAGATTCTTTGATTAGATCAAGGAATAAATACTTGTGCAATAAGTTTCTAGATCATCTTAAATGGTTTTCTCATAATGGACACATCCTGATATGCAATAATTGATTGATGTATCTGAAGGAAAAATCGTACCTTGTTGGATATGGTGCGGTCCATAATGATTTTACCGACATTCCAAAGATCCTTTTAGGATCATGTCCTAGAAATGGTATTTGCATATCTATGAAAATGGTAACCTCAAAATCCTACTTCCAAGACTCCATAAAAGTTATGGACGGGGAGGATTCCTAATCTTAAGTATGTTAAGATAAGGGGGTTCCAACTTATGTGAAAAGGTTTCAAAAGGATAAGCTTGGGACAAGATTTGACAAGTGTCGATTTGTGGGACATCCTAAAGTAAGTTTAGGGTATATGTTCTATAATTCTACTTAGCAAAAGGTGTTTGTTCTGAAACACGCTACCTTCTAAGATAAAGGCGTTTATCATTGAAGAAGCTAGTGGGAGGATAATAGATCTTGAAAAGTTCAAGAACCACAAAACACTATAAGTCAAATAAGAGGAACTGTAGATAGACCTTATTGTACCTTGGCACAAATCAATCGTAAGTGCGGAATAGTACCAAAGATACCTAGGAGGTATGGATTCATCATGGATGATGATGATGAGGTACACATCATAGAAGATGATGATCCGAGTTACATTCGATGAGGTAAGACTTCTAGTGTGTACAAAAGGGTCGATGGGGAGCGTCGTGAAATTTCTAGTATTATATGTTGATATACTACGGATGAGGAATTACATACTAATGCTACAATCAAGAAAGATAAAGTTGTCTAAACAATCCTCCATGAATGATTTGGGAAGAGTATCATTATTGGGGATACAAATCTATATAGATAGATTTAAAGGATGCTCAACTTAACCTAAGGAACGATATATTCATTTGATGCTAAAGTCGTTTAGCATGGCAAACTCAAGAGATGTCTCATGTTGATGAGCCATGGAGTGTATCTCTCTTAATAGTCCCCATAGACTCCAAAGAAGAGAGATCGCATGAGTGACAATCATGTATGCAATGAAATATACTGAGACCGATGTTGATCGGTCGTATACGGAGAAGATCACTTTGAAGACGGTGAAAAACATCTTAAAGTTCTTAACTTAAGCACTAAGGATGTGAGCATACATGGTGGGTCCGAATTAAAACTAGAGGGCTTAATGACTTAAGTTTTCGAGACAAACCAAGACGACGAAAAATCCACTTTAAGGTAAAGGGTTACCTTGAGCAGTGGTAGTGCGATGAATTGGAAAGGTTCCAAACAAAGAAAGAGTTGCTTTGGTTTAGTGATAAAGACAAAGTATATAGCTATAAATGAAGTTTACAAGTTGATTGTTTGGATTAAAAGTTCATTCTGAACTAGGAATAGTTTCCAAGTCTCATCTTGGATCTAAACATGTGTTATGGCACTTTCATTTGATTATTAGAATCATTGAAAGATGGGAAATCACTATAGAGATAGTGGACTCTCATGAACAACATTACATATATATTAACTAAAGCTTATCCAACAACGGGATAATCGTCACTTAGAGAAAGAAGAGTATAAGATACCATGACGATTGGCTTTAGTGCAAGTGGGAGATTGAAAGTAGTATGCACACAAGCCAATCATGTTTGATGATAAAGCATATACTTTGTAACAATCTTATTCATTTATTAATAAAAGTATTAATTTATTAAAGGCTTTTAATTATCTACATGATGCTATTTTATAATATGTGATAAACCCATAGTTTTAAGCAATGCTTTTAGAATAATGATGATGATCATTCTAATGAGATCTAAATTCTTAGAAAGCTTAAAACTAAAATAGTTCCCAATCGGTGGATTACTAAATTGGGGATTAGTGAATCCGGATAGATTGGTACATACGTTGCTTGCTTGCATTGGATGAGGATGATTGATCTCATGATCATTTGTGTGGAGACACTAAAGCAAGTATGTAGGTGCTTATTAGAGAATAAGTTCACTTTGAACGTTGGCTCGCTAAGGAATACCTAATGGAGTTTTATTTGCTGTCAATAGAATTCCTCAGTAGTGATAGTAGTACAAGTGATCCTTGGACTTGAGATCATCATAGTATCTTATGTATGATGAGTTATACTTTGACTTATTCCTTAAGACCCTTAGGGTATATCAAAGGGTATACTTGGGTATAATAAGTTGTACATGGAGATAATGTATGATCAATAAAGAATCTACCACTTCTAATAAAAGAAGAGAATGTCCTATATGATTCGATAAATGACAACCCAAAGAGTCCTTGGCATAGCGCGAATGAAATTAGAAAGGAGTTTCTAATTTGCATTATTTGGAGTTGTGCATTTAAGAGTCGAAATACATATAATTAAATAAAATAAGACTTGACAGTAATTCCATGTCTTATATTTAATTGGGACATTGTATGGTGGAAGGATTGAATTGTACGGTAACTATTTACTCAAAGGTTCTTTTATGATTAATGTTGAAATCTATATTATCTGGAAAGTCGTTGATCGCTAGGGAGGCTTATCCCTATTGTAGAATAAATATTATTTAAATAAATTAATTGTTTAATTTATTTATTTAAATAAGATTAGAATTGTTCTAATTGATTTATTCACAACCGGTTTAATATGGAGAACCTAAAGGGTCACACCATAAAAGGAAGAATAATTATTTAAGAAGTTAATGGCATAATCGTAATAATATGTTAAGTATATTTAATTTAATCTATGGTGATAGAATAAATTAAATAGCTTAATATTTATTATTTAATATTTTAGAAATATTAAATATAAATTAATAAGAGGAGTCTTATTAATATTATTATAATTATTATTATTTTAATTTCTAAAGGAGTTTAGGAATTAATTTAATATAAGTACTCTCGAATATTCCTAATTGGATTAGGAAGGAAAATTAGTTAAAGGAGTTTAATTAATTATCCCTAATAAGATTAGGGAGATTAATTAATTAAAAGAATTTAATTAATTAATTAAAACCCAATTCCTTAATTGTTAAGGTGGGTTGCCCACATCTATAAATAAGAGGAGTCTTATTATGGGTGGTATGGGTTGTTGATTTTTCAACATACGTAATAATTCCAAGTTGTTGGGAGTACACCTTTTCTATAGAGATAGAAAAACTAGGGTTTAGCCAACCACCCATCTTCTTGAATTTTCTTCTTCCTTGGTGGATCACCTCTAGAGGCCAAACATTTGGGTGGCTAACGTTGATCAAAGGAAGGAACCAAACCCGATGGATTCAAGATTGAGCGCTAAAAGGATTTGGAGGTGAACTTGTACCTGAGGAAGCTCGATCTTCAAGGGTATGATTTATTCTTTATCTTTTCTTTTAATTAATAATTATACATAAAGGATGATCCGGGTATATGGTTTGTAAATTTTTAAACTCTTATTTTTACCACGCTTCCGCACTTTTATGCAATTTGATTGCGTTATGAATTTTACAAACCTAACAAAACTTCCCTTTCAAACACTCCCCCGAGTGGTTCTTTCCACATGTCTTGCATTGCACAGTCTGTTTCTTTACACCTTCTTGCTTCACTTGTACACTTCCAAAATTGTTTCCCTTCCTCTTGCCATCTCCAATCCTGCTCCCACTATTAATTCCTACCTTCCCAGCTCCTTCAACCTTGTCCTTATTCTTCCTCTCTTTGTTGTAGCGGCTCATGGCCTCACTTCCCTCCTCAGCAATAATCACCTTCTCCATGAGTGCTGCAAATGTAGGAATCTGCAACACCGCCACCTTGTTGTAGAGCCAGGGTTTTAATCCCAGCTCAAACATTCTCTCTTTCCAAGCCTTCGTATCAACTTGATGCAGGGCAAACCTAGCTAACTCACTAAATTTTATGTATTATGACAATCGTCGTTTTTTCTGCTTGACTCTAAAAATTTTACCTCCATCCTAGCCTGCATACTAGGTGAAAAATAGTTTTCGAAAAATAGTGTTTTGAACCTATCCCATGTGACTATACCTTCTCCTGCCCTTGCCTAATTTGCTTTCCTACAAAAATTTACCTCACCCTTCATCATGTAAGTGGCAAAAGGTCTTCTGCCCTTCGTCTACCCTAGCTATCACGAATGCTTTTTCAATCTCTTTAACCCAAGTTTGGGCTTCAACAGGGTCAGTTGTACCTTTGAATTTCGGTGGTCCTACAACTTTGAAATCTTTAAAGTTCGCTAAGCGATTATCCGGCTGGTTCCATGCGGCTGGTATTCCCTGTTGCATAGCCTGTGCTAATATATTGGCAAAGTGCTACATCGGGTATTCTTGTTGTTGTCCCTCAACGTTGTTGACATATTATTCTTCCCTTTGATTGCGAGTTCGACATCTGGGCGGCATTATCTGATTAAATGAAATCATAAATTTAACTTACATTCTAAACTTTATTGCATAAGTTTAATATATTAAACTTGTTTCATTACTCAAACATAGATTCATATTCATTTAACGAATATTTTACATAACATAGCACATAATGCTTTAAACATAATCCATCCCTTTATGACTACAAAAGTCGGGATTTACAATTTTGACTTAATACAAAAGTTGGAAACATTACATTACACAGACATACTTATCATATAATTTACATTAAACACACCTACAACACAGAACTTATTCCACCTATTTACTAAGCCTTTTTCCTTGGACAAACTTTTGCTCGATGACCTTCCATCCCACAGATAAAACATGCTCCTAGCTTAAAGTCAGGACAATGATGAGAGGTATGTCCCTCATGTCCGCAAATATAACATATCTTTCTCCCTTTCTTCTTATCAGATTTTCCTAAGTCATGGTCTTCTATCTTTCTTTTCTCCTTCTTGCTCGGAGCTGCACACGATGTGTTACTTGTGGCTCCCATCTGATCAATTTGGATTTTAAGCTTATCTTGTTCTTCCATTGTTTCTATTAACGCTTGACGCAACTGACTATTCAATAGCTTTTCTATCTCCCACAACCTTTCCAGAGAAGAAACCTTGTTCCTCAGATCCTGCACCTCCATTGATGCTTAATCAGCTTCAACTTTAGTGTCTGAATCACTATCGGTCAACTCCACCATCTCCGGATCTGGTACTACGTTTTCTATAATAACCACCTTGTCTGAGTTGTTTGCATCGTAAGCCTCTATTTTAGCTATTGGCTTCGATATCAGCTCGGGTGTATGGGTTTGACCCTTCTTCATGCTATAAGCATATAACAAGCCTTTTCCACCAGACATCTACACATATAAATTATCCTCGATTAGCATATAGTATATACACACGACAAATAAGAGTTTTATATAAGTTATCTTTTATTTTGTTTGACGATGAATTTATTCAATTCTCTCTTTAAACCCTATATGAGTTATTTATATTTTCAACGTTTCCCTCTGTTCTAAGGTTATAGCCTAAGGTCTATCCCAGAGGTTTTAATCCTAAGCTTTGATACCAACTTGTAGAGCCCCCAAATCCGGGTACTTGAAACCCGAACTCGGTGCTTCACGATACCATTTCTATGAGCGAAATAATACTAATAATAATAACAATAATATAAAGATCAACTTAATTTAAATATCATCAGAGTCTGAATCCTAAGTACGTAACCTTTAAACATTCATTACAACCCATGATAAATAATATATATCATACTTGTCTTAATAAAGTTAACTGTTACATTGACTACCACAAATCTTATTTGGTTAGCTTTCCTTTTCCTTTGTTTCTGCATGAGCTTTCTGGTACTTCACACTTAGCTGAAAACATTTAAATTAAGCAAGGATGAGCATTTGAGTGCCCAACAAGTAATAGCAATTATATATATAAGCTGAAAGAATTTAAATGTCTTCTTTATACTACCCTTCTATAATGATTCAACAATTGTGAAGTAATCTGTACCAATGATAATAATATATCAATTCTATACCAAATCTTTGAAACTACGTACTAACCATAAATAGGGTTTAGGTGATATACTATGAACATTGTTTTCAATTTTCAAATAGGTTAAGCAGAAATTCATATGCAAACTATCATAACTTACTAGACACTGGGATGATCGTACCCGTTATACCTGCGATTGATCAATACTACATGCAAGAACGCAGGGTATCGTTCACTCTTCATGCGCCTTGGGCGCATAAAAGTTTTCCCAGTAGGGAAGTTCATACTTATCCGGGTTCCAAATCAAAGGTTTTATCTTGTTCAACAATATTGTATAATTCAACATATATGTATACGGGTAATTGACAAAGGTATATCAACATGTGATTAAATATAATGATTATCCAAGTGGGGACACTTGTATAACCTTTTGTAGAAATTAACGAGCAGATATATATATATATATATATATATATATATATATATATATCTGAATTACCATATACTATCATGTTGATAATCAATGAGCGATATATAATATAAAGCTTAATAATGCATGCAGAATAATATAGTTTAGAAACATTCTTACTCATGTCCATTGCATAAAGAAAATGCAAAGGTAAGATACTTGCCTGATACGCTGCTTACAATTTGCAACTTAGTGTTATCGCTTATATTACGACCTATCATTAATCAGATCATTCGTTCGATTAGAACAATATACTATAACACATAGTACTGCATTTCGCAGTCAGCACATAACCTAATCACATTGTCACATATGTTTAACAACCATTCAATCACAAATAAACACATATCTAATCAAATAATCTAAGTCCAGATCAATTTCTGAAACATGTCGGTGTACCAATGGTTTTATCGGGTAAATATCGAGTCTAAGACTCTATCCTGTAACTCAATATCTATAAATATCAGTCATATTATTTTTAAATGACTTATAATAATTTTTAATAATTTATTATAATTTATCATGAATTTTCAAACATCGGAATTATTATTAAATGATTTAAATATTACATAATTCAATTATCATTAATATTTAATTAATATTAAATTATTAATGAAATCATTTCCAAAATGTTAAAGTTATTACTAATAACTCAAAATACTTTTAAAGTATTAATACTACCTAAAATGATTTTAAAAATTTAAAATCATTTTTAAATAATCATCATTAATATTAATGTATTAATGTTTTATTTATCAAACTATTAAAAGTCATTAAGTATAACTTAAAATATTTTTAATTCATTTATATCCTTTTAAAAATGATTTTTAAATTAATAAAACCATTTTTAAACTATTTATTTAATATAATTATTAAATAAATTTAATATCATTAATAATAAATTAATAATTATTAATATTAAATTATTAATGGAATTTTCCTTTAAATATTAAAAGTTATATTTAATATTTAAAGGATAATACATACTCAAACTCAAAACATCTCATAATAAGAATTTGAATTATTAAATTCTTATTTTAATGACTTATTAAAAATTGAGTGGCACATCTTTCATCCCTTATAAGGATTCCGTCATCGGAATCAACGAAACCTCCCTTACTCGGTTTTCACCAAATCTCTTTTTCAAAATTTATCGTTGAATATCCTCAACACATCACCTTAATATAGGTTTTATTTATTACCACTACCACCATTCTTCATAACAAATTCTTGTAAGTTTTATTTCATAACCTTTACTTAGACTCAATTATATTTGAGTATTACATATTCTTTGACCCGTTCATTATCTTTCCCTAAGGATCATTATCCTACACTATATTCTCAAACTCTCGGGACATTACATTCACCCCTTCTTCTAAAAATTTCGTCCTCGAAATTTTTGACTTACTAATATTCATTCATTCCATTTATCAAAATAGATTTTATGTTGATATCTATTTATTCATTAGGTTCTGTAACCAAATTGTTTCTCTACGGATCTTTGTAAGATCATCATATTCCTCACCTCTTCCTTTTCTAAGAGTTTCATATTTTTCTTCTTTCTGGAATTTCATTTCTTTCTTGAAATTATTATGTTTTGCTTAATTTTCTCATTCTTTCCACTTTCACCTTTCAGAATAACAAGAATCTTCCACAATTGCTAAATAATTGGGAAGCGAGATGAATAACAGGAATTTAAAAGATTCCAAATCATGCCAAGGGGTCATAAGACCTTGAACTATGTCCCTAGGTTATCAAGTATCTCAACTTGAACCTTTAACAATCATAAGACTATACGGAACTTGAACTCTTCCCCAGGTTTAACAGTGCATCGCCATCGAAACCGTCATTAATGTAATGTTTAGCAATCACACGATCGAAAACACTATCTGCAAGTACTCTAGGTGATCGACTTATCGTACCCCTACGTCGTGCACAACGTATTACATCTTAACTTCAGAATTTACTATATGTGTTACTTTCGGAACCATTGTCACCGATAACATGTCCCCTTTTACAGGGTTGTTCACCTTAACTTTTTAACATCTGAATCCGCACCAAAATAGTTTGGTTTGGCATAACTTCTCAAGAAACACTTGAATTTCATGAACATCTTTCAATATTCGTCTAGCTGAATAAAATAGCATAGACTTCAACAACAATTTGAACATCAATCGAAATATATATATACATATATATATATATATATTCTCATCTCTTAAAGAAATCTCAAAAATCTTCCCCTTCCTTCTTTAAGGTTATAGCCTATAGTACTCCTACCTAAGGTTTATAACCTACAACTTTGATACCAACTGTAATGACCCCAAAATTTATATAATTTAATTCTCAACATTGTTCGTTAATAACACATCTACCTTCTGATTTTACATCATTATTCGATGTTAAAATTTATAAAATACAAAATATTTTAAACTTTTATGTCTTCTTACTTTAATTCCTTGAATCAAAACCTTTATCATCTACATGTCTTTGAATCACTTTTATTTTATGATTCGCTTTATCACTGTTATTATATAAAATTTTACATTTCAATCTGATAACCTTTACATATCAGATAACTCTAACTTTAGCTTTACAACTCAACATAAAACTATACATCATAAAACATTTTGTGCATCTCATGAATCTTAATCATGATATAAAGAAATAACAACTTTAGCTAAAATATTAATCTTCGTGTATTATTTCTGATCCGCGTCATTCAAGTAGCACATAGTGTTACCTTCAATCCTTATCCTGCAAAAATGGTTATTTGCAAGGTTGAGCTCGACAACCCAGCAAAATCTAACAATTTTCATGCATCACGTAGTACATAATAACATGCTCAACATTTATCTCATAAAACATTGGACTAACATAACCTACATTCTACAGTTCATATAACAAGTATAAAGATTCAGTTCCTTACTCAAACAACATGCTTTACTTAATCAACGTAGTCATAAGTTGACTTTAACATTTCATACATTCAATATATATATAACACATCATTCTCTTTGCAATAAAGATTTAGAACAGCTAATCACCAAGTTCACATTGCAAATAGGAACTGAAAGACTTGCCTTGATCGTTGTTTACCAATAAAAGTTTAACATCTTATAGTTATCTGCACTTCACGTGCCCTACACAATTATATAATAATGCACATCAACTATTAGTCACATAGCAATGCATAATAGTCTCATCTACACTGCCCACACAGTGAGTTAGATCGGTTGCCAGTTTTTTATATACCTTCGTTGTCTGAAGGAATTGTTTAGCCCAGCTCCCATATGTCAACTATCAAAGTTACGATTGTACCACCAATTAACTGTTCTTAACTTTTTCAAACCATTAAACTATAATATTCGTTAAGTCAACTTTTTATTCCTTATGGCTTTCTGGCAACTAAATGACATACCTCAGGATTCATTCTTTATCGTCTAAGTCATACAGTCTTTTGTATACTCAGAACGATCATTCAATGTCAATACTATGAGGTCATAGCGCTGCACGTTTTATATTAACTTATTCATATCTTACAACGTCCGGTTCATTCAACTCAGAACGTTGTCAAAGTTATACCTATTAACTCGGCTTCTTAATGTTATACGTTATGGTCTTTAGCTCAGTTTCTTCACCGTTCACGGTTAATCAACATTCTTCATTACCTTACGGTCAAACTATATATGTAGTGTAGGTTCTGCTCATTTAATAATCGCGTACACTCAACCCTTATGTTGGTTAAAGTGTCTAACGCTTACATTCATTCCATCTTCTTTATCCGACTCTTACTCGGACATTCATTAATCTTATTACCGTTCGCTACGGCTTTTTATGAAAAATCATATTTTTCTTACTACCTTCGTCAACGTCTAAGTCATACAATCATTGCACACTTAGAACATTCGTCCAACGCGAATATGATTAACGAGAATTGTTTACGTATTCGACGCTCACATTGCTCGTCTCTTAATCTCTTATTCAACCTTTAATCAAGGTTTCAATTGCATACATTCGTTATTCAACCCATGAAACCCATGTTCATTATTCTTTCTTAATGTCGAAGCCATACCATTCATTGTATGCTAAGACCGATCGTTTATCGCAACAACGTTGCGTTCATAGCGTCTATACGCTTTACACTTATGTCTCATTACCATGACATAACATCAGAATGTTATTCATTACCTTCATCACTCAACATCTAAGGAATCACAATCACAATAATACCTCACGTTCATTTATCATGACTACGGTCCCCGGCTATCGGTTACGTAATCTAGCGTTTACATTTTTTTAGTCTCGTTTAATCTTTCCATTAAACCTTCACTAAAGGTTTAAATCACTTGCTTAAGTGTTACTTTACTTGAACTACATGTTCCTATTTCTTTCTTGCACATCCTCCAGTAATTGAGAAATAAAAATCTCATTTCTGGGCATTTCCCTGCATTTGCCGCCGCTGCTGCGTGCCTCTCTCTCTCTCTCTCAAGCAAGACGACTCCACGCCTCCCTCTTCCCTTGGTCTGGTGTTGCGGCGCCAAACTCTTTGTTATCTCTCTCGCAGACAAGTGCAATTAATGTAACCTCGAGGCCTGAGCTCATACCGCGGCGCTTACTTCTCAGCTCAATTCGGCTCTGCGGCGCCGAGCCTAAACCTAGAATTTTTTCTAAGTGTTGCATTAAGTTTGAGATACGTACTTTACGATCTCATAACTTATTCGTTATAACTCGGAACGAGGTCGTTCCAAAGCCATTCTCTTTCTTAACTTACGTACTTCCATACCCCTCAGACAGAACTTCGTTCTGAATCCATTAACACGCCACTCGATTGTCTTGATATTCCCTTGTCGTTCATTTTTACGCTTTTAACGTTATTCGCTTCGTTCGTCCGTAATTCGGTTATCCAAACTTGGAACTCGTTCGTTCTTGGGTCCACGATTCACGTTTTCTATGTTCTTTTACATTCTTATGAAACCCTACACGTTCGAGTTCATTTACTAACTTTCTAATTCTCGTTCGTCTTGTACAAAATTTTGCCATAACTTCGTTATAGCTACGTTTTATTCCGTTCTTCATGAACGTTTCTACCTGTTACTAACCAAGAAATAAGCAACTAACTTATACATGCGTTTTAAACTTGTCCATCAACAATAATTTTTCTACGATGGTTTTAAACTTGTCCATCAACAACAATTATCCTACGATAGTTTTAAACTTGTCCATCAACAACGTTCTTCGTGTTCTTTGCATTCTTCGTTCGTTCTTCATTTTTAATCGATATTTTGGATTACGATTCTAATTTTTATTGGTATTTGATGTTATAGAACATCATTCCTTACTTATTTCACCTACTCGTTCTTATAATTCATTCGGATCGCTCAAAATCCTTCCGAATCTTATACTTCCTTTAGAAATTTATAAACTAAATTTCTAATTCTTATTTCTTTGTTTTCTCATGATTTCAATCATATGAAATCATTTCTAACCTCTTTTACTTGTTATTCTCATTAAGCTATGTTTTTTGACATAGAAAACATAAAGAAAATATTAGAAGAAACTAGGGTTCGGATTACCGTTCTTCTTTAATCCTCTTCCGTTATACAAAGCCGGCGATTTAAAGCTTTTCTATTTTACGATCACTTTTGATCTGAGAATTCATGCTCAATCTCTTCCTTCTTCTTCTTCTCCAAGCTCTAAAGCTCTCTCTCTAAGGTGTAAGATTTTCAAAATCCTAAAAATATGAACTTAAGCTTTCTATTTATTGAAAACCAAAGCTTAGGGCAAATTGGTCATTTCGCCCCCTAACCTCCTTACTATTCCCACCTCCTCCAACAACTTAGCCACCAAGTTTACTTGGCCACCACCTTTACTTGGTGGCCAAGTGGCCGGCCCACATGCCCATGGGTCACCCCATGGGTTGCCCCAATGGTTCCTACTCATCCATTTACCCATCGGTTCGATCCGCGGTTTCTTTTCTTGGTTTGGGCCTTAACCCTAATTCATATTGAGCCTAACTTGGGCTTGATTTAACAAATCATTGGGCTTGACATAATCCAAGTTCCATTGGATTCCATAAAGTCCATGAACACAAAGTCCATTAAGACTAATCGCATTCTACGCATTCCATTCTCGTATTCTCGTATTCTCTTCGTATATCGTTCGTACGATATTCATATTATATGTCGTACTAATCTTCATACTATACTCGTATAATAACTCGTATCATACTCGTATTTCTCACGCATAATAACCCTAAATATTATACGTGATCCTAAAATTCTCGAAACTCACTTTTCCAAACCCTTAGGTTTTGAGTCCGCAGGCGAAAACTTCGTTTTTGCCATAACTGAAATATTACTGAATATTCTATCACGTCTCAAGATTATACGTAATCAATAACTTCTCGGAATTTCAAAATAAATCTCCGAGCAGAAACGGATGAATAGTGCCTATTTCGTCTTTTTCCCCGGAAAATATTTTGCTCCCGGAAAACTTTCATTTTCGCCTTGAAAATTCTTACTCGTTCAATCTAGCTCGTAGCCAGAATCCTCCCGACTTATAATCATCCTAGGTTATAAAACGATTAATAAACACATAGCACATAATAGTATTAATAAAAATTTATTTTATTAATAACTAATTCTTTAACTTAAATTCTGGACAATCCAGTTTTACTAGGGTTGTCACAATTTCCATGAAAAGATATTGGATGAAGCGCAAATATCAAGGATATTCCACTAATTTCATGGAGTATAGAAGTCAAAACTTTAACCAACTGAGTATAATAAAGAATGCAATAACAAAAGAAATCACCATACATGTTGTACTTCACATAGACAGGTTATTCCAACAGAATAATAATTAACGGAACTAGGTCAGGCGAAATTCACACCGACAGGATGTTCTAACAGAATAATAAAGAATGGAATAACAACAAAAATCTCCATGCATGCGGTACTTCACATAGACAGGTTATTCCAACAGGATACTAATAAAGATTTTAACCAGTCCCACAGAAACACATGTATACATGATATTCCAACAAAATAATAAAGATGGAACCCGTCCCATGTAATACGCATGCACACGATATTCCAAATGAATAATAAAGAATGGAATAACAGAAGAATTGCACCAAGTATAGGGTAGTCTGCAGATCTGAGTTATTCCAATAGAATAATAAAGAATGGAATAATGAAGTTCTCTTCATAAATAAGAAAGAAAGAGTACCCTTTACTTAGTACAATAAATAATATTCCTACCTTAGAAAGAAGAGTCTTAATATAGAAGTAGTGAAGTAGCGAAACACTTTTCTTCTTTCTCTCTATAGTTTCTCTCTAGAGTTTTAGTGAATTAAGTATGAAATAATGAATGAATGAGCTTCTATTTATAGAAAAATGGACTGCATAGTAACTAAATCATGAACGATCCAGATTGATTTACTTTAATCTGACGGTCCATATTTAAAGCAAAATCTATTAAATAAAATATATTATATTCTATTTATAATCTAATAAAATGAATAACTTTATAAATGATTTTACTATGCAAACACTATGCAGGCACTATGCAAACACTATGCATAATAAAATATAATATATTGTAATTATTGTCTAATAAAACAGATAACTTTATAAAAGTATTTTGTTTTATATAAAAAGATTTTACTATGCAAAACACTATGCAAGCACTATGCAAACACTATGCAATACTGTGCATAATAAAACTGAGTGACTTATCACATAAGCATCAATAATCAATACCGTGTGCTACTATGCAACCACACGTATTATTGTACTTTTACTACCGAGTAGTTCAACATTATTAATGGTAAAACTTCCGCCGTTATTTTCATAAAATATTTTTGTCGTTTTTTCAATTCGACAATAATTTCGTTGCGGAGTCCACTAATGATTGTGCCATTGCACGAATATTCCCTGATAAAACAAATATTCCCCGACCAATCGAATATAATATGACAACTTGCATACTTTGAAAAATTTATAAATACTACCCACAACTATAACATTATCTCAAATCCACCCCATAATATTAAAAAAATATTTCGAGAAAATTAAATCTTTATTCATAAATCTGGGGTCTCACACCATTGCCCAAGATCGATGATCTTTTTGATCAGTTGAAAGGGGTAAAATATATTTCTAAAATAGATTTAAGGATTGGGTATCATCAGCTGAAGGTTAGGAATAAAGACGTACCAAAGACAGCATTCAGAACTCGTTATGGTCATTACGAGTTTCTGGTGATGTCATTTGGGTTAACTAATGCACCAGCTGCATTTATGGATATGATGAATAGAGTGTTCAAACAATATTTGGACAAGTTCGTCGTGGTATTTATCGATGATATTCTACTATATTCTAAGACGCTAGAAGATCATCTTGAACACCTAAGAATAGTGTTGGAAACACTAAGGGAGGAGAAGTTTTATGCTAAGTTCACTAAGTGTTAATTTTTGTTAGAGAGAGTACAATTTTTAGGTCATGTCATTGACCATGAGGGGATTTCAGTAGATCCAGTAAAGGTGGAAGCCGTGATGGATTGGGAACAACCGAAAACATCGACTGAGGTGCGGAGCTTCCTAAGGTTAGCAGGTTACTATCAAAGATTCATTCAGGATTTTTTGAAGATAGCTACTCTGTTGACTAACTTGACAAGGAAGACGGTGAAATACGCGTGGACTTAGAAATGCGAGGACAACTTTCAAGAATTAAAGAAAAGGTTAAGTGAAGTGCATGTTTTGTCATTACTCGATGACACAGGAAATTTCATAGTTTATATTGATGCTTCACATAGAGGACTTGGTTGCGTGCTCATGCAGCATGGCAAGGTCATTGCGTATGCATCATGATAGTTAAAGGATTATGAAAAATTTTATCTTACTCGTGATCTAGAATTGGCCGCGGTAGTGTTTTCCTTAAAGATATGGCGACATTATCTTTACGAGGGAAAATGTGAGATATACATGGACCACAAGAGTCTAAAATATATCTTCACACAGAAGGAGTTGAATATGAGGCAGATGAGATGGCTTGATTTGATAAAGGATTACGACTGTGAAATCCTGTATCACCCTGGAAAAGCCAATGTAGTTGTCGATGCCTTAAGTAGGAAGGGTCGGGAGAAGTTACCTATGTTAACGATTCAAATTGAGTTAATAATAGAGATGGCTAGGATGGAGTTAGAGGTGAAGTTTCCAAGTGAATCTGGACAGAAACTATTTGCGATGGAGATGCAATCCACCATCGTAGAGAGAGTTAAGGAGGTGCAACTCAAAACTGATGAGTGCGACCAGATGAAGAAGCGGTTAACCAATGAAAAAGATTTAAAATACAGTCTTGATAATGAGGGATTATTTAGATTTGAAGGAAGAATTTGGGTTCCAAATGAGATGGAATTAAAGAAGCAAGTTTTACAAGAAGCTCACAATTCGAGGTACTCGATTCATCCTGGTAGTACTAAGATGTATCAAGACATTCGATAGAGTTTTTGGTGGCCGAATATGAATAGAGAAATAGAAGAGTATTTGAGTAGGTTCCTGACTTGTTAGAAAGTTAGGGCCGAACATCAACGACCAAGTGGCTTGTTATAGTTGATGAATGGGTAATATACCCATGAATTGGATACATTCGGGCTTAATTTATTGTTGTTCTCGAGTCTTTTAGAATAGTTTTTAAGTGTTTGTGTCTATTCATGCATGTTTTATGTTGTCTTATAGGAATTGGGACAAAAGTTACTTGCATCGACGTTTTGGGTTGCTAGATTCGCGTTTTCGGTTTTCCATTTACACAGCAGTCACTTCAGAGCCATTTTGAGTATTGTTCTGGATCTTATTTCGAAACATATAAAGAATAAAAGTTGTAGATCTACATCTCCTCTTTCTGGAACATCTTGAATCATCCAAATCATAGTTCGAACGAAGAAGTTATGGCCATTTTCCCAAAGGACAATAGAGCAGAAAATGTCAGAAAATGTTCCAGCGCCGTGGCGCCCAAATCAAGCTTATGCTCAGCGTTGGGGCGCTATAATGCAGTGTTCCAGTGCCGTGCTCAGCGTCGGGGCGCTGCGAAGGGATTGGTGAGGCTTGGACGCGTTTTGGGGCGAATTTTGACACTATTCTGACTCCAAATTGGATTGGGTTTGTTCCTAAGCTAAAAATTGGACTTGTAACCTATAAATACATGATGTAAGGCATAAAATAGGGGGAGATTACATAGATTAGATTAGAGATACACTCTATTAGATTAGAACATAAACCCTAGTTCTTATTAGTTTTGGAGATTGAAGCAACTTGGAGACCATTGAAGAAAAAGAGCATGAGCTTGAGGAAGATGGAGATTTGTTGACAACAAATTTATTCTCTTCTCTAATCTTACTTTTATCTTTTAATGTCTATTCAATTGTGGATTCTTGGTTTTAATTCATTAATAATGAACTAAATTTCTTTTATTAAGACTACAATTGAACCTTTTATGCCTATGAATTAATTATTTGACTTATTCCAAGTATTTATGTTAAGGTGAATTGTTTATCATGTTTTGTGCTTATTGATTAATTATTTGATCAGTAATTACCTTATTACTCTAGAAGGATTCGGGAGAGGAGATCTAGGGTTAGAACTTTACATGATAACATGTATGCTTAATTATTTGCATGACGAATAATTAGGGTCGTGAATTGAATAGGAATATCTGTTCACTGCATGTAACAAGTTGAGAATTGAGATTGAAAGTGTTTAATTTAATTATTTTGCCTAGGATTATAGCAAGATTAATTGGATTAAGTAGAAGTTAATTGATCACTTGGAAAAGGGCTTTTGACACTTGGAATTCCTATTAACAATTCATTAGGCATAATAATTGGGATAATTAGTTTATAGTTCATAATTGGGGATATTTTAGTCTTAATCTTTCTTTATTTGAATTCATTTATAAAGCAATTCAGTTTAATTAGTTAATTTAGTTTTCTTAATTAGAAACATCACGATTTGAGATTGTTTAAATAAAATTAGTTTGGTTAAGAATTAGTACTTGGTGATTTTATTAAATAATTCATCGTAGAACGATACTCTACTTTCACTTTTTTACTTGTTGAATAGTGTATACTTGTATGTATTCATTGATTGCGAAATCGACCAACAAGTTTTTGGCGCCGTTGCCGGGGAATTAATTTAATAATTTTTTTACCAATATTAATTTAAATCAAATTAGTCTCAATTTAAACATTTTTATTTTTATTTTTAATTCTCTCCCTATATTTCTCTCTTTTCAGGTACCATGGATGCCTTTGCGTATCAATGGCCATACATGAACATAACTCAACCAAGGGAAACAGGGATTGATGGACTTACTACATTTTCTGTAGAGCCAGTACAAATTGAGGCAAATTCGAAGATGTTGGAGGTTATCGCAGCCCAACAGAGTCGAAGGATGGCAAACATGACTCAGCCAAGGGGAGCGGAGAATGATGGACTCGCAACAGTACTTTCTACATTATTAGCACAAATGGAGACACTTTCTAGGAGGTTGGACACTTTTGCAGCACAACGTCTTCAAAGTTTGGCGGGTACTTGTGACTATTATGCTGGAAATCATATGAGTCATCAATGCGCCATCAGTTTTTGAGCCGATACAGTATGGTGGTGATTACCCCAATAATTATGTCTATCCCAACAACTATTATCAGGATTGGGGGTATCACCTGGATTTTTCATGGAGCCATACTCATCAAGATTAATTTTATGCTCCAAGTCTAACATACCCACCAGATTTCTCGTGTCCACCTCCACTACAACAAGAAGAACATTCAAATTTGGAGGAAGTTTTGTCCAAGTTCATAGCTTCAGGTGAGGAGTGGAGGATTAATCAACAGATATTGAGTCAAAATTTTACGATCCAAATAGAACAACTAACCAATGCCTCGAACATTTGTCTTCAATACACTTGGCCCTATGACATGGATTCCGAGACTGATGGAGAGCCCAAACAAAATCTGCAACTAGATGAGCCACAAGATGTTGAAAGAAAGGAAACAATTGGGAACCAAGTAAAGGAGATCGACGAAGATTTAACTGTAAGATTCAACGAAGATGAACCGATTTCATTAGTATCCCATGTACCTCCTCCACTAAAGTTCAATAATCCGAAAAGTTTTGCAAAACCATGCCCAATTGGCAGTCATGTCGTCGGCAAAGCTCTTTATGACATAAGAGCTAGTACAGTTGTGGAGTCATGGTGGGATGAAAATGAGAAGATATAGGAAGATTTATTAAGCTTCAATGCCCTAATCTGATCATCGACATAATGGAGGAAACACCAAATTTTAGGACGTTCTTAATGGGGAACATATATACAAAGAGCATGCTAGGTGACTTTCATTCAAGGGTCATTACTAATGGGAACATCCTAAAAGAGACATTTCTTCTGATGGATGGAGGGTTCCTCAATTTTCGTAGGGAATTGGATAGAGAATTGAAGAAGTCAGGCTGAGACTATAAAACAAGAGCTTATTGGGAGGCAACCCAAGTTTAATTTTTAATTTTTAGTTTTTATTAGGTTTTATATTAGTAGTTTTGAATTTGCAATTATTTAGAATGTAATAAAATTGTTTCTATCATGGTTTACAGGTTATTCAAGTCAAATTCAAGTGTGGTGCCCAATTTGTTCCATGTGCTTAGCCTATTCTCCAAACTTAGCGGACAAGGAGGAAGATTGCTATATTTTCAGGGAAGTCCTCTGCTTTAATTTTTCTATTTTAGTTATTGAGGACAATGTCTAGTTTAAGTTTGGGGGCATTTTAGTGTCGTATTGCATATAGTTAGTTATTTACATTGTAGTTCGTTATGTTTTTAGGTTATTTACATTTAGTTTTTGCATTCAGTTTCTTGTTTAATTTTTTTTTTTGTAAATCGCAAAAATAGTAGTTAGTTTACTGTGTTTGTTGTGTTTAGTTTATATTTGCATGATTCCATCTGTTAGATAGTAAAAGTCTATTTTGGCCAATGATGAGACTGGAATTTAGTAGATAAGAATAGTATTGAATATCAAGACTTCGATGTGATTTCTTGTTATGAATTGAATCTTTTTCTGTTTGAAACTGATATAATAAGGTTAGCACAGTAAAAAATAACTTGTTGATTGATTGAGTCTAAATTGATACATAATGGAATTCTAATGGATAATTTCTAGCTTGAATGGAAGGAACTCATGAATAGGCGGTGATGGCTAAAGTTAGACAAGAACCTAAGTTTGGGGAAAAAGTTGGGGTATATAAGCTTTATAAAAAAGAAAAAAAAGAAAAAAAAAAAAAAAAATGAATGATGATGAATAAACACTGTGACTAGTCTTGTTTCAGGGCCTTTGTTACTTGAGCAAGTAAGTCTGAGGGAGTGTCTCTACGCGTAGCGCCCTAAGGTCTTATATGGTCTGGGAGTCATTGGTCGAAAGCTCGCTAAGGGGTAGCACTGTTAGCCTAATGGAATGAGACATTGCACAGTCATGGAAAATTAAAAAAAATTGAATAAAATGGGAAAAAGTGCAAAAAGCCCCCGTTAAAAAAAATAAAAATAAAAATAAAGCATAAGTACTCCATTTTAACCCTTGGATTTTGGTAATTGTTTGATTTTAGTCGAATCTAGTTTATTTTAGGAGTTTTCAAGTTTACACTGTATAATGCCTTCGAAGATAATGTGTTAAATTTGATTTTATATCAGTTAGCATTGTTGTGGAGCACGCACACACTATATCAGTGATAACAGTCTAAGATTTGATGATTGATTGGGAAATTACTGATTTGTTTTAATATGATGTATTATCATGTTTACTTGATTTCTCAAAGATCGGTTGAATAGACTTGTTTCTATCATTAATGTTGGATTCGTAGACATATAGATTAGTTACATTACATTACATTACATTAAATTTTTGTGTTTTTGCTTGAGGACAAGCAACGGTTTAAGTTTGGGGGTATTTGATGAATGGGTAATATACCTATGAATTGGATACATTCGGGCTTAATTTATTGTTGTTCTCGAGTCTTTTAGAATGTTTTTAAGTGTTTGTGTCTATTCATGTATGTTTTATGTTGTCGTATAGGAATTGGGACAAAAGTTACTTGGATGGACATTTGGGGTTGCTAGATTCGCGTTTTTGGCTTACCATTTACACAACAGTCACTTCAGAGCCAATTTGAGTATTGTTATGGACCTTATTTCGCAAACCTTAAAGAATGAAAGTTGTAGATCTATGTCTCCTCTTTCCGGAATATCTTGAATCATCAAAATTGGAGTTCGGACGAAGAAGTTAAGGCAATTTTCCCAAAGGATGTCAGAGTAGAAAATGTCAAAAAATGTTCCAGCGCCGGGGCGCCCAAATCAAGCTTATACTAAACGCTGGGGGTGCTATAATGCAGTGTTCATTACCTGCGTGCTTGATATCGAACCTTTGGGGAAGGGATTGGTGAGGCTTGGACGTGTTTTGGGGCAAATTTTGACACTTTTCTGACTCCAAATTGGATTGGGTTTGTTCCTAAGCTAAATATTGGACTTGTAACCTATAAATGCATGATACAAGGCATAAAATATGGGGAGATTACATAGACTAGATTAGAGATACACTCCATTAAATTAGAACATAAGCCCTAGTTCATATTAGTTTTGGAGATTGAAGCAACTTGGAGACCATTAAAGAAAAAGAGCAGGATCTTGAGGAAGATGGAGATTTGCTGACAACAGATTTATTCTCTTCTCTAATCTTACTTTTATCTTTTAATGTCTATTCAATTGTGGATTCTTGGTTATAATTCATTAATAATGAACTAAATTTCTTTTATTAAGACTACAATTGAACTTTTTTTGTCTATGAATTAATTATTTGACTTATTCCAAGTATTTTTGTCAAGGTGAATTGTTTATCATGTTTTGGGCTTATTGATTAATTATTTGATCAGTAATTACCTTGTTACTCTAGAAGGATTTGGGAGAGGAGATCTAGGGTTAGAACTAGACATGATAACATGTATGCTTAATTATTTGCATGACGAATAATTAGGGTCGTGAATTGAATTGGAATATCTGTTCACTGCATGTAACAAGTTGGGAATTGGGATTGAAAAAGTTTAATTTAATTTTTTTGCATAGGAATATAGCAAGATTAATTGGATTAAATAGAAGTTAATTGATCACTTGGAAAATGGCTTTTGACACTTGGAATTCCTGTTAACAATTCATTAGGCATAATAATTGGGATAATTGGATAATTAGTTTATAGTTCATAATCGGGGATATTGTAATCTTAACCTTTATTTATTTGAATTCATTTATAAAGCAATTCAGTTTAATTAGTTAATTTAGTTTTCTTAATTAGAAAAATCACGATTTGAGATTGTTTAAATAAAATTACTTTGGTTATGAACTAGTACTTGGTGATTTTTATTAATTAATTCATCAAGGGAATGATACTCTACTTTTAATTTATTACTTGTTGACCGTGTATACTTGCACGTATTCATTGATTGCGAAATCGACCAACAACAGTCATTGGAAATTCCAGAGTGGAAGTAGGAGCATATCATGATGGACTTTGTGGTAGGACTTCCGACTACTCAGAAGGGGTATGATGCGATTTGGGTAATAGTGGACCGATTGATGAAGTCGGCTAACTTTTTGCCAATTAGAATTAAGTAAAACTTAGACCAGTTAGCTAAACTTTATGTTAAAGAAATTATTTCCAGACATGGAGTACCTGTTTCGATTGTGTTAGATCGTGATCAACGATTCACGTCGAACTTTTGGAGGAGTCAAACTTTTATAGTTCGTCAAACCACACTCATGAGTTCAGGAACTTTCCACAGTCATATGAGTTTGAGAACTTATCCTAGTCAGACCTTTGGCGTCCATTCGCTGAGGGGTTCAAAATAATTCATATAATCATGAGTCACGAACGTACCATAAGTATGAGTTTTAAGAACTCGTACTTAACCTGATATTCTCTACTTATAACCTATCCATCTGTTATACACATGAGAAAAGAATCACCTTCTCAACAGGTATATAGCAAATAGCGTGACAAAGACATTTTAATGATTATCAATACCAGAAACTAAGTGGTTGTTACACCAAGTACAATTCAGCTCCCATACGAAGAATCATACAACTTAGCTGCTGACATGTGTCCTCAATTGAAATCCCCACCTAATCTTAACTCCCTTGTCAATACGAATTTCATTCAACTCGTATTCATAATCCTTTCCTGAATCTATACCAATTCATCGTACAACTGACACACAACCTTCTTGCAATAACTTTTCAATCATTCACTTGATCCTTCTCCATACTATAACCTTATCAGATCACAAAGTGATCTCATCGTATATATTACAATTCATTTCTATGCTATGATCATTTTATTTTACGATATCCTATCTCTATACTTTTAGTCTTTTAGACTCTATTTATTCACCACTACTGTTCAACTTTATCATCAGAGTTAGGGAACTATGTATCTTTACAACTCGCCGAGATTTGTCTTTGAATCTTACCGACACACTAACTCTATTTGAGTTAGTACTTATCCTAATCACTGCGGTTATTAGTCTTAGGTATTTCTACCTAAGGTTCATAACCTACAACTTTGATACCAACTTTGAGAGCCCCAAATCCGGGTCCTAAAACACAACGGATCCAGTACAATCATTCTATAACTATTGCGGAAGATATAAACATCAATTGTTTATGCAATAAACTTTATATTTCCCTAAGGTCGAGTAACCTTAACTTATACACAATTAATAAACTATCTAACATATAATATTATTATCATACTATACTATTACATTTTAACTGCACATATAATCCCAAGCTGAACTTGGCTTTGTCCTTTCCTGTATCTAACATATTCGTCTTAATCTGCAATGTTAATCATGATATAGCAAGGGCGAGCAATAGGTTTGCCCAACAAGTTTAAATTTATTTAAGGATATATCATGATGAAACGAATTGAACAATAAGCTGGCTAAAGTTCTATAATATAATTGTGAACTACAGGAACAAATTTTACATAGCTGAACAAACATTGAACATGCACACACACACACACACACACACACACACACACACACACATATATATATATATATATATATATATATATATATATCTGGACTGAATGGTAATTAAGATGATTAGACTTTCATACCTAATGAATACATGTAGTATGCACAGAGTGCGATTTAATAATTCTTAGACATGGCAATCAGAAATGATTAACCAAAAGTATAATTGAATAATACAACTCGAGATCGAGTTAAGAAAAACTTGCATGAACCATTGATTACCGCTATGCAATTTAATAAGATTTGTCTGAAGACCTAATATTAATAATATTTATTTTTAATTTAGAATAATATCATCACAATATTTAAAATAACCTAAACACATTATCACATAATCCTATACGTCTATAACACACATAAGACTTAACCTCAAGTTAAACTTTTACAGTTTGAGTTGAGTTCGGTACAACTCTGACATCCCAACGGCCTAGTCGGACCATTATCGAGTTTAAGTTCAATTAAACTCTGCCTAAACACTTAACAATTATCTTAGATAATTTTATTATCAGTCAAAATAATTTTTCATAAGCTCGTAATAATTTTCAAATAATTACTATCATTTATCATGAATTTTCAATCATTAATATTATATTTATATGATTTAAAATACTTTAATCTCATATATTATAAGTTTTTCTTGAACATATAAGTCAAATACCAATCCATCAACCCAGATTTGGAATCCAACAAGCTGGATTCAAAATCCAGTATCTAGATGGCCAATCCAGCAAAACAAACTACAATCCAGCAAACTGGATATCAAATCCAGTAACTAGATTGCAATCCAGCAAGCTGGATTCAACATATTTTCAATTCAATAAACTATTTTTCAATCCAGCAAGTTGTATTCATCAAATTTTTCAATCCAGCAAGCTGGATTCCATATCCTTTTTACGAAAACACCAAATCAGCTTAATATTTTTCTATCCTTTGTCCAAAGACATACATATATTTCATACAGAAAAAGTATTTTTCTATAATTTTTCAACTTCCTTTAGTATTTTTCAAAAATCATTTTTAGTTCGTAGCTTAAGAAATTAGCCCTATCATGATAAACTCCAGAAATTCTCATCTCTTGACCCTATCTATTAAATATTTATTTGCAATATTAAGTATTTATTGAAATATATAAGTATTTAATGGCAATTTGAGTTGATGTGGTTTAGTTAATTATTTGTTGAATAAATAATTAAGGAGCTAAGAAAATTAATTACTATGAGATTATATACTAATTTAATTTAATAAGTAAGCTAGAGAGCTTATAATGATTAAATGAATTATAGTATTTTAATTAGAATTTGTGATTAAAATAAAGTGTTAGTTGGTTGAATAAAATTATAATTTATGCGACATTGATTTATGTGTTAAAGTAATTTAATAGATTAATATTTTAATTGATTAAATTGATTATTTAATTAAATTAAAGTGTAACAAATAACCTTGCTATAAATGAGTTATTAAAATAAATTAAAAGTGCTTAATTTAGTTTTGCCAAAAATGTCTTAATGCATAATAAGTCTTTAATCTAATGATGTTTTATCAAACAAGGTATAAGGATTAATCCATTTATTTTAATTAGGTTTACCAAACAAGGTGTAAGGGTTAATGGGTTAATTTTTAGTTAACTGGCCAAACAAGCCTTATGGCTTTTGATTTTCAAAATTTTATAACTGATGTCAGTTAAAATCCTATACTTAATATCTATATTATTATTATTATACGTTATATGATAATACGTAAACTAGAGTTGGGAGAAGAGAAACTCAGAAGAAGAAGAAGAAGAAGAACGAGAAGAAGAAAAGATAGAGAACTTGAGGGATTCTAGAGAGTATTTGAGAAAGAAATTGGGAAAAGAAGGTTTAGAATCCAAGATAACTATCATCTTCTTAATCAAAGGTAGGATCATAATCCTTTTATAGTTAGTTTTCCTTTTCTAAAAAGTTCTTTGTAAAAATCTTCATGAATGATAAATTGTTGATTTTATGTGTGTTCATATGATAAACTAGTGTTGTAAAGTTATTTTCATAGGTTATATATGATTATAATCAATGTATGGTGGTTATGTATGTAGTTTGTGAAGAAAACCTTTTTACAGATAGTTTTTGTGAATGAGTATGGGTTAATTTAAAGTAGAAATTGAGGTTAATTAGTTGTTTAGTTGATAAATTGACCATTTAATTTGATAGAGTATGTATAATTATTGATAAAGATACTTTGAATTAATTGTTTTGGTTGAAAAACAAAATTTACAGTGTTGGTTTTCATTGAAATATCAAAAAGTGAGTTTTTATGAAAAATAGTGAAATTGGATGTTTTAAATTTGTTGTTTATGTTGTTGTAAGGGTAGAAACATGTTAGGAGTTCTTGAATTATGTTTACATGAAGTTTTTATATGAATTGCATGTGAATTAGTCTGTTAGAAACGAGCTTGTAGGCCAAAATTGGCTTTTTCTTATATTGTTGCAAAAATTATCGCCAAAAATGCGTGTAGTGATAGTAAGCCTGATGCCTTCAACAATTTCATTTGTGGTCTTTATGGCATTCTCCACATCATGGTAACAACTTGCAACAAGTAGTATAATTATCTCATCGCAATCATCTCTACTACATGCGACGCCAACGTTGTAAACTATGGCAGAAATAATGGTAATTATGGCGAGTATGTAGTTAGAATGGTCCGATGACGATGTACTTTTGTGTATACGAAATTTTAAGAAATGTTATGTGATGATAGTAGGGTATCGTAAAGGTTGATTTTAGTATTTTATATACTATGAATAATTATGTTATTAAAGATTAACTTGTGTTATACCTTGATTATGTGATCAAATAATCAAATATACATGATGAATGTAGTTAGTTAATTTGTAAAGTGGTAGTGACTAACTATGTAAATAGTGTGATGACGTATATATATATATATATATATATATATATATATATATATATATATATATATATATGCACAATACATAGGTATTGTGATTCAAATTGTTCGGTTTAATCTACTTCGACCCTAACAAGGCATGTTTTCTAATCTATTATCTTGTTAATTCAATTATCATTGCTTTCAATTCGATTACAATATAACGATGATTAAAGGTTAGATAACTTTTTATTATGATATTTTATTTAAGTTTAATCCTGTATGGCCAGGTTTTATTATTCAATTTTATTATGATTGGGTAGTTAGAAATGAATGTTTTGATTAAGTGAACACCAAATCATGAGGAAATGAAGTACCAGGATTTGGGGGTGTCACAAGTTGGTATCAAAGCTTTAGGTTATGAATCTTAGGTGGGGAAAAAGCCTTAGGAAGTAACCTTTGAAAAGATAGTGGAGATAACTTTTATCGAGTTTTAAGGAAAAAGTAATAAATTACTTATGTGCTTATGTGTTTATAGTTTATGTACTCGTGAGTGTCGAGTAGAAATGATTAATAATTAAAACTTTGTTGTCAGGATGACGAATGTCGGGGAATCCAGTCAGGCTAGGGAAGAGGGACCTCAAATGCCTATTGAGGAGGAGCCTCGCGACATTCAGGTAGTTTGGGAGCAACTACTGCCACAGGAGTCAGCCCCGTTGGTCACAATAGTTGAAGATGAGGATGATGACGTGGAAACAGATGTGGAGGATCCCATTGAGTTACCATAGGAGGATGAGGATGATGAGGACGAGGAGACTCCACTAACCTCGATGGCTGCTCGTATGTATGATGAAGTCTACGACTATAACGTGGAACTTCAGGACACAGTTGAGGAGTTGCAGGAGATAGTAGCTGAACAACAGACTGCAATGACATAGAAGGATGACGATATCCAGGATCGAGATGAACCTCTAACTAATGTTGAAGAGAAGTTGATGCAGACTGAATGAGAGAAGGAACAATTGATCGAGATGGTCGTGGAATTGAAGAACAAGCTAAAGGAAGAAGTACCAAGAGTGCGAGAGCTGAAGATGCATACGAGGAAGCTTATCAACGAACTGGAAGAGCAGTCAGGGACGCACAAGCAAAAAGGATGAAGATGGAAGAGATGGATAAAGTATTCAATACCGTGATTAATCGAGCTCAAGATCGGGTCATGGGTTATCTAATTCAGTTCGAGACTCTGCCATCATACGTGTTAGATCGCCGAACAATGTTCCGAGTTATGGAAGAAGAGCGTCGAAAGGCTACAGAGTATCTTAATAGATCATCGTAGGAAATGTTCCTGTAATGCACGTAATAAGTATTAAATAATGGGTAAATCCCTAGTGTTAAGTTACCATGGGATATGATAATAATGATGTTGTCCTATAACTTTTGTAGTTCAGGAAAGGAATGTAAATAGCAGTGATGCTATTGTTTTTATGTTTTTCGAAGTAATGATGAATAAATAAAAGTTATTATTTTATTCAAAGTGTTATGTGGTTATTTCTTTTATGGAGGAAAGTTATTTAGAAAATACTTAAAGAAGTTGAGTAATAGTCTAATAGATGTTTTGTTTTAACAAAAAATGCCTCCCAGACGTGAACCACCCCGACAGAGAACCAATGAGAGAACTAACAATAATGATGTTGAAGATAATCCCGTCCAACAACTAGTGACACTACTAACAGGATCCTTGCAGAATCAACCACAAAACCATGGTACAACATTTAAGGATTTCAAGGCGGTTGGACCACCTGAATTCCGTGGGTCCATGAATCCAGTCGAAGCACGAACCTGGATTTAGAAATAAAGGTATTCGATGTTGTAGGGTAGGGAATGACCAGAAGTCTGCTTTCGCAACATTCATGTTGAAAGCAGAAGCTAGTTATTGGTGGCAGGCCAATAAAACTCGTGAAGGGCCAGGAGTGATGACCTGGGATAGGTTCAAGGAGTTGTTCTTCGAGACTTATTTTCCGGAAAGTTCGAAGAGTCAGTCAGAAGTGCAGTTTCTGGAATTAAAGCAGGGAACGATGACGGTATCTGAGTATGCCGCGAAATTCAACGAATTGGCGAGGTTTGCGCCATATCGTCAAGATGCATGAAGACGGCGTAAAGCGAAGAGATTTGAAACGAGGATCAAGCCTCAGTCATCTGATGAGGGTTTCCTGTTCCACATTGAAGACGCGTTTGCGAGGTGATGGATTAGGCGTTACTACCAAGGTTGAGACGAGGCAGTGTCAAAATTCAATCAAGAACAGAAGAAGAAGAATGAGAATGAGATTAAGAATGGAGGTGGTGGTGGTGGAAACAACAACAACAGTTTGAAAAGGAAGTGGAATGGAAACATGGGTGTGGGAAACCAGCAGGGTAACCAGCAAAACAAAAAGTTTGAAGCATGTGCGACATACGAGAAATTTCACAAGGGTGCGTGCTTGATGGGGAAATGAGTTTGCTTCAATTGTGGCCAGGAGGGTCACATCGCCCCAAATTGCACTCAACCAAAGAAGAATGCGTGCTTCACGTGCGGATCCAAGGATCACTTTGCTCGTGAATGCCCTAAGAAGAAGGATGGAGTGACTACCAGAAGCAATGGAGGTAACAATGGAGGTACATGGGCCATTACAAGACCTGCATCATCAAACAAACCCACATCTAGAACCTTCAACATGACTGTGCAAGATGTTGTGCAATCAAAAGATGTGTTGTCAGGTATTATCCCAATCAATGATATTAATGCATATGTATTATTTGATTCGGGTGCTACTTACTCGTTTATATCTGATGAATTTGCTAAGAGGTTAGAATTGCCTAGAGAAGAACTGAATTTTCCTTTGAACATAGAAATTGCGAATAAGAAAGTAATCCCTGTTAGAGTCGTATACAAGAACTGTAGGGTGAACATTAAGGAGAATATCTTTATGGTAGATTTGATTCCGATTAGACTTAGAGAGTTTGATGTTATTTTGGGAATGGATTGGCTGTTCAAATATAGAGCGGTAATTGATTGCCAAAAGAAGTGTGAAAACTTTATGACTCCATCAAAGGTAGTATTCTATGGTAGCAAGTCGCCTAGATAGATGAAATGTCTGATGACTATGCAGGCCAAGAAATTGTTAAGTCAAGGTTGTGTGGGCTATTTAGCTTAATAGTCGATACTCAGAAGAAGAATGTAAAACTGGAAGAAATACCAGTAGTGAGGGAATTCGAAGATGTTTTTCACGAGGATTTGCTAGGACTTCTGCCTAACAGAGAAATTGAGTTCGTGATCGACTTAGCACCGGGAACAACACAGATATCGAAGGCCCCGTACAGAATGGCTCCGGTAGAAATGAAGGAACAGATGGTACAGTTGCAAGAGTTGCTGGACAAGAAATATATTCAACCAAGCGTATCGCCGTGGGGAGCGCCAGAAGTTTTATTCATGAAGAAGAAGGATGGATCAATGCGTCTTTGCATTGATTATAGGGAGTTAAACAAAGTCACTATTAAAAACAAATACCCATTGCCAAGAATAGATGACTTGTTTGACCAATTGAAGGGTGCTAAATACTTTTCGAAAATAGATTTGAGAAGTGGGTACCACCAGTTGAAAGTGAGGAAGGAGGATATACCACGAACGACATTCAGAACTCGATATGGACATTACGAGTTTCTGGTGATGTCTTTTGGTATAACCAATGCACCTGCTGCATTCATGGATTTGATGAATAGGGTGTTTAAACCATTCTTAGACAAGTTTGTAGTGGTATTCATCGATGACATTCTAGTGTATTCCAAAACTCAAGAAGAACATGTGGAACACTTACGTTTGACATTGGAAACACTAAGAAAGGAAAACTTGTATGCAAAATTCTCTAAGTGCAAATTTTGGCTCGACCGTGTACAATTTTTGGGGCATGTGATTGACAAAGATGGGATTTCAGTGGATCCGTCAAAAGTGGAAGCTGTGATCATTTGGGAACAACCAAGAACACCATCAGAAGTGAGGAGTTTCTTGGGACTGGCTGGTTATTATAGAAGATTTATTCAAGATTTTTCTAAGATAGCCACTCCGCTAACAAATTTGATAAGGAAAGTCAGTAAAATTAGTTTGAATGAGAAATGTGAAGAGTTTCAAGATTTGAAGAAGAAGTTAAGTGTAATCACTTGTGTTGGCATTACCAGATAATACAGGAAATTTTGTGGTGTATAGTGATGCCTCACACGAACGGCTGGGTTGTGTTCTTATGCAGAACGAAAAAGTTATTACGTATGCATCAAGACAACTGAAGGATTATGAGAAAGGGTATCCGACTCATGATTTGGTATTGGCTGCAGTTGCATTTGCTCTAAAGATATGGAGACACTATCTTTATGGAGAGAAATATGAGATCTACACAGACCACAAAAGTCTGAAGTATATTTTCACTCAAAAGGATTTGAACATACGTCAAAGAAGATGGATGGAATTGATAAAAGATTATGATTGTGAGATCTTTTATCATCCGGGCAAAGCAAATGTGGTTGCAGATGCTTTAAGCAGGAAAGGTCGGGAAAAGTTGATGCTGATAACAACTCAGGAGGAGCTCATTTTAGCAATGACAAAACCGGAGTTGGAAATCAAATTTCCAAAAGAATCTGATGAACAACTATTCCAGATAGAAGCTAGTCCAACTTTAGTGGACAAAGTGAAGGATGCTCAACTACAAGATGAAGAATGTGGGAAAATCAAAGAGAATCTGATTGAGGGTAGTGATGTAAAATATAAGATCAATACCGAAGGACTACTACGGTTTGAGGGAAGAATCTGGGTTCCAGCAACACCAGAGCTGAAAGAATAAATTTTGACCGAAGCTCATAGCTCAAGATATTCAATTCATCTAGGAAGCACAAAAATGTATCAAGATTTGCGCCGACATTTTTGGTGGCCAAATATGAAAAGGGACGTTGCAGAATGCGTAGCGAAATGCTTGACATATCAAAGAGTAAAAGTCGAACATCAAAGACCTAGCGGATTACTCCAACCGTTGGAAATACCGGAATGGAAGTGGGAACACATCACGATGGATTTTGTGGTGGGTCTTCCAACTACTCAGAGGGGATGCGATGCGATTTGGATGATAGTGGATAGACTAACGAAATCAGCGCACTTTCTACCAACAAAAAGATTAGATTCAATCTTGATCAGTTGGCAAGATTGTATATTAAAGAGATCGTTTCGAGGCATGGAGTGCCAGTATCAATCATGTCCGATAGAGATCCGCGATTCACGCCAAATTTCTGGAAGAGACTACAAGAATACATGGGGACACACTTGCGAATGAGTACTGCTTATCATCCACAAATAGATGGCCAAAGCGAACAAACAATTCAGACATTAGAAGATATGCTAAGAGCATGTGTCATGGACTTTAAAGGAAGCTGGGAAGAATAATTACCGTTGGTGGAATTTTCTTACAACAACAGTTATCACGCGAGCATCGGCATGCCACCTTACGAGGCATTGTACAGCAGAAAGTGCAAAACTCCACTATGCTGGGATGAAGTCGGTGAACGCCAACTGTTAGGACCAGAACTGGTATAACAAACTGCTGACGTTGTCAAACTCATCAGGACAAGATTGGTAGCAGCCCAAGACATACAGAAAAAGTATGTTGATCAACACAGACAAGATTGTGCATTCGAAGTATGAACTTTTGTATTCCTAAAAGTTTCTCCTTGGAAGGGGAAAATTCATTTCGATAAAAAGGGAAAGCTAAGCCCGAGGTTTATTGGACCCTTTGAAGTGTTGCGAAGAGTGGGAGAAGTGGCTTACGAGGTAGCTCTACCTCCAAAATTGGAAAACATTCACAATGTTTTTCACATTTCGGTGTTACGATCGTATAAACTCGACTACAAACACGTGATCGAGTACGAACCATTGCAGTTCGAGAAAGATTTGTCTTATGAAGAGGTTCCTATCCAGATAGTCGACAGGAAAGAACAAGTGCTCAGGAATAAAGTGATACCTTCTGTGAATGTGATATGGAGGAACCACAACGCTGAAGAAGCTACGTGGGAACTCGAAGAGAAAATGTTGATAGAGTACCCTGAGTTATTTGTTTAATCTGTTTCTTCGATTCTGGGGACAGAATCTTTGTAAGTAGGGAAGAATGTAACGAATGATTTGATTGAGTTGTGATTCTGAGGACAAAATGCTTGTAAGGAGGGAATGATGTAACATTCCAGAATTTTAAAGTCTAATATTAAATATTTATTGATATATATAAGTATTTAATGGATATATTTATTTGTTGAATAAATAATTAAATATTAAATATTTATTTGCAATATTAAGTATTTATTGAATTATATAAGTATTTAATGGCAATTTGAGTTAATGTGGTTTAGTTAATTATTTGTTGAATAAATAATTAAGGAGCTAAGAAAATTAATTGCTATGAGATTATATACTAATTTAATTTAATAAGTAAGCTAGAGAGCTTATAATGATTAAATGAATTATAATATTTTAATTGGAATTTGTGATTAAAATAAAGTGTTAGTTGGTTGAATAAAATTATAATTTATGTGACATTGATTTATGTATTAAAGTAATTTAATAGATTAATATTTTAATTGATTAAATTGATTATTTAATTAAATTAAAGTGTGACAAATAACCTTGCTATAAAGGAGTTATTAAAATAAATTAAAAGAGTTTAATTTAGTTTTGCCAAAAATGTCTTAATGCATAATTAGTCTTTAATCTAATAATGTTTTATCAAACAATGTATCAGGATTAATCCATTTGTTTTAATTAGGTTTACCAAACAAGGTATAAGGGTTAATAGGTTAATTTTTAGTTAACTAGCCAAACAAGCCTTATGGCTTTTGATTTTCAAAATTTTATAATTGATGTCACTTAAAATCCTATACTTAATATCTATATTATTATTATTATACGTTATATGATAATACGTAAACTAGAGTTGGGAGAAGAGAAACTCAGAAGAAGAAGAAGAAGAAAGAGAAGAAGAAAAGATAGAGAACTTGAGGGATTCTAGAGAGTATTTGAGAAAGAAATTGGGAAAAGAAGGTTTAGAATCCAAGATAACTATCATCTTCTTAATCAAAGGTAGGATCATAATCCTTTTATAGTTAGTTTTCCTTTTCTAAAAAGTTCTTTGTAAAAATCTTCATGAATGATAAATTGTTGATTTTATGTGTGTTCAAATGATAAACTAGTGTTGTAAAGTTATTTTCATAGGTTATATATGATTATAATCAATGTATGGTGGTTATGTATGTATTTTGTGAAGAAAACCTTTTTACAAAGAGTTTTTGTGAATGAGTATGGATTAATTTAAAGTAGAAATTGAGGGTTAATTAGTTGTTTAGTTGATAAATTGACCATTTAATTTGATAGAGTATGTATAATTATTAATAAAGATACTTTGAATTAATTGTTTTGGTTGAAAAACAAAATTTACAGTGTTGGTTTTAATTGAAATATCAAAAAGTGAGTTTTTATCAAAAATAGTGAAATTGGATGTTTTAAATTTTTTGTGTATGTTGTTGTATGGGTAGAAACATGTTAGGAGTTCTTGAATTATGTTTACATGAAGTTTTTGTATGAATTGCATGTGAATTAGTCTGTTAGAAATGAGCTTGTAGGCCAAAATTTGCTTTTTCTTATATTGTTGCCAAAGTCGTCAATTGAAACTACTGAAGAAGGCGTCAGTACACGTATTGATTCATTCATTTATGGTGTCAAGAAGATTATCGCCATACCTTGTATAACAACAATAGTATATAATTATCGCACATGCCATTCATGACTATCTCCATGCCGCAATACGACCCACAATGTAAATGTATGCCGCATGATGCGAGTTAGCAGAATGGTCTTCTGATTGTACTTTTTGTACACAAAATTTTAAGAAATGTTATGTGATGATAGTAGGACTGTAAAAGGTTGATTTTAGTATTTCTATACTATGAATAATTATGTTATTAAAGATTAACTTGTGTTATAACTTGATTATGTGATCAAATAATCAAATATACACGATGAATGTTGTTAGTTAAGTTGTAAAGTGGTAGTGACTAACTATGTCATGATGACGTATATATATATATATATATATATATATATATATATATATATATATATATAGGTATTGTGATTCAATTGTTCTATTTAATCTACGAACAAGGCAAGTGTTCTAATCTATTATCTTGTTAATTCAATTCTCGCTTTTCAATTCGATTACAATATAACGATGTAAGTTATTCTGGAGCAAGTTATTCTTGTATTTAACTTGTTGTTTAGCATGCACAACTATATATACTAATGTCGAACATTTCTATCGTTCAAATTGCTATGCATGCTTAGTATTCAATTCTAATTAACATTGACTTAGTATTGTTCAAGCAAGGTATGCTATAGTTATTCGAATTGTATGCTATTAGATTATTCCTAAAGCATGACTTTAGTTTACTATGATTGATTCAATCACAATTATTTTATAGTATAGTGTTATTGGTTTTATTCAACTACTCTTTAGTTGATGTTCGTTGAATTCCAAATTACCTTGAAAGCTTATCCAAACCAAACTTCCTTTGGTACGGACTTATACTCTAAATACTGAGATGAACAACCCTATTGTTATGATTAGGGGTTAACTTATGCATAGCGTTAAAATATTTGTGCACAATACATTATACGAAGGGCTGATCCCCCTAAGTAGGAGGTCCTTATAGTCTTATGACTGTTAAAGTTGGAGTTGAAAGATTACTTGCAACTGTGGACGTAGTTCATGGTCTTACGACCCTCAGTGATGTATATTTTCCATATTTTGGAATTTTAGTTTCTGATTATTGTTGATAGAGTACTATTCACTTTTGATGAGCCTATTTCGACAATTATTATTGTTATACTCTTGTTGATTCCATATTATATCCAGTGAGCAATTATTTTGCTCACTCTTGCATATTACAAACTCATTACAGCTAAAGAAGAGAAGGTAGGTGAACCTTCGACTAGCAAAGGAAAAGGAAAAATGTACAAGTGATGAAGACTTGTAATTTTTACTTTGATTAAGATGTTAGACTTTTATTTTGATAATCTTAGACTTTGTTTTTAAAGACGTTATTTAATGTTGTTCACATTTGAATGATGATTAAAGGTTAGCTAACCTGGGATATTTTTATTTAAGTTTAATCCTGTATGGGCAGGTTTTATTATTCAATTTTATTATGATTAGGTAGTTAGAAATGAATGTTTTGATTAAGTGAATACCAAATCTTGAGGAAATGAAGTACTAAGAGTTGGGGGTGTCACATGCCGTCATTATATGACTTTGTCATAACACATCATACAATAGTGGAACAACAATTTTAGATCAAATTCAACACTAAGTATTCCTGCATTTACAACTCCATTAACTTTTTATCATCTCTGCACCAGGTTACATGGTACATAAGCGATAAATAAAATATATTTTGATATTTCAAATCATTATCGTCTAGCTGAAATAAGTAGCATAGACTATACTTTAAATCATTCACAAATCATTACAAATCTATTTTATTACCTCAACAGGTAACGATGTGTCGGTGCCCCGAAGTTCACTCATACATAATGGTCACCCAGAGTGGAGAATTAAAGTTTAGTTTTTTTAAAAGCACATAGTGCGTATTTAACTTGATGTCAAAAAAATATCTAGTCTAGCATAGCTAGAAGATTTGGAAAACTTATATATCCACTAATAATTAATTGCTTAGTAATCTAACTTAATACACACAAATATTCCCAGTTCGTCTAACCACACTCATGAGTTCAGGAACTTTCCACAGTCATATGAGTTTAAGAACTTGTCCTAGTCAGACATTTGGCGTCCATTCGTTGAGGGGTTCATAAACAATTCATATAATCATAAGTCACGAACGTACCATAAGTATGAGTTTTAAGAACTCGTACTTAACCTGATATTCTCTACTTATAATATATCCATCTATTATACACCTGAGAAAAGAATCACCTTCTCAACGGATATATATAGCAAATAGCGCGACACAGACATTTCAATGATTATCAATGCCAAAAACTAAGTGGTTGTTACATCAAGTACAATTCAGCTCCCATACGAAGAATCATACAACTTAGCTGCTGACATGTGTCCTCAATTGAAATCCCCACCTAATCTTAACTCCATTCTCAATACGAATTTCATTCAACTCGTATTCATAATCCTTTCCTAAATCTGTACCAATTCATCATACAACTGACACACAACATTTTTGCTATAACTTTTCAATCATTCACTTGATCCTTCTCCATACTATAACCTTATCAGATCACAGAGTGATCTCATCGTATATATTATGATTCATTTCTATACTATGATCATTTTATTTTACGATCTCCTATCTCTATACTTTTAGTCTTTTAGACTCTTTCTATTCACCACTACTGTTCAACTTTATTATCAGAGTTAGGGAACTCTGTATCTTTATAACTCGCCGAGATTCGTCTTTGAATCTTACCGACACACTAACTCTATTTGAGTTAGTACTTATCCTAATAGATGCGGTTATTAGTCTCAGGTATTTCTACTTAAGGTTCATAACCTACAACTTTGATACCAACTGTGAGAGCCCCAAATCCGGGTCCTAAAACACCACGGATATAGTACAATCATTCTATAACTATTTCGGAAGATATAAACATCAATTGTTTATACAATAAACTTTACACACTATTTCCCCAAGGTCGATTAACCTTAACTTATACACAATTCATAAACTATCTAACATATAATGTTATTATAATACTATACTATTACATTTTAACTGCACACATAATCCCAAGCTGAACTTGGCTTTGTCTTTTCCTGTATCTGACGTATTCGTCTTAACCTGCAATGTTAATCATGATATAGCAAAGGTGAGCAATAGGTTTGTCCTGCAAGTTTAAATTTATTTAAGGATATATCATGATGGAAAAAATTGAACAATAAGCTTGTTAAAGTTCTACAATATAATTGTAAACTAGCAGGAATAAATTTTACATAGCTGAACAAACATTGAACATGAATATATATATATATATGGACTTAATGGTAATTAAGATGATCAGCCTTTCATACCTGATGAATACATGCAGTATGCACAGAGTGCGATTTAATAATTCTTAGACATGGCAATCAGAAATGATTAACCACAGGTATAATTGAATAATACAACTCAAGGTCGAGTTAAGAAAAACTTGCATGAACTGTTGATTACCGCTATGCAATTTAATAAGCTTTGTCTGAACACCTAATATTAATAATATTTATTTTTAAGTTAGAATAATATCATCACAATATTTAAAATAACCTAAACACATTATCACATAATCCTATACGTCTATAACACACATAAGACTTAACCTCAAGTCAAATTTTTACAGTCTGAGTCGAGTTCGGTACAAATCTGACATCCCGACGGCCTAGTCGGACCATTATCGAGTTTAAGTTCAATTAAACTCTGCCTAAACACTTAACAATTATCTTAGATAATTTTATTATCAATCAAAATAATTTTTCATAAGCTCGTAATAATTTTCATATAATTATTATCATTTATCATGAATTCTCCATCATTAATACTATATTTATATGATTTAAACTACTTTAATCTCATATATTACAAGTTTTTCTTGAATATATAAGTTAAATACCAATCCAGCAACCCAGATTTGGAATCCAGCAAGTTGGATTCAAAATCCAGTATCTAGATGGCCAATCCAGCAAAATAAACTGCAATCCAGCAAACTAGATATCAAATTCAGTAACTAGATTGTAATCCAGCAAGCTGGATTCAACATATTTTCAATTCAGTAAACTGGTTTTCAATCCAGCAAGTTGTATTCATCAGATTTTTTAATCCAACAATCTGGATTCCATATCCTTTTTACGAAAACACCAAATCAGCTTATTATTTTTCTATCCTTTGTCCAAACACATATACATATATTTCATACACAAAAAGTATTTTTCCATAATTTTCCAACTTCCTTTAGTATTTTTCAAAAAACATTTTTAGTGCGTAGCTTAAGAAATTAGCCTTATCATGCTCAACTCCAGAAATTCCCATCTCGTGACAAAATCTTGTACGTGTTAACGTGAGCCTCCAGTTTAAATTTTGTGGCCATCGGAGTTATATAACTCCGGTTATAGCAATTTTTGTCTGAAAAACTCAAATATTGAAACTGTCATAACTTTGTCATTTTAAGTCAGAATGAGCTCATTTTTGGACATGATGTACTTAATACCATATATTTTTATGTCCCAAAAAGCCAGAATTTGTCTCACAAATTAAGTTGCCGAAACAGCCCCTGGAAAGTTCTTGGCAGTTGCAAATTTGGAAAAACAAGTTTTTCGTACTTTGTTAAAAATAATCCATACGAAAATCTACTACTTCTTTTTCAGTTATTTCACTTGTAGATGTTAGAAAACTTATCATATTATCCTCCCAAATGTTTCCATAATTTTTAAATGTCAGAAAAAGGACGAAATCGCTTTACCCTTGACCGGCCCTAAACGAAGGTGTTATTCCTTAAAAGACACAAATTGTTGTTTTATTAAATCAAATCACTACTGAATTTGTGTACTCAACATTTTTGAATGATACCACTTGGGTTTAGTAGATAACTTACATATCTAGAACCTCTCTTTGACGGATCGCACAAAGAAAGTGTAGATCAAAACAGTGGAAAATTCAAAGTACATAGAAATTTTAGGGTTTATAGACTAGAAAAATCACTTTTCTTTACTTTTGATTTCCAACTAAAACAACATCCAATATGGGTATATCTAAACATGAAAAACTCATTAACAATTATATTCATGGTTTTTAAGTTTAGAAACATAGACGCATGATTTGAATTTAAACACCCAAATAAATTGTATAAACTAAGTTATTAGGGTGTAGTTATTATACCTATTTCTTGTGTTATCTTCCTTCTTCAAAATATGAGATTAACTTTGGGATGTATGAGAAAAATTTTCCTCCCCTTCCTCTCAAGTGGCTGCCGAAAATGGGCTCCTCCTCTCTCTCTCTCTCTCAATTTTCTTTCTTTCTCTCTTTTTCTTTTTATCTTCTCTCTCTATTTTTCTTTCCTTATCTATTTAGAATGAGATGGAAAAAATTTATTTGCAAAATAGATGAGAGATATTTATAGTAGGGGAAATGCATATATATAACATATGTATGTATATATAAGATCTCCCAAATTTCTTACATATCTCTTTCATATCTTTCCATATCTCTTTCATATCTTTCTATATCTCTGTCACATCTTTCCATATCTCTTTCACATCTTTCCAATCCTTATCTCTTTACTTTCACACTTAGTTAAGAATGTTGGCAAAATAAAATGGCGACATATGGCTAGAGTTGTTGGAACAAATATTGCCAAATGAATTAACCACGTGCTTAATTACAATCTCCATCAAATCTCTTCCTTCCTCTCCTTGTAAAAATCCTGCTAAGTGGCCTTATCTTGCCCAAGTTTGATTTATTTTTTTTAATTCCTTATTTAGCTTTACTAAATGTCTAAAAAGTCCCTCTTCAATTGGCTAAAAGATTGGGCTTTAATTAAATTCTTTTGGACTAATAAATTAATTACTTGGGCCATGAAATTTACATAGTTCAATACTTTTAATTCTTATCCACCCCAAATCATTTAATTAGGGGTTTCATTTTCTCAATTATAATTTAAATCCTTACTCATGCACATTTAATTTCTTAACCCAATTATACTTGTTATACTTAGATTATAAAATTAACTAATTGAGATGTATAAAATAAATCTCTTGGGATTATTATATATTATAACTACTATTATTCTCCCATACCATAACTTTTAAGTTATTCAATTTTTCATTCCTAATATATAATTAGATTACCTTAGTTTCCTTTATTTGTTTATATAATAAATAAATATAAACTATCGCATAATATTCATATTCACTTACTCTCATAATAATTAAATAAATTATGACATGTTCCACAATTCCCTTAGATTAGGACACTAGTATATATTTAATTACTAGGACCACTAAATAACGATAACCATTTAGGTTATTTAATTCTCATACCATATTTAAATAACTTATTCAAGTTATACAGTTTATATTGTATAATTAAATTTAATTTCCTCATCCTCTCCATAAATTGTTTTCATATAATATCATGTACACATAACATATACACATATACACTTAATCCTGAATAATTCTCCAGAAAATTTTTTAAATCCACAAAATTCCTTCTCGGAAATCTTGAATTCATTCACTTATTTTATGATTAAGTTTAGTATTTAACCTTAATTCAATATTTTAAGATTTTATAAATATCCAAATTCTCGGGTTGTCACAGAAGTAACTTAATTGCATATGAACGTAAGAATGACATAACGGAAAGCCTAAACCAATAATAACAAATCTAATTCGTAATTAGATTGAGAAGAAAGGTAAGATTCTTTAGGAACCATGTATGTTATTTATGACCTAATGTGTTATGTGATGTTATCATCTACTGTAGAGACTTAAGGACTTAAAGTGCACATGTTATAACTGTAGCAGGCGCTAAAGGCAAGTGTTCTAACCCTTGTTTCAGTTCAATCTGGGAAAGCTTTGTGATTCATGTATTCTTATGCATGAGTTAATGTCTGCTGAAGTCAAAGCCAATTCTTTTGGCTAGACTTACGATATGTGGATTTCTTATAATCTATCAATGTATTGTCAGTATTTTGCCAAACTATGTTGGTGTAGTTTTCAAATGAAGACTAAGTGTGCTAAATTGTTTTGTCGTCAAACGACAGGCACGTGAGGTTGCCACAACTTAAACGTATATACGTTTAATGAATGTAGTGTTGATCAACATAGAGTACTATAGGCTTATCACCTAGACGTGCTCGTAAGCTATGTCGGACTTACGAACTTCGTGTCGGGATGTCCTTTTTAAAGAACTTATGAAATGCTCATGGTCTTACACCGGAATTGATGTTTTACTAAATATTGTTGTTGTAAAACGTTTTGAATGAAAAGAAGTGCTATTTTGAATTATCGATAATACTTCATAACTATTGTTCAGTTATTGAAGATATACGATTCCAATGTTTCAAGCATGCTATTTTACTAGAAATGGTATCGTAAAGCACCGAGTTCGGGTTTCATGTACCCGAGTTTGGGGGCATTACAAGTTGGTATCAGAGCTTTAGGGTTTAAAACCTTAGGTGGGACAAACCTTAGGCTATAACCTTTAGGACAGAAGGAAACGTCGAAAATATAAACAACTCATTTAGAGTTTAAAAGGAGATGAATTGAATAAATTCATCGTTAAACAAAATAAAAGATAACTTGTATAAAATTATCAATTGCTGTGTGTATATACTACATGTTAATCAAGATAGTTTGGTGTAGATGTCAGATAGAAAGAATTAGGATACCTGTAGACATTCAAAATTTTATATACTGCTGTCACTAACATTGCATAAGGACAGTTTTGTCTTTTAAGAGGGAACCCTGAAAGACAATCCATATCCATTCCAGATAATACTGGAAGTTCAGCATCAACCCCAGAATGCACAATGGGAGTAACAATACCAACCTCAGATATAACCCCGAGGCGTACAGATCCAATACTGGAACACACACTAGAGAAGACCGATTAATCTCGGAGATAAGCCCAAGGTATCCAGTCTCAGTCCCAATCATGGGAATAGCCACCAACCTTGGATCACCCTAAGGAATGCAGTTTCAGCGATAACCCCAGAAATGCTTGTTTCAAATGCAACTAGCTTCAATCTCGGCTCTCACAACGGGATACTCCTTACCAACCCAGAGATAACATCGGGAGGACATGCACACCTAAGACATGACATTGAGGACCTTCAACAATTGCAGCAGTCCAATCTTAGGGAAGCCCTGAGCAACGTCTGCTTTATCAGCCCAAACCGACGATAACACCGGTGAGGGGCAACATCGTCATCTCGCCAACGCGATGCCACGCCACGTCATCTCAACATTTCATACACACATCTCTACACAACGATGTCCCACAAGAATCAAGGAGAACCAATCCCGAGTGACTATTGTACGGGGTAACGGATAAAATTTGAAGCTTGAAGACCGGAGGGCATCATCCCATCTTCAATGACTTCGTACAAACTCTAATCCCATGCCATTGTACAACTCTCGACAACGGCGGTCCGAAATAGGTCATGTATACCTCAATCGGATGCCCGGATTGCACTTTTGAAAAGTTCAAGCGGACATTATAGTGCCTGAGTGCACGTACTACGAAACGACCCGACCCAAAAAACCCGGGGCAACCCGGGTAGCCTCTGGTACACCTGCAACTTAGCCGCAGGTATACCTGGGGCTCCACCCTCTATAAATAGAGGGCTTGGGGTGGCTATTTTGCAAGAGAAAACGGCGAGGAAGCCCTGCCCAATTTGCTCTGTACTCACCCCATATGGAGTACTTTCTTATTTTAAACACATGTGAGCTCATATATAGCTACTTTTGTACCTACAAAAGCCAGTGTTTACCCACTTTAAAGATATAGAAGTCTTCTTTGGCAGTCCACTGTAAGTCTTCTCACACACTTTAAAGTCTTTCTCTTCATCTTTGCACACACCCTTCTTCACGTTGAGAGTCGTGTTATACAGGTTTTTGCGGACTTCATCCCGCGGTTTTATTTCGGTTTTATATACATATATATATATATATATATATATATATATTTATATCTCGACTAACATTATCGAGTTATGCCTCGATTGAGCCTGAACTTGATGCCCGAGCATTTATTTGTTTTTATATATATTTATATATATATATATGAATCGTAATGTCGAACTTTGTTCGATGAGCACGATTTCTTGCGAGCGTTTATTTGCTTATATATATATATATATATATATATATATATATATATATATATATATATATATATATATATAGCAAGGATCGAGAGCATAAGTCTTAAATAACATAATTCCTTAAATAGCATAATTCCTTAAAACGACGTCGTTTTGGAGTGACCGCGAGTGGCATTTTTGAAAATAAAAGAAAAATAAGTGGGACCACTCACTTTTAAGCCACGCTTTAATCATGCCTTGGGGAACTTTTTGCTATAGACGGTTGTCATTCGGCCTTATCAATGCCGGAGCCACCTATCAACGAGCTATGATGTCTCTTTTCCACGACTTAATGCACAAAGAGATCGAGATCTACGTGGATGACATCATTGTCAAGTCCCGGAAGGAGGATGACCATCTAGACCATCTCAGAATGTTGTTCAACAGGTTGCGTAAGTACAACTTGAAGTTGAATCCAGCTAAATGCGCCTTTGGCATTAAATCAGGCAAGTTGCTAGGATTTCTAGTTTGCCACAAAGGAATTGAGCTGGATCCTGCCAAAATCCAGGCCATTATAGAAAGCCCATTCCTCGAAAAAAAGGAAATACGGGGATTTTTAGGAAGAATCAACTTCATTAGCAGGTTTATCTCTCAACTCACGGCAACCTGTGAGACAATCTTCAAGCTGTTAAGGAAGAACTTCTCCATGAAATGGAATGATGAGTGTTAAAATGCCTTCCTCATAATTAAGAAATAGCTAGTTAAAGCTCATGTATTGGTACCACCCAGGGATGATGTTCCCATGTTCATGTACTTGTCCATAAGTGACAATGCCATGGGCTGCATGCTGGGACAGAAGGACGATAGAGGCCAAGAACGAGCTATCTATTACCTCAGCAAAAGATTCAGCAACAATGAACACAAGTACACTTTGATTGAGAAGACTTGTTGTGCTTTAGCATGGGCTTCCATGAGGTTACAACATTACCTTCATGGTCACACAACCCATCTCATATCCCGCGTGGATCCTCTCAAATACGTGTTCAATAAACCCATGTTAAATTATCGGTTGTCCAGATGGCAGTTGATCCTACAACAATTTGACATCGTATATGTGACTCAAAAGTCCATCACAGGTCAAGGAATTGCGGATCAACTGGTCGCCACACTATCAGGGGTATTTCAAACCTTTTGAGACATATTTCCCCGATGAAGGAGTAATGACAGTTCAGCAATACCATCAGTACGATATGCGCCAATTATGGAAGATGTATTTTGATGGAGCAGTTAATATGGAAGGTTCTGGAGCTGGAGCAGTTATAGTATCTGGTACGGGGGAGCAGTATCTCGTCGCCGTCAAATTATAGTTTTTCAGCAACAACAACACAGCTGAGTATGAAGGCTGTCTTATAGGGCTAAAACTTGCTCGATCAATGTGCATCAGGCGGTTGACTGTCTTTGGAGATTCAGAGTTGGTAATCAGACAATCCACCAGAATCTATCAAACCAAGGAACTACATTTGCTGCCCTACCATCGGCAAGTTTTACAGATGGTTGTGGAGTTCGAAGAAATCTTCTTTCTACACATTCCTCGTAATAGGAATGACTTTGCGGACGCATTAACAACTTTGGCCTCCTTAATTCACATATCAGATAAGGAACACTTGCCAAACGTCACAATTTCCCTGCACAAGGCCCCAACCTATGGGAATTACGTTAGAGAAGTATGGGATGAGCTACCTCCCACCCAACATCCTTGGTTTCAGCATATCAAGGAATATCTACGAGATAGATTTACACCCGCGAAAGCGAGCCCAACTGAGAAAAGGCGGATCTATCGACTTGCTATGAAATTCTACCTGAGTGGAGATGCGCTCTACAAAAGAGATGCGGGACTAGGTCTCCTCATATGTTTAGACAAAGATCCCAAAGGCTTATGGATGAAATCTATGGTGGAGTCTATGGCCCCCACATGAGTGGCCCACTCCTTGTCAAGAAAGTCCTCAGGACAAGACATTATTGGCTATCTCTCAAAGCTGATTGCAATGACCACGTTAGGAGATGCTATCAGTGCCAAATTCATTGGAATGCTATACACGCCCCTCCACGGAACTCCACAATATGAGGTCACCTTGGCCCTTCTCAATGTGGGGAATGGACGTTATCGGGCCCATTGAGCCTAAAGCTAGTAATGGACATCGATTTATCTTTACCATGATCGACTACTTCACCAAGTGGGTAGAGGCAGCCTCCTTCCCCAGGGTTAGTAAAGAAGTCATCATTGCTTTCATTAGAAACATGTCGTTTGTCGATATGGACAACCAGAGGTGATGGTGTCAGATAATGCTAAGAACCTCAACAACAAAATGATGGAGGAATTATGCAGTAAATTAAACATCAAACATCTTAACTCCGTCATCTATCATCCGAAGATGAATGGTGTTGCTGAATTGGCTAACAAAAACATCAAGAAGATTATGCAAAAGATGTCCGCCAACCACAAATAATGGCTCGATCTATTGCCTCTTACTCTGTTAGCCTACAGAACCTCAATGCGCACTTCCACTAGGGAAACCCCCTATGCATTAACCTAACGGAAGCAGTGCTACCCGTAGAAGTTGAAATAGAATCCCTCAGAGTGTTGATAGACGCTCAGCTGGATGAAGACCAATGGGTACAAGACAGGTATCACCAATTTTCTCTAATAGACGAATTGAAAGGCGAACCACGGCTAGCTTCCATGGTCAGTTATATCAGCAAAGGATCGCCAGATCCTACAACAAAAAAGTCCAGCTACGGCAGTTTAAACAACATGACTTGGTTTTGAAGAAGATCATTGGCAAACAAGATCAATCTAAGGTAAAATTCTCTCCTAACTGGGAAGACCGTTTATTGTCGAGGAAATATTGACAGGAGGCGCTATCAGATTGCAATAAATGGACGACGATGAATTTCCACAACTCATCAATTCAGACGCCGTGAAACGGTACTATGTCTAAAGTGACCATCAAGCAAACATCATGGTGTTGGATCATCAGATCACAAGTCATCCTGGTTCTTTAACACTGTACCACATACAACTCTTCCATACTTTGCCCCTTAGGGAAACATACTTTTCAAGCCAGCAGCCTGGCTCCTCTGCGTTCCTACGACTTAGGTCATCCCACTACGAATTGAACCTCTTGCGTTTGCAGTTTGACTACCCATACATGGGATCAAACTTCTCCTACCTGCAGTTTATCCTCAACCTAGGATTAAACTTTCTCCTCCCCGCAATCTGACTTGCACATGGGATCACGCTTTTCATCTCGCCCTGAGGGGGAAACTACGTCGACCTGATCTCCACTTCAATAGGAGTACGTAGGCAACCATTTCATATGGCCTGGTCGTAATAAAAAAAACAACAAAAACATTTCCACCCTTTTCCTTACAATAAAACAACAAAAACATTCCTACACCATTTCTGCCATATACAGCGTTGAACCTCTTACACCAGGTTCAAACTACACAGACCTGATCTCCTCTTCAATAAGAGTACGTAGGAAGCCATTCATGGTTCGGTCTCACCCCCTACCAAAACACAAACCCTTGTCAGTTGGTACTGGGATCAAACATTAATCCATTACATTTCATTGGCTTCAGACCAAGGGGATGGAATTACCTGAACTCCTCCCAAATAGGAGATTTGGCAACCATCTAAGTTGCGGCCATACCTTGAAAGAGCAATACCAATCCATAAGAGATGGAATTAACTAGGCTTCTCCTAAATAGAAGTACTGGCGACCATCTATGGTGCGGTCAATCTCAGAGAGGAAAGCCACACTCCTCTCCATATATTTATTTAGAAACCAGTCCCAAGACACCAAAGGTGGTAGGGATACATACAGATCGATGATCCATTCTGAACTGTCCAAAGACAACTCAATGTCCATCCACCTAGGAGGAATTCAGAATACATCAAGATCGCAAGCCCTAAAGCAGTAGGCAAAATATCAAGCAAGTAGCAAAGCATATTATTAGTTCCTAGTAGGCACAATAACTATCTAGAAGGGGAGGGGGTTGAATAGATATTTAAAAAATCTTTTCGTTTGAAACTTGTTAGTTAATGATGATTAAAACTTTTTTGAATTTATGTTTGTTTTAATCTCTTTTGCAAAGTAGTGGAGTTATGAGAGTGAGGCAGTTATAACAGTTATGGCAGATATAGCAGTTATAGTATGAACGTAAAAGACACAGTCGTTTTAAGTGGTTTAGAGCACTTAAAGCTCCTAGTCCACTCTTCTACTCAACGAGTAGGAAATCCACTAAGGATGCCTTTTACAACTTCTGAATCACACAGATTCCTTCTAGACCAGTAGTCTAGGAACTTCTTTGTTCACTCTTGAACTCTTCAAGTCCAGCAGACTTGGCTCTCTTACAGTTCACTTAGAACTCTTCAAATCCAGCAGACTTGGTACTCTTCTTCAGTTGATTGGTATATGTTTAGTTCTTGATGGTTGCTACTCAGTTGTTGTTTAAGCACTTGTTCGAAAGAACTGAGTAGCTAAGCAAGCTTTGCTAATTCTCAGATCGTAGAGTTGAGCTTGAGAGTTGTTCACGTTATTTGTTCAATGCTTGCTCATTTCTCTCCCATCTGCTTGATTTGCATATATGTGATCTTGAAAACTATCCGTTGGAACCATCCGTTGAGGCATTAAATGCGTTTGACTTTTCTGAACTTTGATGGAGACATTTCTGCACATCTTCTGAACTGCATTCTGGCCCACTGACACTGTAGACTGCTTTCTCACGTAACACCTAAAAAGGTGTTTTCCCCCTTACCAATGGTACTTTCCTTAGCTTCTTTAATACGCTTCTTTGTTGCATACTAAGGATATTTCTTATGACTTTGGGACTGGTGAGTAATGCAACGTTTAGAATCCATTCCTCTTATGTTGGAACCTATCTCCACATAATTCATGAGGTTCGACGTTTTCTGACACAAGACAGATGATACTCTACGATTCAGATTATGGTACTCTACGATTCAGATCATGGTGACTTGTCGCCTTGGTGCCTGGTCTGATGCTATCAGCCGAGAGCACTACGATTTCTCCTAAGTCCTTGCACACTACGATCTTTGCTTGCTTGAGTTGTAAACTCTACGTTTCTGAGAGAACACTACAATCGTTGACTTGTAAACTCTACGTTTCCTTCAGCACACTACGATCGTTGAGTTGGCTCGGCAAACGTTGGGACCACTCTACGATTTTCGAAGAGGCCCTTCAAGGCAGGCACACTACGATATTTGAAACTCTACGTTTCTGCCTTGACTTCTGCAATGTTGATCAGATTGATACACTACAATTTCTTCGAAGCCTATCTATTACATCTCAAGATCAACCTAACAACTTTGATCTTTCTATCTATACATTCCATTACAAAATGATACACGTTAAGAGCTTAGATCAACCTAACAAATTTAATCTATCACTAAGTCCTTGTACATATATTACTTGAAGGAATTTACAAATAATCATGAGCATATACATTAAAACATCAAATCATAATATGCATTCTCCCAACATATATCTAAAAGGGAAGTGATCCAAAAATATATTTCCCTGCTATATATATAATGGTGTTTGATATATATACAATGTAAACTGTACATGAAAAAATGGCTAAACTAGTCTGTGCAGGAAAATACAAGCTCATCTATAAGTCATGGTATATGCGAGCTATCAAGCCCAACATGGCGTCCCTCTCAGAAGAAGGAGGCGAAGCTGTGGTCTCCTGTACGAGAATATCCACACGACAGAATAGATCTGCAGCCATCTGCATGGTGACCATATGCTCATCAATGTAAGCACTCATCTCTGCGATCATGCCAGTGGTAAGGGACCTCATTGCAGTACTATCTGTGACGGCTACATCCCGGGAAGATATAGCACTATCCCGCTCAACTATCACTGCATCTCTAGCTGATATGGCCTCATCCCACTCAACAATAATGATATCTCTGCGAGCTAATGCCTCGTCTCTCTCTAATAGAGCTGCATCTCTCCCATCAAGGGCAGTCAACATCAAAGATCGAGCATGATCTCTCTCGAAGGTCATCAGATGAAGACTCTGCTCAAGGTACTGTGATGAGTGATGAATCACAACAGTACTGGTACTGGGAGAATCTAGAGGAAATGCTGGCAACCCAGCAGCGGGCTCCTCCTCGATGTAGGAATCGATGACCTCCATGGGCTCTACAATAACTGACTCACTATCCGGTAGTTGTAGATACTACCGCAGCCGATAAAATCTATGTCTCCATCCATGCGGAATACTCTGCAGAACAACCTGGACGACTAATGGAAAAATTATCTATCTCACCCTGATCCCAACAAGCGTACACACGGGATCGGTCCTCTGCTGAAAGATATCGAGAAGCTGAACGTTGACCTATCGCCCCCTCGAAAAGATGAAAATCCTGAAACTGGTCAAACTGTGACATCACGGCCAGCGGTGATAAGTAGTCACGCCCCTCAAACCAGCCAGAGGGAGGTAGTCTATGCCCGGAGCATGAGTAATAAAGCTGTATGGTGACCTAAGCCTCGAACACGGAAATATGACAAATGGATCTTTGATATCCGCCAAAAATGTGGACCAAGACATAGCATCTATACACTCCGATGGCTGAAAGGAGTATGACATGGCTATATCATGGGTGAACCAATACCCATACCGTCTAAGAGTGCCAATCGGTCTCAAGTGGGACATAAACCACACATATAGCATGACCGAGCTACCTGTGAACACTCCTGTCGGACAAGTGCAGCAGTAAGATGCTGACCGCAGGGTCTCTGGTATGATCATCGATATAATGGTACGACCCTCCCTGAGAGCTCTCACCGCCATGATGACTCTGATGTCTATCTCATCCATGTATCGTGGCATATAGACATACGACAGTATGCATAACAACAGTACATCAACCCTGGCTAAATGCCAATGATCCTCCGGTGCAGTGAAATCCCTGGAATGTCGTGAATAACTATCCTCAGAGCCAAATCTGTTGAACAGAAAATGCTGGGATATGACGTGGCTCGATGTAAGCTCATCATGCACCACTCTGTGCCACAATCTAGTGAGAGTCATGAACCGTCGACTCATGTCTCCTAGAGCCATATGCACGCAAGGTCTGTCCAGCGGCATCATCGTCAATCATGCATACTCCTCCAGAGTAGGAGTCAACTCATGGGTCCCGAATCAGAAAACCTGCCTATCCGTTACCCAATGCTCTAGCATGCCATCCACAAACCCTGCGGGAACCTGAAACATCAATAAGGTTATGGTATGCTGCAACAAATGATCTACGATCACCCTGTCTGATGGTGACATTCTATCATACCATGATCGTATACCCGATGCCATCAATGATGGTGGGGTATGATTAATACGACTAATGGTCGAAGAAGACATCTGTACGGACTGTGTCATAAGACCATCCAGGGGTCAATGCTGAATATCTTTGGACATACATACATATGCATAACATGATACATGCATCGCAGATAATAGATGGCAATATGATATAGGGAATAAAAAACTGCGCCATACATTCCTAAGTATATCAACATCTAATACATCATCTCTGTACAGCTACAAATACAGGGAAATGGGGCACATACACCCAACAACCACCTGCGGCACCCATATGTGGGCCCCACCCCTCCAGCTCGGTCCAGTTCGAATTGCAAAGGAGTTCTTACGGACTGAAAAAGTCAAATCGGGAATAAAAACGCTACGCAATTGAGCAAAATAGCATACAATCACGGTCTTCTCAGATGAAACTTTGAGTATGTACATCACTCATTGGTAGTCACCCGAACACAAGGTATACCCTGCCAATGATCTCATTTGTTACAAATCACATCCGGCAATACCTTGTACAGGTCCAATGCTGCCAACTCCGGGTCATTACCCTAAAAGATCAACGTGATCCCCGACGAAGGTTACAACGTAGATCCCCGACGGGAGTTACAACGTAGATCCCCGACGGGGGTTACAACATAGATCCCCGACGGGGGTTACAACGTAGATCCCCGACGGGGGTTACAACGTAGATCCCCGACGAGGGTTATAACGTAGATCCCCGACGAAGGTTACAACGTGAAGCCCCGACAGGGGATTACAACGCACATAAAGTCGTTGACATACATATCAACGAAGGTCAAGCAGCCTTGATGTTATCTCGGCCGATGGCAATTAAACCTATCAAAGCTCCAGAGCTATTCGAGGGTTTCATGCTCGATTGCTCATATTCCCCAACGGATCCCCGATGGGGGTCACAACACAATGTTCCGTTGATTCACACGTCAACGAAGGTCAAACAACCTTGACAATCTACCCACAGAGTATAAGTCGTTGATTCACATGTCAGCGAAGGTCAAGCAACCTTGACGGTCTATCCCACAGGGTTTTTCAGCCGTTGATTCACTTTTCGGTGAAGTACACGTCAACGAAGATCAGGCATCCCTGACAGTATTTGTTGTTGGCAGTAAATCCAATAGAATCTTGACATATCCTGGCGATACCAACTAGGAAAGGTTAGTGTTATCAAAGAGGATCAATGATGGAATATGTTATACACATCCTCAAACAATTAAGCTTTATCTCCATAGATCTCTTACGCATAAGAGGTACATCTACAGAATCAAGTCGTTATCAAAGACCTAGGAATTTGGTGATAACCCCAACATCAACATCCTAACAGATTCGGATTATACATCAAATATGGTCATCATTGCCAATCCCCAATTGAAGCAACAAGGAGCAAGCAATCATCCCCAGCATGTTGGGCTACAACCCCGTACACATGCATCATACATTTGCATCATGTTGCTACATATAGTATCATGTTTGTCTTGTTGCATTTTAAGTGTCTAGGATTCTTTATCCTACCCATGCATTTCCATGCATGGGTATGATAAAGAGGGGCATCTATAGACACTCAAAATTTTCTATACTGCTGTCACTAACATTGCAGGAGGACAAATTCATCTTTTAAGAGGGAACCCTGAAAGACAATCCATATCCATTCTGATACTACCGAAAGTTCAGCATCAACCCCAGAACGCACACTAGGAGTAACAATTCCAACCTCTGATATAACCCCGAGGCGAATAGATCTAATACCGGAACACACACTGGAGAAGACCAATTAATCTCGGAGATAACCCTGAGGTATCCAGTCTCAGTCCCAACCATGGGAACAACCACCAACCTTGGTGATCACCCCAAGGAATGCAATTTCGGTGATAACCCCGGAAATGCTTATTTCAAATGCAACCAGCTTCAATCTCGACTCTCACAACGGGATACTCAGAGATAACGCCGGGAGGAGAGGCACACCTCAGAGATGACACTAAGGACCTTTAACAATTACAGCAGTCCAATCTCAGCGAAGCCCTGAGCAACGTCTTCTCTATCAGCCCAAACCGATGTTAACACCGGTGAGGGGCAACATCGTCATCTCGCCAACGCGATGCCATGCCACATCATCTCAACATTTCATACACACATCTATACACAATGATGTGACACAAGAATCAAGGAGAACTAATTCCGAGTGACTATTGTGCGGGGTAACGGATAGAATTTAAATCTTGAAGACTGAAGGGCATCGTCCCATCTTCAATGACTTCGTACAAACTCTAATCCCATGCCATTATACAACTCTCGACAACGGCAGTCCGAAATAGGTCATGTATACCTCAATCGAATGCCCGAATTACAATTTTGAAAGTTCAAGCGGACAATACAGTGCCCGAGTGAACGTAATACGGAGACGAGTCGACCCGAAAAACCCGGGGCAACCCGGGTAGCCTCTGGTACACCTGCGGCTCAGCTGGAAGTATACCTGCGGCTCCACCCTATATAAATAGAGTGATTGGGGTGGCCATTTTGCAAGAGAAGATGGTAAGCAAGCCCTGCCCAATTTTCTCTGTACTCACCCCATACGGAGTACTTTCTAATTTTAAACACCTGTGAGCTCATATATAGCTACTTTTGTACCTACAAAATATAGTGTTTACCCATTTTAAAGATATAGAAGTCTTCTTTAGCAATCCACTGTAAGCCTTCTCACACACTTTAAAGTCTTTCTCTTCATCTTTGCACACCCCCTTCTTCACGTTGAGAGTCGTGTTGTGTGCATTTGCCCGGACTTTGGTTCGTGGTTTTATTTCAGTTTGTATATACATATATATTATATATATGTAGACACTCGAAATTTTCTGTAGACCTGTCACTAACATTGCAGGAGGACAGATTCGTCTTTCAAGAGGGAACCCTGAAAGACAATCCATATCCATTGTAGATACTACCAAAAGTTAAGCATCAACCCCGGAACACACTTTGGGAGTAACAATTCCAACCTCGGATATAACCCCGAGGCATGGAGATCCAATACCTGAACACACACTGGAGAAGACCGATTACTCTCGGAGATAACCCCGAGGTATCCAGTCTCAATCCCAACCATGGGAATAGCAACCAACCTTGGTGATAACCCCAAGGAATGTAGTTTCGATGATAACCCCAGAAATGCTTGTTTCAAATACAAGACTGAACATAATCTAGTTTCTCGCAAAGAATTCGACGGATTAAGCAAACAAATTACGAATTGGGTTGTTCTGCTCAATGAACTACACCAGTTTAAATAGGGTCCAAAAATACCCGTACATGCTGAATCCTCCACACAAGGGGGAACTCAGGTCATTACAATACCTGAACTGCAGTTGGATATGACCAACAAGACTCATGATGCTGCCCATCCCACTGGAGATCCAGACACTGGTGACATCAAAAAGAAAGTCCTCCAAATGGAAGAGACCCTTCGTGCTATCAAAGGAATTGGAACACACGGGAGTGTTTCATATGCTGATCTTTGCATTTTCCCTGATGTTCATTATCCAGAAAAGTTTAAGAGTCCTGACTTTGAAAAATATGATGGGTTAGGAGATCCTTACACACATTTAAAGGTGTTTATTGGAGAACTTGGATCTTATGCAGAGGACGAAAAGCTCAGAATGCAATTATTCCAGAAAAGTCTAACTGGAGAAGCCTGTTCGTTGTACACAAGATTAGACAACTCAAAGATTCATAGCTGGGAAGAGCTAGCACGTGCTTTCCTCACTCAATACAACTTTCAATCTTAAATGGCTCCTGATCGGTATCAAATTACCAAGATCAAGAAACAGTCTAACGAGTCTTTAAGAGAGTATGCTCAAAGGTGGAGACGCCTGGCTGCCCAAGTTAGTCCTTCCATGAAAAAATCAGAGATGGTCATGACTTTCATAGACATACAAGAAGCTCCTTTCTATGAAAGAGTTTTAGCCGGCATCGACAAACCATTTTCTGAAATGGTCAAACATGGGGAGATGGCTGAGATGGGATTGAAGTCCAGGAAAATTCAAGACCTAGCTGCACTTAAAGCTATTGCTGATCACATCCAATCCGAAAATTATGGGAACAACCCCCGGAGGGTCCATAAAAAGAAAGAGGAAGATATTTCCCTAATACTACAGGTCAAAAAAGGAATTCGAACATGCATATTCAAAGGAGAAACTACACTTCCTTTCAAGCACAGTCTGCGAAACCTCCAATACCAAAAGGTGGAGAAGTCAAACGCCCTCGAGTGTTCACACCCTTAGGGGATACCCTCGAGTACACTCTCACTTTTCTGACAACACGGAAGAAAATTATGCATCTTCTTCCACCAGCCAACCCTAATGGACGAGGTTTCAATACTGCTCGAAAATGTGCTTATCATGCGGGGGCACCTGGACATGATACTCAGGATTGTTGGGCCTTGAAACACAAGATCGAAGACCTGATAGACAACGGTGAGATCGTGGTTACCAAACCAGATCAGCCTCACGTTTAAGACAACCCTCTTCCTCAACACAAAGAAGAAGAGGTCAACATGATCAATTGGAGCAACGGACAGAGTTCCAATTTCAGATGTTAATCCTCCCAGAACCTCAAAGACGGTGATGACAAATGGGATTATGCCAAGTTCAAGTTCACAATGGAACGAAAAATGAAAGCTCTATACAAGCAAAATTGAACAATTGGTAGAATTGGTGACTTATTAGCATCAAATGACACGTCAATGAATCAGTCAGGAGAATCCTAGTCTCATACCTCTTGTCATGAATATTCCCTTGTCACTTTCTGAAATGAAATGTTGGAAGACAAATTGACAAAGAGAGCAAATGCCAAAGCCCGTCAGGATTTTGCCAACAAAAGGGAATTCACCTATTTAGGCCAACCTATGGAGGAAATCCTTTAGATGTTAATCAATGAAGGAAGGATCAGTTCCCTTCTACCTCCAATCAACCCCCGTTCAGCGCGGTACAAATCCGATGGAGTGTGTCAATATCATTCACATTCTCGCGGTCACAGCAAAGAGGAATACTGGGCACTCCGCCACCTTATCCAAAATCTAATTAATAGTGGTGTCCTGCACTTAGCGGACGATGATATTGCATTACGTGCAAGTAAGAATACAGGTCCTACTAAGTGGAAGAGTGTGGTAGCAGTCATATCCACTGAAACTGATGGGGTTAACAAATTACTCACAAAGCCAACAATTCAACTCAAGGGAAGCAACAATCCTTTAAAAGTGGCCGCTCCCGAGCCAATCAACTTGCCGTGCAGAGCACAATATCCTATTGTTAGCTTGCGCAAGGTTTCGTGGAATTATGGAGAAGGTGAAGGATCCACCTCTCATACAACTGCTACAGTGTCAAAGGAAAATCCAGTGTATCTTCCCCAACGGGTGATGAAGTCTACCATCAAATCAAAGGAAAAATACCCATAGAGAAGATTGAAAAATTCCTCCGCACTATGGGTCATAACGGCTTACCGGTGGTTTAAGCTTAAAAGAAGCTCCACAACAAATATCAATTTTGGACTTGGTCCTAACTTCCGAGGATCACCGGAAGGTCTTGTTGAAGGTTTTAGAAGAAGCCTATCTACCAACATCAGTTGATACGGAAATATTTCAACATCTGGTTGATCACATTTTCAACAACAATGTGATATCCTTCACTGATGATGACATACCGCCCGAGGGGACTGGTCATTGCAAGCCGTTGCACATTGTAGTGTTATCCTCTGGATACATGCTAGCTGGAGTCTTGATAGATGGAGGTTCATCTCTAAATATCTATCCATACGCTATCTTGGTGAAGATGAATATCAATCTCAACCGAATTCGGAGTAGCCATACTATCATCAAAGCTTTTGATGGAGCCCGTCGAAATTCGGTCGGAGTAATTGAACTGCCAATCAAAATTGGTCCCCACACATTCTGCGTATCTTTCCATGTACTCAAGATAGATTCGGGACACAACCTGCTCTTGGGACGACCTTGGATTCATATGGCAAGGGCAGTCCCCTCCACCCTTCATCAGCAACTGAAATACATTATCAACAATAGCCTAGTTACGGTCAATCGCTGAACCAGAGTGTCCTCAGCACGGAGACATGCCATTCATCAATGCCAATACAGATATTGAACCGGTCAGTTTGCATGCCTTGGAAGTAAGCAATACCCAATACCATGCTATTGGAATGCCATTACCCGAACCCAAGAATTCTGCTGAGGTAATGTCGGCTACTAAAGAATTGATGTCATTAGGTCATAAACCGGGACAAGGGCTGGGTAAAGATTGCCAGGGTATCAAGTACCCAATTCAATTAACCAGACAAACTAGAACACCTGGACTAGGCTATTCTGCCAGTTCTAGTCACAGGAATCCTCATAAGCATTAGCAGATTCCTTCAGCTTCAACCATGCGGCGTTTATCTTCGCCTTCAAGCTCTGAGTCCGCACAACCTCCTGTAAATGTGCGAGCCAATGTAATGGCTATGTTATTTCCCAAGCCAGTACCGGTAAAGGAGAAAGAAGTCTTTGTTCCAAATCCCGCTTTGGAAGAAGAGGAACGAAGAATCAAGGAAAATGACATCCGAATGATGTCAGGCATACGCATCATCGTTCATAATGAACATACCAATAGATACACCACATACGATGATTGCCTAGACATAATGGCCATCATTCGGGACATGGAGGATGATGACAATCCCTCCATCACTGCGGTCCACCCGGACTTTGCCCTTACCAATTGGAACAACACTCCTTGCATTGGTCATCAAGGGTAAAGCGGTAAAACTCTTTTCATACAGAATATAATAACCGCTTACTTTTCATGCATAAATTAGCAGTTTATTTTTCCAGTATATGCAAACACTGTGTATGATCAACACATATCATATATAGTAAGTGAAAGCATATTTTGTTTCAGGACTCTGAATTTAGATGTGTCTGTACTTGCTGATACGATGCCTCTTCTCCTCAAGGATTGTACCTTTGATGGAAATACAGGATGACATTGAGGTGCCTCCAGAAATTCAAGAATGGGTCAAAGATAAACCTAAACCCAACCTTGATCAAACCATTTCTTTCAATCTCAGAACCTTAGAAAGCCCTAAGTTAATCCAGATTGGTTCAGACCTTACCCTAAATAAAAGGAATGACATGGTTACGTTATTAACCCAATTCCAGGATGTGTTTACATGGTCTCATGAAGATATGGTTGGTTTGTCCACTGACATTGTCCTTCATCGCCTTCCCATTAAAAAGGGATTTAAGCCAGTCGAGCAAAAGCTCAGGCGATTGAAACCTGAATGGACTTTAAAGGTGAAAAAGAAATTATGAAACAATTTCAAGCTGGCATCATCATGGTGTCTACATATCCTGAGTGGATATCCAACATTGTGCCTGTGCCTAAACCCGGAGGGAAGGTGCGAGTTTGCGTGGATTACCGGTACTTGAACAAAGCTTGCTTAAAAGATAGCTTTTCCGTGCCATTTATCCACATTCTTATTGTCAATACTGCGCAATACGACATGTACTCCTTTGCTGATTATTTCGCAGGGTATCATCAGATCATTGTTGCTGAGGAAGATCGTGAGAAAACTGCTTTCATCACGCCTTGGGGAACCTTTTTCTATAGACAGTTGTCATTTGGCCTCATCAATGCCGGAGCCACCTATCAATGAGGTATGATGGCTCTTTTCCACGACTTAATGCACAAAGAGATCGAGATCTACGTGGATGACATCATTGTCATGTCCCAGAAGGAGGATGACCACTTAGACCATCTAAAGAAGCTATTCAATAGATTGCGTAAATACAACTTGAAGTTGAATCCAGCCAAGTGCGCCATTGGTGTTAAATTAGGCAAGTTGCTAGGATTTCTAGTCAGCCACAAGGGGATTGAGCTGGATCCTGCCAAAATCCAAGCCATCACGGAAATGCCCATTCCTCAGACAGAAAAGGAAATACGGGGATTTTTGGGAAGAATCAACTTCATTAGCAGGTTTATCTCTCAACTCACAGCAACCTGTGAACCAATCTTCAAGTTATTAAGGAAGAACTCCTCCATGAAATGGAATGATGAGTGTCAAAAGGCCTTCCTTACAATCAAGAAATAGCTAGTCAAAGCTCCCGTGTTGGTACCACCTAGGGATGATGTTCCCCTGTTCATGTACCTATCCATAAGTGACAATGCCATGGGGTGCATGCTAGGACAGAAAGATGATAGAGGCCAAGAACGAGCTATCTATTACCTCAAAGAAAAGGTTCAAAGAAGAAGAACACCAAACACACTCGATCGAAAAAGACGTGTTGTGTTATAGCATGGGCTTCCATGAGGTTACAACATTATCTCCATGGTCACACAACCCATCTCATATCCCGCGTGGATCCTCTCAAATACGTGTTCAATAAACCCATGTTAAATTGTCGGCTGTCCAAATGGCTGTTGATCCTACAACAATTTGACATCGTATATGTGACTAAAAAGTCCATCAAAGGTCAAGGTATTGCGGATCAACTGGCTGACGCACCTTCAGGGGATTTCAAACCCTTGAAACATATTTCCCGACGAATGAGTAATGACGGCAAAGAACACCATCGATGACGATACGCACCAATCATGGAAGATGTATTTTGATGGAGTACATTAATATGGAAGGTTACGAAGCTAGAGCAGCTTCTAGTATTTGCACGGGAGCAAAGATCCCGTCGCCAGTCAAATTACAGTTTGTCGGCACCAACAACACAAATTGAGTATGAAGAAGGCATCTCATGGGACTAAAACTTGCCCGTTCAATGGGCATCGCAGCGGTTAACTATCTTTGGAGATTCAAAGTTGGTAATCGGACAATCCACCGGAATCTATCAAACCAAGGAACTATATTTGCTGCCCTACCATCGGCAAGTTTTACAGATGGTTTAGGAGTTCGAAGAAATCTCCTTTCTACACGTTCCTCGTAATAGGAATGACTTTGCTGACGCGTTAGGAACTTTGGCCTCCTTGATTCGTATATCAGACAAGGAATACTTGCCAAGCATCACAATTTCCCTGCACAAGGCCCCAGCCTATGGGAATTACGTTGGAGAAATATCGGATGAGCTTCCTCCCATCCAACATCCTTGGTATCATCATATCAAGGAATACCTACGAGATGGATCTACACCCGCGGAAGCGAGCCCGACTGAGAAAAGGCAGATCCATCGATTTGCTATGAAATTCTACCTGAGGGGAGATGCTCTCTACAAAAGAGATGCAGGACTAGGTCTCCTCAGATGTTTAGACAAAGATCAATCCCAAAGGCTTATGGATGAAATCCATGGCGGAGTCTATGGCCCCCACATGAGTGGCCCCCTCCTTGTCAAGAAAGTCCTCAGGACAAGACATTATTGGCTATCTCTCAAAGTTGATTACAATGACCACATCAGGAGATGCTATCAGTGCCAAATTCATAGGAATGTTATACACACTCCTCCACGGGAACTCCACAATATGAGTTCACCTTGGCTCTTCTCAATGTGGGGAATGGACGTTATCGAGTCCATTGAGCCTAAAGCCAGTAATGGACATCGATTTATCTTCACCATGATCGACTACTTCACCAAGTGGGTAGAGGCAGCCTCCTTCCCCATGGTTACTAAAGAAGTCATCATTGCTTTCATCAGAAACAATGTCGTTTGTAGATATAGACAACCAGAGGTGATTTTGTCAGACAATGCTAAGAACCTCAACAACAAAATGATGGAGGAATTATGCAGTAAATTCTACATCAAACATCTTCACTCTGTCATCTATCGTCCGAAGATGAATGTTGTTGTTGAAGCGGCTAACAAAAACATCAAGAAGATTATACAAATGATGTCCGCCAACCACAAAGAATGGCCTGACCTATTTCTACTCACTCTGTTAGCCTACAGAACCTCAATGCATACTTCCACTGGGACAACCCCCTACGCATTAACCTATGGGATGGAAGCAGTGCTCCCCATAGAAGTTAAAATGGAATCCCTCAGAGTGTTGATAGACGCTCAGCTGGATAAAGACCATTGGGTACAAGACCGGTATCACCAATTGTCTTTAATAGACGAAAGGCGAACCGCGGCTATCTTCCATGGTCAGTTATATCAGCAAAGGATTGCCAGATCCTACAACAAAAAAGTCCGGCTAAGGCAGTTTAAACAACATAACTTGGTTTTGAAGAAGATCATTGGCAACCAAGATCAATCTAAGGGAAAATTTGTTCCTACCTAGGAAGGCCCGTTTGTTGTCAAGGAAGTATTGACAGGAGGCGCTCTCAGATTTCAAGAAATGGATGACGATGAATTTCCACAACTCATCAAGTTGGACGCCGTGAAATGGTACTATGTCTAAAGTTGCCATCAAGCAAACACCCTGGTGTTGGACCATCAGATCACCAGTCATTCCGGTTCTTTAACCCTTTACAACATACAACTTTTCTACACTTTTCCCCTTAGGGAAACATACCTTTCAAGCCAGCAGCCTGGCTCATTTGCGTTCCTATGACTTAGGTTATCCCACTACGAATTGAACCTCTTGCGTTTGCAGTTTGGCTACCCATACATGGGATCAAACTTATCCTACCTACAGTTTATCCTCAACTTAGGATTAAACTTTCTCCTTCCCTCACTCTGACCTACACATGGGATTACGCTTTTCTACTCGCCTTGAGGGGCAAACTACGTCGACCTGATCTCCTATTCAATAGGAGTACATAGGCAACCATTTCATATGGCCCGGTCTACAATAAAACAAAAAATAACAAAAACATTTCTACCCTCTTCTCCTTACAAAAGCCAAAAACATTCCAACACCATTTCTGCCATATACAGCGTTGAACCTCTTATACCAGGTTCGAACTACGCAGACCTGATCTCTTCTTCAATAGGAGTACGTAGGTAGTCATTCATGGTTCGGTCTCAGCCCCTACTAAAACATAAACCCATATCAGTTGGTACTGGGATCAAACATCAATCCACTACATTTCATCGGCTTCAGACCAAAGGGATGGAACTACCTAAACTCCTCCCAAATAGAAGATTCGGCGACCATCTAAGCTGCGATCATATCTTGAAGAGCAACACCAATCGATAAGAGATGGAATTAACTAGGCTTCTCCTAAATAGAAGTACTGGTGACCATCTGTGCTGTGGTCAATCTCAGAGAGGAAAACCACATTCCTCTCCACATTTCCATACAGAAACCAGTCCCAAGACAACAAAGATTGTAGGGATACATACATATCGATGATCCATTCTGAACTATCCAGAGAGAACTCAATGTCCGTCCACCCAGGAGGAAATCAGAATACATCAAGATCACAAGCCCTGAAGTAGTAGGCAAAATATCAAGCAAGTAGCAAAGCATATTTAAAATTGAAGTGATCCAAAAATATATTTCCCTATCATATATAATGTTGTTTGACATATACAATGTAAACTGTACATGACAAAATGGCTAAGCTAGTCTGTGCAGGTAAATACAAGCTCATCTACAAGTCAGGGTATATGCGAGCTAACAAGCCCAACATGGCATCCCTCTCAGAAGAAGGAGGCGAAGCTGTGGTTTCCTGTACGAGAATATCCACACGACCCAACAGATCTGCATCCATCTACATGGTGACCATATGCTCATCAATGTAAGCGCTCATCTCTGCGATCATGCTAGTGGTAAGGGACCTCACTGCAGTACTATCTGTGATGGCTACATCCCGGGCAGATATGGCACTATCCCGCTCAACGATCACTGCATCTCTGGCTGATATGGCCTCATCCCGCTCAATAACAGCAATATCTCTACAAGCTAATACCTCATCTCTCTCTAATAGAGCTGCGTCTCTCCCATCAAGAGCAGTCAACATCAAGGATCGAGCATGATCTCTCTCAAAGGTCATCAGATGAAGACTCGCTTCAAGGTAATCGTGTTTAAAAGTCTTTGAATCACAATAATACTGCATCGGGAGAATCCGGAGAAATGTCAGCAACCCAAAGAATGGGCTCCTCCTCGATGTAGGAATCGATATCCTCCATGGGCTATACATCATCTGACTCGCTATCCGGTATTGTAGATACTGCTACAGCTGATAAAATCTCTGTCTCCATCTATGCAGAATACTCTGCAGAACAACCTGGATGGCTCACAGAAAAAGTAGTTATCTCGCGCTGATCCCAACAAGCATACACACGGGATCGGTCCTCTGCTAAAAGATATCGAGAACCTGAACGATGACCTATCGCCTCCCTCGAAAGGATGAAAATCCTAAAATGGTCAAACTGCGACATCATGGCCAATGGGTGATAAGTAGTCACGCCCCTCAGACCAGCCAGAGGGAGATAGTCCATGCCCGGAGCATGAGTAATGAAGTTGTATGGTGAGCTAAGCCCCGAACACGACAATATGCTGAATGGATCTTTGATATCTGCCAAGAATGTGGACCAAAATATAGCATTTATATACTCCGATAGCTGAAATGATTATGCAATGGCTATATCATGGGTAAACCAAAACCCATGCCGTCTAAGAGTGCCAATCGGTCTCAAGTGTGACATAAACCACACATATAGCATGACTGAACTACTCGTGAACACTCCTGTCGGATAAGTGTAGTAGTAAGATGCTGACCGCAGGGTCTCTCCTACAATCATAGGTATAATAGTTCGACCCTCCCTGAGAGCTCTCACTGCCATGATAACACCAATGTCTATCTCATCCATGTACCGTGGCATATAGACATACGAAAGTACGCATAACAGCAGTACATTAACCCTGGCCAAACGCCAATGATCCTCCGATACGATGAAATCCCCAGAATGTCGTGAGTAGCTATCCTCAGAGCCAAATCTATCATACAAAAAACGCTAGGATATCACGTGACCAGACGTCAGCTCATCCTGCACTACTCTGCGCCGCAATCCAGTGAGAGTCATAAACCATCTACTCATGTCTCCCAAATCCATATGCACGCAAGGTCTGTCTAATGGCAACACCGTCAATCGTGCATACTCCTCCAGAGTATGAGTCAACTCATGGATCCCGAATCTGAAGACCTGCCTATCCGGTACCCAGTGCTCTAGCATCTAGTCCACAAACCCTGCGGGAACCTAAAACCTCAATAAGGTCATGGTATGTTGTAGCAAATGATCTACAGTCACCATGTCTGGTGGTGACATGCTATCATACCACGATCGCATACCCAATGCCACCAATGATGGTGGGGTATGATCTATACGGCTAACTATCGAAGAAGACATTTGTGCGCCGTGTCATAAGACCATCCAGGGGTCAATGCCGAATATCTCTGGACATACATACATATGCATAACATGATACATCCATAGCAGATAATAGATGGCAATATGATATAGGGAATGAAAAAACTGTTCATACATTCCTAAGTATATCAACATCTAATACATCATCTCCATGACATGACTATAAATACAGTGGAAATGGGGCACGCACTTTTTACTACTAATGAGGCCTATCAAAAGATATAGCGAGAATGGGGTACAGCCACCCAATATCTAACAGAGGCCTATCAAAAGATATAACGAGAATACACATCAGAAGAAGATAATGGTGTCAATATCTACATCATCAATCCTGTCCCCTGATATAACTCCTCCTGAGTCACTGGATCTCTATCAACAGGGATGTCAAGCCTATATAAAGGAGGATCTACGCCGGTAAAACCGAATAGATCATCTGAGGGGCCAGCGCCTGAGCTGGAAGGATCAAACGAAGCTGCCTCTGTCGGATCTCTGCCCAAATGCCGGATAAATATGTGGGCCCCACCCCTCTGGATCAGTCTAGTTCGAGTTGCAAAGGAGTTCTTATGGACTAGAAAGGTCAAATCGGGAATAAAAATGCCACGCGATTGAGCAAAATAGCATGTAATCCAAGTCTTCTCAGATGAAACTTTGGGTCTGTACATCGCTCATTGGTAGTCACCCGAACATGAGGTATACCCTGCCAATGATCTCATTTGTTATAAATCACATCCGGCAATACCTTATATAGGTCCAATGTCGCCAACTCCGGTTCATTACCCTAAAGATCAACGTGAGTCCCCGACGGGGGTTACAACGTGAGTCCCCGACGGGGGTTACAACGTAGATCCCCGGTGGGGGTTACAACGTGAAGCCCCGGCAGGGGATTACAACTTTGATTCAAGCCGTTGACACACATATCAACAAAGGTCAAGCAGCCTTGACATTATCTCAGCCGATAGCGATTAAATCTATCAGAGCTCTAGAGCTAATCGAGGATTTAATGCTCGATTACTCATATTCCCCAGTGGATCCCCGGCGGGGGTCACAACGTAATGTTATGTTGATTCACACGTCAACGAAGGTCAAGTAACCTTGACAATCTATCCACAGAGTATCAGTCGTTGATTCATACGTCAGCGAAGGTCAAGCAACCTTGATCGTATATCCCACAGGATTTTTGAGCCGTTGATTCAAATGTCAGTGAAGTACACGTCAACGAAGGTCAAATATCCCTGACAACATTTGATATTGGCAGTAAATACAACAGAATCTTGATATATTCTGGCGATACCAACCAAGAAAGGTCAATGTTATCAAGGAGGATTGATGATGGAATATGTGATACACATCCTCAAACAAACCAAGCTTTATCCCCAATTGAAGCAACATAGAGCGAGCAATCATCCCCAGCATGTTGGGCTACAACCCCATACACATGCATCATACATTTGCATCATCTTGCTACATATAGTACCATGTTTGTCTTGTTGCATTTCAAGTATCTAGGATTCTTTATCCTACTCATGCATCGCCATGCATGAGTATGATAAAGAGGGGCATCGGTAGACACTCGAAATTTTCTGTACATCTGTCACTGACATTGCAGGAGGACAGATTCGTCTTTCAAGAGGGAACCCTGAAAGACAATCCATATACATTCTGGATACTACCGAAAGTTCAGCATCAACCCCGGAACACACTCTGGGAGTAACAATTCCAACTTCAGATATAACCCCGAGGCATGCAAATCCAATACCGGAACATACACCGGAGAAGACCGATTAATCTCGGAGATAACCCCAAGGTATCTAGTCTCAGTCCCAACCATTGGAATAGCCACCAACCTTGGTGATAACCCCAAGGAATACAGTTTCGGTGATAACCCCTGAAATGCTTGTTTCAAATGCAACCAGCTTCAATATCGGCGCTCACAACGAGATACTTCGTACCAACCCGGAGATAACACCAGGAGGACAGGCACACCTCAAAGATGACAATGAGGACCTTCAACAATTACAGCAGTCCAATCTCAGTGAAACCCTAAGCAACGTCTGCTTTATCAGTCTAATCCGGCGATAACACCGATGAAGGGGCAACATCGTCATCTCGCCAACGCGATGCCACGCCACATAGTCTCAACATTTTCATACACATCTCTACGCAACGATGTTCCACAAGAATCAAGGATAACCAATCCCGAGTGACTATTGTGGCGGGTAACGGATGGAATTTGAAGCTTGAAGAGCGGAGGGCATCATCCCATCTTCAATGACTTCGTACAAACTCTAATCCTATGCCATTGTACAACTCTCAACAACGGCGGTCCGAAATAGGTCCTATATACCTCAATCGGATGCCCGGATTGCACTTCTGAAAGTTCGAGTGGACATTATAGTGCCCAAGTGCACATACTACGAGACGACCCGACCTGAGAAATCTGGGCCCACCCGGGTTGCCTCTGGTACACCTGCGGCTCCACCCTCTATAAATAGAGGGCTTGGGGTGGCCATTTTGCAAGAGAAAATAGCGAGGAAGCCCTGCCTAATTTGTTTTGCACTCACCCCATACAGTGTACTTTTTCATTTTAAACACCTGTGAGCTCATATATAGCTACTTTTGTACCTACAAAAGCCAGTTTTTACCCACTTTAAAGATATAGAAGTCTTCTTTGGCCATCAACTGTAAGCCTTCTCACACACTTTAAAGCCTTTCTCTTCATCTCTGCACACACCCTTCTTCACATTGAGAGTCGTGTTGCGCGCATTTTCCTGGACTTTGATCCGTGATTTTATTTTAGTTTATATATATATATATATATATATATATATATATATATATATATATATATATATTATATATCTGGACTAACATTATCGAAGTTATGCCTCGATTGAGCCTGAGACTTCGATTCGGAGCGTTTATTTGCTTATATATATATATATATATGAAAGTAGTAAACGCTCCGGACCAAAAGTCTAAACTCATTCGAATAAAGTTTCGAGGCCAAAGTCTAGGCTCATTTAAAAAAAGTTTGACACACGGTTCATATATATATATATATATATATATATATATATATATATAACCGTATGTGTCAAACTTTTTCGATGAGCCTGATTTTTCGGAGCGCTTTATCGTAATGTATATATATATATATATATATATATATATATATATATATATATATATGAACTATTGTCTGACTGCATTACGATGAGCCCGGATTTTACATCCGGTGCTTATTTATTATTCGCTTATATATATATACTTATATATATGAATCATTTGTCGAACTCGCTCGATGAGCCTAGATTTTACATCCTATGCGTTTATCCCTTATATATATATATATATATATATATATATATATATATATATATATATATATATATGTCCCACCTGGAGTTCACTTCGTGGTGGTTGATCGCTTTTACAGCTTTCTTTATATCTTTGTCGTGCCTGGAGTTTACTTTGTGGCAGTTGATTGCTTTGTACAGCTTTATTTACATTTCGTCCCACCTAGAGTTCCCTTCGTGGTGGTTGACCGTATTTACAAATTTATTTACGTTTTGTCCCGCCTGGAGTTTCCTCCGTGGCGGTTCATAGCTTTTACAACTTTATTTACATTTCTGATCCCCCATGGAGGTGCTTCGTGGTTGGTGATCATGTCGGTATATATATATTTATAGCTTTTATATATATACATGCTTACCGCTTTCATACAAATTTCGGTATCGTGTGCGCCTAGGAATCATGTAATCACAGATTCAACCTATTGGATCTAGATTTGGTTCCCGTGATGGACGTTTTCAGCTGTGAGCAGCTTGTAAATTATTTTGCGGTGTCTGAATTCCCTCAGATGGTTCTCATACCCAAGAGGAAGTTGACATTATTTTGTATATTATTTTTGTATGGATGCCTCATCTGTAAAATAAAATCAATCAAGCCAAACACTTAACAAAATGGTAGTGTAAAAGGTCTCAATTACTATTCAGCATCAGGGTTTGAAAAACCTTTTTTATAAAACATCACTGCCACATCTTGCTAAAAATTAAATTTTTACATAAATTCAAACCCTATGTATATAGGTGCGAATGAGGCCTCGCACTACTTCCAAATAACAACACATTGACCCACACACACACACATTCATATAATAGTTTCTTGAAAAGAGGCGGTCACCGTGGAAACAAGGATGTCGGGGGGTGCCTAACACCTTCCCTCCGCATAACCAAGTCCTCGGACCCTAATGAATCTCGATTTCACCGACCCATTTAGCAGTGTCACATCACTGGGTCAATGTACAAACCTTTTCTCGGTTGTGTTGGTACAACCATTTAAAAAACCAACTGGCGACTCTTAACAGTCCATCGTCGTCATTATACATGTCGGACCTTTTTCACTTGTTTTTTTAAACAAATCTCACCTAAAATGAGAACACCAAAGAACAAGTAACGCAAAGGGACAACTAAAAATCCCGACGTCGACAATATATATTTATTTATATATATGGACTAACATTATCGAGTTATCCCTCGATTGAGCCTAGATTTCGGTCTGGATCGTTTATTTGCTTGTATATATATATATATATATATATATATATATATATATATGCCCGATTTTACATCCGTTCGATGAGCGTAGACTTTATATATATATATACTTATATATATATACATACTTATATATATTAACTCTATTCGAACTTTGTTCGATGAGCCTTGATTTTACATCTAGTGCGCGTTATCGCTTATATATATATATATATATATATATATATATATATATATATATATATATATATATATATACTTATATATATGAACTCCATATTCGGAGTTTACTTACATCTAGTGCGTTTATCGCTTATATATATATATATATTATTTATGTATATATTTCGTCCCGCTTGGAGTTCACTTCGTGGTGGTTGATCGCTTTTCCAACTTTATTTACGATTGCTTGGAGTTCACTTCGTGATGTTTTTTGTATTTTACGCTTCATCCCGCTTTGAGTTACCTTCGTATGGCGGATAGCTTTTTACAACTTTATTTACATTTTGATCCCCATGGAGGTGCTTCGTGGTTGATGATCATGTTTGTATATATATATTTACATCTTTTATATATATACCTGCTTACTGCTTTCATACAAGTTGCGGTATCATGTGCGCCTAGGAACCATGTGATCACAAATTCATGCTATTGCATCTAGATTCGGTTCCCGTGATGGACATTTTCAGTTGTAAGCAGCTTGTAAGGTCGCAATTACTATTGAGCATCAGGGTTTGATAAACCTTCTTTATAAAACCTCATTGCTATATCTTGTTAAAACTGAATTTTTACATAAATTCAAACCATGTGTATATAGGTGTGAACGAGGCCTTGCACTACTTTGAAATAACAGCACATTGACCCACACACACACATATTTAGATAATAGTTTCTTGAAAAGAGGCGGTCACCGTGGTAACACAGATGTGTGGGGGTGCCTAACACCTTCCCTCCGCATAACCAAGTCCTCGGACCCTAATGAATCTCGGTTTCACCCGGAATTCAGTTTAGCAAAGGTCACATCACCGGGTCAATGTGAAAACCTTTTCTCATTGTGTTGGTACAACAATGTAAAAAACCAACTGGCGACTCTTACCAGTCCATCGTCGACATTATACATGTCGGACCTTTTTCACTTGTTTTTTCAAACAAATCTCACCTAAACATGAGAACACCAAAGAACAAGTAACGGAAAGGGACAACTAAAAATCCCGACGTCGACAATACCCTCAGATCATAAAGAAGGAGTCAACCTCCATATCCGAGCCAATATCAAAGTAAATAGCTAAATTAGAGGCTCACTTTGGAAGCAACCCTAATGAGGTGATTATACTGGAAAGGTATTACCAGACCCAAGAATGATAGTATAACTGATAGGTAGAATATAGGTAGAGGATATAAGATCAAGCTCGAGTTTTTGAACTCATATGTTTGTGGTGAGTTCTTAAACTCATAATGTGTGGATGGTTTGACGAACTAGGTATAGTTAAGTGAGAATGGATTATTGAGGATAATTGGAATATATAGAATGTTAAGCAATTGATCCTTAGTGAAGGCGTATGAAATGAGTAGTATTAGTGTTATTTGAATATGCACGATTCTATGATGCGTATACGATAAGTATATGAGTGTAAAGTAATATTATCAACTTCTGTATAAGTTGTGGCAACGATTCCCGACTTTTGTGTCACAAAAGGATAACGAATATTTAAAGCAGTATGTGCTATGCTATGAAAAGTACGATGAATTAGTTATATGAACATGATCTTATTTAATTAGATAATGTCGCTAAGATGAAAACGAAACCAAAAGGCAAAAGAACCTATCAACAAAGCTGAAGGACAACTAGACCCAACACAAAATTTGGCGAATGTGGACGTTCAAGCTGTGCAGAATGGATTACCAGCCGTTGAAAATCAGCCAGATAATCGATCGACAAACTTCAAAGCAATTGAACAGCCAGGATTTAGAGGATCAACTGACCCTGTAGAGATGTTTGTGACAGCTAGAGTAACGGATGGGAAAAAGATAGCTTTTGTCACCTATACGATGAAAGGGGAGGTGATTTTTTGGTGGAAAGCAAATCAACCTAGAGCCGGAGAAGAAAATAGTGGCAGTAAGACTGGGAAAAGAAAGGGAGATAATTTCGGGAATACCAGAAGTAGGCAAGGAGGTGGAAAGAAATAAGTTACGCAGTGTGGAAATTGCGTAAAGAATCACTCGGGAAAGTGTCTTAAGGGTAAATCTGCGTGTTACAAGTGTGGGCATGAGGGACATATCTCTCCCAACTGCCCCAATCCAAGGATAAGCAGAGGGTGTTTCATGTGTGGATCAACGGAGCATAAGGTGAAGGACTGTCCGAAAAAGGGAGGGAATACAGGGAGCGCGAATAAAGGAAAAGGCAGCGGGACTCTAGTGATAGCGGAACCAACTTCAACAAACAAACCAACAGAATCAACCGCAAGAGTTTTCAATATGACGGTCCAGTATACGATGGCAGTTAGGAATGCAACTTCGGGTATTATTCGTATAACTTTTATATTTTGATATATATGATTTTCCCTATATATAATAAACTATTTTACAGAGAAATTTTGAAGAAGGAATTTGAGTTCTTTTAGAAATCGAACTTCCGTTTAATCAGATAGACAAGCTATAATGTTGAATAGTTAAAGATCGGTTCGATCAAATCTGGTCGAGATCTACTTGAAATGACTGTGTATACTATGTACCCTTGTATGTATGAGTTTTAAAACGGTGATTCAGGGGGACGGAATCCTTATAAGGAAGGGTGAATGTAATAACCTTATATTTTCTATATAAATAAATAAGAAATTTTGTATATTAATTTTTTTTTTTTAAAGATGGGAATATGTGCCAAGTAATGTGTATGTATATATGTGATAAATAAAATCTATTTATTACATGAATAATTTTAAATAATTTTATTTTATAATTATTGCTCATTATGAGGCATATACTTATAATAATTAATTTTATAGTAGAAATGTCTTTATTATTTATTTTCAATGAAAATATGATTTTATATTATTTAAATATTATATGAAATGATTATTGGAATTATTATAATTATTATTTTATTATATGAATTTTAGTTCAAATTATTTAAGTTAATTATTTTAACTTAATTAATAATGCAATATATGAAATATAAATCGATATGGAATTCAAACCCTAATTTTTGATTTTGAGCCATGAATGAGAATAATAATATTATATAAAATATAATATTATTTTTCAGTGTTATAAATATATACAAAGTATATGTGTAGACTGATATTGGTTAGTCAATTATGGTGTATGACAACAAACCCTAGTATTACTGTCATAAACCATAATTGGAAACTCAAAACTAGAATTTAAGATCGGTCAGAAATTGTGTTATATGAATTAGGGTGCATATTATAGGATTTCTGTTAATTAGGAAAAACCTAATTAATATTTGAAAACCCTAATTTAAAATTAGAAACTCTAATTTGTTAATTAGGAACCCTAATTGGTAAAATTAGAAACCCTAATTATTATTTTAGTAAATTGAATTGTTAATTTGGGAATCCTAATGATAATTAAGGAACCCTAATTATTTAAACCATTTATTTTTATTAAAAACCCTGATTCTTATTAGTATGTTTTAATTAAAATTTTACTACACTTTAATTTTTAATTTTCCAAACCCTAGTAATTATTTGGGAAACTTTAAGATGAAAAATCTAGTGAATAAACCCTAAATTCAAGTGTCATGGACAAGAATGCCCTTAAAATTAAAATATAAAATTACCATTATGCCCTTTTTGTCCCATTCTTGAATTATTGTTAGACAAATCTTATCAAATTTTGCTAGCCACCCTAGTCTACCTAGCTATGAACCTACAAGCTAAAAATCTCAGTCCTGTGATCATCCAATACATTGCATACATGTTATTTGTATAGATCAAAAGAGAGAAAATGTCACATTTATGCTAATTTGTTCACAACTCTCATCCTAGAACTTCTCTCTCTAAAACCTCTGAATTTCATTGCTAATATCAGTCACAAACCAAGCCCCACGAAATCCACAAACAGATCAGAAACATAGAAATCAGATTTGCTCACTTAAAGGTATGAAACCCATTTTAAAATCTGATCTTGAACCCTATGTTAGATGTTAGATTTTTATGTTAAAACATGTAGTATGTAGTGTATGTTGATGATCTGGGTTGATAGATGTTAGATCCATAACATCTATAGGCTCGAATTTGATGATTTACAAAATCTGGAAAATGTTTAAACTCTAGTCTGACAACGAATGTCAGAGCTTCTAGATCTTTGTTGTGTTAAGTGTTATGTGTGTTTTATGTTATGAACTTGTTCCTTGGTATGAGGAGAGTAGACTAGAAGTGGAATCACCTCTATTCCATGTCTAGATCTCCAAATATAAAGGGTCAAAGTGCGTTGACCGCTCATGGAAAACTGTTCTGGAAAACCCAAAAATTTTCCAGATTTTCTGACAAGAAACTTTGAAGCTTCTGATTTTGCTAATCTGTTATAGTTAGTCCATGTTGTTGTTTTGATGTTGTAGTCTAACATAAGGACTACACAATCATGCCTCTAGAACCCACATATCGCACACTGAATCGAATTTAATTACGGTCAAAGTAGGTTGACCAAACTGCTTGAAGAACAAATCTGGGTAACCTAGATTTTTCCTAGATCATCCTGACAACATATTCATGAGCCCAGATCTTACTTGTGTTTAATGATTTGATGGTGTTTGTTTTTTTATGTTGTAATATGGTATAGGGACTACAGATTAGTTCTTTTATTTCACTTTAACAACAAACAGGATGCATGTAGTAAATAAATAAAAGTAGGTCGCTCGGTCGTGAATCCGCTTTTAAAAAAACCCCGATTCTTAATGAAGCGAGTTTTCCACCTACTTTGTTTACCAGATCCGGGTGTTTTTGATATTGATGGACTGAAATAATTTCATAGTATTGTACCCTGACATCAATACTATAGGATTAAACCTTCATAATACACAAACCTAGCTTTGAAATCAAAGATTAAAGCCTACTAAGTAGGTACCTTGGCGGTTATTCATTTATGGGTAACTCAGAAAATGAAGAACAAGCCTGACAAGATTTTTATTGCCTTTTAACTCACTGATCGGATGTTGTATGGCCAAGAACTTGGTATGATAATGAAGTATTACATAAGTACTATAACTGCAACACAAATTTAAACCCAGAAAGCAACAGGAACATAGAATTAAAACCGGTCAAACCTCCTACCTTGAACGTTGATATGAACATTCTGGACAGACTCAAGAACACCTCTAGTGACGGTTCTATCGCTATAGGGCCCTTTAGCGATATTTAATTTCTGAAAATTATATTTATATTAAATAATTAGAGAAAATTAGTTTTTAATTATTAAAAATACAAATTAAATTACTAAAAATTATTTTAAAGTCTGAAAATTAGTTTTTAATAATTTTTAATATATTTCATAAATAATTAATATTTTTGAAATATTAAAGGTGTGTAATTTATTTAATTATTATATCAAATAAATTATTTTAAAATGACTTTAATACTTGAAAATCATTTAAAATTATTTTATGATATAAGAAAATATTTTAAGTTATTTTAGAGACTTTTAATATTTTGTGATGAATTTCATTAATAAATTAATATTAATGATAATTAAGTTATTTAATAAATATATTAAATAAATTATGAAAAATATAATTAATGATTTAAAAATCATCTAAAAATGATTTAAAGGTTATAAAAATATTTTAAGTTATACAATATAACTTTTGATATTTTGTCATAAAAAATATTAATATTTTAATATTAATGATATTAGATTAATTTAATATTTATATTAAATAAATTAGTTTAAAAATGATTTTTAATATTATAAAAATCATTTAAATGAAAATAAAGTGTTTAAAGATATTTTAAGTTATAAAATATAACTTGTAATATTTAAAGGATAATTTCATTAATAATTAAATATTAATGATATTAATTTAATATTAATGATATTAATTTAATATTAAATGATATTTGATTTATTTAATAATTATATTAAATAAATTGTTTTAAAATGGTTTTATTGATTTAAAAATCATTTAAAAAGAAAATAAATGAAATAAAAATATTTTAAGTTATAATCAATAACTTTTAATATTTTGATAAATAATAAATTAATATTCTAATATTAATAGTAATTATTTAAAAATGATTTGAAATCTTTTAAAAATCATTTAAGGGTAATATTAATACTTTAAAATATTTTGAGTTATTATAAATAACTTTAATATTTTGGCAAGAGTTTCATTAATAGTTTAATATTAATTAAATATTAATGATAAAAGAATTAGTTAATATTTAAATCATTTAATAATGATTTTAGTGCTTGAAAATTCATGATAAATTATAATAATTAATTAGAAATTATTATAAGGCTATGAAAAAAATAATATGACTGATATTTAGAATATCTAAACGAATATTGAACTACACGGTAGAGTCTTAGACTCGATAATTACCCGATAAAGCTGCTTGGTACAATCGGCAAATGCTTTTAAAACCGATTCGGACTTAGATAATTTGACTAGCTACGTGTTTGTTTATGATGTAATGACTATTAAACATATGTGACAATGTGATTAGGTTATGTGCTGACTGCAATTAACAGTACTAAGTGATATGATATATTATTCTAATCGAACGAATGATCTTATTAAGGATATGTTTTGATATAAAAGATAGAACGAAGTTGAGTTATTGTAAACAGCAGCTCAGGCAAGTATCTAAACCTTATGCACTACTTTTATTTCGTGCAAACAGGTATATCATGTTATGCATGTTTCCTAAACTTACTCCAATTATTATTGAGCAAGTATCTGATCTATCATTTACATTATGCAAGTATCCTACCTTTGCATTTCCTTTATGCAATGGACATGAGTAAGAAAGTTTCAGAATCATATTATTGTGCTAGATTATTAACTCTATTATTATTGATTATGTATCCAATATTTGTATTCATATAAGTTCTTACATTATCCAATCATTGTATTATTGTATAATTCATATATTTATTTTGTTTGTTAATTCGTATATAGGGTTATACAAGTGTCCCCGGTTGGATAACAATTGTATTTAATCATATGTTGATACATACTTATTGATTTTGAGTATGTATATGTTGACTTAAAAGCCGTCTAAGCTATTTGATTCAGCTAGACATAAACATATTGTTGAACAAGATAGAACATTATTGTATCCAACCAGATTGTTTTGGTTCGGAATCCCGACTAAGTATGAACATCCCGAATATGGGAAAACTTTTGTGCACCTAAGGTAGATAGAGTGATCGATAATATCGTTCTTGCATTTAGTATTGATCAATACAGGACGCATTGGGATGATCACCCTCATGCACGTAAGTTATGATGGTTTACGGATGAAGTTCTGCTAAACCCTAGCGAAAATGAAAAAACTAATGTTCATAGTCTGTCGAATGCTCTCCAGTTATAGTAAGTACGTAGTTTCAAAAATTTGAGATAGATTTGGTATATTGTCATTATTGGTTCAGCTTACTTCACAACTGTTGATTCGTTGTAGAAGAGTTATTCAAAGAAAAAATTTAATCCTTCCAGCTTATATTTATTGTTGCTATTACTTGTTGGGCAATCAAATGCTCATCCTTGCTTTAAATTTAAATGTTTTCAGCTAAGCATGATCAACCGGAATGTTTAGGCCAGAACAAGGGAAAAGGAAAGCAATCTAAATAATCCTATGTTATCTTTTGTAATAGTTAGACAGTATTAAGACAATGGTATCTATTATCTATCATGTAATGTATTGTAGTAAAGGTTGCGTACTTGGGATTAGACTTTGATATATATAAATTAAGTTTGATATTTATATTATTGTTATTATTATTAGTATTATTCTGCTCATAGAAATGGTATCAGAAAGCACCGAGATCGGGTTTCAAGTACCCGAGTTTGGGGGCGTTACAAGTTGGTATCAAAGCTTTAGGGTTAGAAACCTTCAGTGGGACAGACCTTAGGCTATAACCTTTAGTACAAAGGGAAACGTCAAAAATAAACAACTCATTTAGAGTTTAAAAGGTGATGAATTGAATAAATTCATCGTTAAACAAAATAAAAGATAACTTATATAAAATTATTAATTGCTATGTGTATATACTACGTGTTAATCAAGATAGTTTGGTGTAGATGTTAGATAGAAAGAATTAGTATACCCTCAGATCATAAAGATGGAGTCAACCTCCATATCCGAGCCAATATCAAAGTAAATAGCTGAATTAGAGGCTCACTTTGGAAGCAACCCTAATGAGGTTATTATACTGAAAAGGTATTACCAGACCCAGGAATGATAGTATAACTGATAGGTGGAATATAGGTAAAGGATATAAGATCAACCTCGAGTTTTTGAACTCATATGTTTGTGGTGAGTTCTTAAACTCATAGTGTATGGAAAGTTTGACGAACTAGGTATAGTTAAGTGAGAATGGATTATTGAGGATAATAGGAATATATAGAATATTAAGCAATTGATCCTTAGTGAAGGCGTATGAAATGAGTAGTATTAGTGTTATTTGAATATGCACGATTCTATGATGCGTATACGATAAGTATATGGGTGTAAAGTAATATTATCAACTTCTGTATAAGTTGTGGCAACGATTCCCGACTTTTGTGTCACAAAGGAATAACGAATGTTTAAAGCAGTATGTGTTATGCTATGAAAAGTACGATGAATTAGTTAGATAAACATGATCTTATTTAATCAGATAATGCCGCCAAGACAAAAATGAAACCAAAAGGCAAAAGAACCTATCAACAAAGCTGAAGGACAACTAGACCCAACACAAAATTTGGCAAATGTCGACGTTTAAGCTATACAGAATGGATTACCAGCCGTGGGAAATCAGCCAGATAATCGATCGACAAACTTCAAAGACTTCAAAGAAATTGAACAGCCAGGATTTAGAGGATCAACTGACCTTGTAGAGATGTTTGTGACAACTAGAGTAACGGATGGGCAAAAGACAGCTTTTGTCACCTATACGATGAAAGGGGAGGCGAATTTTTGGTGGAAAGCAAATCAAGCTAGAGCCGGAGAAGAAAATAGTGGCAGTAAGACTGGGAAAAGAAAGGGAGATAATTTTGGGAATACCAGAAGTAGGCCAGGAGGTGGAAACAAACAAGTTACGCAGTGTGGAAATTGCGGAAAGAATCACTCAGGAAAGTGTCTGAAGGGTAAGTCTGCGTGTTATAAGTGTGGGAAGGAGGGACATATCTCTCCCAACTGCCCCAATCCAAGGATGAACAGAGGGTGTTTCATGTGTGGATCAACGGAGCATAAGGTGAAGGACTGTCCAAAAAAGGGTGGGAATACAGGGAGCGCGAATAAAGGAAAAGGCAGCGGGACTCTAGTGATAGCGGAACCAACTTCAACAAACAAACCAACAAAATAAACCACAAGAGTTTTTAATATGACGGTCTAGTATACGGTGGCAGTTGGGAATGCAACTCCAGGTATTATTCGTATAACTTTTATATTTTGAAATATATGATTTTCCCTATATATAATAAACTATTTTACAAAGAAATTTTGAAGAAGGAATTTGAGTTCTTTGAGAAATCAAACTTCCATTTAATCAGATAGACAAGTATAATGTTGAATAGTTAAAGATCGGTTCGATCAAATCTGATCGAGATCTATTTGAAATGACTGTGTATGCTATGTAACCTTGTATGTATGAGTTTTAAAACGGTGATTGTAAGGCCCCAACTTTTTATAAATAAAGATTTAATTTTCTCTAATTATTATTTTGAAATAATAAGGGGTTGATTTGATTAATGTGGTTAGTTGTGGGTAAAATGCGTAAATATATTTTTAAATAAGCAAGTGGTTATAAAATTATTATCGGGGAATATTCGTTTGGTCGTAGAATATTATTGATGTCGGAGAATATTCGTACGACGATGCAGCCTTGTGTGGGCCCCATAACGGAAAATGATTGGATGAAGAAAACGACAAGTATGAGTTTTTATTAATAACAACGTAGTTGTTACTAATTATCTCGTTGGAATACTCTAATTGGTTAAAACACACGTGAATACGCGTTGTTGACAAAGAATACCAGATTATTGCACCAATTATTGATTCTTATGTTAGAAGTAACTACTCAATAGTTGTTACAGTAATTGCTATTCAATATTTTATTTTATTGATTCAATAATTGCTACGTTGATATTTTATATTATTGTTGTTTCAATAATTGTCACTACACAATATTTTCAATTATCAGATCAATAATTCATATTATTTGTATAATATTATTAGATAACATTATTGGCAATGTCTAGAAAGTTTTTTTTAAGGAGAGGTTTGGTCATCTAATTGCGCGTCAGTAAGGAGAAATTCTTATTGGAAAGCCCCCTCTTTCTTGGGAACAGTCTGGTTGTCAATATTGTGATTCTGTAATATTATTTGTGAATAATTAATTATTCATTTTATGTGGATATAGAAGGAGAAAAATTTTAATGTTACAAATGTTAAAAATTGATATTTTATCTTTTCTAATAAAATAATTGATTTAAATATATTATTATATTTTAATAATATAATAATGGTGATATTTTTATAATGAATATGTGATATATGAATACATTAGGAAGAAGAGTATTTCTGTTACAAAAAATATATAACACATGTTTTGTGTGTTGATGGACCCCATTTTTGACTAAAATTTGATAATAGCCTGCAAAATCGTCTGTATGTGGATTTCGGTCTATTTCTGTTTGGAATTTGAAAAAACTTTATTCTGCAAAGTTGTAGAGAATTGAATTTCCTACGGAAGGACATAAGATTCAAATTTTTCTGATAAAAGGGCTATTTGTTGTGAATTATTGAAGTTCCCGAATAATTGATTTTTGAAGTTTTAGTTATTTTTTTTAATAAAAACGTTTTTGTTATGATTAGTGGGCTCACTTGTTGTTAAACATGTTGAAATCTGAATTTAAAGGTTGGCGTAGAAAATTATAATAAATATTATTATTTTATTAAATTTTTTGCTTTGGTGTTCTAAGCATTTTCCTATAAATATGGTGCTTAGGTTAGAATTGAAAATCATACCAGAAACTGAAGTTTTCTCTCTCTATATTATCGAGCGTATTTTTGTGAGTATTTAGATACTTTGAGTGTTGATATACAGTGCAAGTTTCTTTAGCACTATATCTAGTATTATAGTCAGAAGTACTGCCTTTTTGAGGTAAGGGATGTTATTTTTTTATAAATAATATTATTTCTTTCAATATCATTATGTCGAAATATTGGTAAGAATTTTCTTGTGAAATTCTTATCTTTTCATCTCGGGATTACTATTCATGAGTTACTATTCATGAGTTACTATTCACGAGTACTATTCACGAAGCGTGATGATTTTTCTTGTGGAATTTCTACCTTTTAGTGCCAGAGTTACTATTCACGTATACGACACTATTCACGTATACAGTACTATTCACGAATACGACACTATACACAGAAAAATTAAAATTTCTTTTCTGTGTCCAAGATTGTCTGTTACGGTTTCTATCTTTGATTGGATCTATGTTTTGATCTTCATTTTTGAATTCTTCTCCACAATAGTTTATTATGGAGTATTTTTGAACATGGATAAACCGAAGTACGAATCCTTACTATTTGTTCTTTTGTTTTACTGGATTCATTTTTTTTTAAATATATTTTTCATCATCCTCAGTCCTAAATGATGATATTACTGAATAACTTTGGCCTGTAGTTCAAAGATGAATGATTTTATGATGAATATCTTTGGCCCGTAGTGCAAAGATGAACAGGTGTTGAGATGAACATGACCAATTGATTAATATCTTTGGCCTGTAGTGCAAAGATGACTATTTGATTCAAGATTTATATTGATTGATGTTACAGGATAAAATATCGATGATGGACTTTTAAATTCATAGAGGATAGTAGATTTCATTTTCTATTTAACTCTTTTAATGAATTGTTGTTTCTGCTACAGTTGTTGATCTAAAACTTGTTGTCTATTGTATTCTATCAGATTTTTCCCTGTTGAAGACTAAGGATAATTTGTTGTACATTATCTTAGTCATAATATTCTTTACTGGGCTAGTTGAGCTCGCCATTTTCCTTTTTGTTCCATTTTTCTTCTCGTGAGACGAGAATATAGCGAACTACTTCCGGGTGTGGGAGTAATGGTTCAAGACTATTTGTTTTAGTAGTCCTTACTATTTTGTAAAATAGTGTATCAATAATTGTAATGAGGACTTATTTGAGTGTGGATATTGTCTAGAAGACAATATTTGTATTTAAACTCACAATTTATGTGTTGTCGTATTTTTGCATTTAATTGTATTAATGAAGTTCTAGTTGTTTCGCACTCACGATTCGATTTGGCGACTGAATGGGTGATGTATACCTATTTTGGGGGTGTCACAATTATTCCGGGGACGGAATCCTTATAAGGGAGGGTGAATGTAATAACCTGATATTTTCTATATAAATAAATAAGAAATTTTGTATATTAACTTTTTTTTATTTTAAAGATGGGAATATGTGCCAAGTAATGTGTATGTATATATGTGATAAATTAAATTTATTTATTACATGAATAATTTCAAATAATTTTATTTTAGAATTATTGCTCATTATAAGGCATATACTTATAATAATTAATTTTATAGTAGAAATGTGTTTATTATTTATTTTCTATGAAAATATGATTTTATATTATTTAAATAATACATGAAATAATTATTGGAATTATTATAATTACTATTTTATTATATGAATTTTAGTTCGATTATTGTAGTTGATTATTTTAACTTAATTAATAATGCTATATATGAAAGATAAATCGATATGGAATCCAAACCCTAATTTTTGATTTTGAGCTATGAATGAGAATAATAATATTATATTAAATATAATATTATTTTTCAAAGGTTAAACATATATACAAGATATGTGTGTAGATCGATATTGTTAGTCAATTATGGTGTATGACAACAAACCCTAGTATTACTGTCATAAACCATAATTGGAAACTCAAAACTGGAATTTAAGATCGGTCAGGAATTGTGTTATATGAATTAGGGTGCATATTATAGGATTTCTGTTAATTAGGAAAAATCTAATTAATATTTGAAAATCCTAATTTAAAATTAGAAACCCTAATTTGCTAATTAGGAACCCTAATTGCTAAAATTAGAAATCCTAATTATTATTTTAATAAATTGAATTGTTAATTTGGGAACCCTAATGATAATTAAGGAACCCTAATTATTTAAACCCTTTATTTTTATTAAAAACCCTAATTTTAATTAGTATGTTCTAATTAAAATTTTACTACACTTTAATTTTTAATTATCCAAACCCTAGTAATTATTTGGGAAACTTTAAGATGTAAAATCTAGTGAATAAACCATAAATTCAAATGCCATGGACAAGAATGCCCTTAAATTTAAAATACAAAATTACCATTATGCCCTTTTTGCCCCATTCTTGAATTATTGTTAGACAAATCTTATCAAATCTTGCTAGCCACCCTAGTCTACCTCGCTATGAACCTACAAGCTACAAGTCTCAGCCATGTGATCATCCAATACATTGCATACATGTTATTTGTATAGATCAAGAGATAGAAAATGTTACATTTATGCTAATTTGTTCACAACTCTCATCCTAGAACTTCTCTCTCTAAAACCTCTGAATTTCATTGCTTATATCAGTCACAAATCAAGCCCCACGAAATCCACAAACAGATCAGAAGCATAGAAATCAGATTTACTCACTTAAAGGTATGAAACCTATTTTAAAATCAGATCTTAAACCCTATGTTAGATATGTAGTATGTAGTGTATGTTGATGATCTGGATCGATAGATGTTAAATCCATAACATCTATAGGCTCAGATTTGATGATTTACAAAATCTGGAAAATGTTTAAACTGTGGTCTGACAACGAATGTCAGAGCTTCTAGATCTTTCTGTGTTAAGTGTTATGTGTGTTTTATATTATGAACTTGTTCCTTGATATGAGGAGAGTAGACTAGAAGTGGAATCACCTCTATACCATGTCTAGATCTCCAGATATAAAGGGTCAAAGTGCGTTGACCGCTCATAGAAAACTGTTCTGGAAAACCCAAAAATTTTCCATATTTTCGAAAAAGCAACTTTGAAGCTTCTGATTTTCCTAATCTGTTATAGTTAGTCCATGTTGTTGTTTTGATGTTGTAGTCTAACATAAGGAATACACAATTATGCCTCTAGAACCCACAGATCGCACACTGAATCAAATTTAATGACGGTCAAAGTAGGTTGACCAAACTATTTGAAGAACAAATCTGGGTAACCCAGATTTTTCCCGGATCGTCCTGACAACTTATTCATGAGCCCAGATCTTACTTGTGTTTAATGATTTGATGGTGTTTGTTTTTTTATGTTGTAATATGGTATAGGGACTACATATTAGTTCTTTTATTTCTCTTTAACAACAAATAGGATGCATGTAATAAACGGTCAAAGTAGGCTGCTCAGTCATGAAATCCGTTTTCTGGAAAAATTAGATTCTTCATGAGCGAGTTTCTGACCTACTTTGACCGGCTCAGATCTGGTGTTTTTGATATTGATGGACTGAAATAATTACATGGTGTTGTACCTTGACATCAAGACTATAGGATTAAACCTTCATAACACACAAACCTAGCTTTGAAAGCAAAGATTAAAGCCCGCTAAGTAGGTACCTTGGTTGTTCTTCATTTCTGGGTAACCCAGAAAATGAAGAACAGGCCTGACAAGATTTTTATTACCTTATAACTCACTGATCGGATGTTGTATGGCCATGAACTTGGTATGATATTGAAGTATTACATAAGTACTATAACTGTAACACAAATTTTAACCCAAAAAGAAACGAGAACATAGAATTAAAACCGGTCAAACCTCTTACCTTGAACGTTGACATGAACATTCTTGACAGGCTCAAGAACACCTATAGGGCCTTTTAGCGACATTTAATTTCTGAAAATTATATTTATATTAAATATTTAGAGAAAATTAGTTTTTAATTATAAAAAATACAAATTAAATTACTAAAAATTATTTTAAAGTTTGAAAAATAGTTTTTAATAATTTTTAATATATTTCAAAAATAATTAATATTTTTGAAATATTAAAGGTATTTAATTTATTTAATTATTTTATCAAATAAATTATTTTAAAATGATTTTAATACTTGAAAAAGCATTTAAAATTATATTATGATATAAGAAAATATTTTAAGTTATTTTTAGTGACTTTTAATATTTTGTAATGAATTTCATTAATAAATTAATATTAATGATAATTAAGTTATTTAATAAATATATTAAATAAATTATGAAAAATATAATTAATGATTTAAAAGTCATCTAAAAAGATTTAAAGGTTATAAAAATATTTTAAGTTATACAATATAACTTTTGATATTTTGTCATGAAAAATATTAATATTTTAATATTAATGATATTAGATTAATTTAATATTTATATTAAATAAATTAGTTTTAAAATAATTTTAATAATATAAAAATCATTTAAATGAAAATAAAGTGTTTAAAAATATTTTAAGTTATAAAATACAACTTTTAATATTTAAAGGATAATTTTATTAATAATTTAATATTAATGATATTAATTTAATATTAAATGATATTTGATTTATTTAATAATTATATGAAATAAATAGTTTAAAAATTGTTTTATTGATTGAAAAAGCATTTAAAAGGAAATAAATGAATTAAAAATATTTTAAGTTATAATCAATGACTTTTAATATTTTGATAAATAATAAATTAATATTCTAATATTAATAGTAATTATTTAAAAATGATTTTAAATATTTTAAAAATCATTTAAGGGTAATATTAATACTTTAAAAATATTTTGAGTTATTATAAATAACTTTAATATTTTGGCAAGAGTTTCATTAATAGTTTAATATTAATTAAATATTAATGATAATAGAATTAGTTAATATTTAAATCATTTAATAATGATTTTAGTGTTTGAAAATTCATGATAAATTATAATAATTATTTAGAAATTATTATAAGTCTATGAAAAATTAATATGACTGATATTTAGAATATCTAAACGAATATTGAACTATACGGTAGAGTCTTAGACTCGATAATTACTCCGATAAAGCAGTTGTCGATACAAATCGACATGTTTCGAAACCGATTTGGACTTAGATAATTTGATTAGAATACGTGTTTGTTTATGATGTAACGACCGTTAAACATATGTGACAATGTGATTAGGTTATGTCTCGAATTGCAATTAGCAAAGATCTTATGTGACATGATATATTATTCTAATCGAACGAATGATCTTATTAATGATAGGTTTTGATATAAAAGATTGAACTAAGTTGTATTATTGTAAGCAGCAGCTCAGGCAAGTATCTAAACCTTATGCACTACTTTTATTTTGTGCAAACAGGTATATCATGTTATGCAAGTTTCCTAAACTTACTACAATTATTATTGAGCAAGTATCCGATCTATCATTTACATTGTGCAAGTATCCTACCTTTGCATTTCCTTTATGCAATGGACATGAGTAAGAAAGTTTCAGAATCATATTATTGTGCCAGATTATTAACTCTATTATTATTGATTATGTATCCAATCTTTGTATTCATACAAGTTCTTACATTATCCAATCATTGTATTATTGTATAATTCATATATTTATTTTGTTCGTTAATTCGTATATAGGGTTAGACAAGTGTCCCCACTTAGATAACCATTATATTTAATCATATGTTGATACATACTTATTGATTTTGAGTATGTATAGAGTGAACGATAATATCATTCTTGCATGTAGTATTGATCAATACAGGGAGCATTGAGATGATCACCCTCGTGCCCGTAAGTTATGACGGTTTACGGATGAAGTTCTGTTAAACCCTAGCGAAAATGAAAAAAATAATATTCATAGTCTGTCGAATGCTCTCCAGTTATAGCCAGTATGTAGTTTCAAAAATTTGAGATAGATTTGGTATGTTGTTATTATTGGTTCAGCTTACTTCACAACTATTGATTCGTTGTAGAAGAGTTATTCAAAGAAAACATTTAATCCTTTCAGCTTATATTTATTGTTGTTATTACTTGCTGGGCAATCAAATGCTCATCCTTGCTTTAAAGTTAAATGTTTTCAGCTAAACATGATCAACCGAAATGTTCATGCCATAACAAGGGAAAAGGAAAGCAATCAGTATAATCATAAGTTATCTTTTGTAATAGTTAGACGTTATTAAGACAATGGTATCTATTATCTATCATGTAATGTATTGTATTAAAGGTTGCGTACTTGGGATTAGACTTTGATATATGTAAATGAAGTTTGATATTTATATTATTGTTATTATTATTAGTATTATTCCGCCATAGAAATGGTATCGTAGTAACCTGAAGTTCTGTTTCAAGTACCCGAGTTTGGGGGCGTTACAAGTTGGTATCAAAGCTTTAGGGTTAGAAACCTTAGGTGGGATAGACCTTAGGCTATAACCTTTGGGACAGAGGGAAACGTCGAAAATATAAACAACTCATTTAGTGTTTAAAAGGAGATGAATTGAATAAATTCATCATTAAACAAAATAAAAGATAACATGTATAAAATTATTAATTACTGTGTGTATATACTACGTGTTAATCAAGATAGTTTGGTGTAGATGTCAGATAGAAAGAATTAGGATACCCTCAGATCATAAAGAAGGAGTCAACCTCCATATCTGAGCCAATATCAAAGTAAATAGCTGAATTAGAGGCTCACTTTGGAAGCAACCCTAATGAGGTGATTATACTGAAAAGGTATTACCAGACCCAGGAATGATAATATAATAAATAAGTAGAATATTGGTAGAGGATATAAGATCAAGCTCGAGTTTTGAACTTATATGTTTGTGGTAAGTTCTTAAACTCATATTGTGTGGAAGGTTTGACGAACTAGGTATAGTTATGTTAGAATGGATTATTGAGGATAATAGGAATATATAGAATGTTATGCAATTGATCCTTAGTGAAGGCGTATGAAATGAGTAGTATTAGTGTTATTTAAATATGTATGATTCTATGATGCGTATATGATAAGTATATAGATGTAAACTAATATTATCAACTTCTATATAAGTTGTGGCAACGATTCCCAACTTTTGTGTCACAAAGGGATAACGAATGTTTAAAGCAGTATGTGTTATGCTATGAAAATTACGATGAATTAGTTAGATGAACATGATCTTATTTAATTAGATAATGCCGCCAAGACGAAAACAAAACCAAAAGGCAGAAGAACCTGTCAACAAAGTTGAAGGACAACTAGACCCAACACAAAATTTGGCGAATGTGGACGTTCAAGCTATGCAGAATGGATTACTAGCCATAGGAAATCAGCCAGATAATCGATTGACAAACTTCAAAGACTTTAAAGCAATCGAACAGCCAGGAATTAGAGGATCAACTGACCCTATAGAGATGTTTCTGACAGCTAGAGTAACGGATGGGAAAAAGTGTGACGCCCCCAAAACAGGTATACATCACCCATCTTTGGTCGCCAGATACAAGGTACTGAATACAAATACAACTTAATTATACAACAGTCGTGTAAAATACGACAAAACATAGGCTTTGAGTTTTAATACAAATATTGTCATCCAGACAGTATCCACACTCAATGGAGTCCTCTTTATATTTATTATCACACTATTTCACATAATAGTGAGGACTACTAATGCCCCATCTAGGACCATCACTCTGTTCCCCGACTAGTCCCTACTACGTTCTCATTTCCTGAAGAGAACACTGAAAGAAAGGGTGAGCTCAACTAGCCCAGTAAGAAATATTATGACTAAGATAATGCAGAATAAATTATCATTAGCCTTCAATAATGTTAAACTGATAGAATAATATAATAGACAAGAAGTTTAACTGTAGCGGATCAAGCAATCCATTAGAAGAGTAAAGTAAAGTATAAAATCTACTATCTTCTATGATTTAAAAAGTTTTTCATCAACTTTATCGCTGAGACTCAGCTTAATAAATAAAATTAAATCATCCCTGCTCCACGGCCAAGGATATTCATGTAATCATCAATGGTCATGACTATACCGAATAATCCCTGGTCATAATCATACCAACAACTGTCCACCAATGAACTACAGGCCAATGAGGACTTTTACCACATCATTCGTCACATTACGGTCATGATTATACCGAATAATCTCTGGTCATAATCATAACAAATCCATCTATGCACGTAAGCCAAAGATGACTTTCAACATAATATAAGCATGAGGATGATGACAATTCAATAAAACAAGTTCAAGAATAAATTTTAAAAATTTATTAGTTAATTTATCTTGAACTCAATAACGTCCAAATTGTCAACTTGATACTGCTTTGTGAAGTAAAATTCAAGAATGCTCAAAAGAATATTTCCATGAAAATATACTGGATGAAGCATAAATATCAAGGATATTCCACTAATTTCATGGAGTATAGAAGCCAAAGCATTAACCAACTGAGTATAATAGAATATATAAAACTGTAAATGGATTTTCGCCAGCCATGCGGTTATCCACGTAGACAGATCATTTCCATAATTTAATAAGGAATGAATACAAAGTATCATTCACCATACATGTGGTAATCCACATAGACAGGTTATTCCAACAGAATAATAAAGAAAGGAATAACAGAAGGATTCACCATGCGTGATAGATCGCGCTGAATATAGGTTATTCAATAATATAATAATAAATAATGGAACCAGTCCCACAGTAAATGTACGACACGTGATATTCCGAATAATAATAAATAATGGAACCAGTCGCGTAAACGCATGAATAGGATATTCGAATGTAATAATAAATAATGGATCTAGGTCCCATGAACGTGCATGCATGTGATATATTAAAGCGTAATAATAAAGAAATGTAATATTAGAAGAATTTCACCATGTATGCGGTTATTACATAAACAAAGTTATTCCAATGTAATAACAGTAATAATTTCACCAAGTATAGGGTATCTCAGATATGTGTTATTCCAATGTAATAATAAAGAATGAAATAACATAAGTTCTCTTCATGAATAAGAAAGAAAGAATACCCTTATGAGTACAACAAATAATATTCCCTACCTTAGAAAAACCTAATATCGACGTAGTGAAGTAGCATAATTCTTTTCTTCTTTCTCTCTATAGTTTCTCTCTCTAGAGTTTCAGTGAATTAGTAAGAAATAATGAAGGAATGAGCTTCTATTTATAGGAGAATGGATTGAATACTAACTAATTCATGAACGGTCCAGATTGATTTACTTTTAAACGGACGATCCATATTGGTTTACTATTAAAACTTAAAGCAACGGTCCATACTGATTTACTATTAAAACTTTAAACCAACGATCCATATTGATTTAATATTATACTTTCCACCAGCGATCCATATTGATTTACTATTATATCTTCAACCAACGGTCTGAAAAATTAGCACATCTCCTCATGGAATAATATTGTACCCAAAAATGATTTGGACCTAAACAGAATATATCTTACGGGTGAATAGTACCCGTGAATAGTAACTCGTGAATAGTAACTCATGAATAGTAACTCGTGAATAGTAACTCATGAATAGTAACTCATGAATAGTAACTAGTAACGTGAATAGTACTCATTAACAAAAAAAAGTGTCCCAAATACCCAATTGAACAATATAACCTCCAAACATCAATTATACTAACACAAATAAGTCCAACACAATGGAACTATAAAATTCATCTTTAATCAACACGAACTTATTCATCATTAATATTATAATTCACAATATTTAACAACCAGTCGCTCCTGTGAAAGAGGGGCTTCCGATAAGGATTTCTCCTTATCATGGCGCCTTGCAATTAGGTGACCAAACCTCTCCTCGATGTAACTTCTAGACATTATCAATATTGCAAATAATAATATGAATAACTTTGTCGTCTCAATTATTGATTTAATAATATATCATATTATGTAGATGATACTCTAACAATAATTGAATCAATAATATGAGAGATATGATACAACAATTACTGTAGCAATAATTGAGTATAACTGAGTGACTTCTCAAGTAAGCATCAATAATCAATACCGTATGCTACTATGCAACCACGCGTATTATTGTAATTTTACTACCGGGTAGTTCAACAGTTTTAACGGTAACACCTCCGCCGTTATTTTTATAAAAAATAATTTTGTCGTTTTCTAACTACGACAATACTTCCGCTAGGGGTCCACCAATGATTGTGCCATCGCATTTAATATTCCCTCGTTAAAATGAATATTCCCCGACCAATCGAATATTATATAACCACTTGCTTACTTTGCAAAATTTGTAAATATTACCCACAACTATAACATTATAACAAATCCACACCATAATATTCAAAAATATATTTCGAGAAAATTATTCTTTATTCATAAAAGTTGGGGTCTTACAACCTCCCCTTCTTATGAAATTTCATCCTCAAAATTAGGGTACATACCTGGTATTTTGAAGAGATGAGGATACCTTGACTTCATTTCTGATTCTAACTCCCAAGTCATTTTCTCCACATCGTGGTTTCTCCACAAAACTTTGACTTGAGGTATAATCTTGGAACGTAGAACATGATCCTTCTTATCCAAGATTTTAACAAGCAACTCTTCATATGTTTAATCTCCCTCTATCTCGTCTGGTTCTAACTCAATAATGAGGTTCGGGTCTTTCACTTATTTACGTAATATAGATATGTGAAAAATGTTATGAACACGAGACATACTTGGCGGTAAGGCGAGTCTATAGGCCACAGTTCCTACTCGCTCAAGAATTAAAAATGGGCCAATAAATCAAGGATTGAGCTTTCCTCTCTTTCCAAATCTTGTAACTCCTTTCCATGGAGCAACACGTAACAACGCATGATCTCTAATATAGAATTCTACGTCCTTTCGATGAAGATCAACATAACTCTTTTGTCGATCTTGTGAAGTTTTTATACGTTGTTGGATCGTTTGAATCTTTTTGGTAGTCATATGTACCAACTCCGGTCCCAACAACGTTGCTTCACCCACCTCATCTCAGCATACTTGAGAACGACACTTTCTCCCATACAACGCCTCAAATGGAGCCATGCAAAATACTTGCTTGATAACTGTTGTTGTAGGAAAACTCCACCAACGGTAAGAACTTGTCCCAACTACCTTTGAAGTCAAGGACACAGAGTCTTAATAGATCTTCAAGAGTATGAATAGTCCTCTCTGACTGCCCGTCCGTCTGAGGATGATATGCCAAGCTAAATCGTAAATCCGTGCCCATAGCTTTCTTCAAACTAACCCAAAATCGTGAAGTGAATCTTGGGTCTCGATCAAAAACTATGGATACTAGCATACCATACAGTCATACAATCTCATTTATGTACATACGAGCAAGATGTTCAAGTGTATAAGTTTCTCGTATAGGTAAGAAGTGAGCAGAATTGGTTAATCTATCAAAAATGACCCAAATTGCATCTATTCCTTGAGAAACCTTGGGAAGACCAGTAACGAAATCCATGGTAATGTGCTCCCACTTCCATTCTGGAATTATAAGTGGTTGCAGTGGACCTTTTGGTACTTGATGCTCCGCCTTGACTCGTTGACAAGTTAAACACCTTGAGATAAACTAAACTATCTCTCTCTTCATATTGCTCCAACAAAATGTATGTCGAAGATCATGATACATTTTGGTACTCCCAAGAAGAATTGCAAACGGTGTATGTGCGCCTCCATTATGATTTTATACTTTAAATCGTATCGTTAGAACACACAAGTGCGAGTTGACTCAAGTATTACTTCTTCATCGATTCTTGCTTCCTAATAGCACCTTCTTGCACTTTCTTCCTCATACGATGTATCTGCTGTGTCCAGTAGCTTGAGCAACTTTAACTTTATCGATTAAAGTAGGTTCTACACGTATATTCGCCATCATCACATGGGTCCCTGGAGTCTTTAACTCTATCTCTATCCTTTGTAAGTCATACAAAATGGGCCTTTGTGTTGACAATATTTCACTCGTACTCGCATATGATCTTCTACTCAATGCGTCAGCTACTACGTTCGCTTTACCAGGATGGTATTGAATGGTATGATCATAATCTTTCAACAGTTCAAGCCAACGTTGTTGCCTCTTGTTGAGTTCCTTTTGGGTGAAAAAATATTTTAGGCTTTTATGATCCGTATAGATCTCCACCTTCTCTCCATATAGGTAATGCCTCCAAATCTTGAGCGCGAAGACAACAGCTGCCAACTCTAGATCATGAGTAGGATAATTCCTCTCATATTCTTTGAGTTGCCGAGAGGCATATGCTATTACTTTCCCATGTGTCATGAGAACACATCCTAGCCCTTTGCCCGAAGCATCACTGTAGATGACAAATCCCTTTGAGCCAGATGGTATTGTTAGAACAGGTGCTGAAATGAGTCTTCCCTTGAGTTCTTGAAAACTCTTCTCACATTCCTCGCTCCAACCGAACTTTGTATCTTTTTGAGTCAGCTGAGTTAATGGAGTAGTGATTCGAGAAAATCCTTCCACTAATCTCCGATAATAACCAGCTAAGCCGAGAAAGCTACGTACTTCGGTCACTAACTTTGGTTGCTCCCAGGATTTAATTGCTTCAATCTTCGTTGGGTCAATAGATATTCCATGATTTGATATCACATGCCCAAGGAATGCAACTTCCTCAAGCCAGAACTCATATTTCTTCAACTTGGCATAAAGCTTGTTTTCACGAAGCTTTTGGAGTATCAGCCTCAACTGTTGCTCATGATCTTCACAGATTTTGGAATATATGAGAATGTCATCAATAAAGATAACCACAAAGTGATCCAAATATTCCTTGAATACTCGGTTCATCATATCCATGAAGGCAGCAGGAGCATTAGTTAATCCAAAAGACATGACCAAGAATTTATAATGCCCGTACCGAGTTCTGAAGGCAATCTTTGGAATATCCTCAGGTTTAACCTTCAGCTGATGATATCCAAAATGAAGATCGATCTTTGAAAAGAATTGTACTCCTTGCAACTGGTCAAACAGGTCATCAATGCGAGGTAACGGATACCTATTTTTGATGGTGACATGGTTCAATTCTAGGTAGTCAATACAAAGTCGCATACTCCCATCTTTCTTCTTCACAAATAGAACAAAAGTACCCCAAGGAGATGTACTAGGACGAATGAAACCAATGTCTAACAATTCCTGCAATTGGGTCTTTAACTCCTGAAGTTCAATAGGAGCCATTCGATATGGGGCTTTGGAAATGGGTTTTGTACAAGGTTCAAGGTCGATACAAAATTCAATTTCAAGCTCTTGGGGTAGGCCAGGAAGTTCTTCGTGGAATATGTTAGGAAATTTATTAACAATAGAAATATCATTCAAAACTGACGTATTTTTTTTTAAATCGGTGACATGAGCTAACAAAGCTTGACATCCGTTTTTCAATAAACAAATAGCTTTATGGCTTGAAATGATTGTGATTGATTTTAATGGTTTGGTCGCTTAAATTCGCATAATAGGTTGATTATGAATATGAAAACTAACAACCTTACGAAAACAATCAATTTTTGCATGATGAGTAGTTAACCAATCAATCCCTAGAATTACGTCAAACGCAAGTATTTTTAAAGAAATAAGATCGACGGTGTAATGTCTTTGTCATACTGATTTGAATCAAACAACACTTATAAACCGTGGATGTAATGAAGGTTTCTCCCAACAGAGTTTCAACCGATAAGTCAAAGTCCAATTTCTCTGGAGTCAAATTTAAACGTTGAGCGCAAGTAGGAGAAATAAAAGAATGGGTAGAGCCGGTATCAAATAAGGTATATACTTTCACTAGAGTTTATGATAAGCTTACCCGTGATGACCTCGGTTGGGTTCCTTGCTTTTTGGGAGGTTACAACAAACGCTCTCCCTTGAACTACCGATTTTGTCTTGTCTGGGACAGACTTTGATGCCTCCATCCCAGCTGGACTTGACTTCGGTGCATGACAAAATCGTGCTAAGTGACCTTCTCTTCCACAATTGTAACATGCTTTGGACTGCTGCGTACAGTTTGGACTGATGTGTCCCTCTCCTCCGCATTTGTAACATACGACCGGCGGTCGTTCTCCTTCCTAACAACATGTCTTTGGTGTTTGACGCCCTTCCATCATTACTAAATCTCCTCTTCTTGAAACTCCAACTTTTATTGTCTTGCCATGATTACCACCAAGTGGTTACCATTTCGCATATTGATTCCTCCACGCTTGTTGTCACCGCTTCAATGATCATACCACTTGTATTTTCATTCTGCCGGCTGCTTTCTCTTGGTTGCATTGACCCGTTATCGCGCTCCAATAACTGAGCCCTATTTACAACATCTGAATACAAACACATTTTATGAGAAATAAGATATTGACGTATCTCCGGTTTCAAACCTCTTAAAAACATTCGCGTCATTCGCTCCTCATAATCAACCAAATGGGATGCAAACCGGATAACTCATGAAATTTAGCCTCGTATTGCATGACACGGTCATATTGTTTTGCTCCAACTTGATAAACTCCACCTCCTTCATGTGACGAATACTTTCGGGAAAGTATTTGTCGTTGAACAGCTCTTAGAACTTCTCCCAAGACATCTTGAGTGCGCCAGGCTGGGTACGCTTTACGGATTCCCACCAGTAATCTGCCTCCCCTCACAACATAAAGGTGGCAAAAGGAACCTTTTGCTCCTCGAAGCATCCCAAGACATCAACTATCTTGGTGATCTACTTTATCCATGCATCCGCCTTAAGTGGTTTTGGCTCTCCAATAAACTCCGGTGGTCCCATCTCCTTGAACTATTTAGTGGTGACCGTCCGAGAGTTTCCAGTGTTTCCACCTACATTTTGGACAGGAGTTTCTCTTGCCTGATGTTGTACGAATTATAGAAAGCTCCTAAACATTCCGTCATTCGCCATTTGGTCGGTGTTGTTGTTCACCTGAGGATTATTGTCTTCCTGTTGCACATTATCCTGAGTATTAATCTGTGGTGACTCCACGATCTCATGTGCTTCATTGCTTATCTCAACATTTTCTGATGCCATTTTTCAAAATGCCACAAAACAAGGGTTAATTAATATATCACATATTATCCCTATACTCGACCAACCACAGTTAAATACCAAATAAACTTAGGTAGGTCATACTAGTGAAGGAATTCCCCCGCTTTCCCTCCTAGTTCTTATCTCACATCTCGCCTAGGGATCATATCCCTAAGCTTTGATACTAACCGCGACGCCCCCAAAACAGTATACATCACCCATCTTGGTCGCCAGATACAAGGTAATCAATACAATTACAACTTAATTATACAACAATGTAGTGTAAAATACGACAAAACATAGGCTGTGAGTTTTAATACAAATATTATCATCTAGACAATATCTACACTCACTGGAGTCCTCATTACATTTATTATCACACTATTTCACAGAATAGTGAGGACTACTAATGCCCCATCCAGGACCATCACTCTTCTCCCCGACTAGTCCCACCACGCTCTCATTTCAAGAAGAGAATGAAGGAAAGAAAGGGTGAGCTCAACTAGCCCAAAGAAGAAATATTATGACTAAGATAATGCAGAATAAATTATCATTAGCCTTCAATAATGTTAAACTGATAAAATAATATAATAGACAACAAGTTTAACTGCATCAGATCAAGCAATCCACTAGAAGAGTCAAGTAAAGTATAAAATCTACTATCTTTTATGATTTAAAAAGTTTTTCATCAACTTTATCGCTGAGACTCAGCTTAATAAATAAAATTGAATCATCCCTGCTCCACGGCCAAGGATATTCATGTAATCAACATTGGTCATGACTATATCGAATAATCCCTGATCATAATCATACCAACAACTGTGCACCAATGAACTACATGCCAATGAGGACTTTTACCACATCATCCGTCACATTATGGTCATGATTATACTGAATAATCTCTGGTCATAATTATACCAAGTCCATCTATTCACGTAAGGCAAAGATGACTTTTAACATTGTGACGCCGCCAAAATAGGTATATATCACCTATTCTAAGTCGCCAAATATATGGTACAAAATACAAATACAACTTTAAATATACAACACGAGCTGTGAGTTTTAATACAAATATTGTCTTCTAGACAGTATTCAAACTCAAAATAAGTCCTCAATACATTAATTATCACACTATTTCATATAATAATAAGGACTACTAATGCTATCATCTAGACCGTCACTCCATTCCCCGACTAGTCCCTGCTACGTTCTCATTTCCTGAAGAGAACAATGAAAGCAAAAGGGTGAGCTCAACTAGCCCAGTAAGAAATATTATGACTAAGATAATGCAGAATAAACTATCAGTAGTCTTTAACAGTGTTAAACTGATAAAATATAACAAACACCAAGTTTAACTGCAGCAGAACAAGCAATCCATTAGAAGAGTCAAGTAGAGAATAAAATCTACTATCTTCTATGATTTAAAAGGTTTTTCATGACTTTTATTGCTAAGACTCGGCTTAATAAATAATCCACATCAATCCTGCACTACGGCCAAGGATATTCATTAGTATCATAACCACAAATTATCTATGCACTACAACCAAGGATATTCGTGTATTCATCAATGGTCATGATCATGCCAACAACTTTCCATCAATGCACTACGGGTCAATAAGGACTTTTACCACATCATTTGTAACATTACAGTCATGATTACACCGAATAATCCCGGGTCATAATCATACCAAGTCCATCTATGCACTACAGGCCACAGATGACTTTGAACAAAATATAAACATGAGGATGATGACAATGATATAAGAATTCAATAACACAAGTTCAAGAATTAATTTATCCAGGAACTAATAACGTCCAAATTATCAACATGATACTTCTTTATAGAGTAAAATTCAAGAATGCTCAGAAGAATATTTCCATGAAAAGATACTGAATGAAGCGCAAATATCAAGGATATTCCACTAAATTCATGGATAGAAGTCAAAGTTTTAACCAACTGAGCATAATAAAGAATGGAATAACAAAAGAAATCACCAAGCATGCGATAGACCACACAGCGAGTTATTCTAACGAATAATAAATAACGGAACCAGTCCCACAGTAAAATGCATGCATGTGGATAATCCAACGTAATAATAAAGAATGGAACCCGTCCCACAGAAAACGCATGCATGTGATATTCCAATAGAATAATAAAGAATGGAACTGAGTTCACGTAAAAACGCATGCGAGACGTGGATATTCCAAATGTAATAATAAAAGAATGGAATAATGTAAGAATTTCACAAAGTATAGGGTAGCTCACAGCGTACAAAAAGTTATTCCAATGTAATAATAAATAATGGAATAACAGAAGTTCTCTTCATGAATACAAAAGAAATAATACCCCTTACGAGTACAACAAATAATATCCCTTACCTTAAAAAGAAGAGTACTAGATATAGGAGTAGTGAAGTAGTAAAATACTTTTCTTCTTTCTCTCTATAGTTTCTCTCTCTAGAGTTTCAGTGAATTCGTAAGAAATAATGAAGGAATGAGATTCTATTTATAGGAGAATGGAAAGGATACTATGCAATAAAATATTCTAATAAAATAAAAACATTTAAATAAAATATGATATTATATATATATATATATATATATATATATATATATATATATCACATACTTCTTTAATAAATTCACGGGATTCAATCCAGTGATATTACTATTCCATCGAGATAAATGTTATAATATATATATATATATATATATATATATATATATATATATATATATATATATATATATATATATATATATATATATATATAATGATATAGTGCTCCATTCTACTCCACCAATTTGATGACTAAGACATGTGCTTAATAATGATCATTCACGGGATGCACCCGTGATTCCCCCACTAATTCTTCTTTAAACACCAATGTAACATTCATTTATTATTATTATTATTATTTATTATTATTATTATTATTATTATTATTATTATTATTATTATTATTATTATTAATCATTATACTTATATAATATATCTATACATATAAGTCTAACTTCCCGTGAACATCCAAGATCCCCCAATTTCAAATTTTCTTTCCACATGTGGGCCTCACATGTGGCCCCACATTTATTATATTAAATAATTTTATACCAATTATTTGAAAAAATGGGTAAGTGAGAATCCAAATAATAAGCCAATTTATAACAAATACTTCATAAAAATATCCTCAATATTTTTAACAACATTTATCATCATTATTATAATGTGGACGTTCAAGCTGTGCAGAATGGATTACTAGCCGTTGGAAATCAGCCAGATAATCGATCGACAAACTTCAAAGACTTCAAAGCAATCTAACATTCGGGATTTAGAGGATCAACTGACCCTGTAGAGATGTTTGTGAAAGCTAGAGTAACCGATGGGCAAAAGACAGCTTTTGTCACCTATACGATGAAAGGGGAGGCGAATTTTTGGTGGACATCAAATCAACCTAGAGCCGGAGATGAAAATAGTGGCAGTAAGACTGGGAAAAGAAAGGGAGATAATTTTGAGAATACCAGAAGTAGGCCAGGAGGTGGAAAGAAACAATTTACGCAGTGTGGAAATTGCGGAAAGAATCACTCGGAAAAGTGTCTTAAGGGTAAGTCTGCGTGTTACAAGTGTGGGCATGAGGGACATATCTCTCCTAACTGCCCCAATACAAGGATGAACAGAGGGTGTTTCATGTGTGGATCAACGGAGCATAAGGTGAAGGACTGTCCGAAAAAGGGAGGGAATACAGGGAGCGCGAATAAAGGAAAAGGCAGTGAGACTCTAGTGATAGCGGAACCAACTTCAACAAACAAACCAACAGATCAACCGCAAGAGTTTTCAATATGACGGTCCAGTATACGGCGGCTGTTGGGAATGCAACTCCAGGTATTATTCGTATAACTTTTATATTTTGATATATATGATTTTTCCTATATATAATAAACTATTTTACAAAGAAATTTTGAAGAAGGAATTTTAGTTCTTTTAGAAATTGAACTTCCGTTTAATCAGATAGACAAGCTATAATGTTGAATAGTTAAAGATTGGTTCGATCAAATCTGGTTGAGATCTATTTGAAATGACTGTGTATGCTATGTACCCTTGTATGTATGAGTTTTAAAACGGTGATTCCGGGGACGGAATCCTTATAAGGAAGGGTAAATGTAATAACCTGATATTTTCTATATAAATAAATAAGAAATTTTGCATATTAATTTTTTTTTATTTTAAAGATGGGAATATGTGTCAAGTAATGTGTATGTATATATGTGATAAATAAAATTTATTTATTACATGAATAATTTCAAATAATTTTATTTTAGAATTATTGCTCATTATAAGGCATATACTTATAATAATTAATTTTATAGTAGAAATGTCTTTATTATTTATTTTCAATGAAAATATGATTTTTATATTATTTAAATAATATATGAAATGATTATTGGAATTATTATAATTACTATTTTATTATATGAATTTTAGTTCAAATTATTTAAGTTAATTATTTTTAACTTAATTAATAATGCTATATATGAAAGATAAATCGATATGGAATCCAAACCCTAATTTTTGATTTTGAGCTATGAATGAGAATAATAATATTAAATTAAATATATTATTATTTTTCAGTATTATAAATATATACAGTATATGTGTAGATTGATATTGGTTAGTAAATTATGGTGTATGACAACAAACCCTAGTATTACTGTCATAAACCATAATTGGAAACTCAAAATTGGAATTTAAGATCGGTCAGAAATTGTGTTATATGAATTAGGGTGCATATTATAGGATTTCTATTAATTAGGAAAAACCTAATTAATATTTGAAAACCCTAATTTAAAATTAGAAACCCTAATTTGCTAATTAGGAACCCTAATTGCTAAAATTAGAAACCCTAATTATTATTTTAGTAAATTGAATTGTTAATTTGGGAACCCTAATGATAATTAAGGAACCCTAATTATTTAAACCCTTTATTTTTATTAAAAACCCTAATTTTAATTAGTATGTTTTAATTAAAATTTTACTACACTTTAATTTTTAATTTTCCAAACCCTAGTAATTATTTGGGAAACTTTAAGATTTAAAATCTAGTGAATAAACCCTAAATTCAAGTGTCATGGACAAGAATGCCCTTAAAATTAAAATACAAAATTACCATTATGCCCTTTTTGTCCCATTCTTGAATTATTGTTAGACAAATCTTCTCAAATTTTGTTAGCCACCCTAGTCTACCTAGCTATGAACCTACAAGCTACAAATCTCAGCCCTGTGATCATCCAATACATTGCATACATGTTATTTGTATAGATCAAAAGAGAGAAAATGTCATATTTATGCTAATTTGTTCACAACTCTCATCCTAGAACTTCTCTCTCTAAAACCTCTGAATTTCATTGCTAATATCAGTCACAAACCAAGCCCCACGAAATCCATAAACAGAACAGAAGCATAGAAATCAGATTTGCTCACTTAAAGGTATGAAAACCATTTTAAAATTTGATCTTGAACCCTATGTTAGATGTTAGATTTTTATGTTAAAACATGTAGTATGTAGTGTATGTTGATGATCTGGGTTGATAGATGTTAGATCCATAACAACTATAGGCTTGGATTTGATGATTTACAAAATCTGGAAAAGGTTTAAACTGTAGTCTGACAACGAATGTCAGAGCTTCTAGATCTTTGATGTGTTAAGTGTTATATGTGTTTTATGTTATGAACTTGTTCCTTGGTATGAGGAGAGTAGTCTGGAAGTGGAATCACCTCTATACCATGTCTAGATCTCCAGATATAAAGGGTTAAAGTGCGTTGACCGCTCATGGAAAACTGTTCTGAAAAACCCAAAAAATTTCCAGATTTTCTGACACGAAACTTTGAAGCTTCTGATTTTGCTAATCTGTTATAGTTAGTCCATGTTGTTGTTTTGATGTTGTAGTCTAACATAAGGACTACACAATCATGCCTCTAGAACCCACAGATCGCACACTGAATCGAATTTAATGATGGTCAAAGTAGGTTGACCAAACTGCTTGAAGAACAAATCTGGGTAACCCAGATTTTTCCCAGATCGTCCTGACAACATATTCATGAGCCCAGATCTTACTTGTGTTTAATGATTTGATGGTGTTTGTTTTTTTATGTTGTAATATGGTATAGGGACTACAGATTAGTTCTTTTATTTCACTTTAACAACAAACATGATGCATGTAGTAAACGGTCAAAGTAGGCTGCTCAGTCAAGAAATTCATTTTTTTGGAAAACCCAGATTCTTCTTGAGCGAGTTTTCTGACCTACTTTGACCAGCTCAGATCTGGTGTTTTTGATATTGATGGACTGAAATAATTTCATAGTGTTGTACCCTAACATCAATACTATAGGATTAAACCTTCATAACACACAAACCTAGCTTTGAAATCAAAGATTAAAGCCTGCTAAGTAGGTACCTTGGCTGTTCTTCATTTCTGGGTAACCTAGAAAATGAAGAACAAGCCTGACAAGATTTTTATTACCTTATAACTCACTGATCGGATGTTGTATGGCCATGAACTTGGTATGATAATGAAGTATTACATAACTACTATAACTGTAACACAAATTTCAACCCAGAAAGCAACAGGAACATAGAATTAAAACCAGTCAAACCTACTACCTTGAACGTTGGCATGAATATTCTAGATAGGCTCAAGAACACCTATAATGACGATTTTGTCGTTATAGGGCCCTTTAGCGACATTTAAAAATTAGTTTTTAATTATTAAAAATACAAATTAAATTACTAAAAATTATTTTAAAGTCTGAAAATTAGTTTTTTAATAATTTCTAATATATTTCATAAATAATTAATATTTTTGAAATATTAAAGGTATTTAATTTATTTAATTATTATATCAAATAAATTATTTAAAAATGATTTTAATACTTGAAAAACCATTTAAAATTATATTATGATATAAGAAAATATTTTAAGATATTTTAGTGACTTTTAATATTTTGTGATGAGTTTTATTAATAAATTAATATTAATGTTAAATAAGTTATTTAATAAATATATTAAATAAATTATGAAAAATATAATTAATGATTTAAAAGTCATCTAAAAATGATTTAAAGGTTATAAAATATTTAAAGTTATACAATATAACTTTTGATATTTTGTCATGAAAAATATTAATATTTTAATATTAATGATATTAGATTAATTTAATATTTATATTAAATAAATTAGTTTAAAATGATTTTTAATATTATAAAAAATAATTTAAATGAAAATAAAGTGTTTAAAGATATTTTAAGTTATAAAATACAACTTGTAATATTTAAAGGATAATTTCATTAATAATTTAATATTAATGATATTAATTAAATATTAATCATATTAATTTAATATTAAATGATATTTGATTTATTTAATAATTATAGTAAATAAATTGTTTTAAAATGGTATTATATATTTAAAAAGGAAATAAATGAAATAAAAATATTTTAAGTTATAATCAATGACTTTTAATATTTTGATAAATAATAAATTAATATTCTAATATTAATAGTAATTATTTAAAATGATTTGAAATGTTTTAAAAATCATTTAAGGGTAATATTAATACTTTAAAAATATTTTGAGTTATTATAAATAACTTTAATATTTTGGCAAGAGTTTCATTAATAGTTTAATATTAATTAAATATTAATGATAATAGAATTAGTTAATATTTAAATCATTTAATAATGATTTTAGTGTTTGAAAATTCATGATAAATTATAATAATTATTTAGAAATTATTATAAGGCTATGAAAAAATAATATGACTAATATTTAGAATATCTAAACGAATATTGAACTACACTCAGTAGAGTCTTAGACTCGATAATTACTTCGATAAAGCCCGTTGGTACAATTTATAAGCGTTTTTGAACCGATTTGACTTAGATAATTTGACTAGCTACGTGTTTATTTATGATGTAATGATTATTAAACATATGTGATGACGTGATTAGGTTATGTCTTTGTCGCAATTAATTAAGCGATACTATGTGATATGATATATTATTCTAATCGAACGAATGATCTTATTAATGATATGTTTTGATATAAAAGATAGAACTAAGTTGCGTTATTGTAAACAGCAGCTCAGGCAAGTATCTAAACCTTATGCACTACTTTTATTTCGTGCAAACAGGTATATTATGTTATGCAAGTTTCCTAAATTTACTCCAATTAATATTGAGCAAGTATCTGATCTATCATTTACATTGTGCAAGTATCCTACGTTTGCATTTCCTTTATGCAATGGACATGAGTAAGAAAGTTTCAGAATCATATTATTGTGCTAGATTATTAACTCTATTATTATTGATTATGTATCCAATCTTTGTATTCATACAAGTTCTTACATTATCCAATCATTGTATTATTGTATAATTCATATATTTATTTTGTTTGTTAATTCGTATATAGGGTTATACAAGTGTCCCCGCTTGGATAACCATTGTATTTAATCATATGTTGATACATACTTATTGATTTCGAGTGTGTATATGTTGACTTAAAAGTCGTCTAAGCTATTTGATTCAGCTAGACATAAACATATTGTTGAACAAGATAGAACATTATTGTATCCAACCAGATTGTTTTGGTTCGAATTCTCGACTAAGTATGAACATCCCGAATATGGGAAAACTTTTGTGCACCTAAGGTAGATAGAGTGAACGATAATATCGTTCTTGCATGTAGTATTGATCAATATAGGACGCATTGGAATGATCACCCTCATGCACGTAAGTTATGACGGTTTGCAGATGAAGTTTTGCTAAACCCTAGCGAAAATGGTAAAACTAATGTTCATAGTCTGTCGAATGCTCTCCAGTTATAGTAAGTACGTAGTTTCATAAATTTGAGATAGATTTGGTATGTTGTTATTATTGATTCACCTTACTTCAAATGTTGATTCGTTGTAGAAGAGTTATTCAAAGAAAAAATTTAATCCTTCCAGATTATATTTATTGTTGCTATTACTTGCTGGGCAATCAAATGCTCATCCTTGCATTAAATTTAAATGTTTTCATCTAAGCATGATCAACATGAATGTTCAGGCCAGAACAAGAGAAAAAGGAAGCAATCAGAATAATCCTATGTTATCTTTTGTAATAGTTAGACAATATTAAGACAATGGTATCTATTATCTATCATGTAATGAATTATAGTAAAGGTTGCGTACTTGGGATTAAACTTTGATATATGTAACTTAAGTTTGATATTTATATTATTGTTATTATTATTAGTATTATTCCGCTCATAGAAATGGTATCAGAAAGCACCGAGTTCGGGTTTCAAGTACTCGAGTTTGGGGGCGTTACAAGTTGGTATCAAAGCTTTAGGGTTAGAAACCTTCGTGGGACAGACCTTAGGCTATAACCTTTAGGACAGAGGGAAACGTCAAAAATATAAATTACTCATTTAGAGTTTAAAAGGAGATGAATTGAATAAATTCATCGTTAAACAAAATAAAAGATAACTTATATAAAATTATTAATTGTTGTGTGTATATACTACGTGTTAATCAAGATAGTTTGGTGTAGATGTTAGATAAAAAGAATTAGGATACCCTCAGATCATAAAGAAGGAGTCAACCTCCATATCCGAGCCAATATCAAAGTAAATAGCTGAATTAGAGGCTCACTTTGGAAGCAACCCTAATGAGGTGATTATACTGAAAAGGTATTACCGGGCCCAAGAATGATAGTATAACTGATAGGTAGAATATAGGTAGAGGATATAAGATCAACCTCGAGTTTTTGAACTCATATGTTTGTGGTGAGTTCTTAAACTCATAATGCGTGGAAGGTTTGACGAACTAGGTATAGTTATGTGAGAATGGATTATTGAGGATAATAGGAATATATAGAATGTTAAGCAATTTATCCTTAGTGAAGGCGTATGAAATGAGTAGTATTAGTGTTATTTGAATATGCACGATTCTATGATGCGTATACGATAAGTATATGGGTGTAAAGTAATATTATCAACTTATGTATAAGTTGTGGCAATGATTCCCGACTTTTATGTCACAAAGGGATAACGAATGTTTAAAGCAGTATGTGTTATGCTATGAAAAGTACGATGAATTAGTTAGATGAATATGATCTTACTTAATCAGATAATGCCTCCAAGACAAAAACGAAACCAAAAGGCAGAAGAACCTGTCAACAAAGCTGAAGGACAACTAGACCCAACACAAAATTTGGCAAATGTGGACGTTTAAGCTATGCAGAATGGATTACCAGCCGTGCGAAATCAGCCAGATAATCGATCGACAAACTTCAAAGACTTCAAAGCAATCAAACAGCCAAGATTTAGAGGATCAACTGACCCTGTAGAGATGTTTGTGACAACTAGAGTAATGGATGGGCAAAAGACAGCTTTTGTCACCTATACGATGAAAGGGGAGGTGAATTTTTGGTGGAAAGCAAATCAAGCTATAGCCGGAGAAGAAAATAGTGGCAGTAAGACTGGGAAATGAAAGGTAGATAATTTCGGGAATATCAGAAGTAGGTCAAGAGGTGGAAACAAACAAGTTACGCAGTGTGGAAATTACCGAAAGAATCACTCAGGAAAGTGTCTGAAGGGTAAGTCTGCGTGTTATAAGTGTGGGCAGGAGGGACATATCTCTCCCAACTGCCCCAATCCAAGGATGAACAGAGGGTGTTTCATGTGTGGATCAACGGAGCATAAGGTGAAGGACTGTCCAAAAAGGGAGGGAATACAGGGAGCGCGAATAAAGGAAAAGGCAGCGGGACTCTAGTGATAGCAGAAAACTCTTCAACAAACAAACCAACAGAATCAACCACAAGAGTTTTCAATATGACGGTCCAGTATACGGTGGCAGTTGGGAATGCAACTCCAGGTATTATTCGTATAACTTTTATATTTTGATATATATGATTTTCCCTATATATAATAAACTATTTTACAAAGAAATTTTGAAGAAGTAATTTGAGTTCTTTGAGAAATCGAACTTCCATTTAATCAGATAGACAAGCTATTAAGTTGAATAGTAAAAGATCGGTTCGATCAAATCTGATCGAGATCTATTTGAAATGACTGTGTATGCTATGTAACCTTGTATGTATGAGTTTTAAAACAGGTGATTGTAAGGCCTCAACTTTTTATAAATAAAGATTTAATTTACTCTAATTATTATTTTAAAATAATAAGGGGTTGATTTGATTAATGTGGTTAGTTATGGGTAAAATACGCAAATATATTTTTAAATAAGCAAGTGGTTATAAAATTATTGTCGGGGAATATTCGTTTAGTCGTGGAATATTCTTGATGTTGGAGAATATTCGTACGACGATGTAGCCTTGTGTGGGCCCCATAACGAAAAACGATTGGATGAAGAAAACAACAAGTATGAGTTTTTATAAATAATGGCGTGTAGTTATTCTGAATTATCTTGTTGGAATACTCGGAGGTTAAAACACGATGTCTGGCGTTGTTACACAAAGATAGCACCGGTATTGCACCAATTATTGATTCTTATATAAGAAGTAACTAATCAATAGTTGTTACAGTAATTACTATTCAATATTTTATTTTATTGATTCAATAATCGCTACGTTGATATTTTATATTATTGTTGTTTCAATAATTGTCACTACACAGTATTTTCAATTATCAGATCAATAATTCATATTATTTGAATAATATTATTAGATAACACTATTAGCAATGTCTAGAAAGTTTTTTCTAAGGAGTGGTTTGGTCATCTAATTGCGCACCAGTAAGAAGAAATCTTTATTAGAAAGTCCCCTCTTTCCTAGGAACAGCCTGGTTCTCAATATTGTGATTCTGTAATATTATTTGTGAATAATTAATTATTAATTTATATGATAAGGAAAATATTCATTTTATGTGGATATAGATGGAGAACAAATTTAATGTTATAATTGTTGAAAATTGATATTTTATCTTTTCTGATAAAATAATTGATTTAAATATATTATTTTATTTTAATAATATAATAATAGTGATATTGTTATAATGAATGTGTGATATATGAATAAATGAGGAAGAAGAGTATTTTTGTTACAAAAAATGTTTAACACATGTTTTGTGTGTTGATGGACCCCAATTTTGACTGAAATTTGATTATAGCCTTTAAAATCGTCCGTATGTGGATTTCGGTCTATTTCTGTTTGGAATTTGAAAAAACTTTCTTCTGCAAAGTTGTAGAGAATTGAATTTCCTACGGAAAGGACATAAGATTCAAATTTTTTTGATAAAAGGGCTATTTGTTATGAATTATTGAAGTTCCAGAATAATTGATTTTTGAAGTTTTAGTTATTTTTTTTGATAAAAACGTTTTTTTTTATGATTGGTGGGCTCACTTGTTGCTAAACATGTTGAAATCTGAATTTAAAGGTTGGCGTAGAAAATTATAATAAATATTATTATTTTATTAAATTTTTTACTTTGGTGTTCTAAGCATTTTCCTATAAATATGGTACTTAGGTTAGAATTAAAAATCACACCAGAAACTGAAGTTTACTTTGAGTGTTACTATATCCAGTATTACAGTCAGAAGTATTGTCTTTTTGAGGTAAGGGATGTTATTTTTTTTATAAATGATATTATTTCTTTCAATATCAATATGCCGAAATATTGGTAAGAATTTTCTTGTGAAATTCTTATCTTTTCATGTCGGGGTTACTATTCATGAGTTACTATTTACGGTTACTATTCACAAAACATGATGATTTTTCTTGTGGAATTTCTACCTTTTAGTATCAGAGTTATTATTCATGTATACAACACTATTCACATATACGGCACTATTCACGAATACGACACTATTCACAGAAAAAATTAAAATTTCTTTTTTGTGTCCAAGATTGTCTGTTATGCTTTCTATCTTTGATTAGATCTATGTTTTGATCTTCATTTTTTAATTCTGCTCCATAATAGTTTATTATGGAGTATTTTTGAACATGGATAAACCGAAGTACGAATCCTTACTATTTGTTCTTTTGTCTCACTGGATTCATTTTCTTTAAAATATATTTTTCATCATCCTCAGTCCTAAATGATGATATTACTAAATATCTTTGGCCTGTAGTGCAAAGATTAATGATTTTATGATGAATATCTTTGGCCCGTAATGCAAAGATGAACAGGTGTTGAGATGAACATGACCGACTGATTAATATCTTTGGCATGTAGTGCAAGAGATGACTATTTGATTCAAGATGTATATTGATTAATGTTACAGGGATTAAATATCGATGATGGACTTTTAAATTCATAGAGAATAGTAGATTTCATTTTCTACTTAACTCTTTTAATGAATTATTATTTTCGCTACAGTTGTTGATCTAAAACTTGTTGTCTATTATATTCTATCAGATTTTTCCCTGTTGAAGACTAAGAATAATTTGTTATACATTATCTTAGTCATTATACTCTTTACTGGGCTAGTTGAGCTCACCATTTTCCTTTTTGTTTCATTTTTCTTCTCAGGAGACGAGAATATAGTGGGAACTAGTCGGGGTGTGGAGTAATGGTTCAAGACAGTTGTTTTAGTAGTCCTCACTATTTTGTAAAATAGTGTATCAATAATTTTAATGAGGACTTATTTGAGTGTGGATATTGTCTAGAAGACAATATTTGTACTTAAACTCACAGTTTATGTGTTGTCGTATTTTGCACGACAATTGTATTAATAAAGTTTTAGTTGTTTTTGTACCATGTATTTGGCGACTCAGAATGGGTGATGTATACCTATTTTGGGGGCGTCACAGTTGGTATCGGAGCTTAGGGATATGGTCTTTGGCGAAGATCGGGGAATAGAACTAGGATGGGAGAGATGATTATATCCTTCGCTAGTGTGTCCTACCTAAGCTTATTTGTTATTTAATTGGTCGGTCAGAATATAGGGTTAATATGTGGTATGTCAATTAACCATTGTTTTGTGACAGTAAAATGGCATCTGAAGATGTTGAGATAAGCAATGGAGCACATGAGACCGTTGAGTTACCACTGATCAATACCTAGGAGCAAAAGGTTCCTTTCGCCACCTTCATGTTGCGAGGAGAGACTTATTATTGGTGGGAATCCGTAAAGCGTACTCAGCCTGCCACACTGAAGATGTCTTGGGAGAAGTTCCAAGATTGTTCAACGACAAGTACTTTCCCGAAAGTATTCATCACATGAAGGAGGTAGAGTTCATCAAGCTGGAGCAAAACAATATGAACGTGTTGCAGTACGAAGCTAAGTTTGCTGAGTTGTCCCGATTTGCATCCCATTTGGTTGATAATGATGAGAGAATGACGCGAATGTTTCTACGAGGTTTGAAACCCAAAATACGTTAATACCTCATTTCTCACAAACTTTGTTTATATTCAGATGTTGTGAATAAGGATCAGTTATTGGAGCGTGATAATGAGTCGGCTCAACTGAAGAATAATGACCAATAACTTGATGATAATCGTACCGATGGCAACGGTCATCGAAACAATGATAACCATCGTGGAGGAAATTATCTTACCAGAAATGGTAACCAATTTGGTCGTAATCATGGCCAAGATAATAGGAAAGGTGAGTCAAGCGGAAATTTCAAAAAGAAAAGATTCAACGATGACGGGATGACGTCGGCACCAACACCAGCAACGAATTCTAGGGGAGGATAAAGACCGCCAGTTAGATGCTACAGATGTGAAGAAGAGGGACACATAAGTCCAAACTGTTCACAACCTTCCAAGTTATGTTTTAGTTGCGGAAAAGACAGTCATATAGCTCGAGATTGTCCTGTTGTGAAATCAAGTCCAGCGGGGATGGTGATCCAAAGGCTATCCCGGACAAGTTAAAGTCAACGGTTCTTGGAAGAGCATTTTTTGTGACTTCTAAAAAAGCGAGTAACCCGAACGAAGTTAGCACGGGTTAGTTAATCATAAATTCTTGAAGTTTATACCTTATTAGATACCGGTTCTACCCATTCTTTTATCTCTCCTACTTGTGCTCAACGTTTGAACTTGACTACTGAGAAATTAGACTTTTACTTATTTGTTGAAACTTCGTTAGGAGAAACTTTCGTTACATCCACTGTTTATAAATTTTGCTTGATTTATATTGGTACCCTCACCCTACCTATTGATCTTATATCTTTAAAAATTATTGCATTTGATGTGATCTTAAGGATTGATTGGTTAACCACTCATCATGCTAAAATTGATTTTTTTTGTAAAGTTGTTAGTTTTTATATTCCTAAGCAACCTGTTATTCGAATTCAAGCAACCAAACCATTGAAGTCAAAATCTTTCATATCAAGCCATAAAGCCATTCGTTTATTGAAAAACGGATGTCAAGCTTTCTTACCCATGTCATGGACTTTAATACGTAATATTTGAATAATATTTTGTTGTTAATGAATTTCCTGACGTATTTCCTGAAGAACTTCTCGGTCTAACCCCGGAATGTGAAGTTGAATTCTTTATTAACCCTGAACCTGGTACAAAGCCCATTTCTAAAACCCCATATCGAATGACTCTTATTAAACATCAGGAGTTAAAAACCTAACTACAGGAGTTGGTACCTTAGCCTATATCTGGTGACTTCCTTTGTATAATGCACCGAAGCCAGACTCTCCGTAGGGGAAACCATATTTGTGTGGTAGTAAACTAATAGGTGCCATTGTGACATGCTATCCAAGATTGGGATATGAGTCACAGTTGAGAGCAACGTAAGTTAGTAATCGAAATAAGTAGCTTTCTATGCTTAGCTGGTTACTATCTGAGATTCATGGAAGGATTTTCTCGAATCGATAGTCTATTAACTTAGCTGACTCGAAAAGATACAAAATTTGAATGGAGCGAGGAATGTGAGAAGACCTTCTAAGATCTCAACATGTGGCAACGACGTTGGCTCGAGCTGTTGAAAGATTATGACCATACCATTCAATACCATCCTGGAAAAAATGAACATGGTAGCTGACGCGTTGAGTTAAAAATCGTATGCGTTTACAAGTGCGATATTGTTAACACAAAGACCCATTTCATACGACTCCAAGAACCTGCGTTAAGATAACGAATATACGATTAGAATCGACTTTAATTGATAAATTTAAAGATGCTCAAGCTACAGACCTGGAGTTGATGAATATAAAGAAGAAGATGCAAGAATTCATTATTCCAAAAGTGGGAATCGGCGATGTGAGGAAAGCTCAATCCTTCAATTTATTGGTCCATTTGAGATTCTCGATCAAGTAGGAACTGTGGCCTATAGACACATTTTACGACCAAGTATGACGCGTGTTCATAACGTTTTTCGCTTATCGATGTTACGTAAATAAGTGGACGACCCGAACCAAATTATTGAGTTAGAATCAGACGAGATAGCAGAAGATTTAACGTAAGAGGAGGTACCAGTCAACATCTTGGATAGGAAGGAGCATGTCCTACGCATGTCAATTTCGAGGACGAAATTTCATAAGGAGGGGAGGTTGTAAGGCCCCAACATTTTATAAATAAAGATTTAATTTTCTCTAATTATTATTTTGAAATAATAAGGGGTTGATTTGATTAATGTGGTTAGTTATGGGTAAAATGCACAAATATATTTTTAAATAAGCAAGTGGTTATAAAATTGTTGTCGGGGAATATTCGTTTGGTCGTGAAAAATTCTTGCTGTCAGAGAATATTCGTAGGATGACGCAGCCTTGTGTGGGCCCCATAACGGAAAGCGATTGGATAATTGCTACGTTGATATTTTATATTATTGTTGTTTCAATAATTGTCACTACACAATATTTTCCATTATCAGATCAATAATTCATATTATTTGAATAATATTATTAGATAACATTATTGGCAATGTCAAAAATGTTTTGTCTAAGGAGAGGTTTGGTCACCTAATTGCGTGCCAGTAAGGAGAAATCCTTATTGGAAAGCCCCCTCTTTCCTGGGAACAGCCTGATTGTCAATATTGTGATTCTGTAATATTATTTGTGAATAATTAATTATTGATTTATATGATAAAGAAAATATTCATTTTATGTGGATATAGATGGAGAAAATTTTTAATGTGACAATTGTTGAAAATTGATATTTTATCTTTTCTGATAAAATAATTGATTTAAATATATTATTATATTTTAATAATATAATAATGGTGGTATTTTTACAATGAATGTGTGATATATGAATAAATGAGGAGGAAGAGTATTTTTGTTATAAAAAATGTTTAACACATGTTTTGTGTATTGATGGACCCCATTTTTGACTGAAATTTGATTATAGCCTGCAAAATCATCCGTTTATTGATTTCGGTCAATTTCTGTTTGGAATTTGAAAAAACTTTCTTCTGCAAAGTTGTAGAGAATTGAATTTCCTATGGAAAGACATAAGATTCAAATTTTTCTGATAAAATGGCTATTTGTTGTGAATTATTGAAGTTCCGGAATAATTGATTTTTGAAGTTTTAGTTATTTTTTTTAATAAAAACGTTTTTGTTATGATTGGTGGGCTCACTTGTTGTTAAACATGTTGAAATCTGAATTCAAAGGTTGGCGTAGAAAATTATAATAAATATTATTATTTTATTAAATTTTCTACTTTGGTGTTCTAAGCATTTTCCTATAAATAAGGTGCTTATGTTAGAATGAAAATCACACCAGAAACTGAAGTTTTCTCTCTATATTATCGAGTATATTTTGTGAGTTTTAGATACTTTGAGTGTTGCTATATGGTGCATAAATACTATATCCAGATATTACTCAATCTTTTGTATTTTGAGGTAATGGATGTTATTTTTTTATAAATGATATTATTTCTTTCAATATCATTATCTTAGAAATATTGGTAAGATTTTTCTTGTGAAATTCTTATCTTTTCATGTCGGGGTTACTATTCATGGGTTACTATTCACGAAGTTACTATTCATGAGAGTTACTATTCACGAGTTACTATTCACGAGTACTATTCACGAAGCATGATGATTTTTCTTGTGGAATTTCTACCTTTTAGTGTCAGAGTTACTATTCTCGTATACGACATTATTAACATATACGACACTATTCACGAATACGACACTATACACAGAAAAATTAAAATTTCTTTTCTGTGTCCAAGATTGTCTGTTATGGTTTCTATCTTTGATTGGATCTATGTTTTGATCTTCATTTTTGAATTCTTCTCCACAATAGTTTATTATGGAGTATTTTTGAACATGGATAAATCGAAGTACGAATCCTTACTATTTGTTCTTTTGTCTCACTAGATTCATTATCTTTAAAATATATTTTTCATCATCCTCAATCCTAAATGATGATATTACTGAATATCATTGGCCTGTAGTGCAAAGATGAATTATTTTATGATGAATATCTTTGGCCGGTAGTGCAAAGCTGAATAGGTGTTGAGATGAACATGACCGCCTGATTAATATCTTTGGCCTGTAGTGCAAAGATGACTATTTGATTCAAGATATATATTGATTGATGTTACAGGGATAAAATATCGATGATGGACTTTAAAATTCATAGATGATAGTAGATTTCATTTTCTACTTAACTCTTCTAAGGAATTATTGTTTCCGCTGCAGTTGTTGATATAAAACTTGTTGTCTATTGTATTCTATCAGATTTTTCCCTGTTGAAGACTAATGATAATTTGTTGTACATTATTTTATTCATAATATTCTTACTGGGCTAGTTGAGCTCGTCATTTTCCTTTTTGTTCCATTTTTCTTCTCGGAGAGAATATATATAATGAACTAGTCTCTGGTGTGGAGTAATGGTTCAAGATGGTTGTTTTAGTAGTCCTCACTATTTTTTTAAATAGTGTATCAATAATTGTAATGAGGACTTATTTGATGTGGATATTGCTCTGTAAGAAGACAATATTTGTATTTAAACTCACAATTTATGTGTTGTCATATTTTGCCCACAATTGTATTAATGAAGTTGTAGTTGTTTCTACATACCATGTATTTGACGACTTCGAATGGGTGATGTATACCTATTTTGGGGTGTAACAATGATTCCGGGACTAATCCTTATAAGGAGAGGTGAATTTAATAACCCTGATATTTTCTATATAAATAAATAAGAAATTTTGTATATTAACTTTTTTTATTTTAAAGATGGGAATATGTGCCAAGTAATGTGTATGCGTATATATGTGATAAATAAAATTTATTTATTACATGAATAATTTTAAATAATTTTATTTTAGAATTATTGCTCATTATAAGGCATATACTTATAATAATTAATTTTATAGTAGAAATGTTTTTATTATTTATTTTCTATGAAAATATGATTTTTATATTATTTAAATAATATATGAAATGATTATTGGAATTATTATAATTACTATTTTATTATATGAATTTTAGTTCGATTATTTAAGTTAATTATTTTTAACTTAATTAATAATGCTATATATGAAAGATAAATCGATATGGAATCCAAACCCTAATTTTTGATTTTGAGCTATGAATGAGAATAATAATATTATATTAAATATAATATTATTTTCCAGTGTTAAACATATATACAGTATATGTATAGACTGATATTGGTTAGTCTATTATGGTGTATGACAACAAACCCTAGTATTAATGTCATAAACCATAATTGGAAAATCAAAACTATTGATTCGTTGTAGAAGAGTTATTATTGGTTAAACTTACTTCACAACTGTTGATTCGTTGTAGAAGAGTTATTCAAAGAAAACATTTAATCCTTTCAGCTTATATTTATTGTTGCTATTACTTGCTGGGCAATCAAATGCTCATCCTTGCTTTAAATTTAAATGTTTTCAGCTAAACCTGATCAACCGGAATGTTAATGCCATAACAAGGGAAAAGGAAAGCAATCAGAATAATCATAATTATCTTTTGTAATAGTTAGACAGTATTAAGACAATGGTATCTATTATCTATCATGTAATGTATTGTAGTAAAGGTTGCGTACTTGGGATTAGACTTTGATATATGTAAATGAAGTTTGATATTTATATTATTATTATTAGTATTAGTATTATTCCGCTCATCGAAATGGTATCATAAAGCACCGAGTTTGGGTTTCAAGTACCCGAGTTTGGGGGCGTTACAAGTTGGTATCAAAGCTTTAGGGTTAAAACCTTAGGTGGGACAGACCTTAGTCTATAACCTTTAGGACAGAGGGAAACGTCGAAAATATAAACAACTCATTTAGTGTTTAAAAGAAGATGAATTGAATAAATTCATTGTTAAACAAAATAAAAGATAACATGTATAAAATTATTAATTGTTGTGTGTATATACTACGTGTTAATCAAGATAGTTTGGTGTAGATGTCAGATAGAAAGAATTATTATACCCTCAGATCATAAAGAAGGAGTCAACCTCCATATCTGAGCCAATATCAAAGTAAATAGCTGAATTAGAGGCTCACTTTGGAAGCAACCCTAATGAGGTGATTATACTGAAAAGGTATTACTAGACCTAGGAATGATAATATAACAAATAGGTAGAATATAGGTAGAGGATATAAGATCAAGCTCGAGTTTTGAACTTATATGTTTGTGATGAGTTCTTAAACTCATAATGTGTGGAAGGTTTGACGAACTAGGTATAGTTATGTGAGAATGGATTATTGAGGATAATAGGAATATATAGAATGCTAAGCAATTGATCCTTAGTGAAGGCGTATGAAATGAGTAGTATTAGTGTTATTTGAATATGTATGATTCTATGATGCGTATACGATAAGTATATGGGTGTAAAGTAATATTAAAAACTTCTGTATAAGTTGTGCCAACGATTCCCAACTTTTTTATATTCAAATGTTGTGAATAGCGATCAGTTATTGGAGCATGATAATGAGTCGGCTCAATGAAGAATAATGACCAATAACTCGATGATAATCGTCTTATGGGTGTATTCGGCCATCTAACAATGATAACCATCGTGGAGAAAATTATCATGCCAGAAATGTTAACCACTTTGGTGGTAATCATGGCCAAGATAATAGGAAAGGTGAGTCAAGTGGAAATTTCAAAAAGAGAAGATTCAACGATGACGGGAAGACGTTGGCACCAACACCAACAACGAATTCTAGGGGAGGAGAAAGACCGCCAGTTAGATGCTACAGATGTGGAGAAGAGGGACACATAAGTCCAAACTGTTCACAACCTTCCAAGTTATGTTTTAGTTGTGGAAAAGACAGTCATATAGCTCGAGATTGTCCTGTAGCGAAATCAAGTCCAGCAGGGATGGTGACTCCAAAGGCTGTCCCGGACAAGTCAAAGTCAGCGGTTCTTGGAAGAGCGTTTTTTGTGACTTATAAAAAAGTGAGCGACCGAACGAAGTTAGCACGGGTTAGTTAATCATAAATTCGTGAAGTTTATACCTTATTAGATACCGGTTCTACCCATTCTTTTATCTCTCCTACTTGTGCTCAATGTTTGATCTTGACTACTGAGAAATTAGACTTTGACTTATTTGTTGAAACTCCGTTAGGATAAACTTTTGTTACATCCACTGTTTATAAATTTTGCTTGATTCATATTGGTACCCTCACCCTACCTGTTGATCTTATATCTTTAAAAATTCTTACATTTGATGTGATCTTAAGGATTGATTGGTTAACCACTCATCATGCTAAAATTGATTATTTTCGTAAAGTTGTTAGTTTTCATATTCCTAAGCAACATGTTATTCGAATTCAAGCAACCAAACCATTGAAGTCAAACTCTTTCATATCAAGCCATAAAGCCATTCGTTTATTGAAAAACGGATGTCAAGCTTTCTTACCCATGTCATGGACTTTAATACATCATATTTGAATAATATTTTGTTGTTAATGAATTTCCTGATGTATTTCCTGAAGAATTTCTCGGTCTACCCCCGGAATGTGAAGTTGAATTCTTTATTGACCCTGAACCTGGTACAAAGCCCATTTCTAAAACCCCATATCAAATGACTCTTATTGAACTTCAGGAGTTAAAAACCTAACTACAGGAGTTGGTACCTTAACCTATATATGGTGACTTCCTTTGTATAATGCACCGAAGCCAGACTCTCCATAGGGGACGCCATATTTGTGTGGTAGTAAACTAATAGGTGCCATTGTGACGTGCTATCCAAGATTGGGATATGAGTCACAGTTAAGAGCAACCTAAATTAGTAATCGAAATAAGTAGCTTTCTAGGCTTAGCTGTTTACAATCTGAGATTCGTGGAAGGATTTTCTCGAATCGATAGTTTATTAACTCAGCTGACTCGAAAAGATACAAAATTCGAATGGAGCGAGGAATGTGAGAAGACCTTCTAAGATCTCAATATGCGGTAACGACGTTGGCTCGAGCTGTTAAAAGATTATGACCATACCATTCAATACCATCCTGGAAAAAATGAACATGGTAGCTGACGCGTTGAGTAAAAGATCGTATGCGTTTACAAGTGCGATATTGTTAACACAAAGACCCATTTCATACGATTCCAAGAACCTGCGTTAATATAAAGAATATACGATTAGAATCAACTTTAATCGATAAATTTAAAGATGCTCAAGCTACAGACTTGGAGTTGATGAATATAAAGAAGAAGATGCAAGAAGTCGTTATTCCAAAAGCGAGAATCGGCGATGTGAGGAAAGCTCAATCCTTCGATTTATTGGTCCATTTGAGATTCTCGATCATGTAGGAACTATGGCCTATAGACACATTTTACGGTTTTTCGCGTATCGATGTTACGTAAATATGTGGACGACCCGAACCAAATTATTGAGTTAGAACCAGATGAGATAGCAGAAGATTTAACGTAAGAGGAGGTACCAGTCAAGATCTTGGATAGGAAGGAGCATGTGTTACGCATGTCAATTTTGAGGAGGAAATTTCATAAGGAGGGAAGGTTGTAAGGCCCCAACTTTTTATAAATAAAGATTTAATTTTCTCTAATTATTATTTTGAAATAATAAGGGGTTGATTTGATTAATGTGGTTAGTTATGGGTAAATTGCGTAAATATATTTTTAAATAAGCAAGTGGTTATAAAATTGTTGTCGGGGAATATTCGTTTGGTCATGGAAAATTCTTGCTGTCGAATAATATTCTTACGACGATGCAGCCTTGTGTGGGCCCCATAACGAAAAGCGATTGGATAATTGCTACGTTGATATTTTATATTATTGTTGTTTCAATAATTGTCACTACACAATATTTTCCATTATCAGATCAATAATTCATATTATTTGAATAATATTATTAGATAACATTATTAGCAATGTCTAAAGAGTTTTGTCTAAAGAGAGGTTTGGTCACCTAATTGCGCGCCAATAAGGAGAAATCCTTATTGGAAAGCCCCATCTTTCCTGGGAACAGCCTGGTAGTCAATATTGTGATTCTGTAATATTATTTGTGAGTAATTAATTATTGATTTATATGATAAGGAAAATATTCATTTTATGTGGATATACATGGAGAAAATTTTTAATGTGACAATTGTTAAAAATTGATATTTTATCTTTTCTGATAAAATAATTGATTTAAATATATTATTATATTTTAATAATATCATAATGGTGATATTTTTACAATAAATGTGTGATATATGAATAAATGAGGAGGAAGAGTATTTTTGTTATAAAAAATGTTTAACACATGTTTTGTGTGTTGATGGACCCCATTTTTGACTGAAATTTGATTATAGCCTGCAAAATCATCTGTTTATGGATTTCGGTCAATTTCTATTTGGAATTTGAAAAAACTTTCTTCTACAAAGTTGTAGAGAATTGAATTTTCTATGGGAAGACATAAGATTCAAATTTTTCTGATAAAAGGGCTATTTGTTGTGAATTATTGAAGTTCCGGAATAATTGATTTTTGAAGTTTTAGTTATTTTTTTAATAAAAACGTTTTTGTTATGATTGGTGGGCTCACTTGTTGTTAAACATGTTAAAATCTGAATTCAAAGGTTGGCGTTGAAAATTATAATAAATATTATTATTTTATTAAATTTTCTGCTTTGGTGTTCTAAGTATTTTCCTATAAATAGGGTGCTTAGGTTAGAATGAAAATACACCAGAAACTGAAGTTTTCTCTCTCTATATTATCAAGCGTATTTTTGTGAGTATTTAGATACTTTGAGTGTTGCTATACGGTGCAAGTTCCTTCAGCACTATATCCGATATTACAGTCAGAAGTACTTTCTTTTTGAGGTAATGGATGTTATTTTTTTTATAAATGATATTATTTCTTTCAATATTATTATGCCAAAATATTGGTAAGATTTTTCTTGTGAAATTCTTATCTTTTCATGTCGGGGTTACTATTCATGAGTTACTATTCACGAGTTACTATTCATGAGTTACTATTCATGAGTTACTATTCATGAGTACTATTCACGAAGCATGATGATTTTTCTTGTGGAATTTCTACCTTTTAGTGTCGGAGTTACTATTCACGTATACGACACTATTCACGTATACAGCACTATTCACGAATACGACACTATAAACAGAAAAATTAAAATTTCTTTTCTGTGTCAAAGATTGTCTGTTATGGTTTCTATCTTTGATTGGATCTATGTTTTGATCTTTATTTTTGAATTCTTCTCCACAATAGTTTATTATGGAGTATTTTTGAACATGGATAAATCGAAGTACAAATCCTTACTATTTGTTCTTTTGTCTCAACGGATTCATTTTCTTTAAAATATATTTTTCATCATCCTCAGTCCTAAATGATGATATTATTGAATATCTTTTGCCTGTAGTGCAAAGATGAATGATTTTATGATGAATATCTTTGGCCCGTAGTGCAAAGATGAACAGTTGTTGAGATGAACATGACCGCCTGATTAATATCTTTGGCCTGTAGTGCAAAGATGACTATTTGATTCAAGATATATATTGATTGATGTTACAGGGATAAAATATCGATGATGGACTTTTAAATTCATAGATGATAGTAGATTTCATTTTCTACTTAACTCTTCTAAGGAATTATTGTTTCCGCTGCAGTTGTTGATATAAAACTTGTTGTCTATTGTATTCTATCAGATTTTTCCCTGTTGAAGACTAATGATAATTTGTTGTACATTATCTTATTCATAATATTCTTACTGGGCTAGTTGAGCTCGTCATTTTCCTTTTTGTTCCATTTTTCTTCTCAGGAGACGAGAATATAGCGGGAACTAGTCGGGTTGTGGAGTAATGGTTCAAGACAGTTGTTTTAGTAGTCCTCACTATTTTTTTAAATAGTGTATCAATAATTGTAATGAGGACTTATTTGACAGTGGATATTGTCTAGAAGACAATATTTGTATTTAAACTCACAATTTATGTGTTGTCGTATTTTGCACGACAATTGTATTAATGAAGTTGTAGTTGTTTCGCACTACGATGTATTTGATTTACTTCGTAATGGGTGATGTATACCTATTTTGGGGGTGTCACAATGATTCCGGGGACGGAATCCTTATAAGGGAGGGTGAATGTAATAACATGATATTGTCTATATAAATAAAAAAGAAATTTTGTATATTAACTTTTTTTTATTTTAAAGATGGGAATATGTGCCAAGTAATGTGTATGTATATATGTGATAAATAAAATTTATTTATTACATGAATAATTTCAAATAATTTTATTTTAGAATTATTGCTCATTATAAGGCATATACTTATAATAATTAATTTTATAGTAGAAATGTCCTTATTATTTATTTTCTATGAAAATATGATTTTTATATTATTTAAATAATATATGAAATGATTATTGGAATTATTATAATTACTATTTTATTATATGAATTTTAGTTCGGATTATTTAAGTTAATTATTTTAACTTAATTAATAATGCTATATATGAAAGATAAATCAGATATGGAATCCAAACCTTAATTTTTGATTTTGAGCTATGAATGAGAATAATAATATTATATTAAATATAATATTATTTTTTAGTGTTAAACATATATACAGTATATGTGTAGACTGATATTGGTTAGTCAATTATGGTGTATGACAACAAACCCTAGTATTACTGTCATAAACCATAATTGGAAACTCAAAACTGTTGATTCGTTGTAGAAGAGTTATTATTGGTTCAGCTTACTTCACAACTGTTGATTTGTTGTAGAAGAGTTATTCAAAGAAAACATTTAATCCTTTCAGCTTATATTTATTGTTGCTATTACTTGCTGGGCAATCAAATGCTCATCCTTGCTTTAAATTTAAATGTTTTCAGCTAAACTGTTAGGTTTGTAATATTCATGAAAGCAATCAAATTGCAAAATTAATGCGGAAGCGTGTAAAATAAGAGTTTAAAAAATTTACAAACCATATACCCGGATCACCCTTTATGCACAATTATTAATTAAACGAAAAGATAAAGAATAAATCATACCCTTGAAGATCGAGCTTCCTCAAGTACAAGTTCACCTCCAAATCCTTTCGCGTTCAATCTTGAATCCACCGGGTTTGGTTCCTTCCTTTGATCAACGTTAGCCACCCAAATGTTTGGCCTCTAGAGGTGATCCACCAAGGAAGAAGAAAATTCAAGAAGAAGGGTGGTTGGCTAAACCCTAGTTTTTCTATCTCTATAGAAAAGGTGTACTCTCCCAACAATTGGAATTATGTCATATGTTGAAAAAAGTCAATAAACCCTTCCACCCATAATAAGATTCCTCTTATTTATTGATGTGGACAACCCTCCTTAACAATTAAGAAATTGGGTTTTATTTAATTAATTAAATTCTTTTAATTAATTAGGCTCCCAAATCTTATTAGGGATAATTAATTAAACTCTTTTAATTAATTTAACCTCTAATCTTATTAGGAATAAATGAGAGTACTTATATTAAATTAATTCCTAAACTCTTTTAGAAATTAAAATAATAATAATTGTAATAATATTAATAAGACTCTCTTATTAATTTATATTTAATATTTCTAAAATATTAAATAATAAATATTAAGCTATTTAATTTATTCTATCACCATAGATTAAATTAAATATACTTAACATATTATTACGATTATGCCATTAACTTCTTAAATAATTATTCTTCCTTTTTTATGGTGTGACCCTTTAGGTTCTCCATATTAAACCTATTTGTGAATAAATCAATTAGAATAATTCTAATCTTATTTAAATAAATAAATCAAACAATTAATTTATTTAAATAAATAATATTTATTCTACAATAGGGATAAGCCTCCCTAGCGATCAACGACTTTCCAGATAATATAGATTTCAACATTAATCATAAAAGAACCTTTGAGTAAATAGTTACCGTGCAAATTCAATCCTTCCACCATACAATGTACCAATTAAATATAAGACATGGAATTCTTTGTCAAGTCTTATTTTATTTAATTATATGTATTTCGATTCTTAAATGCACAACTCCAAATAATGCAAATTAGAAACTCCTTTCTAATTTCATTTTGCCTTGGCCAAGGACTACTGGGTTGTCATTTATCGAATCACGTAGGACATTTCTCTTCTTTTATTAGAAGTGGTAGATTCTTTATTGATCATACATTATTTCCATGTACAACTTATTATACTCAAGCATACCCTTTGATATACCCTAAGGCTTTTAAGGAATAAGTCAAAGTATAACTCATCATACATAAGATACTATGATGATCTCAAGTCCAAGGATTACTTGTACTACTATCACTACAGGAATTCCTATTGACAGGCAAATAAAACTCCATTAGGTATTCCTTAGCGAGCCACGTTCAAAGGAACTTATTCTCTAATAAGCACCTACATACTTGCTTTAGTGTCTCCACACAAATGATCGTGAGATCAATCATCCTCATCCAATGAGCAAGCAACGATGTACCAATCTATCCTGGATTCACTAATCCCCAATTTAGTAATCCGATTGATTGGGAACTATTTTAGTTTTAAGCTTTCTAAGAATTTAGATCTCATTAGAATGATCATCATCATTATTCTAAAAGCATTGCTTAAAACTATGGGTTTATCACATATTATAAAAAGCAAAGATCATGTAGATAATTAAAAGCCTTTAATAAATTAATACTTTTTATTAATAAATGAATAAGATTGTTACAAAGTATATGCTTTATCATCAAACATGATTGGCTTGTGTGCATACTACTTTCAATCTCCCACTTGCACTAAAGCCAATCGTCATGGTATCTTATACTCTTCTTCTCTAAGTGACGATTATCCTGCTGTTGGATAAGCTTTAGTTAATGGATATGTAATGTTGTTCATGAGAGTCCACTATCTCTATAGTGATTTCCCATCTTTCAATGATTCTAATAATCAAATGAAAGTGCCACAACACATGTTTAGATCCAAGATGAGATTTAGGAACTATTCCTAGTTCTGTAATGAACTTTTAATCCAAACAATCAACTTGCAGCTTCATTTATAGCTATTTACTTTGTCTTTATCACTAAACCAGCAACTCTTTGCTGTTTGGAACCTTTCCAATTCACTGCACCACTGTTCAAGGTAACCCTTTACCTTAAAGTGGATTTTCTGTCGTCTTGGTCTGTATGAAAAACTTGAGTCTGTAAAGCCCTCTAGTTTTAATTTAGACCCACCATGTTTGCTCACATCCTTAGTGCCGGTTAAGAACTTTAAGATATTTTTCACTGTCTTACAATGAACTTCTCCATAATATGACTGATCAACATCAGGTCTCGTACATTTCATTGCATACATGATTGTCACTCATGCGACCTCTCTTTTTCGTGGAGTCATGGGGACTATTAAGAGAGATACACTCCATAGCTCATCAACATGAGACATCTCTTGGAGTTTGCCATGCTAAACGACTTTAGCATCAAATGAATATACGTTCCTTGGGTTAAGTCGAGGATCCTTTTAAATCTATCTATATAGATTTGTATCCCCAATTAAGATACTCTTCCCAAATAATTCATGGAGGAATGTTTAGACAACTTTATCTTTATTGATTGTATCATTGGTATGTAATTCCTCATCCGTAGTATATCAACATATAATACTAGGAATGTCACGGCGCTCCCACTGACCCTTTTGTACACACTAGGTTCATTCTTATTTTTGATAAAATCAAACTCTTTTGATTGCCTCATCAAAACGAATGTTCCATATTTGAGAAACTTGCTTCAATCCATTTCTCTGAGTGTCTATAACACTTACCTCATCGTATATAACTGGATCATCATCTTCTATGATATGTACCTCATCATCATCATCATCTATGATGAATCCATACCTCCTAGGTATCTACTGGTACTTATTCCGATTTACGATTCGGTTTGTGGTACAATAGGTCTATCTATAGGTTCCTCTTATTTGACTTATAGTGTTTTGTGGTTCTTGAACTCTTCAAGATCTATTATCCTCCCACTAGCCCCTTCATTAATAAACACCTTTATCTTAAGAAGGCGTGTTTCGCAACAAACACCTTTTGCTAAGTAGGATTATAGAACATATACCCTAAACTTACTTTAGGATGTCCCACAAATTGTACTTGTCAAATCTTGTCCCAAGCTTATCCTTTGAAACATTTTCACATAAATTGGACAACCCCTTAATTTAACATACTTAAGATTAGGAATCCTCCCCATCCATAACTTTTATGGAGTCTTGGGGTAGGATTTTGAGGTTACCTTTTAAATAGATATGTCAGACCATTTCTAGGACATGATCCTGAAGGATACTAGAATGTCGGTAAAATCATTATGGACCGCACCATGTCCAACAAGGTACGATTTTTCCTTTCAGATACATCAATCAATTATTACGTATCAGGAGGCGTCCATTATGAGAAAACCATTTGAGATGATCTAGAAACTTATTGCTCAAGTATTTATTCCTTAATCTAATCAAAGAATCTTAATACTTTGCCAATTTGTTTCACTTTTTGAATTCTTTGAACCTTTCAAATAATTCACACTTGTATTTCTGCAAATACACACATTCAACTCTTTGAATGATCATCTCCTTTTCTTACACTAGTTTGTTCAATTTGTAAAATATATTTTTCACGTAAGTCAAGTATACAAAATTTATTAAGTAATATTCGATTCTATACAAAACATTTTTATTATAAATAGAACAACAATTGTTCTTAATTATAATACCAAAGATTTCATTGTCCAACAATAAAATGGAAATAATATTTTTTAACAAGAACTGGAATACAATAACAACTTATTGACTTAATAGATTTGCCCGTAGGTATTGCTAAACTATAAGTTTCTATGTTTAATGTTGCAACCTTTGCTTCATTTCTCACACATAGGATTACTTATATTTGTTTAGCTTTCTACTTCTGTTTGGTCCCTTCATAAATCTATATTTATGATAACCAAAGCTGGTATCCAATACCCAAGTAGAACCTTGACTTAAAGAAAAATTTATTTTAAATCATGAACAAATTTGTATTTATGTAAAAAAACTTCACTAAGCTTCTTTGGTTAGCCTCTCGTAAGATGCTTCTCGCAGCTTTCTTTCCAATGTCCAGGGCTTATTGCGGTGGAAGCAAACTCCTTTGCTATCCGTGTCGATTTTTGCTCTTATTATCCTTTGTTTACGCCTTTCTATTTATCTTCTTTGAATCGTTCTTCTTTTGAGAAGATCCTTTGGCCCTACCGGTAAGACATGGTCTTTCTTGGTTGGAAAGTGACTCTCAACATTTTTCAATATGTTAAGCAAATCAATGAGGCGATATCTAGCTTGTTCATATGAAAAATTCACAACAATTAATGAAAGGAGTTCGGGAGTGAGTGCGAGATCAAATCTTGGCTCAACTCTCCATTCATGACAAAACCGTTTGTCCTAATTGATCAATCAAATTGATTATGTTAAGGACTTTTTGTTTTACGTACTATTGTGCCATTGGCCATTCTAGATCGGAAGAGCTCCTTAGATATCGATATCTATCGGTCCTACTTTCCTCACCATCAACTACTTGATGTGCGGGAATATAGTAGAAGCATCCATAGTTTCATGCGACGTTTGAAGCTTGTTACTCGTAGATGCGGCGCATGATGCATTGAGCCAATCGTATGCATCATCTTGCCACTTTCTAAAAGTAGCAATCTCTTCCTCGGAGGCATTATGCGCAACCATTGCAAGGATAGGCGTATTAAGGACATAAGATAGCTTTTTCAACTATGAGAACTATTCTCAAATTCCTTAACCAATCCGCTTAATTGATTACGGTTAATTAGCATCTATATGCTTTGCGATGATAGAAATTTTAGACATTGTAAAATTACGTAAATGAATTTGTAATTAACAACATTTTAACATACATTCTTTTATTAATTACCAAAATAATTTAGGTCTTGTTTTAAATTGGTATCTCCCACTATTTTCTTCAAACTATATTACCCTCACTTATATAGTTTGGCAAAATCTAATTAAAGATTTGCTAGTGAGAATAAGGATCCCATTTCAAATGTATATAGCCTTGTGGTGACACAACAAACTATATATAAATAAATTGGTAGACAACTTTTTGTCAATTACATCAACTATGCAACTCCTTGTATTTTGCCTCTTAGATTATTTTGATCAAGTGGTGGCACATCCAGAATCAAAATTATCCAAGTTAAGTCCACCTAGCACTCCATATATTCAAAAAAGAAAATATCATCCTTGTGGTGACACAACAAAACAATATTGTTCAATTTTCTTTATAAGCATCAAATGTGATAAATTAACATCTTAAATACTTAATACTTGCCTTGTGGTGACACAACAAACTCATATTAAATATTTAATACTCTATTAATTTTATCATGCTAGAAGGCTGACGTTCGATATTCCAAATATCTTTGAACGCTTAGGACTTAATATAAAAATTGAGGGTTTGTTATTAATTTGTCTCATCTTGTTTAGCGCGTAGCATGCACATATATATATAAAATACGCGTCATATTAATGAACATGCGAAGCATGTTTTCATAATATATAATATATATAGTATAAGCATGCACATATAGAATACTATATTCTACCTGGATTGATTATGGACTTTTATTCTAGTTTGGTTCACTAGAGCCACCAAGTGAACCAAAAGGTCAAACCCTAGGGATGCAAGAAATAATATTTAAATATAACTATTACATTTAAACCCGGGCTCCATTACAAACGGGTCTTCAAGCGCTCCTTGCTCCTTGATCTCTAATTCTTCAAAAATTAATTCTTACTATTCCTATTACATAACTATTTAAAATAAATAGAAGCCTTGATCGGCGATCGAGGGAAGTACATAGGAGGAGATAGAATTTACATTAAGAAAAATTAGAGAAGGCGAGGTCTGCAGAGACCCATTTAATAAAACCCATACATTCATGCATCCAACTAAAATAAAATCCAATCGCATTGGTTAATAGTCCATAATCAATCCCATTTATTATCATACACATCACCATATGCATCAATAAATAACATCCATCTCATGAATAATAAACATTTAATATATATATTGATATCATTTAATGGGCAAATTTAGTTAGTATAAAATCTATTTTGAATCAAAATAAACTCCTTTATTTTAATCCAAATTTAAATCAAAATAAAACTATTTTATTTTAATTTATCTAATTTTGAATAAAATAAACTATTTTATTTTAATCAAAATTTTAATCAAAATAAACTCCTTTATTTTAATTAATTATGGAATCCATTCCATATATATAAAAAAATCTTTAATTAAAATAAACTCTTTTATTTTAATTAATTATGAATCCAATTCCATGAAAAAAAAAATCTTTTATTAAAGGAAACACGGATATTCTTTCCTATTCACAAATAAACTCCTTTATTTTGAATAATATGAAATTTTATTCCATATTTAAATAAACTCTTTTATTTAAGGAAACATGGATTTTCATTCCTATTCACAAATAAACTCTTTTATTTTGAATAATATGAAATCTATTTCATATCTAAATAAACTCCTTTATTTAAGGAAATTAGGCAATCCAATTTCAACTCCAATTAGTTAGCATGGAATCCAATTCCAACTCTAATTAGTTAGCATGAAATCCAATTTTAAAATTAAAAAAAATAAACTTTTTATTTTAAAATTAAAATAAACCTTTTATTTTAATTATAAAATTATTGAGAATAATATTATATATATATATATATAACTATTATATATATATATAATAACCATATATTATCATATATATATATATATATATATATATATATAATACTAATTCGCATAATAAAATCAATACTATTTAAGTGATTCCTATGAATTAACCGTATATAATAAAATCGGTACTTATAAACCATGCATCTTTTTACTAGTTTTCGAGCAAACATTATAAATTTTTAGAATAAAGTGTCCAAAGATAGGAAAATTAGTCTCAAAGAATATCCATATGTTTGGTCCAATTGTCACAAATGCTCCACGTCATTTGATATGATTAGTCCACTTGTTTGGCAATAACATAGAGGTGAGGAAGTGCATTTATGATATATCATGTGGCCACGTAATCCTTTTTTTTTTTGTTTGAATCGGTGCATTGCACTCAAAGAAAAAATCGCCATTTTTTTTTTTATTTAATAAATTTTATATAATAAAATTATGCCCAATTAAATTGTTCTAAACACATATCAACATACATATCAAATCTGAACAATTAATAATTAGCATAAAGGTTTGGCTCGATGCCACCATTAGGTTTGTAATATTCATTAAAGCAATCAAATTGCAAAATTAATGCGAAGTGTAAAATCGAGTTTAAAAATTTACAAACCATATACCCGGGATCACCCTTTATGCACATTATTTAATTAAACGAAAAGATAAAGAATAAATCATACCCTTGAAGATCGAGCTTCCTCAGGTACAAGTTCACCTCCAAATCCTTTCGCGTTCAATCTTGAATCCACCGGGTTTAGTTCCTTCCTTTGATCAACGTTAGCCACCCAAATGTTTGGCCTCTAGAGGTGATCCACCAAGGAAGAAGAAAATTCAAGAAGAAGGGGTGGTTGGCTAAACCCTAGTTTTTCTATCTCTATAGAAAAGGTGTACTCTCCCAACAATTGGAATTATGTCGTATGTTGAAAAAGTCAACAAACCCCTTCCACCCATAATAAGACTCCTCTTATTTATTGATGTGGACAACCCTCCTTAACAATTAAGAAATTGGGTTTTATTTAATTAATTAAATTCTTTTAATTAATTAGGCTCCCAAATCTTATTAGGGATAATTAATTAAACTCTTTTAATTAATTTAACCTCCTAATCTTATTAGGAATAAATGAGAGTACTTATATTAAATTAATTCCTAAACTCTTTTAGAAATTAAAATAATAATAATTGTAATAATATTAATAAGACTCCTCTTATTAATTTATATTTAATATTTCTAAAATATTAAATAATAAATATTAAGCTATTTAATTTATTCTATCACCATAGATTAAATTAAATATACTTAACATATTATTACGATTATGCCATTAACTTCTTAAATAATTATTCTTCCTTTTATGGTGTGACCCTTTAGGTTCTCCATATTAAACCTATTGTGAATAAATCAATTAGAACAATTCTAATCTTATTTAAATAAATAAATCAAACAATTAATTTATTTAAATAAATAATATTATTCTACAATAGGGATAAGCCTCCCTAGCGATCAACGACTTTCCGGATAATATAGATTTCAACATTAATCATAAAAGAACTTTTGAGTAAATAGTTACCGTGCAATTCAATCCTTCCACCATACAATGTCCCAATTAAATATAAGACATGGAATTCTTGTCAAGTCTTATTTTATTTAATTATATGTATTTCAATTCTTAAATGCATGACTCCAAATAATGCAAATTAGAAACTCCTTTCTAATTTCATTCTCCTTAACCCAAGGACTACTTTGGGTTGTCATTTATCGAATCACATAGGACATTTCTCTTCTTTATTAGAAGTGGTAGATTCTTTATTGATCATACATTATCTCCATGTATAACTTATTATACCCAAGCATACCCTTTGATATACCCTAAGGGTCTTAAGGAATAAGTCAAAGTATAACTCATCATACATAAGATACTATGATGATCTCAAGTCCAAGGATTACTTGTCTACTATCACTAAAGGAATTCTATTGACAGTGCAAATAAAACTCCATTAGGTATTCCTTAGCGAGCCAATGTTCAAAGTGAACTTATTCTCTAATAAGCACCTACATACTTGCTTTAGTGTCTCCACACAAATGATCATGAGATCAATCATCCTCATCCAATGAAAGCAAGCAACGTATGTACCAATCTATCCGAATTCACTAATCCCCAATTTAGTAATCCAATTGATTGGGAACTATTTTAGTTTTAAGCTTTCTAAGAATTTAGATCTCATTAGAATGATCATCATCATTATTCTAAAAGCATTGCTTAAAACTATGGGTTTATCACATATTATAAAACAAAGACATCATGTAGATAATTAAAAGCCTTTAATAAATTAATACTTTTTATTAATAAATGAATAAGATTGTTACAAAGTATATGCTTTATCATCAAACATGATTGGCATGTGTGCATACTACTTTCATAAACATGATCAACCGGAATGTTAATGCCATAACAAAGGAAAATGAAAGCAATCAGAATAATCATAAGTTATCTTTTGTAATAGTTAGACAGTATTAAGACAATGGTATCTATTATCTATCACGTAATGTATTGTAGTAAAGATTGCGTACTTGGGATTAGACTTTGATATATGTAAATGAAGTTTGATATTTATATTATTGTTATTATTATTAGTATTATTCCGCTCATAGAAATGGTATCTTAAAGCACCGAGTTCGGGTTTCAAGTACCCGAGTTTGGGGGCGTTACAAGTTGGTATCAAAGCTTTAGGGTTAAAACCTTAGGTAGAACAGACCTTAGGCTATAACCTTTAGGACAGAGGGACACGTCGAAAATATAAACAACTCATTTAGTGTTTAAAAGGAGATGAATTGAATAAATTCATCGTTAAACAAAATAAAAGATAACATGTATAAAATTATTAATTGTTGTGTGTATATACTACGTGTTAATCAAGATAGTTTGGTGTAGATGTCAGATAGAAAGAATTAGGATACCCTCAGATCATAAAGAAGGAGTCAACCTCCATATCTGAGCCAATATCAAAGTAAATAGCTGAATTAGAGGCTCACTTTGGAAGCAACCCTAATGAGGTGATTATACTGAAAAGGTATTACCAGACCCAGGAATGATAATATAACAAATAGGTAGAATATAGGTAGAGGATATAAGATCAAGCTCTAGTTTTGAACTTATATGTTTGTGATGAGTTCTTAAACTCATAATGTGTGGAAGGTTTGACGAACTAGGTATAGTTATGTGAGAATGGATTATTGAAGATAATAGGAATATATAGAATGCTAAGCAATTGATCCTTAGTGAAGGCGTATGAAATGAGTAGTATTAGTGTTATTTGAATATGTATGATTCTATGATGTGTATACGATAAGTATATGGGTGTAAAGTAATATTATCAACTTCTGTATAAGTTGTGGCAATGATTCCCAACTTTTGTGTCACAAAGGGATAACGAATGTTTAAAGCAGTATGTGTTATGCTATGAAAAGTACGATGAATTAGTTAGATGAACATAATCTTATTTAATCAGATAATGCCGCCGAGATGAAAACGAAACCAAAAGGAAGAAGAACTTGTCAACAAAGCTGAAGGACAACTAGACCCAACACAAAATTTGGCGAATGTGGACGTTCAAGCTATGCAGAATGGATTACCAGCGGTGGGAAATCAGCTAGATAATCGATCGACAAACTTCAAAGACTTTAAAACAATCGAATAACCAAGATTTAGAGGATCAACTTGTTAGATTTGTAATATTCATGAACGCAATCAAATTGCATAAAAAGTGCGGAAGCGTGTAAAATCAGAGTTTAAAAAATTTACAAACCATATACCCGGATCACCCTTTATGCATAATTATTAATTAAACGAAAAGATAAAGAATAAATCATACCCTTGAAGATCGAGCTTCCTCAGGTACAAGTTCACCTCCAAATCCTTTCGCGTTCAATCTTGAATCCACCAGGTTTGGTTCCTTCCTTTGATCAACGTTAGCCACCCAAATGTTTGGCCTCTAGAGGTGATCCACCAAGGAAGAAGAAAATTCAAGAAGAAGGGTGGTTGGCTAAACCCTAGTTTTTCTATCTCTATAGAAAGGGTGTACTCTCCCAACAATTGAAATTATGTCGTATGTTGAAAAAGTCAACAACCCCCACTACCCATAATAAGACTCCTCTTATTTATAGATGTGGGCAACCCACCTTAACAATTAAGGAATTGGGATTTATTTAATTAATTAAATTATTTTAATTAATTAAGCTCCCTAATCTTATTAGGGAGAATTAATTAAACTCCTTTAACTAATTTTCCTTCCTAATCCAATTAGGAATAAATGAGAGTACTTATATTAAATTAATTCCTAAACTCTTTTAGAAATTAAAATAATAATAATTGTAATAATATTAATAAGACTCCTCTTATTAATTTATATTTAATATTTCTAAAATATTAAATAATAAATATTAAGCTATTTAATTTATTCTATCACCATAAATTAAATTAAATATACTTAACATATTATTACGATTATGCCATTAACTTCTTAAATAATTATTCTTCCTTTTATGGTGTGACCCTTTAGGTTCTCCATATTAAGCACCTTGTGAATAAATCAATTAGAACAATTCTAATCTTATTTAAATAAATAAATTTAAACAATTAATTTATTTAAATAAATAATATTTATTCTACAATAGGGATAAGCCTCCCTAGCGATCAACGACTTTCCGGATAATATAGATTTCAACATTAATCATTAAAGAACCTTTGAGTAAATAGTTACTTATGCAATTCAATCCTTCCACCATCTGATGTCCCAATTAAATATAAGACATGGAATTCTTTGTCGAGTCTTATTTTATTTAATTATATGTATTTCGATCCTTAAATGCACAACTCAAATAATGCAAATTAGAAACTCCTTTCTAATTTCATTACGCCTTAACCCGGACTCTTGGGTTGTCATTTATCGAATCACATAGGACATTTCTCTTCTTTTAATAAGTGGTGGTAGATTCTTTATTGATCATACATTATCTCCATGCATAACTTATTATACCCAAGCATACCCTTTGATATACCCTAAGGGTCTTAAGGAATAAGTCAAAGTATAACTCATCATACACAAGATACTATGATGATCTCAAGTCCAAGGATTACTTGTCTACTATCACTACTGAAATTCCTATTGACGGAAAATAAAACTCCATTAGGTATTCCTTAGCGAGCCACGTTCGGTCAACTTATTCTCTAATAAGCACCTACATACTTGCTTTAGTGTCTCCACACAAAAATGATCATGAGATCAATCATCCTCATCCATGAGCAAGCAACATATGTACCAATCTATCCCGATTCACTAATCCCCAATTTAGTAATCCAATGATTGGGAACTATTTTAGTTTTAAGCTTTCTAAGAATTTAGATCTCATTAGAATGATCATCATCATTATTCTAAAAGCATTGCTTAAAACTATGGGTTTATCACATATTATAAAACAAAGATCATGTAGATAATTAAAAGCCTTTAATAAATTAATACTTTTTATTAATAAATGAATAAGATTGTTACAAAGTATATGCTTTATCATCAAACATGATTGGCTTGTGTGCATACTACTTTTAATCTCCCACTTGCACTAAAGCCAATCGTCATGGTATCTTATACTCTTCTTCTCTAAGTGACGATTATCCTACTGTTGGATAAGCTTTAGTTAATGGATATGTAATGTTGTTCTTGAGAGTCCACTATCTCTATAGTGATTTCCCATCTTTCAATGATTCTATTAATCAAATGAAAGTGCCACAACACATGTTTAGATCCAAGATGAGACTTAGGAACTATTCCTAGTTCTGTAATGAACTTTTAATCCAAACAATCAACTTGCAGCTTCATTTATAGCTATTTACTTTGTCTTTATCACTAAACCAAAACTCTTTCTTTGTTTGGAACCTTTCCATTCATTGCACCACCGCTCAAGGTAACACTTTACCTTAAAGTGGATTTTCTCGTCGTCTTGGTGCATCTCGAAAACTTGAGTCTGTTAAGCCCTCTAGTTTTAATTTAGACCCACCATGAATATGATCACATCCTTAGTGCTTGGGTTAAGCACTTTAAGTTGTTTTCAGCGACTCATAGTGAACTTCTCCATAATATGACTGATCAACATCAGGTCTCGTACATTTCATTGCATACATGATTGTCACTCATGCGACCTCTCTTTTCAGGAGTCTGTGGGGACTATTAAGAGAGATACACTCCATAGCTCATCAACATGAGACATCTCTTGGAGTTTTCCATGCTAAACGACTTTAGCATCAAATGAATATACGTTCCTTGGGTTAAGTCGAGGATCCTTTTAAATCTATCTATATAGATTTGTATCCCCAATTAAGATACTCTTCCCAAATAATTCATGGAGGAATGTTTAGACAACTTTATCTTTACTGATTGTATCATTGGTATGTAATTCCTCATCCGTAGTATATCGACATATAATACTAGGAATGTCACGGCGCTCCCAATGACCCTTTTGTACACACTAGGTTCATTCTTATTTTTGATAAAATCAAACTCTTTTGATTGCCTCATCAAAACGAATGTTCCATATTTGAGAAACTTGCTTCAATCCATTTCTCCGAAATTATACATAACACTTACCTCATCGTATATATAATCGGATCATCATCTTCTATGATATGTACCTCATCATCATCATCTATGATGAATCCATACCTCCTAGGTATCTACGGTACTATTCCGATTCTGATTCGGTTGTGTGGTAATAGGTCTATCTATAGGTTCCTCTTATTTGACTTATAGTGTTTTGTGGTTCTTGAACTCTTCAAGATCTATTATCCTCCCACTAGCCCCTTCATTAATAAACACCTTTATCTTAGAAGGCGTGTTTCATGACAAACACCTTTTGCTAAGTAGGATTATAGAACATATACCCTAAACTTACTTTAGGATGTCCCACAAATTGTACTTGTCAAATCTTGTCCCAAGCTTATCCTTTGAAACATTTTCACATAAATTGGACAACCCCTTAATTTAACATACTTAAGATTAGGAATCCTCCCTGTCCATAACTTTTATGGAGTCTTGGGGCCGGATTTTGAGGTTACCTTTTCGTAGATATGCAGCCATTTCTAGAACATGATCCTAGAAGGATACTAGAATGTCGGTAAAATCATTATGGACCGTACCATGTCCAACAAGGTACAATTTTCCTTTCAGATACATTAATCAATTATTACGTATCAGGAGGCGTCCATTATGAGAAAACCATTTGAGATGATCTAGAAACTTATTGCTCAAGTATTTATTCCTTGATCTAATCAAAGAATCTTAATACTTTGTCAATTTGTTTCACTTTTGAATTGTTTGAACCTTTCAAATAATTCACACTTGTATTTTAGCAAATACACACATTCAACTCTTTGAATGATCATCTCCTTTTCTTATACTAGTTTGTTCAATTTAAAAAATAATTTTTCACGTAAGTCAAGTATACAAAATCCATTAAGTAATCTTTCAGTTCTATACGAAACATTATTATTATAAATAGAACAACAATTGTTCTTAATTATAATACCAAAGATTTCATTGTCCAACAATAAAATGGAAATAATATTTCTAACAAGAACTGAAATACAATAATAACTTATTGACTTAATAGATTTTCCCATAGGCATTGCTAAACTATAAGTTTCTATGGCTAATGTAGCAACCTTTGTTACATTTCCCGCACTTAGAATTACTTATATTTGTTTAGCTTTCTACTTCTGCTTGGTCCTTTTCATAAATCTATATTTATGATAACCAAAGTCGGTATCCAATACCCAAGTAGAACCTTGACGTAAAGAAAAATTTATTTCAATCATGAACAAAAACTGTATTGTAACCGAAACTTCACTAAGCCTCTTTGGTTAGCCTCTGCAAGATGCTTCTTGCAGTTTCTTTCCAGTGTCCAGGCTTATTGTAGTGGAAGCAAACTCCTTTGCTATCCATATCAGTTTCGTTCTTATTATCCTTTGTTTACGCCTTTCTATTACCTTCTTTGAATCGTTCTTCTTTTCAGAAGATCCTTTGGCCCCTACCAGTAAGACTTGATCTTTCTTGGTTGGAAAGTGACTCTCAACATTTTTCAATATGTTAAGCAAATCAGCGAGGCTGATATCTAGCTTGTCCATATGAAAAATTCACAACAATTGTGAAAGGATTCCGGGAGTGAGTGCAAGATCAAATCTTGGCTCAACTCTCCATCCATGACAAAACCTGTTGTCCTAATTGATCAATCAAATTGATTATGTTAAGAACTTTTTGTCTGTACTATACTGCCATTGGCCATTCTAGATCGGAAGAGCTCCTTAGATATCTGATATCTATTAGTCCTACTTTCCTCACCATCAACTACTTGTTGTGCAGGAATATAGTAGGTGCATCCATAGTTTCATGCTGACGCTGAAGCTCGTTACTCATGGATGCGAGCATGATGCATTGAGCCAACTATGCATCATCTTGCCACTTTCTAAAAATAGCAATCTCTTCCTTAGAGGCATTGTCTGCAACCATTGCAGGGATAGGCGTATTAAGGACATAAGATAGCTTTTCAGCTATGAGAACTTTTCTCAAATTCATTAACCAATCCGTTTAATTCGGTCTGATTAACTTAGCATCTAATATGCTTCGCAGTGATAGTAATTTTAGACATTGTAAAATTCTATAAATGAATTTGTAATCAACAACATTTTACCATACATTCTTTTATTAATTACCAAAATAATTTAGGTCTTATTTTAAATTGGTATCTCCCAATATTTTCTTCAAACTATATTACCCTCACTTATATAGTTCGACAAAATCTAATTAAAGATTTGCTAGTGAGAATAAGGATCCCATTTCAAATGTATATAGCCTTGTGGTGACACAACAAACTATATATAAATAAATAGGTAGACAACTTTTGTCAATTACATCAACTATGTAACTCCTTGTATTTTGCCTCTTAGATTATTTTGATCAAGTGGTGGCACATCCGAATCAAAATTATCCAAGTTAAGTCCGACCTAGCACTCCATATATTCAAAAAAAAAATATCATCCTTGTGGTGACACAACAAAACAATATTGTTCAATTTTCTTTATAAGCATCAAATGTGATAAATTAACATCTTAAATACTTAATACTTGCCTTGTGGTGACACAACAAACTCATATTAAATATTTAATACTCTATTAATTTTATCATGCTAGAAAGCGACGTTCGATATTCCAAATATCTTTGAGCGCTTAGGAATTAATATAAAAATTGAGGGGTTTGTTATTAATTTGTCTCATCTTGTTTAGCGTACATTTATATATATATAAAATACGCGTCGTATTAATTAACATGCAAAACATGTTTGCATAATATATAATATATATAGTATAAGCATGCATATATAAAATACTATATTCTACCCGGATTGATTATGGACTTTTATTCTAGTTTGGTTCACTAGAGCCACCAAGTGAACCAAAAGGTCAAACCCCAGGGTTGCAAGAAATAATATTTAAATATAACTATTACATTTAAACCCTGCTCCATTACAAAAGCGGGTCTTCAAGCTCTCCTTGCTCCTTGATCTCCAATTTTTTCAAAATTAATTCTAACTATTCCTATTACAAAACTATTTAAAATAAATAGAAACCTTGATCGTGATCGAGGGGAAGTACATAGGAGAAAGATAGAATTTACATTAAGAAAAAAATTAGAGAAGGCGAGTACGCAGACCCCATTTAATAAAACCCATACATTCGTACATCCAACTAAAATAAAATCCAATCATATTGGTCAATAGTCCATAATCAATCCCATTTATTATCATACACATCACCATATGCATCAATAAATAACATTCATCTCATGAATAATAAATATTTAATATATATATTGATATCATTTAATGGGCAAATTTAGTTAGTATAAAATCTAATTTTGAATCAAAATAAACTCCTTTATTTTAATCCAAATTTAAATCAAAATAAAACTATTTTATTTTAATTTATCCAATTTTGAATAAAATAAACTATTTTATTTTAATCAAAATCTTTAATCAAAATAAACTCCTTTATTTTAATTAATTATGGAATCGATTCCATGTAATAAAAAATCTTTAATTAAAGGAAACACGGATATTCTTTCCTATTCACAAATAAACTCCTTTATTTTGAATAATATGAAATCTTATTCTATATTTAAATTAACTCCTTTATTTAAGGAAATTAGGATTCTCTTTCCTATTCACAAATAAACTCTTTTATTTTGAATAATATGAAATCTTATTTCATATCTAAACAAACTCCTTTATTTAAGGAAAGATGGATTTACTTTCTTATTCACAAATAAACTCCTTTATTTTAGAAAACATGAAATCCAATTTCAACTTCAATTAGTTATCATGGAATCCAATTCCAACTCTAATTAGTTAGCATGAAATTCTAATTTTAAAATTAAAATAAACTTTTTAATTTTAAGATTAAAATAAACCTTTTATTTTAATATTAAAATAATTTTTTATTTTAATTATAAAATAATTAATATATATATATATATATATATATATATTATATTAACCGTATAATATATATATATATATATAATATCCGTATATATTAAAACATATATATTATATATATATATATATATATATATATATATATATATATATATAACATATCTAGTAGTAATCTTTATTATGCCAATTTTATTAAAAATTGCTTCGCTTTTAATCTTTTAAGGCATCTCGTAACATTTGTCACAGGCATGTTTTGTTTCACGTGGGCCACCCACCACTTTTGAATCCAAGAAACCAATTTCAACGGAAATCATCCACGTTTTTTTTTTTTTTTTATGTGACCGAATCACATGCTTCAAAAAAAAATATATTTCGGTCCCTTTTTTTTTTTTTTTAATAAATTTTATGCAATAAAATTATGCCCAAAAAATTGTTCTAAACACATATCAATATACATATCAAATTAAAACAATTAATAATTTGCATAAAGGTTTGGCTCTGATGCCACTGTTAGATTTGTAATATTCATGAACGCAATCAAATTGCATAAAAAGTGCGGAAGCGTGTAAAATCAGAGTTTAAAAAAAATTTACAAACCATATACCCGGATCACCGTTTATGCATAATTATTAATTAAGCGAAAAGATAAAGAATAAATCATACCCTTGAAGATCGAGCTTCCTCGGTGCAAGTTCACCTCCAAATCCTTTCGCGTCAATCTTGAATCCACCGGGTTTGGTTCCTTCCTTTGATCAAAGTTAGCCACCCAAATGTTTGGCCTCTAGAGGTGATCCACCAGGAAGAAGAAAATTCAAGAAGAAGGGTGGTTGGCTAAACCCTAGTTTTTCTATCTCTATAGAAAGGGTGTACTCTCCCAACAATTGGAATTATGTAGATATGTTGAAAAAGTCAACAACCCCACTACCCATAATAAGACTCCTCTTATTTATAGATGTGGGCAACCCACCTTAACAATTAAGGAATTGAGATTTATTTAATTAATTAAATTATTTTAATTAATTAAGCTCCCTAATCTTATTAGGGAGAATTAATTAAACTCCTTTAACTAATTTTCCTTCCTAATCCAATTAGGAATAAATGAGAGTACTTATATTAAATTAATTCCTAAACTCTTTTAGAAATTAAAATAATAATAATTGTAATAATATTAATAAGACTCCTCTTATTAATTTATATTTAATATTTCTAAAATATTAAATAATAAATATTAAGCTATTTAATTTATTCTATCACCATAAATTAAATTAAATATACTTAACATATTATTACGATTATGCCATTAACTTCTTAAATAATTATTCTTCCTTTTATGGTGTGATCCTTTAAGTTCTCCATATTAAACCTAGGTTGTGAATAAATCAATTAGAACAATTCTAATCTTATTTAAATAAATAAATTTAAACAATTAATTTATTTAAATAAATAATATTTATTCTACAATAGGGATAAGCCTCCTAGCGATCAAACGACTTTCCGGATAATATAGATTTCAACATTAATCATAAAAGAACCTTTGAGTAAATAGTTACTGTACAATTCAATCCTTCCACCATACAATGTCCCAATTAAATATAAGACATATAATTCTTGTCAAGTCTTATTTTATTTAATTATATGTATTTCGATCCTTAAATGCATGACTCAAATAATGCAAATTAGAAACTCCTTTCTAATTTCATTACGCTTAAACCAAGGACTCTTTTGGGTTGTCATTTATCGAATCACATAGGACATTTCTCTTCTTTTATTAGAAGTGGTAGATTCTTTATTGATCATACATTATCTCCATGTATAACTTATTATACCCAAGAATACCCTTTGATATACCCTAAAGGTCTTAAGGAATAAGTCAAAGTATAACTCATCATACACAAGATACTATGATGATCTCAAGTCCAAGGATTATTTGTACTTACTATCACTACAGAAATTCCTATTGACAGAAAAATAAAACTCCATTAGGTATTCCTTAGCGAGCCACGTTCAATGAACTTATTCTCTAATAAGCACCTACATACTTGCTTTAGTGTCTCCACAAAATGATCGTGAGATCAATCATCCTCATCCAATGAGCAAACAGAACGATGTACCAATCTATCCGGATTCACTAATCCCCAATTTAGTAATCCAATGATTGGGAACTATTTTAGTTTTAAGCTTTCTAAGAATTTAGATCTCATTAGAATGATCATCATCATTATTCTAAAAGCATTGCTTAAAACTATGGGTTTATCACATATTATAAAACAAAGATCATGTAGATAATTAAAAGCCTTTAATAAATTAATACTTTTATTAATAAATGAATAAGATTGTTACAAAGTATATGCTTTATCATCAAACATGATTGGCTTGTGTGCATACTACTTTCACAACTGACCCTGTAGAGATGTTTGTGACAGCTAGAGTAACGAATGGGGAAAAGTGTGACGCCCCCAAAACAGGTATACATCACCCATCTTTGGTCGCCAGATACAAGGTACTGAATACAAATACAACTTAATTATACAACAGTCGTGTAAATTACGACAAAACATAGGCTGAGTTTTAATACAAATATTGTCATCTAGACAATATCCACACTCAATGGAGTCCTCATTATATTTTTTATCACATTATTTCACATAATAGTGAGGACTATTAATACCCCATCTAGGACCATCACTCTGTTCCCCGACTAGTCCCAGCTACGTTCTCATTTCTGAAGAGAACAATGAAAGAAAGGGTGAGCTCAACTAGCCCAGTAAGAAATCTTATGACTAAGAGAATGCAGAATAAATTATCATTAGCCTTCAATAATGTTAAACTGATAGAATAATATAATAGACAACAAGTTTAACTGCAGCGGATCAAGAAATCCATTAGAAGAGTAAAGTAAAGAATAAAATCTACTATCTTCTATGATTTAAAAAGTTTTTCATCAACTTTATCGCTGAGACTCAGCTTAATAAATAAAATCGAATCATCCCTGCTCCACAGCCAAGGATACTCATGTAATCATCAATGGTCATGACTATACCAAATAATCCCTGGTCATAATCATACCAACAACTGTCCACCAATGAATTACAGGCCAATGAGGAATTTTACCACATCATTCGTCACATTACGGTCATGATTATTATAGCGCCCCCAAATCCGGGTATCTTCCAACCCGACATATGGTGCTATACTATACAACATTCATACATCTATTTAATTGAAAAGTCTCAAAGAACGAACATAACTTCTATATATTTAATGTAATATTTACATTTCCCAAGTTCTAAACCCATTACAAAAGGTTCTTTGTCATAATATCAGTTAAATTACAACAATGGACCTATACTATTACAAGACATCTTAGTAATCTTCCTTAGCTTTTCCCTTATCCTATTTTTGATCCTTCGGGACGTTCAGTCTTAGCTATATTCATATGGTTCAAGCAAGAGTGAGCATAACTAGCTCAGCAAGTATAACAATTTAATAACAACATGCTTGACACATTCAAATCGTATATCTTCGATAACTGAACAATATTTATGAAGTACTATTGATAATTCAAAATAGCACTTCATCTTTTCTTTCAAAATGTTTTACAATAACAACAGTATTTAGTAAAACATTCACTCCGGTCAAGAGACCTCAAGTATTCATTCTTTATTGGAAAAGGACAACCCAAAGCAAGTCCGTAAGCTTGGATATCACTTACGAGCACTTCTAGGTGATCGACTTATTGTACTCTATGTTGATCAACACTATATCCATTAAATGTATGCACGTTTAAGCATTTGGCAACCTCATGTGCCTGTCGTTTTACCGACAAAACATTTGTTTAACATTTCAGTCTTCTTTTGAAAACCATATCAAGTAGTTGACAAAAGATAACAACATTTGATAATACATGAATAGATTATCAATAGATCCAGTCTAGCCAAAGGTATTGGCTTCCACTTCAACATATCTCAATTCATGCGAAAGAATACATGAACCTCAAAAACTTGTTCAGATTGAACTGAAACAAGAGTTAGAATACTTGCCTTTAGCGTTCTGCTACGGTAAATTAACTTTATGTTCAAGTCGTTGAAGTCTCTAGAATACATGATCACATAATGCCTTACATTAGGTCACATATAATCAAGTATGTGTATGACTATATCATACCCTTTATTTCAATCTAATTGTGTATTAAATTCATTTAATATTCGTTCCGGTTTATCATTATGCTTGCATTATATTTGACTAGGTTATCTCAACCATTATACGTCATCCTTAAGGTTTAACAAAGTTTAATCAATGTTACATTTCCTTCCTTAAGTTATGTTTACTTCCATTTCTTTTCTTTATACTTAGAAAATTTCATTACTATCTTTGTTACGAGATCAGCGCGTTGTACCCTTGACTTTATATATCTCTCATCACAACGACGCTGAGAGCACTTAATACCATTGTCCCGGACTTGGCGCTGCGGCGCGAGTCCTTACTTAATGGGTCGTATGCCTATTTCACACTCTGAAAATTTTGATCTCGTTCATGGCATGTATATTTCACTTATTGAACTAAGGTTTGCCTTTGCGGCAAACTCTTGCGATGAACTTGATTCTTGTTCTCTGATTTGTGGCATGGGTCTTTTGCCTAGGGGTTGGCCATGGCTGACTCTATGCACCAGATAATAATTTCAGTTTTGAAATTTTGTGAATTTCCCGGATGCATAACTTCTTTGTTATAAGTCCGAATTGGCTCGTTCAAAAGCCTACGGTTCACAAATTATGTACTCTACATGACCATTCAAGAATTTTATCTATTTGACTTTGTTTGCTAAAAATTCACCTATTGGTTCATTTTTAACGTAAACGATAAACATTCGTGAACGTTCAACGCTCGTTTCTACGTTCTAAGTCGGAATTTGGTCATTTTCGAGTCCGCAACTCTTAAATGCCAATTATGACTTGTCTCTATTGGAAAACAAAGGTTTTGTGATCCAACACAAATTTGACTTTCATTCCGAAAATTTTACGTATTCGACGTTTATCGTCCAATCGTGCAAATTCCGGCAATTCTTCCTCCTTATGATTTGTTCAACATTACAAATGAACTTCATTCATCATGTGAACATCTTAATATACTTAATACAACAACTTATAATCATTGTTGGATTTTAGACTTATTCTCCATGAATTTATATCTTGTCAACTATAAACTACTTAAGATTTCATGGTTAATGACTTATGACAAGTTAAAGTTTCTTAACCATCATTTCTCATATGTTCTCAACATATAACTTAACTTAGGTATACATGATACATATAATCATATAAGTTCTTTTATATTCATTTCATTTCTCTTAATAAACTTCTTACAAGTTCATATTATTTTCACATAAGTTTATAACTCATGCTAGCTTAAGCACTTAAGCACGTTGTGATGTCTAGATTATTTGAGCAACTAACAAATGGCTTGCAAGCTTCTTCTATTTATAGAATTTCCAAGGTTAGGGTAGTTTAGTCTTTAAAACATGCCACCTCCTTAAACCACCTCCTTACTATTCATTACTTGCAAAGCAAAACTTTTATCCTACACTTGGTCATTACTTAAAAGTCTTGGGCATTACTCCTAAGTCTTGGTCACCACACATACTTGGTCACCACTTATCTTGGTCATCACACATTACTTGGTCACCATATTCAACCATATCAATATGGTTTGCCCCATGGGTCATACCACTCATGGATTCTAGCTTGGGCTTGGATTAATAAATCCTTTGGGCTTTGCATTAATAAACACTTATTGGTTCATTAATAATAGTTGGGCCTTTTCTCTCTAATTCACTTGGAATTTTATATAATTGTTTATCAATCATCCAAGTCCATTAACATTTCTTAATACATATTATTGATGTATTATTTTCGTATTCTAATTCATATAGAATTTATATACGATATTCCATCCTTCATAGAAACTCATATAATACTTCATATTATACTCGTTTTCATTACTTCGTACAATACCAAGTATTATACCATTATTACTTATTATTTAACACTTCGCTTTGCTTAGCTTTCATAAATTAAGTCCACAAGCGAATTATTACATTTTCCATAACTAGATTTTTATTACATAATCAATCTAACCTTTTTATTCCATCATTGTGTATTTCTCGAAATCTCAAAATTATATCCCGAGCAAATACCGATGAATAGTGTTTTTTTAAAAATTTCTCAGAATTTTTTTATTTTAGTCTTGGAAATTCAAACACTTTAATTCATCCACGTAGCCCAAATACTACGATATTCTAACATCAATAGGTTATACAATGACACCCATCTTGATAACACATGGAATATGATTTTATTATTATTTAATTTAATAAAATCATTTTACAATAAGATCCGAATTTCTCGGTCATTACATTCTTCCCCCCTTATAAAGATTTTGTCCCAAGAATCTCGTCTTACTTTAATCAAAATAGATGAGGAAAATTTTTCTTCATCTTTTCTTCTAGTTCCCACGTTGCTTCTTCAGTGTCGTGGTTCTTCCATAATACTTTTACTGATGGTATTACCTTGTTCCTCAGAACTTGTTCCTTTCTATCAATGATCTGCATTGGCGACTCTTCATATAATAAGTCTTTCTCGATATGAATCGGCTCATATTCGATTACATGTTTATAGTCCGGGTTATATGGACGTAATACAGATACGTGAAACACGTTATGTATTCGTTCTAGGTCTGGATGTAATGCTATCATATATGCTACCTCTCCCACCCGTTTTAATACTTCAAAAGGTCCTATAAACCTTGGACTTAACTTTCCCTTCTTTCCAAAGCGTATCTTTCCTTTCCAGGGAGATACCTTTAGAAACATATATGAGCCCACTTCAAACTCTCGACTTAGTCTATGTGAGTCCGCATACTTCTTATGTCTGTCCTGAGTTGTGACGAGACGCATCCGAATTTACATTACCACATCCGCTGTCTGCTGCACCAATTCTGGTCCTAGCATCCGACGTTCTCCCACCTCATCCCAACACAAAGGTGTTCTGCACTTTCTCCCATACAGAGCTTCATATGGCGGCATGCTTATGCTTGCATGATAACTGTTGTTATATGCAAACTCTACTAGTGATAGGTGATCATCCCAACTACCCTTGAAATCCATGACGCAAGACCTCAACATGTCTTTTAACATCTGAATTGTCCTTTCGCTCTGCCCATCAGTTTGTGGATGATAAGTCGTGCTTAACCTCAGTTGTGTTCCCAACTGCTCTTGCAAACTCCTCCAATAGTTCGATGTGAATCGTGGATCACGATCTGATACAATCGATACCGGTACTCCATGTCTAGAAATGATTTCCTTGACATAAAGTTTAGCTAACTGGTCTAAGTTATACATGACCCTATTTGGCAAAAAGTGAGCCGACTTCGTCAACCGGTCCACATATTACCCAAATTGAATTGTACCCTTTCTGCATCGTCGGAAGTCCCACCACGAAGTCCATAGTGATATGCTCCCACTTCCATTCTGGAATCTCCAATGACTGTAATAAACCACTGGGTCGTTGATGTTCAACCTTAACTTTTTGACAAGTTAAGCACCTATTTACATACTCTGCTATTTCTCTCTTCATGTTTGGCCTCCAAAAACTCTGTCGAAGGTCTTGATACATCTTAGTGCTACCAGGATGTATCGAGTACCTTGAACTATGAGCTTCTTGTAACACTTGCTCCTTTAATTCCATCTCATTCGGAATCCAAATTCTTCCCTCAAATCTTAATAATCCCTCATTATCAAGACTATACTTAACCACTTCCTTCTCGGATAACCGCTTCTTCATTTGGTTACACTCATCCGTCTTGAGTTGTACCTCCTTGACTCTTTCTACGATGGTAGATTGCATCTCCGTCGCAAAGAGTAACTGCCCCGAATCACTCGACATCTTCACTTCTATTTCCATCATAGCCAACTCTGTAATTAACTCATTTTGAGTAGTTAACATAGATAACTTTTCCCGACCCTTCCTACTTAAGGCGTCGGCAACTACATTGGCCTTTCCAGGGTGATACAGGATTTCACAATCATAATCCTTTATCAACTCCAGCCATCTTCTCTGTCTCATTTTCAACTCCTTCTGAGTGAAGATATACTTTAGACTTTTATGGTCCATATATATCTCACATTTTTCCCGATAAAGATAATGTCTCCATATCTTTAGGGCAAACACTACCGCGGCTAGTTCCAGATCATGAGTAGGGTAAACTTTCTCATAATCCTTCAACTATCGAGATGTATACGCAATGACTTTGCCATGCTGCATAAGCACACAACCAAGTCCTTTATGCGAAGCATCACTATACACTACAAAATTTCCCGTGTCATCTGGCAATGACAAAACAGGAGCTTCACTTAATCTCTTCTTCAGTTCTTGAAAACTGTCTTCACATTTATCCGTCCATACGTATTTCACCGTCTTCCTTGTTAAGTTAGTCAACGAGGTAGCTATCTTCAAAAAATCATGGATAAATCTTCGATAGTACCCTACTAACCCTAGGAAACTCCGCACATCAGTCGGCGTTTTCGGTTGTTCCCAATTCATTATGCTTCCACCTTCACTGGATCTACTAAAATCCCCTCTTGGTCAATGACATGACCTAAAAACTGCACCTTTTCCAGCCAAAATTCACATTTGGTGAATTTCGCATATAACTTCTCCTTCTTTAGTGTCTCCAACACTAATCTTAAGTGTTTGGCATGATCTTCTAGCGTCTTAGAATAGACTAGAATATCATCGATAAACATTACGACGAACTTGTCCAAATATAATTTGAACACTCTGTTAATCATATCCATAAATACAACAGGTGCATTCGTCAACCCAAATAACATCACCAAAAACTCGTAATGACCATAACGAGTCCTGAATGCAGTCTTTGGTATATCTTCTTTCCTAACCTTCAACTGATGATACCCCATTCGAAAATCTATTTTAGAAAAATACTTTGCCCCTTTCAATTGATCAAAGAGATCATCGATCCTGGGCAATGGGTATTTATTCTTTATCGTTAACTTGTTCAACTCCCAATAGTCAATACAAAGCCTTAACGATCCATCTTTCTTCTTGACAAACAACACCGATGCTCCCCATGGCAAAACACTTGGTTGAATGTACTTCTTGTCCAATAGTTCCTGTAGCTGAACCATTAGTTCTTTCATTTCCACAGGCGCCATACGGTATGGTGCCCTTGAGACCGGTGTCATTCCTGGCACAGTGTCTATCACAAATTCGATCTCCCTATCCTGCGGTAAACCTGGTAACTCACTTGGAAATACATCCATGAATTCATTTACTATAGGTATTTGTTCCATGGTTGCTCCCACTCTCTGGGTATCAACAACATGGCATAGGTAACCTACACAACCCTTTCTTAAAGTTTTCTAGTTTGTGTCATCGTAAGGCAACACGGACGTCCCGACAATTTAATACCGTAAAATACTACAGGAGGTTGCTTCAACGTCCTGATGCTCACACATTTCTTTTAGCAATCTATAATTGCTCCATGGTTAATCAACCAATCCATCCCGAGAATTACATCAAATTCTCCTAACTTTATCGGTATTAAATCTACCGATAACTTACAACCCTGTACCTCTACGCAACAACTCCTATGAATATCTTCAACAAGAATTATCTCTTCATTTGCTACCTTAATGTTCAAAGGTATAGGCAATTTTTCGGGAAATAATTCTAATCGTCTAGCAAAATCACATGTTATAAACGAACAAGTAGCACCCGAATCAAATAGCACGTATGAATTTATATTGTTGATCGGAATAATACCTGCAACTACATCCCCTGATGCCACTGCATCTTGGACCGTCATATTAAAAGTGCGGGCCATTGATTTCCCCAGCTGAGTTGGACCACTAATAGCTAACTTCCCGCTATCAGGTCCCTTATTTCCTTCTATCCCCTTCTTCGGGCAGTTCTTTGTTATGTGGTCAGTTGATCCACATACAAAGCATCCGTGATTTTTCTTTGGATTGGGACAGTTAGGTGAAATGTGCCCTTCCTGTCCACAATTATAACATACCGCCTTACCTTTGAGACAGACTCCTAAATGAGTCTTCCCGCAGGTTTTAAAGGCCTCCATCCTCCAGTTGGAGTCCCCTTGTTTCACTCCGGTATTCCTAGAGTTAAAGCCCTTTCTCTTCTGACCGTCGCCACTTCTACTGGCTCCATCGATCTTGGTTCCTCCATCAACCCTGCCTTTGGTCTTCTTATCTTTGTGGTACTGGATAAGAGCCTCATTCCCACCTTCAGCAATTATTGCCTTTTCTAGTATGGTTCCAAAGGAAGTACTTTGGAACACAAAGATTCGGCTATAGATCCAGGGTTTCAAGCCCTGCTCAAACCTTCTAGCCTTTCTCACTTCAGTGTCCACTTGGTGTGGCGAATCGTGCGAGTCATTAAACTTGGCGACATCTTTGAGGCCCATCATATCCCTTATCTCAATTTTAGAAACCTCATCTCCATCCTCCCTTGTATACTCGCGAGAAAATAGTTCTCGAAGAAAATCTCCTTGAACCTCTCCCACGTTAAGTTCCCTATATCGGCCCTAGCCTGGTTTGCGTCCCACCAGAAGTTGGCCTCTCCATTCATCAAATAGGTTGCAAAGGCAACCTTTTGACCCTCCTAAACATTTGTTATTACAAATGCTTTCTCGATTTCTTTTACCCATGTCTGGTCTTCTATAGGGTCCATAGTTCCCTTGAACTTCGGCGGACCTACACTTTTGAAATCCTTAAAAGTAGTAGCTCGTACTACTCTAGGAATTACGGGTACATTAGCCCATGTTCTATTAAATGCAGCCGCTAACAGATTAACGAACTCCTACATTGGATTAACCGGACCACCCTCCGGTTGGTTAACATTAGTGCCCTGATTTCGTTGTCTCCTTCTTGGCGGCTTTTTGCTGTTAAGAAAACAACACATCATTATTACTTTACTCTTGTTGGTTTGTTATTGTTTGTAATAAAACAACAACTCATACTCATTACTCAACATATTCCATAAAAAGATTTATATTGATTCATAACTTGTAGTATAATACTACCTTGTTTACATTACTCAAATTTGGCGATTACATTTCCATCCCGCAATTACTTTCCAAAATTGGGATTTACAAAAGACTACCCTTTGTTATACAAAAGAGGGTTTTACGTCCACTACTAGATACATAATATTTACATATCTATTCTACTCTAGCTATTGCTAGATTACATCTGTAAGTAAGGCATTCTCAAAATCTGCTATATGGCCAAACCGTGAATAACATCTCTCTTGATGGTATGGCCGGGTCCATCTCTACTTCTACCTGATATCCATCTACCTGTTGTTGGAAATCTACATGAGAACTCCTATGAATATAGGACATCCTCTCTATCTTCTGCTTCTTAGTCTTTAGCTCCTGCTTGAGCTCAAAGACTTCTCCCCTCAAATCTTGGATTTTGTCCATAGCTAGTACTTTATCATCGTGCTCCTCTTCCAACATTCCTTCCATACTAGTCTTGTCCTCACGGACAGCTCGGAGTTCCTCTTTTAACTCCTTAACCTCGTGGTAGTAATGGACATTCCTATCTAATACTGACATAAACAGCGCCTTCATTGATTCCTCCGTAGATATTTCCTTTGTAGGTGGAACCTGGGTCTCTGTAGGTGGAACCGGGTCAAAGGACATCACGTCCACCTCCTCCTCCAATATGCCATCAAATATGGACTTGTAGTCTAAGTCATCTGAGTCTCCCGACTCGATGGTCACCAACTCTGGTTCTACGGCTACGAGATTTGGTAGTATCTCTACCCAATTAACCGAATCCTCACTTACTACATGTATATCTCTATACATATCATTTTCTCCTGACATCTAAAATAAAACAATATAGTTTGATTAGTACACGTCAGTAAAATAATAGAAATACATAACATAATATAATACATTTTTATAAGGTTACTTTCCATCTTTTACTTCTTTATTCTTTCATAAGGTTATGACTTAAGGTTCTACTCCCCCCTTAAGTTTTATAACCTAGGCTTTGATACTGACTTGTGGCGCCCCAAATCCGGTATCTTTCCAACCCGGATGCGGATGGTGCTATACTATACAACATTCATACATCAATTCAATTGAAAAGTCTCAAAGAACGAACATAACTTCTATATATTTAAAGTAATATTTACATTTCCCAAGTTCTAAATGTTAGGTTTGTAATATTCATGAACGCAATCAAATTGCAAAAATAAGCGGAAGCGAGTAAAAATCAGAGTTTAAAAAATTTACAAACCATATATCCGGATCACCCTTTATGCACAATTATTAATTAAAAGAAAAGATATGAAGAACAAACATACCCTTGAAGATTCGAGCTTCCTCAGGTACAAGTTCACCTCCAATCCTTTTCGCATTCAACTTGAATCCACCGGGTTTGGTTCCTTCCTTTGATCAACGTTAGCCACCCAAGCGTTTGGCCTCTAGAGGTGATCCACCAAGGAAAAATAAAGAATTCAAGAAGATGGTGTATTTGGCTCAAACCCTAGTTTTCTATCTCTATAGAAAAGGGTACTCTCCAACAAATTGGAATTATGTTGTTGTAAAAGTCAACAACCCCCTCACCCATAATAAGACTCCTCTTATTAATAGATGTGGGCAACCCACCTTAACAATTAAGGAATTGGGTTTTATTTAATTAATTAAATTCTTTTAATTAATTAAGCTCCCTAATCTTATTAGGGATAATTAATTAAAACTCATTTAACTAATTTTTCTTCCTAATCCAATTAGGAATAAATGAGAGTACTTATATTAAATTAATTCCTAAACTCTTTTAGAAATTAAAATAATAATAATTGTAATAATATTAATAAGACTCTCTTATTAATTTATATTTAATATTTCTAAAATATTAAATAATAAATATTAAGCTATTTAATTTATTCTATCACCATAGATTAAATTAAATATACATAACATATTATTACGATTATGCCATTAACTTCTTAAATAATTATTCTTCCTTTTATGGTGTGACCCTTTAGGTTCTCCATATTAAACCCACAGGTTGTGAATAAATCAATTAGAACAATTCTAATCTTATTTAAATAAATAAATTAAATAATTAATTTATTTAAATAAATAATATTTATTCTACAATAGGGATAAGCCTCCTAACGATCAACGACTTTCCGGATAATATAGATTTCAACATTAATCATAAAAGAACCTTTGAGTAAATAGTTACTGAGTAATTCAATCCTTCCACCATACAATGTCCCAATTAAATATAAGACATGAAATTACTTTGTCAAGTCTTATTTTATTTAATTATATGTATTTCGACTCTTAAATGCACAACTCCAAATAATGCAAATTAGAAACTCATTTCTAATTTCATTCGCCGCCAAGGACTACTTTGGGTTGTCATTTATCGAATCACATAGGACATTTCTCTTCTTTTATTAGAAGTGGTAGATTCTTTATTGATCATACATTATCTCCATGTACAACTTATTATACCTAAGCATACCCTTTGATATACCCTAAGGGTCTTTAGGAATAACTCAAATTATAACTCATCATACACAAGATACTATGATGATCTCAAGTCCAAGGATTACTTGTACTACTATCACTACAGAATTCCTATTGACAAAAAGTAAAACTCCATTAGGTATTCCTTAGCGAGCCACATTCAGTGAACTTATTCTCTAATAAGCACCTACATACTTGCTTTAGTGTCTCCACACAAATGACCATGAGATCAATCATCCTCATCCAATGAGCAAGCAACGTATGTACCAATCTATCCGGATTCACTAATCCCCAATTTAGTAATCCAATGATTGGGAACTATTTTAGTTTTAAGCTTTCTAAGAATTTAGATCTCATTAGAATGATCATCATCATTATTCTAAAAGCATTGCTTAAAACTATGGGTTTATCACATATTATAAAACAGCATCATGTAGATAATTAAAAGCCCTTAATAAATAAATACTTTTTATTAATAAATGAATAAGATTGTTACAAAGTATATGCTTTATCATCAAACATGATTGGATTGTGTGCATATTACTTTCAATCTCCCACTTGCACTAAAGCCAATCGCCATTATATCTTATACTCTTTTTCTCTAAGTGACAATTATCCTGCTGTTGGATAAGCTTTAGTTAATGGATATGTAATGTTGTTCTTGAGAGTCCACCATCTCTATAGTGATTTCCCATCTTTCAATGATTCTTATAATCAAGTGAAAGTGCCACAACACATGTTTAGATCCAAGATGAGACTTAGGAACTATTCCTAGTTCTGTAATGAACTTTTAATCCAAACAATCAACTTGCAGCTTCATTTATAGCTATTTACTTTGTCTTTATCACTAAACCAAAGAACTCTTTCTTTGTTTGGAACCTTTCCAATTCACTACACCATTGATCATGGTAACACTTTTTACCTTAAAGTGAATTTTACATCGTCTTGTCCATCTCGAAAACTTGAGTCCATTAAGCCCTCTAGTTTTAATTCGCACCCACCATGTATGCTCACATCCTTAGTGTCGGTTAAGCACTTTAAGATATTTTTCACTGAATCATAGTGAACTTCTCCATAATATGACTGATCAACATCAGGTCTCGAATATTTCATTGCATACATGATTGTCACTCATGCGATCTCTCTTCTTTTAATAGTTTGTGGGGACTATTAAAAGAGATACACTCCATGGCTCATCAACATGAAACATCTCTTGGAGCTTGCCATGCTAAACGACTTTAGCATCAAATGAATATACGTTCCTTGGGTTAAGTCGAGCATCCTCTTAAATCTATCTATATAGATTTTATCCCCAATTAAGATACTCTTCCCAAACCATTCATGGAGCAATGTTTAGACAACTTTATCTTTACTGATTGTAGCATTAGTATGTCATTCCTTATCCGTAGTATATCAACATATAATATTAGGAATGTCACGGCTCTCCCACTGACCCTTTTGTACACACTAGGTTCATTATTATTTTTGATAAAATCAAACTCTTTTGATTGCCTCATCAAAACAAATGTTCCATATTTGAGAAACTTGCTTCAATCCATTTCATTGAGTGTCTACAACACTTACCTCATCGTATGTAACTGGATCATCATCTTCTATGATGCGTGCCTCATCATCATCATCCATGATGAATCCATACCTCCTAGGTATCTTGATAAGATTATTCCGATTTACGATTCTTGTGTGTGGTACAATAGGTCTATCTATAGGTTCCTCTTATTCGACTTATAGTATTTTGTGGTTCTTGAACTCTTCAAGATCTATTATCCTCCCACTAGAACTCTTCAAGATCTATTATCCTCTTCAGATATTCGGAATGTATGTAAAATCATTATGGGCGACACCATGTCCAACAAGGTACGATTTTTCCTTTCGGATACATCAATCAATTATTATGTATCGAGGTGTCCATTATGAGAAAACCATTTGAGATGATCTAAAACTTATTGCACAAGTATTTATTCCTTAATCTAATCAAAGAATCTTAATACTTTGTCAATTTGTTTCATTTCAATTCTTTGAACCTTTCAAATAATTCACACTTGTATTTCAGCAAATACACACATTCAACTCTTTGAATGATCATCTCCTTTTTCTTATATTATTTTGTTCAATTTATAAAATAATTTTCCACGTAAGTCAAGTATACTAAATCTATTAAGTAATATTCTAGTTCTACACAAAACATTATTATTATAAATAGAACAACAATTGTTCTTAAATATAATACCAAAGATTTTATTGTCCAACAATAAAATAGAAATAATGTTTCCAACGAGAATTGGAATGCAATAACAACTTATTGATTTAATAGATTTGCCCGTAGGCAGTGCTAAACTATAAGTTTCTATGGCTAATGTTGCAACCTTTGCTTCATTTCCCACACATAGGATTACTTATACTTGTTTAGCTTTCTACTTCTGTTTGGTCCTTTCATAAATCTATATTTATGATAACCAAAGTCGGTATCCAATACCCAAGTAGAACCTTGACTTAAAGAAAAATTTATTTCAATCATGAACAAAAATCGTATTATGTAGAAACTTCACTAAGCTTCTTTGGTTAGCCTCTGCAAGATGCTTCTCAGCTTTCTTTCCAAAGTTGTCCAGCTTATTGTAGGGAAGCAAACTCCTTTGCTATCCATATCGGTTTTGTTCTTATTATCCTTTGTTTACGCCTTTCTATTTACCTTCTTTGAATCGTTCTTCTTTTGTAAGATCCTTTGGCCCCTACCAAGAAGACTTGATCTTTCTTGGTTGGAAAGTGACTCTCAACATTTTTCAATATGTTAAGCAAATCAAATGGTGATATCTAGCTTGTTTATATGAAAAATTCACAACAATTGTGAAAGGAGTCCGGAGTGAGTGCAAGATCAAATCTTGGCTCAACTCCCCGTCCATAACAAAACCCGTTGTCCTAATTGTTCAATCAAATTGATCATGTTTAGAACTTTTTGTCTGTACTATAGTGCCATTGGCCATTCTAGATCGGAAGAGCTCCTTAGATATCTGATATCTATCACCCCTACTTTCCTCACCATCAACTACTTGATGTGCGGAATATAGTAAGAGCATCCATAGTTTCATCTTGACAACAAGCTCAAGCTCGTTACTCATGGATGCGAGCATGATGCATTGAGCCAATCATGTGCATCATCTTGCCACTTTCTAAAAGTAGCAATCTCTTCCTCGAGGCATTATGCGCAACCATTGCGGGGATAAAGCGATTATGGACATAAGATAGCTTTTCAAATGGCAGGAGAACTATTCTCAAATTCCTAAACCAATCCGCTTAATTCGATCCGGTTAATTTAGCATCTAATGTGCTTCATGGTGATAGTAATTTTAGACATTATAAAATTACGTAAATGAATTTGTAATTAACAACATTTTAACATACATTCTTTTATTAATTACCAAAATAAATTAGGTCTTGTTTTAAATTGGTATCTCCCACTATTTTCTTCAAACTATATTACCCTCACTTATATAGTTCTAAGCAAAATCTAATTAAAGATTTGCTAGTGAGAATAAGGATCCCATTTCAAATGTATATAGTCTTGTGGTGACACAACAAAAACTATATATAAATAAATAGGTAGACAACTTTTGTCAATTACATCAACTATGCAACTCCTTTTCTTTTTGCCTCTTAGATTATTTTGATTAAGTGGTGGCACATCCGAATCAAAATTATCCAAGTTAAGTCCACTCTAGCACTCCATATATTCAAAATGAAAATATCATCCTTGTGGTGACACAACAAAACAATATTGTTCAATTTTCTTTATAAGCATCAAATGTGATAAATTAACATCTTAAATACTTAATACTTGCCTTGTGGTGACACAACAAACTCATATTAAATATTTAATACTCTATTAATTTTATCATACTAGAAGGCTGACGTTCGATATTCCAAATATCTTTGAACGCTTAGGAATTAATATAAAAATTGAGGGGTTTATTATTAATTTGTCTCATCTTGTTTAGCGCCGCATTTATATATATATATATAAAATACGCGTCGTATATTAATAAACATGCGAAGCATGTTTGTATAATATATAATATATATAGTATAAGCATGCACATATAGAATACTATATTCTACCCGGATTGATTATGGACTTTTATTCTAGTTTGGTTCACTAGAGCCACCAAGTGAACCAAAAGGTCAAACCCTAGGGGTGCAAGAAATAATATTTAAATATAACTATTACATTTAAACCCGGGCTCCATTACAAACGGGTCTTCAAGCGCTCCTTGCTCCTTGATCCTTGATCTTTGATCTCTAATTCTTCAAAATTAATTCTAACTATTCCTATTACAAAACTATTTAAAATAAATAGAAACCTTGATCAGCAGTCAAGGGGAAGTACATAGGAGGGAGATAGAATTTACATTAAGAAAAATTAGAGAAGACGAGGTACGCAGAATTCCATTTAATAAAACCCATACATTCATGCATCCAACTAAAATAAAATCCAATCGCATTGGTCAATAGTCCATAATCAATCCCATTTATTATCATACACATCACCATATGCATCAATAAATAACATTCATCTCATGAATAATAAACATTTAATATATATATTGATATCATTTAAAGGGACAAATTTAGTTAGTATAAAATCTATTTTTGAATAAAATAAACTCCTTTATTTTAATCCAAATTTAAATCAAAATAAAACTATTTTATTTTAATCAAAATCTTTAATCAAAATAAACTCCTTTATTTTAATTAATTATGGAATCCAATTCCATGTAAAAAAAAAATTATTAAAGGAAACACTTGATTATCTTTCCTATTCACAAATAAACTTCTTTATTTTGAATAATATGAAATCTTATTTCATATCGAAATAAACTCCTTTATTTAAGGAAATTAGGATTCTTTTTCCTATTCACAAATAAACTCATTTATTTTGAATAATATGAAATCTTATTTCATATTTAAATAAACTCCTTTATTTAAGAAATTAGGAATTCAATTTCAACTCCAATTAGTTATCATGGAATCCAATTCCAACTCTAATTAGTTAGCATGAAATTCTAATTTTAAAATTAAAATAAACTTTATATTTTAATATTAAAATAAACCTTTTATTTTAAAATTAAAATAAACTTTTATTTTAATTATAAAATAATTAATATATATATATATATATATATTAACCGTATAATATATGTATATATATAATATCCGTATATAATAAATATATATATATATAATATCCGTATATATATATATATATATATATATATAATACCAAGTTGCTTACTTTTTCAAAAAAAAAACTGTTAACATAACAAGAATCCTGGGACTTCAAGAATCACGTGGCCTATATAAAATTCCTCGATTTTCGTGCTATTGTTTCAAAAAAAAAAAAGAAAAAGTTAAGCTCATATGAATATGTTGTCTCACGTGATGTTAGCCACGGATTGATCGCATGAGTCAGCCACAGATTCTTTTTTCATTTTTCATTTTTTTTTTTTAAAATTTGTATACAACAAAATTATGCCCAATTAAATTGTTCTAAACACATATCAACATATATATTAAATCTTGAACAATTAATAATTCGCATAAAGGTTTGGCTCTGATGCCACTGTTAGGTTTGTAATATTCATGAACGCAATCAAATTGCAAAAATAAGCGGAAGCGAGTAAAAATCAGAGTTTAAAAAATTTACAAACCATATACCCGGATCACCCTTTATGCACAATTATTAATTAAACGAAAAGATATGAAGAACAAACATACCCTTGAAGATCCGAGCTTCCTCAGGTACAAGTTCACCTCCAATCCTTTTCGCATTCAACTTGAATCCACCAGGTTTGGTTCCTTCCTTTGATCAACGTTAGCCACCCAAGCGTTTGGCCTCTAGAGGTGATCCACCAAGGAAAAATAAAGAATTCAAGAAGATGGTGTATTTGGCTCAAACCCTAGTTTTCTATCTCTATAGAAAAGGGTACTCTCCAACAAATTGGAATTATGTCGTTGTAAAAGTCAACAACCCCCCACCCATAATAAGACTCCTCTTATTAATAGATGTGGGCAACCCACCTTAACAATTAAGGAATTGGGTTTTATTTAATTAATTAAATTCTTTTAATTAATTAAGCTCCCTAATCTTATTAGGGATAATTAATTAAAACTCCTTTAACTAATTTTCCTTCCTAATCCAATTAGGAATAAATGAGAGTACTTATATTAAATTAATTCCTAAACTCTTTTAGAAATTAAAATAATAATAATTGTAATAATATTAATAAGACTCCTCTTATTAATTTATATTTAATATTTCTAAAATATTAAATAATAATATTAAGCTATTTAATTTATTCTATCACCATAGATTAAATTAAATATACATAACATATTATTACGATTATGCCATTAACTTCTTAAATAATTATTCTTCCTTTTATGGTGTGACCCTTTAGGTTCTCCATATTAAACCTAGTTGTGAATAAATCAATTAGAACAATTCTAATCTTATTTAAATAAATAAATTAAACAATTAATTTATTTAAATAAATAATATTTATTCTACAATAGGATAAGCCTCCCTAGCGATCAACGACTTTCCGGATAATATAGATTTCAACATTAATCATAAAAGAACCTTTGAGTAAATAGTTACTGTCTAATTCAATCCTTCCACCATACAATGTCCCAATTAAATATAAGACATGAAATTACTTGTCAGTCTTATTTTATTTAATTATATGTATTTCGACTCTTAAATGCACAACTCAAATAATGCAAATTAGAAACTCATTTCTAATTTCATTCTCGCCGCCAAGGACTACTTTGGGTTGTCATTTATCGAATCACATAGGACATTTCTCTTCTTTTATTAGAAGTGGTAGATTCTTTATTGATCATACATTATCTCCATGTACAACTTATTATAATCTTAAGGAATAAGTCAAAGTATAACTCATCATACACAAGATACTATGATGATCTCAAGTCCAAGGATTACTTGTACTACTATCACTACAGAATTCCTATTGACAAAAAGTAAAACTCCATTAGGTATTCCTTAGCGAGCCACGTTCAAAAGGAACTTATTCTCTAATAAGCACCTACATACTTGCTTTAGTGTCTCCACACAAATGACCAGATCAATCAATCATCCTCATCCAATGAGCAAGAACGTATGTACCAATCTATCCGGATTCACTAATCCCCAATTTAGTAATCCAATGATTGGGAACTATTTTAGTTTTAAGCTTTCTAAGAATTTAGATCTCATTTGAATGATCATCATCATTATTCTAAAAGCATTGCTTAAAACTATGGGTTTATCATCACATATTATAAAACAAAGATCATGTAGATAATTAAAAGCCCTTAATAAATAAATACTTTTTATTAATAAATGAATAAGATTGTTACAAAGTATATGCTTTATCATCAAACATGATTGGATTGTGTGTATATTACTTTCAATCTCCCACTTGCACTAAAGCCAATCGCCATCAGTATCTTATACTCTTCTTCTCTAAGTGACAATTATCCTGCCGTTTGGATAAGCTTTAGTTAATGGATATGTAATGTTGTTCTTGAGAGTCCACCATCTCTATAGTGATTTCCCATCTTTCAATGATTCTTATAATCAAGTGAAAGTGCCACAACACATGTTTAGATCCAAGATGAGACTTAGGAACTATTCCTAGTTCTGTAATGAACTTTTAATCCAAACAATCAACTTGCAGCTTCATTTATAGCTATTTACTTTGTCTTTATCACTAAACCAGCAACTCTTTGCTGTTTGGAACCTTTCCAATTCACTGCACCACTGATCATGGTAACACTTTACCTTAAAGTGAATTTTCTGTCGTCTTGGTCTGTCTGAAAAACTTGAGTCTGTTAAGCCCTCTAGTTTTAATTCAGACCCACCATGTATGCTCACATCCTTAGTGTCGGTTAAGCACTTTAAGATATTTTTCACTGAATCATAGTGAACTTCTCCATAATATGACTGATCAACATCAGGTCTCGTATATTTCATTGCATACATGATTGTCACTCATGCGATCTCTCTTCTTTTAATAGTTTGTGGGGACTATTAAAGAGAGATACTTCACGGCTCATCAACATGAAACATCTCTTGAGCTTGCCATGCTAAACGACTTTAGCATCAAATGAATATATTCCTCGGGTTAAGTCGAGCATCCTCTTAAATCTATCTATATAGATTTTATCCCCAATTAAGATACTCTTCCCAAACCATTCATGGAGGAATGTTTAGACAACTTTATCTTTATCGATTGTAGCATTAGTATGTCATTCCTTATCCGTAGTATATCAACATATAATATTAGGAATGTCACGACGCTCCCAATCGACCCTTTTTGTACACACTAGGTTCATTATTATTTTGATAAAATCAAACTCTTTTGATTGCCTCATCAAAACGAATGTTCCATATTTGAGAAACTTGCTTCAATCCATTTCTTTGAGTGTCTAAAACACTTACCTCATCGTATGTAACTGGATCATCATCTTCTATGATGCGTACCTCATCATCATCATCCATGATGAATCCATACCTCCTAGGTATCTTCTGACTATTCCGGATTTACGATTATCTTTTGTGGTACAATAGGTTCATATCTATAGTTCCTCTTATTCGACTTATAGTATTTTGTGGTTCTTGAACTCTTCAAGATCTATTATCCTCCCACTAGCCCTTTCAATGATAAACACCTTTATCTTAGAAGGCGTGTTTCGTAACAAACACCTTTTGCTAAGTAGGATTATAGAACATATTCCTAAACTTACTTTAGGATGTCCCACAAATCAGACATGTCAAATCTTATCCCAAGCTTATCCTTTGAAACCTTTTCACATAAGTTGGACAACCCCTTATCTTAACATACTTAAGATTAGGAATCCTCCTGTTCATAACTTTTATGGAGTCTTGGGTGGATTTTGAGGTTACCTTTTCGTAGATATGTCGCACCATTTCTAGGACATTATCCCGTAAGGATAATTGGAATGTCGGTAAAAATTATTATGGACAGCACCATGTCCAACAAGGTACGATTTTTCCTTTCAGATACATCAATCAATTATTATGTATCAGGAGGTGTCCATTATGAGAAAACCATTTGAGATGATCTAGAAACTTATTGCACAAGTATTTATTCCTTAATCTAATCAAAGAATCTTAATACTTTGTCAATTTGTTTAATTCTCAAATTCTTTGAACCTTTCAAATAATTCACACTTGTATTTCAAAGAAATACATACATTCAACTCTTTGAATGATCATCTCCTTTTCTTATATTATTTTGTTCAATTTATAAAATAATTTTCCACGTAAGTCAAGTATACTAAAATCTATTAAGTAACATTCTAGTTCTACACAAAATATTATTATTATAAATAGAACAACAATTGTTCTTAAATATAATACCAAAGATTTTATTTTCCAACAATAAAATAGAAATAATGTTTCCAACGAGAATTGGAATGCAATAACAACTTATCGATTTAATAGATTTGCCCGTAAAGGTACTAAACTATAAGTTTCTATGGCTAATGTTGCAACCTTTGCTTCATTTCCCACACATAGGATTACTTATACTTGTTTAGCTTTCTACTGCTTTGGTCCTTTCATAAATCTATATTTATGATAACCAAAGTCGGTATCCAATACCCAAGTAGAACCTTGACTTAAAGAAAAATTTATTTCAATCATGAACAAAATCGTATTAGAACCAAACTTCACTAAGCTTCTTTGGTTAGCCTCTGCGCAAGATGCTTCTCAGCTTTTTTCCAAAGGTCTGTGCTTATTGCGGTGGAAGCAAACTCCTTTGTTATCCGTGACGCTTTTGTTCTTATTATCCTTTGTTTACGCCTTTCTATTTACCTTCTTTGAATCGCTCTTCTTTTCGGAAGATCCTTTGGCCCTACCAAAGAAGACTTGATCTTTCTTGGTTGGAAAGTGACTCTCAACATTTTTCAATATGTTAAGCAAATCAATGAGTAGTGATATCTAGCTTGTTTATATGAAAAATTCACAACAATTATGAAAAGGAGTCCGGAGTGAGTGCAAGATCAAATCTTGGCTCAACTCTCCATCCATAACAAAACCCGTTGTCCTAATTGTTCAATCAAATTGATCATGTTTAGAACTTTTTGTTCAGACTATAGTGCCATTGGCCATTCTAGATCTAAGAGCTCCTTAGATATCCGATATCTATCGGTCCTACTTTCCTCACCATCAACTACTTGATGTGCGGGAATATAGTAAGAGCATCCATAGTTTCATGTCGACGTCAAGCTCATTACTCATGGATGCGAGCATGATGCATTGAGCCAACTGTGCATCATCTTGCCACTTTCTAAAAGTAGCAATCTCTTCCTCAGAGGCATTGTCTGCAACCATTGCAGGGATAGGCGTATTAAGGACATAAGATAGCTTTTCAACTTATGAGAACTATTCTCAAATTCCTTAACCAATCCGCTTAATTGATTACCATTAATTTAGCATCTAATATGCTTCATGCATGTGATAGTAATTTTAGACATTGTAAAATTCTGTAAATGAATTTGTAATTAACAACATTTTAACATACATTCTTTTATTAATTACCAAAATAAATTAGGTCTTGTTTTAAATTGGTATCTCCCACTATTTTCTTCAAACTATATTACCCTCACTTATATAGTTCGGCAAAATCTAATTAAAGATTTGCTAGTGAGAATAAGGATCCCATTTCAAATGTATATAGCCTTGTGGTGACACAACAAACTATATATAAATAAATAGGTAGACAACTTTTGTCAATTACATCAACTATGCAACTCCTTTTCTTTTGCCTCTTAGATTATTTTGATCAAGTGGTGGCACATCCGAATCAAAATTATCCAAGTTAAGTCCGACCTAGCACTCCATATATTCAAAAAAATGTAAAAATATCATCCTTGTGGTGACACAACAAAACAATATTGTTCAATTTTCTTTATAAGCATCAAATGTGATAAATTAACATCTTAAATACTTAATACTTGTTGTGACGCCTAAAATTAGGTATACGCCACCCATCTTGGGTCGCCACTTACATGGTACATAAATTCAAATACAACTTACTAATATAACTGTCGCTTGTACAATACGACATAAACCGTGAGTTTGAATACAAATTTTGTCTACTAGATATTATACAAACTCAAAAGGAGTCCTCATTACAACTATTATCACACTATTTCACGTAATAGTGAGGACTACTAATGCTATCCTCTGGACCATTACTTCGCTTCCCGACTCGTCCCAAATTTATGTTCTCATTTCAAGAAGAGAATAAAGAAAGAAAGGTGAGCTCAACTAGCCCAAGAAGAAATATTATGACTAAGATAATGCGTAATAAATTATCATTAGCCTTCAACAAAATGTTAAAACCGATAAAATACAATAGACAACAAGTTTAATCTGCAGCTGAATAAGCAATCCATTAAAAGAGTCAAGTAGAGAATAAAGTCTACTATCTTTTAGGTTTTAAAAGGTTTTCATCAATTTTATCACGAGACTCGACAATAAATAAACCACCACATCTAATCATCCCCGTATTACTTGGCCAAGGATTTTCATCAAGTTATCAATGGTCATGACTATACCGAATCACCCCCGTCATAATCATACCAAAAACTATCCATCATTTGCATTACATAAAGCCACCGAGGACTTTTTGTCACATCATTTATATCAAGTCATGATTATACCGAATGATCCCTGGTCATAATCATACTAAGTTCATCTATGCACGTAAGCCAAAGATAACATAATATAACATGAGGATGATGACAATGACATAATAATTCAATAAAACAAGTTCAAGAATTATTTAATCCATGAATTATTAACGTCCAAATTGTCAACATGATACTGCAAGCCAGAGAGTAAAATTCAAGAATGATCAGAAGAATATTTCCATGAAAAGATACTGGATGAAACGCAAATATCAAGGATATTCTACTAATTTCATGGAGTATAGAAGTCAAAGTTTTAACCAACTGGGTATAATAAAGAATGGAATAACAAAAGAAATCACCATGCATGCGGTACTTTGCATAGACAGGTTATTCCAACAGAATAATAATAATGGAACCAAAGTCGTGAAATTCACACCGGCGTGATGTTCCAATGTAATATTAAAGATGGAACCGGATCCGGTGTAAAACACACGATAGGATATTCCAATGAATGATAAAGATTTTAACCAGTCCGGTAAAACACACGATGTGATGTTCCAATGTAATAATAAAATCTAAACCAGTCCTGTAAAACACATGCATGTGATGTTCCAATGTAATAATAGAAGAATGTCACCAAGTATAGGTAAACTCACAGATACAAAAGTTATTCCAATGTAATAAATAAGCAATGGAATAACATAAGGATTTCACCAAGTATAGGGTATGCCATGACAAGGTTATGTATAGGTACGCCACTTTTTTACAAAGTTATTCCAATGTAATAATAATGAATGGAATAATGTAAGTTCTCTTCAAGAAGAAAGAATAACACCCTTACCGTAAAAGAACCTAATATAGAAGTAGTGAAGTAGCGTAATACTCTTCTTCTTTCTATAACTTTCTCTCTATAGCTTCTCTCATAATTTCTCTCTGTAGTTTCAATGAATTCGTAAGAAAATAATGAAGGAATGAGCTTCTATTTATAGGAAAATGGAATGCATAGTAATCTAATCCATGAAACTATCCAGATTGATTTACTTTTAATCGACGGTCCATATTTAAAGAAAAATCTTTTAAATAAAATATAATATATTCTATTTATATAAAAACATTTTACTATGCAAACACTATGCAATACTATGCAAAACACTATGCAAAACACTATGCAACACTATGCATAATAAAGTATAATATATTCTATTTATGTAATAACTTTAATAAAGTATTCTATTTTATATAAAGATGTTTCGCTTTTATTACGTTAATAATACTGAATAAAACAAAACGTCATTATCGCTATAATAATTCATATTATTAATCGGCAATAATGGAATCAAACCGAAAGACTTCTCACATAAGCATCAATAATCAATACCGCAGGTGCTACTATGCAACCACACGACATCGTATTTTTTACTACCGAGTAGTTCAACAAGAACCAACGGTAAAACTTCCGCCGTTATTTCAATAAAATATTTTTGTCGCTTTCTCGATTCGATAATAATTCTCGCTAGGGTCCACCAATGATCGAGCCAGTTGTAACGAATATTCCCTCGCTAAACCTAATATTCTCCACCAATCGAATATAATATAACCACTGCATACTTTGCAAAATTTATAAATACTACCCACAACTATAATATTATCTCAAATTCACACCATAATATTAAAAATTATTTCACAAAATTTAAATCTTTATCGATAAAATCAGTCTCACAATCTCCCTCCTTATGGAATTTCTCCTCGAAATTAGGGTAATGACTGTATGATAAAGAGATGAGGATACCTTGAATACCTTTATCGCTTAAAACATTAAATTCATTTTTGCAATCCTTTAAAGATATTCATTAACAATTCATCTTTGCACTACAGTGCCAAAGATATACAACTCAGAAACCAATAATACTGAGACTCAAATTAATAGTATCACAACCATGAATTATCCATGCACTATCGCTAAGGATATTCGTGTTTTTTTACTACATTTATGATTATACCAAACAATCCTCGTCATAATCATACCAAGTCCATCTATGCACGTAAGCCCATGATTGACTTTGAACGCATCCATGAATTAATATTTCATTGCGAGACTCACTCAATAATTAATCCACATCATCGAATCATCCCCGCACTACATTAGTGCCAAGGATATTCATTAGTATCACGACCACAAATTATCCATCCACTACTACCAAAGATAATCAGAGTTTTCAATTACTATTATGATTATACCGAACAATCCTCGGTCATAATCATACCAAGTCCATCTATGCACGTTAAGCCATGATGACTTTGAACGCATCCATGAATTAATATTTCATTCATTAGAGACTCACCAATAATTAATCCACATCATCGAATCATCCCACTCGCACTTCTGCCAAGGATATTCATTAGTATCACGACCACAATTTATCCATGCACTACTACCAAAGATAATTGTGTTTTCAATTACTTATCCATGCTATGATTATGCCAATAACTCTCAAAGATAATTGGTCATAATCATACCAAGTCCATCTATGCACCATGTGCCACGAAGATGACTTTCAACATAATATAAACACGAGGATAATGATATAAAGAATCAATCAAATGAGATAAAGGATAAATATTAAATATTTATAATATAATTTATCCAGATTCAAGAATATCCCCATGTTTTCAATCACTTAATAATCTCATAATTTAATATCATTAATATTATAACAATATTTTAATCACTTCTTAAATTTATAAACAATTTATCTCAATTGTTTACGCTTTACCATATAATGCATTTAATCATTCAAAAATGCCATACTCATAAAATATCATCACCAATTATCAAATCCTCATCAAAAAATATGCATATATTCTATATAGGATTCTCTAGCCATAAAATCCTATTTTCAACTTTTGTTACTTCACATAACATATTTAACTCATATGTTCAGAATTAAACTATTTTCATGAAAATACCAAATCAGCCCCAAAATATTTCTTTTCTGGGATTTAGCATAATATAGTCCCATAATGAAAATATATTTTTCTCGAATTTTTAAAATTCATTTACTATTTTTCAAAAATCAATTTCTAATTAATTCCTTAAGAAATTAGCTACCTCAAGGTTAACTCCAAAATTCCCAAATCTTGACAGGACCTTACACATGTTAACGTGAGCTTCTAGTTTAAATTTCATGGTCATCGGAGTTATAGAACTCCTCGGGTTATAGCATTTTTCGCCTTTAAAACCTAAATATTGAAATAGTCATAACTTGCTCATTTTAAGTCGAATGAGCTCATTTTTGGACAGGAGATACTTTATACCATATACCTTCATGTCCCAAAAGGCCAGAATTTTCTCTCATAATTTAAGTGGCCGAAACAGTCCCTTAAAGTTTCTGGGCAGTAGCATTTTCGAAATTTACAGCTTTGACCTCCTTTGCTAAAATCAGTCCACACAAAAATCTACAACACCTTTTCCAGTAATTCCACTTGGATTAGTTAGGTAACTCATAGATCTAACTCTAGGACTTGACCACATTCAAAAATTCAAAATATAATAGGAGATATGGTCAATTGAATTTCATGTTACGTTTTTCACCAAAATCTGATTTTCAACTCATTGTGATTTCTAAGAAACTTTCATGTTTTCACATACCAACCAACATAACTCATCATAAAACTTACTAATACTTCATATACCCATGATTTTCATTATTCCAATGCTTTTATTATGACTTTTATCATAAACCACGTAAACTGTTCATTTAGTTGAAGAAATATTTGAGGGTTTAAGAAATGGGTTTTTGTACTGGGGTCAATACAAAATTCGATTTCACGCTCTAGGGTAGGCTAGGAAATCTTCAAGAATACGTCAAGAAATTTATTAATGATAGAAATATCATTCAAAATCACATACTCTCATCCAAGACTTGGATAGTACGTCACATTGATACTGAACTGTGACTTCTATCCCTTAACCTAGATAGCACCTCACAATGATACCTATAAACTTGCCATCTTCATTCACGACGTCGCCACGTAAAGTCCGGCTTCGCATTCCACACACAAGGAAGTCAACAACGAAAGGTTCGGGGCTCTTTACTTATGGCTTGATATGACAATGATTAACTTTAGGATTTGGTTACTTTGAATTCAGTAATGTGTTGTTATAAATATAAAAGCTAACAACCTTACGAAAAGCATGATGAGTAGCTAACCAATCGACTCAAAATCGCATCAAAGGCAAATATTTTCAAAAAGATAAGATCGACAGTAACGTGAAAATGTTTATTTGAATTAAACAAGATTTAAAAAAATAGTAGCTGAACGAAGGCTCCTACTAACGAAGTTTCAACCAATAAGTCAAAGTTTAACTTCTTCTGAGTCAAATTCAAACGTTGAATGCAACTAGTGAAATAAAAGAGTGGGTAGAACCGGTATCTAACACGGATAGATAGACTTCGCAAGAGCTTACGATTAACTTACCCGTGATAATTTTATTCGTGTTCCTCGTCACGAGAAAAAAAACGCCTCTTAAAAACACGGCTTTGGTTTGTCCGGGACAACCTTTGGTGCCTCCATCCTAGTTGAATTTGTCTTCAGAAACGCACAAAATCGAGCTAAGTGACCTTCTCTTCCACAATTATAACATGCTTTGACGACATGGCGCAATTCCGATCGATGTGTCCTCTCTCTCCGCATTTGAAGCATACGACCGGTGGTCGCTTCTTCTTCCTTTGAAAACGCAATCTTTGGTGTCGACGCTTTTCCATCATTGTTGAATCTCCTTTCTTGAAATGTCCATTCTTATTATTTTGGCCTCGATTACACCAAGTGGTTACCATATCCGCCTGCTGATTTCCTCCACGCTTGTTGTCACCGCTTCATGACTACTCTCGCCGGTATTATAATTTTGCTTTTACCGCTTCTTTTAGTTGCGTTGACTCGTTATCGCTACTTCCACTAATCGAGCCCTATTTACAACATCTGAATAAAACACGCTTTATGAGAAATAAGATGTTGACGTATCTCCTCGCTTCAAACCTCTTAAAAACATTCGCGCATTTCTCTTTTCATTATCCACCAAGTGGGACGAATCGTGATAACTCCGCAAATTTTGCCTCGTATCATGACACGGCCATATTGTTTTGTTCCAACTTGATAAACTCCACCTCCTTCATGTGGCGAATACTTTCGTGAAAGTATTTGTCGTTGAACAACTCTCCGGAACTTCTCCCAAGATATCTTCAAGACAACAAAGTTGAGTACGCTTACCGATTCCCACCAAAGAATCGCCTCCTCCTCAACAAACATAAAAGCGGCAAAGGAACCTTTTGCTCCTCTGAGCATCCCAAGACATCAAATATCTTGTAATCTGCTTTATCCATGCTTCCGCCAAGTGGTTTTGGCTCTCCCTTAAACTCCGGTGGTCCCAACTCTTGAATTGTTTAGCGGACCGCCGAGAGTTTTCCGTGTTTCCACCTACGTTTTGAATGTGAGTCGCTTTCCGATGTTGCATGAATTCTAAAACCTTTAAACGTCACTGTCGTTAGTCAATTGATCGGTGTTATTTACACGGAGGATTATCGCCAACCCTGTCAGTACATTGTTCGATTATCGATCCGTGGAGAATCAACACCTCTCGTGGCTCCATTGCTATTCTCAACATTCTCGATGCCATTTTCAACACCGCCATAAAATAAGGGTTAATTAACGATCACATATTATCCCTATACTCCAATTCGACCAATTAAATACCAAATAAATTTAGGTAGGTCATACTAGCGGCAAGGAATTCCCGCCTCTCCCTCCTAGTACTATTCTCACATCTTAGCCAGTGGATTATAACCCTAAGCTCGATACCAACCGTGACGCCCCAAAATTAGTATATACGCCACCCATCTTGGGTCGCCACTTACATGGTACATAAATTCAAATACAACTTACTAATATAATCGTCAGGTACAATACTTACATAAATCGTGAGTTTGAATACAAATTTTGTCTACTAGATATTATACAAACTCAAAAGGAGTCCTCATTACAACTATTATCACACTATTTCACGTAATAGTGAGGACTACTAATGCTATCCTCTCGACCATTACTTCGTTCCCCGACTGTCCCAAATTATGTTCTCATTTCCTCAAGAGAATAAAGGAAAGAAAGGGTGAGCTCAACTAGCCCAAAGAAGAAATATTATGACTAAGATAATGCGTAATAAATTATCATTAGCCTTCAACAAAGTTAAACCGATAAAATACAATAGACAACAAGTTTAACTCGCAATGAATAAGCAATCCATTAACAGAGTCAAGTAGAGAATAAAGTCTACTATCTTTTAGGTTTTAAAAGGTTTTCATCAATTTTTATCACCGAGACTCACTTTTAATAAATAAACCACCACATCTAATCATCCCTGCATTACGGGCCAAGGATTTTCATCAAGTTATCAATGGTCACGACTATACCGAATCACCCCGGTCATAATCATACCAAAACTATCCATCATCGCATTACAAAGCATCGAGGACTTTTGTCACATCATTTATATCAAGTCATGATTATACCGAATGATCCTCGTCATAATCATACTAAGTTCATCTATGCACGTAAGCCAAAGATAACATAATATAACATGAGGATGATGACAATGACATAATAATTCAATAAAACAAGTTCAAGAATTATTTAATCCATGAATTATTAACGCCCAAATTGTCAACATGATATCGCTTTCAGAGAGTAAAATTCAAGAATGATCGAAAGAATATTTCCATGAAAGATATCGGATGAAACGCAAATATCAAGGATATTCTACTAATTTCATGGAGTATAGAAGTCAAAGTTTTAACCAACCGGGTATAATAAAGAATGGAATAACAAAAGAAATCACCATGTATGCGATTGCGATGTACAAAGTTATTCCAACAGTAATAATAATAATGGAACCAAAGTCGTGAAATTCACACCGATGTGATGTTCCAATGTAATATTAAAGATGGAACTGATCATCCTGTAAAAACACATGATAGGATATTCCAACAGAATGATAAAGATTTTAACAGTCCTGTAAAAACACATACGCATGTGATGTTCCAATGAATAATAAAAATCGGAACCCAGTCCTGTAAAAAACACACGCATGTGATGTTCCAAATGTAATAATAGAAGAATGTCACCAAGTATAGGTAAATCATGATATAAAAGTTATTCCAATGTAATAAATAAGCAATGGAATAACATAAGGATTTCACCAAGTATAGGGTATGCCATGATCAAAAGTTATGTATAGGGTATGCCACTTTTACAAAGTTATTCCAATGTAATAATAGTGAATGGAATAATGAAGTTCTCTTCAAGAAGAAAGAATAACACCTCTTACCGTAAAAAAGAACCTAATATAGAAGTAGTAAGTAGCGAATACTCTTCTTCTTTCTATAACTTTCTCTCTATAGCTTCTCTATAATTTCTCTCTCTAGAGTTTCAATGAATTCGTAAGAAAATAATGAAGGAATGAGCTTCTATTTATAGGAAAATGGAATGCATAAGAATTAATCCATGAACGGTCGTATTGATTTACTTTAATCGACGGTCCATATTTAAAGAAAAATCTTTTAAATAAAATATAATATATTCTATTTATATAAAAACATTTTACTATGCAAACACTATGCAATACTATGCAAAACACTATGCAAAAACACTATGCGCAACACTATGTATAATAAAGTATAATATATTCTATTTATAGAATAACTTTAATAAAGTATTCTATTTTATATAAAAGATGTTTCGCTTTTATTACGCTAATAATACGAATAAAACAAAACGTCATTATCGCTATAATAATTCATATTATTAATCGATGATAATGGAATCAAACCGGAAGTGACTTCTCACATAAGCATCAATAATCAATACCGTAAAGCTACTATGCAACCACAATATATCGTACTTTTACTAATGAGTAGTTCAACAAGAACTAACCAAGAAAACTTCCGCCATTATTTCAATAAAATATTTTTGTCGCTTTCTCAATTCGACAATAATTACATTGTGGGTCCACCAATGATTGAGCCGTTTGTATTTAATATTCCCTCGCTAAACCGAATATTCTCCCACCAATCGAATATAATATAACCACTTGCATACTTTGCAAAATTTATAAATACTACCCACAACTATAATATTATCTCAAATTCACACCATAATATTAAAAATTATTTCGACAAAATTTAAATCTTTATTGATAAAATCTGGGGTCTCACACTTGCCTTGTGGTGACACAACAAACTCATATTAAATATTTAATACTCTATTAATTTTATCATGCTAGAAGGCGACGCTCGATATTCCAAATATCTTTGAACGCTTAGGACTTAATATAAAAATTGAGGGGTTTGTTATTAATTTGTATCATCTTGTTTAGCGCTGCATTTATATATATATATAAAATACGTCATATTAATAAACATGCTAAGCATGTTTGTATAATATATAATATATATAGTATAAGCATGCACATATAAATACTATATTCTACCCGGATTGATTATGGACTTTTATTCTAGTTTGGTTCACTAGAGAGCCACCAAGTGAACCAAAAGGTCAAACCCTAGGGTGCAAGAAATAATATTTAAATATAACTATTACATTTAAACCCTGGCTCCATTACAAACGGGTCTTCAAGCACTCCTTGCTCCTTGATCCTTGATCTTTGATCTCTAATTCTTCAAAATTAATTCTAACTATTCCTATTACAAAACTATTTAAAATAAATAGAAACCTTGATCGTTAGCCGAGGGAAGTACATAGGAGGGAGATAGAATTTACGTTAAGAAAAAATAGAGAAGACGAGGTACGCAGACCCCATTTAATAAAACCCATACATTCATGCATCCAACTAAAGTAAAATCCAATCGCATTGGTCAATAGTCCATAATCAATCTCATTTATTATCATACACATCACCATATGCATCAATAAATAACATTCATCTCATGAATAATAAACATTTAATATATATATTGATATCATTTAATGGGCAAATTTAGTTAGTATAAAATCTATTTTTGAATAAAATAAACTCCTTTATTTTAATCCAAATTTAAATCAAAATAAAACTATTTTATTTTAATCAAAATCTTTAATCAAAATAAACTCCTTTATTTTAATTAATTATGGAATCCAATTCCATGTAAAAAAAATTATTAAAGGAAACACGGATTATCTTTCCTATTCACAAATAAACTTTTTATTTTGAATAATATGAAATTTTATTTCATATCTAAATAAACTCCTTTATTTAAGGAAATTAGGATTCTTTTCCTATTCACAAATAAACTCCATTATTTTGAATAATATGAAATCTTATTTCATATTTAAATAAACTCCTTTATTTAAGGAAATTAGGAATTCAATTTCAACTCCAATTAGTTATCATGGAATCCAATTCCAACTCTAATTAGTTAAATTTAATTTTATAAAATTCTAATTTTAAAATTAAAATAAACTTTTATATTTTAAAATTAAAATAAACTTTATTTTAATTATAAAATAATTAATATATATATATATATATATTATATTAACCGTATAATATATATATGTTATATATAATATCCAGATATAATAAATATATATATATAATATCCGATATATATATATATATATACCAAGTTGCTTACTTTTTCAAAAAAAAAGCATTAACATAACAAGAATCCTCAGGACTTCAAGAGTCACGTGGCCTATATATAAAATTCCTCGATTTTATGTTTATTGTTTTTAAAAAAAAAAAGTTAAGCTCATATGAATATGTTGTCTCACGTGATGTTAGCCACGGATTGATCGCATGAGTCAGCCACAGATTCTTTTTTCATTTTTCTTTTTTTTTTTTTTTAAATTTGTATACAACAAAATTATGCCCAATTAAATTGTTCTAAACACATATCAACATATATATTAAATCTTGAACAATTAATAATTCGCATAAAGGTTTGGCTCGATGCCACCGTTAGGTTTGTAATATTCATGAACGCAATCAAATTGCAAAAATAAGCGGGCAGTAAAATCGAGTTTAAAAATTTACAAACCATATACCCGGATCAACCTTTATGCACAATTATTAATTAAACGAAAAGATATGAAGAACAAACATACCCTTGAAGATCCGAGCTTCCTCGTGTACAAGTTCACCTCCAATCCTTTTCGCATTCAACTTGAATCCACCAGTTTGGTTCCTTCCTTTGATCAACGTTAGCCACCCAAGCGTTTGGCCTCTAGAGGTGATCCACCAAGGAAAAATAAAGAATTCAAGAAGATGGTGTATTTGGCTCAAACCCTAGTTTTCTATCTCTATAGAAAAGGTACTCTCCAACAAATTGGAATTATGTCATTGTAAAAGTCAACAACCCCTCACCCATAATAAGACTCTCTTATTAATGGATGTGGGCAACCCACCTTAACAATTAAGGAATTGGGTTTTATTTAATTAATTAAATTCTTTTAATTAATTAAGCTCCCTAATCTTATTAGGATAATTAATTAAAACTCCTTTAACTAATTTTCCTTCCTAATCCAATTAGGAATAAATGAGAGTACTTATATTAAATTAATTCCTAAACTCTTTTAGAAATTAAAATAATAATAATTGTAATAATATTAATAAGACTCCTCTTATTAATTTATATTTAATATTTCTAAAATATTAAATAATAAATATTAAGCTATTTAATTTATTCTATCACCATAGATTAAATTAAATATACATAACATATTATTACGATTATGCCATTAACTTCTTAAATAATTATTCTTCCTTTTATGGTGTAACCCTTTAGGTTCTCCATATTAAACCTATTGTGAATAAATCAATTAGAATAATTCTAATCTTATTTAAATAAATAAATTAAACAATTAATTTATTTAAATAAATAATATTTATTCTATAATGGATAAGCCTCCCTAAAGCGATCAACGACTTTCCGGATAATATAGATTTCAACATTAATCATAAAAGAACCTTTGAGTAAATAGTTACCGTACAATTCAATCCTTCCACCATACAATGTCCCAATTAAATATAAGACATGGAATTACTTGCTCAAGTCTTATTTTATTTAATTATATGATTTCGACTCTTAAATGCATTAACTCAAATAATGCAAATTAGAAACTCCTTTCTAATTTCATTCTCGCTTTTAACCAAGGACTACCGGGTTGTCATTTATCGAATCACATAGACATTTCTCTTCTTTTACTAGAAGTGGTAGATTCTTTATTGATCATACATTATCTCCATGTATAACTTATTATACCCAAGCATACCCTTTTATATACCCTAAGGGTCTTAAGGAATAAGTCAAAGTATAACTCATCATACACAAGATACTATGATGATCTCAAGTCCAAGGATTACTTGTACTACTATCACTACAGGAATTCCTATTGACAGGCAAGTAAAACTCCATTAGGTATTCCTTAGCGAGCCAATGCTCAAAGAACTTATTCTCTAATAAGCACCTACATACTTGCTTTTAGTGTCTCACAAAAATGACCATGAGATCAATCATCCTCATCCAATGAGCAAGCAACATATATACCAATCTATTCGGATTCACTAATCCCCAATTTAGTAATCCAATGATTGGGAACTATTTTAGTTTTAAGCTTTCTAAGAATTTAGATCTCATTAGAATGATCATCATCATTATTCTAAAATCATTGCTTAAAACTATGGGTTTATCACATATTATAAAATAGCATCATGTAGATAATTAAAAGCCCTTAATAAATTAATACTTTTTATTAATAAATGAATAAGATTGTTACGAAGTATATGCTTTATCATCAAACATGATTGGCTTGTGTGCATATTACTTTCACTAAACCCATTACAAAAGGTTCTTTATCATAATATCAGTTAAATTACAACAATAGACCTATACTATTACAAGACAGCTTAGTAATCTGCCTTAGCTTTTCCCTTATCCTTTTTCGATCCTTCGGGACGTTCAGTCTTAGCTGCATTCATATGGTTCAAGCAAGAGTGAGCATAACTAGCTAAGCAAGTATAACAATTTAATAACAACATGCTTGACACATACAAATCGTATATCTTCGATAACTGAACAATAGTTATGAAGTACTATTGATAATTCAAAATAGCACTTCATCTTTTCTTTCAAAATATTTTACAATAACAATAGTATTTAGTAAAACATTCACTCCGGTCACGAGACCTCGAGTATTCATTCTTTATTGGAAAAGGACAACCCTAAGCAAGTACGTAAGCCCTGATATCACTTATGAGCACTTCTAGGTGATCGACTGTATTGTACTTATCTTGATCAACACTATATCCATTAAACGTATGCATCGCTTAAGCATTTGGCAACCTCACGTACCGTTGTTTTACCGACAAAACATTTGTTTAATATTTCATCTTCTTTTGAAAACCATATCAAGTAGTTGACAAAAGATAACAAGATTTGATAATACATGAATAGATTATCAATACATCTAGTCTAGCCAAAGAAATTGGCTTCAACTTCAACATATCTCAATTCATGCGAAAGAATACATGAACCTCAAAAACTTGTTCAGATTGAATTGAAACAAGAGTTAGAATACTTACCTTTAGCGTTTGCTATGGTAAATTAACTTTATGTTCAAGTCGTTCAAGTCTCTACAATACATGATCACATAATGCCTTACATTAGGTCACACATAATCAAGTATGTGTATAACTATATCATACCCTTTATTTCAATCTAATTGTGTATTAGATTCATTTAATATTCGTTCCGGTTTATCATTATGCTTGCATTATATTTGACTAGGTTATCTCAACCTTTATACATCATCCTTAAGGTTTAACAAAGTTTAATCAATGTTACATTTCCTTCCTTAAGTTATGTTTACTTCCATTTCTTTTCTTTATACTTAGAAAATTTCATTACTATCTTTGTTAAGAGATCAGGCCATTTCATTAGCTTTTTATATTTACATCTCAGCTACGCCGTGGCGCGAGCTCTTAATACCATTGTCCCAGGACTTGGCGCTGTGGCGCGAGTCCTTACTTAATGGGTCGCGCTGCGACGCCACACTCCTGAAAATTTTGATACAGTTCATGGCGCTGCGGAGCCACTTATTGAACTAAGGTTCACGCTGTGGCGAACTCTTCAGAGATGAACATCGTTCTTTATTCCACTTTCCTGCCATGGTCTTTTGCCTAGGGTTGTATGCGCATGGTACAACTATAGGCACCAGATAATAATTTCAGTTTTGAAATTTTGTGAACTTCCCGGACGCATAACTTCTTCGTTATAAGTCCGAATTGTCTTGTTCAAAAGCCTACGGTTCACAAATTACGTACTATACATGACCATTCAAGAATTTTATCTATTTGACTTTGTTTGCTAAAAATTCACCTATTAGTTCATTTTTAACGTAAACGATAAACGTTCGTGAACTTTCAACGCTCGTTTCTTCGTTCTAAGTCAGAATTCGGTCATTTTTGAGTCCGCAACTCTTAAATGCAAATTATGACTTGTCTTTATTGGAAAACAAAGGTTTCGTGATCCAACACAAAATTTGACTTTCATTCCGAGAATTTTACGTATTCGACGTTTATCGTCCAACCGTGCAAATTCCGGCAATTCTTCCTCCTTATGATTTATTCAACATTACAAATGAACTTCATTCATCATGTGAACATCTTAACATACTTAATACAACAACTTATAATCATTGTTGGATTTTACACTTATTCTCCATGAATTTATATCTTGTCAACTATAAACTACTTAAGATTTCATGGTTAATGACTTATGACAAGTTAAAGTTTCTTAACCATCATTTCTCATATGTTCTCAACATATAACTTAACTTAGGTATACATGATACATATAATCATATAAGTTCTTTTACATTCATTTCATTTCTCTTAATAAACTTCTTACAAGTTCATATTATTTTCACATAAGTTTATAACTCATGCTAGCTTAAATGACTTATTACCAACTTAATTGGCTTAAGTTCATTACTTATTCATTCATGTTTCTTAATCCCACTTTTCTTATCATCCTATCATGATAGAGATAGAAGATATTTGGAGAAGAAGTCTTACTTTAGAAGTCTTTGATAAGTAGCTTCTTCTTTTCTTGGCTTATTGAAGTGACTTATTTGCAACTTAATCTCTCTAACACTTAAGCACTTTGTGATGTCTAGATTATTTGAGCAACTAACAAATGGCTTGAAAGCTTCTTCTATTTATAGAATTTCCAAGGTTAGGGTAGTTTAGTCTTTAAAACATCCCACCTCCTTAAACCAACTCCTTACTATTCATTACTTGCAAAGAACAACTTTTATCCTACACTTGGTCATTACTTAAAATTCTTGGGCATTACTCCTAAGTCTTGGTCACCATACATACTTGGTCACCACTTATCTTGGTCATCACAAATTACTTGGTCACCACATTCAACCATATCAATATGGTTTTCCCCATGGGTCATACCACTCATGGATTCTAGCTTGGGCTTGGATTAATAAATCCTTTGGGCTTTGCATTAATAAACACTTATTGGTTCATTAATAATAGTTGGGCCTTTTCTCTCTAATTCACTTGGACTTGTATATAATTGTTTACCAATCATCCAAGTCCATTAACATTTCTTAATACATATTATTGATGAATTATTTTCGTATTCTAATTCATATAGAATTTATATACGATATTTCATCCTTCATACAAACTCGTATAATACTTCGTATTATACTCGTTTTCATTACTTCTCACAATACCAAGTATTATACCATTATTACTTATTATTTAACACTTCGCTTTGCTTAGTGTTCATAAATTAAGTCCACAAGCGAATTATTACATTTTCCATAACTAGATTTTTATTACATAATCCATCTTACCTTGTTATTCCATCATTGCGTATTTCTCGGAATCTCAAAATTATATCCTAAGCAAATACCGATGAATAGTGTTTTTCAGAAAATTTCTCAGAAAATTTTTATTTTCATCTTGGAAATTCAAACACTTTAATTCATCCACGTAACCCAAATACTACGATATTCTAACATCAATAGGTTATACAATGACACCCATCTTGATAACACATAGAATATAATTTTATTATTATTTAATTTAATAAAATCATTTTACAATAAGATCTGAATTTCTCGGTCGTTACAATTATACCGAATAATCCCTGGTCATAATCATACCAAGTCCATCTATGCACGTAAGCCAAAGATGACTTTTAACATAATATAAGCATGAGGATGATGACAATTCAATAAAACAAGTTCAAGAATAAATTTTAAGGATTTATAAGTTAATTTATCCTGAACTCAATAACGTCCAAATTGTCAACTTGATACTTCTTTGTGAAGTAAAATTCAAGAATGCTCAGAAGAATATTTCCATGAAAAGATACTGGATGAAGCGCAAATATCAAGGATATTCCACTAATTTCATGGAGTATAGAAGCCAAAACTTTAACCAACCGAGTATAATAAAATATATGAAATCGTAATGGATTTTCGCCTTACGTACGGTTATCTCACGTAGATGCATCATTTCCACAATTTAATAAGGAATGAATACGTAGCGATCATTCACCATTCATGTAACTCCACATGACGTGTTATTCCAATGTAATAATAAAGAATGGAATAACAAAAGGATTCACCATAAGGCATGCGATAGATCGCAGACCGACAAAGTGTTATTCCCAAAGTAATAATAAATAATGGAACTAGGTCCCAGATAATCGCACCGGCGGTGTTATTCCCAACAAAATAATAAATAATGGAACCAGTGTCCTACAGAAATGCACGTATGTGATATTCAAGCGTAATAATAAGGAACGAAATATTAGAAAACTATGACCATGTATGCGGTATTGCATAAACAAGTTATTCCAATGTAATAATAAAATGGAATAATGTAAGAATTTCACTAAGTATAGGGGTATCCCACAGATATGTGTTTTTTTCAATGTAATAATAAAGAATGGAATAATGTAAGTTCTCTTCATGAATAAGAAAGAAAGAATACCCCTTATGAGTACAATAAATAATATTCCCTACCTTAGAAAAACCTAATATCAAGTAGTGAAGTAGCATAATACTTTTCTTCTTTCTCTTTATAGTTTCTCTCTAGAGATTCAAAGAATTAAGTAAGAAATAATGAAGGAATGAGCTTCTATTTATAGGAGAATGGATCAATAAGAATTAATTCATGAATGATCTAGATTGATTTACTTTTAAACTGACGGTCCATATCAAGTTTACTATTAAAACTTAAAGCAACGGTCCATACCGATTTACTATTAAAACTTTAAACCAAATGATCCATATTGATTTACTATTATACTTTCCATCACCATCCATATTGATTTACTATTATATCTTCAACCAACGGTCTAAAAAATTAGCACATCTCCTCATGGAATAAAATTGTACCCAAAAATGATTTGGACCGAACAGAAATATATCTTACGAGTGAATAGTAACTCATGAATAGTAATTCGTGAATAGTAACTCATGAATAGTAACTCGTGAATAGTACTCCGACACGAAAAGTGTCCCAAATACCCAATTGAACAATACAACCTCCAGACATCAATTATACTAACATAAATAAGTCCAACACAATGGAACTATAAAATTCAACTTTAATCAACACGAACTTATTCATCATTAATATTATAATTCACAATATTTAACAACCGTGTCGCTCCTGTGAAAGAGGGGCTTTCGATAAAGATTTCTCCTTATCATGCCAAGCAATTAGGTGACCAAACCTCTCGTTGACAGAACTTTTAGACATTGTCAATATTGCAAATAATAATATGAATAACTTTATCGTCTCAATTATTGATTTAGTAATATATCATATTATGTAGATGATACTATAACAATAATTGAATCAATAATATGAGAGATATGATGCAAAGAATTATCGTAGCAATAATTGAGTATAACCGAAAGTGACTTCTCATGTAAGCATCAATCATCAATAACGTTGCTACTACGCAACCACAAGTATTATCAGATTTTTACTACCGTGTAGTTCAACGGCTTTAAACGAACACCTCCGCCGTTATTTTTATAAAAAAATAAAATTTCATTTTCTAACTACGATAATACTTCCGCTTGGGGTCCACCGATGATCGTGTCGTCGTATTTAATATTCTCTCGTTAAAACGAATATTCCCCACCAATCGAATATTATATAACCACTCATTACTTTGCGTAATTTGTAAATATTACCTACAACTATAACATTATATCAAATCCACACCATAATATTCAAAAATATATTTTGAGAAAATTATTCTTTATTCATAAAAGTTGGGGTCTTACAAAAAGACAACTTTGGTCACCTATACGATGAAAGGGGAGGCGAATTTTTGGTGGAAAGTAAATCAAGCTATAGCCGGAGAAGAAAATAGTGGCAGTAAGATTGGGAAAAGAAAGGGAGATAATTTTGGGAATACCAGAAGTAGGCTAGGAGGTGGAAAGAAATAAGTTACGCAGTGTGGAAATTGCGGAAAGAATCACTCGGGAAAGTGTCGTAAGGGTAAGTTCATGTGTTACAAGGTGTAAGGTGAGGGACATATCTCTCCCAATCGCCCCCAATCCACTAATGAACAAAGGGTGTTTCATGTGTGGATCAACTGAGCATAAGGTGAAGGACCGTCCAAAAAGGAGGAATATAGGAGCCATGAATAAAGGAAAAGGCAATGGACTCTAGTGATAGCGAAACCAACTTCAACAAACAAACCAATGTAATCAACCGCAAGAGTTTTCAATACGACGGTGGCATTCAAAGATACTTATGGCAGCTGAAGTTTTTTAGATTTCAACTTCCGCTTAATCGATAGACAAGCTATAATGTTGAATAGTTAAAGATCTAGTTCGATAAAATCGATCGAAATCTATTTGAAATGACCGTATGCTATGTACCCTGTATGTATGAGTTTTAAAACTATGATTCCGGGACTAACTTTATAAGGGATGGTGAATGTAATAACTCGATATTTTCTATATAAATAAATAAGAAATTTTGCAGATATTAATTTTTTTTTTTTTATTTTAAAGATGGGAATATGTGCCAAGTAATGTGTATGATATATGTGATAAATAAAATTTATTTATTACATGAATAATTTCAAATAATTTTATTTTAAATTATTGCTCATTATAAGGCATATACTTATAATAATTAATTTTATAAGAGAAATGTCTTTATTATTTATTTTCTATGAAAATATAATTTTATATTATTTAAATAATATATGACATGATTATTGGAATTATTATAATTACTATTTTATTATATGAATTTTAGTTCAGATTATTTAAGTTAATTATTTTTAACTTAATTAATAATGCTATATATGAAAGATAAATCGATATGAAATCCAAACCCTAATTTTGGATTTTGAGCTATGAATGAGAATAATAATATTATATTAAATATAATATTATTTTTTCAGTGTTATAAATATTTACAGTATATGTGTACACTGATATTGGTTAGTCAATTATGGTGTTTGACAACAAACCCTAGTATTACTGTCATAAACCATAATTGGAAACTCAAAATTAGAATTTAAGATCGGTCAGGAATTGTGTTATATGAATTAGGGTGCATATTATAGGATTTCTGTTAATTAGGAAAAACCTAATTAATATTTGAAAACCCTAATTTAAAATTAGAAAACCCTAATTTACTAATTAGGAACCCTAATTGCTAAAATTAGAAACCCTAATTATTATTTTAGTAAATTGAATTATTAATTTGGGAACCTTAATGATAATTAAGGAACCCTAATTATTTAAACCCTTTATTTTTATTAAAAACACTAATTTTAATTAGTATGTTTTAATTAAAATTTTACTACCCTTTAATTTTTAATTATCCAAACCCTAGTAATTATTTGGGAAACTTTAAGATGTAAAATCTTGTGACACCCCCAAAATAGGTATACAACACCTATTCTGAGTCGCCAAATACATGGTACAGAAACAACTACAACTTTATTAATACAACTGTCTTGCAAAAATACGACAACACTTAAACCTGTGAGTTTAAATACAAATATTGTCATCTGTATAATATCCACACTCAAATAAGTCCTCATTACAATTATTGATACACTATTTTATAAAATAGTGATGACTACTAAAAACAACTTCTAGAACCATCATTCCACACCTTTACTAGTACTCGCTACATTCTCGCCTCCCCGAGAAGAAAATGGAATAAAAAGGAAAAGGTTGAGCTCAACTAGCCTAGTAAAAAACATTATGACTAAGATACTATAGAACAAATTATCGTTAGTCTTCAACAGAGAAAAATCTAATAGAATACAATAGACAACCAGTTTTAAATCAATATTCGCAGCGGAAATAATTCATTAGAAGAGTTAAGTAGAGAATAAAATCTACTATCTTCTATATATGAATTTAAAAGTCCATCGTCAATATTTTATGTGACGTCCCCAAAATAGGTCCATTCCATCCAACCCATTCTGAGTCGCCAAATACATGGTACAGAAACAACTACAACTTTATTATCACAACAAGAAACTGTGAGTTTAAATACAAATATTATCTTCTGTATAATATCTATACTCAAATAAATCCTCATCACATTTATTGATACATTATTTTACAAAATGGTGAGGACTACTAAACAATCCTTTCTAAAACCTTCATTCCATACCCAGACTTCGCATTTGCTATATTCTCGCCTCCCCGAGAAGAATGGAACAAAAAGGAAAAGGGTGAGCTCAACTAGCTCAAGAAAAGAATACTATGACTAAGATAATATACAACAAATTATCGTTAGTCTCCAACAGGAAAAATCGATGAATACAATAGACAACAAGTTTCAGATCAATATTTGCAATGAAATAATAATTCATGTAGAAGAGTTACGTAGAGAATGAAATCTACTATAATCTATGAATTTAATAAAATTCATCATCAATATTTTATCCTCGTAACATCAATCAATATTCATCTCAAATCAAATATTCATCTTTGCACTACATGACTCAAAGATATTCATCAATCGGCCATGTTCATCTCAACATCTCGCTTCATCTTTGCACTAAAGGCCAAAGATATTCATCGACTTGGTCATGTTCATTTAAACACTGCTCATCTTTTGCACTACAAAAGCCAAAGATATTCTTCAGAAATCATTAATTTTTGCACTACAGGTGCCAAAGATATTCAATAATATCATCATTTAAGACCGAGGATGATGAAAATATTTTTAAAGAACGAAATCCAAAGTGAAACAAAAATGACAAGGATTAAGGATTAAAGATTCGTACTTTGTTTTATCCATGTCCAACAATACCTCAAAAAATAATCATAGTGGTGTAAAATTCAAGAATAATCAAAACATGGATACAATCAAAGCTAGTATCCGAATAGATATTTTGACGAAAAGAAGAAATTTTATTTTTCTATGAATAGTGCCGATACGTGAATAGTGTCAGATATGTGAATAGTCTCCGATACGTGAATAAGAATCTCCGACACCAAAAGATAGAAATTCCACAAAAACATCTTCACGCTTCATGAAATAGTACTCGTGAATAGTAACTCATGAATAGTAACTCATGAATAATAACTCATGAATAGTAACCCCGACATGAAAAAGTTCCAAATTTGATAAAACTTCAGATCAACATTTCAAAGATAATGATATCAAGAAATAATTTCATTACTGAAAAATAATATCCCTTACCTCAAAGAGTCAAGACTTAAGGAAAGGCTCAAGTGATGTTTGAATGAAACTTGTAATCAATAAAGAACTCTCAAAGTATCTAAATACTCACAAAATACGCCGAATAATATAGAGAGAAAGAGAAAACTTTGTTTCGGTGTGATTTTCAATTCTAACTTAGCCCTCTATTTATAGGAAAATGTTAGCACGCCAAGTAGACTTAACTCGCAACTCCGATGGCTTTACTCGCTACTATTCTCACCCACCACATTTGAAAAATCAATTGAGCACATTTCTCACCAACCAAAAGTGGGGCCCACTCAATTCTAGAATTTTCCACCAAAATCAATTATAACCCTACTTTCCTAATCAAACACCTCTTAAAATTTATAACAAATCATTCGCTCATTTTAACGGTTCAAACTTTGTGGACATATACTCAACTTATATATGTATAACATATCCAAAAATTACAACGATCCAACTATTTGGATTAAATATTATAACTCACACAATAAAGTCAGTAATAACACCGATTTGATCTTTTAATACCTCCAATCCGATAAAATACAAATAAAACATCTCAAAGATTAATTCCTTCATTAATAACCACATAAATAAATCCATCATTTATATTCATATAAAATAAATATTTTCTTATCATATGAATCAATAATTAATTATTCACAAATAATATTACGGAATCACATTTATGATAACCAGCAGCCTCCTGTGAAAGAGAGGGCTTTCCAATAAGGATCTCTCCTTACGCGCCAAGCAATTAGTGACCAAACCTCTCCTTAGATGCCGGAACTTTCTAGACATTGCCAATAATGTTATCTAATAATATTATTCAAATAATATGAATTATTGATCCGATAATGGGAAATACTCGTGCAAGGACAATTATTGAAACAACAATAATATAAAATACCAACGCAGCAAATTATTGAATCAATAAAATAAAATAATTGAATAGTAATTCTGTGAAAATTATTGAGTAAAGGCCTTCTTACGTAAGGATCAATAATTCAACAATACTGCATAATACCGCGGTAATGCATCAACAACCAATGCAGACATCAGTATTTTAACCACCGGGTATTCCAACAAATCTTAATTGGTAATAACTACGCCAAGTTATTTATAACCACCCAAACTTTGTCGCTTTTCCTCATCCAACCGCTTTTAAGCATGGGCCCCACACACGGTCGCTTGTCAGCATTTAATATTCCTCGACAAAGATTTAATATTCCACGACCAAACTAATATTCTCACAATAATGAATATTTTATAACCACTTGCTTATTTTGAAATATTTACGTATTTAACCCTTAACTATCCACATTAATCAAATCAACCCTTACTATTTCAAAATAATAAATAAAGGAAATTTCTTTTTATTTAAAAAATTTCGGGTCTTACAACCTCCCTCCTTATGAAATTTCGTCCTCAAATTGACGTGACGCATTCGGTGTTTTTGAAAAGGTGAGGATACCTCGCTTTCATTTCCGCTTTCCAATTCCCCGTGTCATTTCCTCTATAGCATGATTCCTCCACAAAACTTTAACTTGTGGTATGACCTTTTCATGTAGGGATATGCTCCTTCCTATACAAAATCTTGATGTACCTCCTCATACGCTAAGTCTTCTGCTATCTCGTCCTGGTTCTAACTCTATAACGTGGTTCTGTCTTTCATATATTTACGAAGTACGATATGTGAAACACATTATGAACACGAGACATACTTTGAGGTAACGCAAGTCTATAGGCTACATTTCCTACTCGGTCAAGAATTTGAAATGGACCGATAAATCGTGGATTTGAGCTTTCTCTCTTCCCAAATCTTGTAACTCCCTTCCATGGAGCAACTCGCAATAATACATGATCCCCTACACTAAATTCCACGCCCTTTCGATGAAGATCCGCATAACTCTTTTGTCGATCTTGTGCCGCTTTGTATACGTTGTCGAATCATTTGGATCTTTTCTTGAGTCATAATACGATTTAACTCGGTCCCAACAATGTTGCTTCACCCACCTCATCCCAACATATTGAGAACCACATTTTCGTCCCATATAATGCTTCAATGGAGCCACACCTATACTTGTCGATAACTGTTGTTGTAGGAGAATTCCACCAATGGTAAATACTTATCCCAACCGCCTCTTGAAGTCTAGGACACGTAGTCTTAATATATCTTTAAGAGTTTGAATAGTCCTCTCGATTGTCCGTCCTGCTTGGGGATGGTATGTCAACTAAATCGCAAATCCGCGTCCCATAGCTTTTTGCAAGCTAACCCAAAATCTTGAAGTGAATCTTGGGTCACGATCCAAACTATGGATACTTGGCATGCCATGCAACCTCACAATCTCATTCACGTACATATACTAGCAAGACGCTCAAGGGAATAAGTCTCCGTGACGGCAAGAAATGAGCAGATTTGGTTAATCTATCAACAATAACCCAAATAGCATTGATGCCTTGAGAAACCGTAGGAAGACCCGTAATCTAAATCCATGGTAATGTGTTCCCACTTCCATTCCTAATCTCAAGTGGTTGCAACGGACCCTTAGGTACTAGATGCTCCGCCTTTTACACGCTATGTTAAACACATCGAGATAAACTTTGCAATCTCTCTCTTCATATTGTTCCACCAAAATGTATGTCAAGATCACGATACATTTTAGTACTTCCAGGATGGATTGCAAATGGTGTATTGTGTGCCTCCATCATAATCTTGTACTTCAAATCGAGTCGTTAGGAACACAAAGTCTAGAGTGGACTCAAGTATTCCTTCTTCATCAATTCTCGCTTAGGAATAGCTCCTTCTTGTACTTTCTTCTTATACGCATCACCCTGCCTATGGGCTTGAAAGCGGCTTTAACTTTATTGATTAAAGTCGATTATACTCAGATATATCATCAATGTGGGTACCTAGAGTTTTCATCTCCATCTCTATTATTTGTAAATTATACTGAAATTAGTCTTTGACAATATCGTACTGTCGTGCAGATACTGATCTTCTACTTAACACGTCGCCTACCATGTTCGCTTTTCCGGGATGGCATGGTCGTAACATGTATTTGAAATGAGTCTCCTCTCGAGTTCTTCAAGCTCTTCCCACATTCCTTGCTCCATTCAATTTTGTATCTCTACGAGTTAGCTACGTTAATGGAATAGCGATTCGAGAATATCCTTCAACGAATCTCCGATAATAACTAACTAAGCCTGTAAAGCCACGATTTCGATTATCGACTTAGGTTGCTTCTCAATCGTGACTCATATCCCAATCTTGGATAAAGACGTCCACAATGACACCTATCGCTTTACTATCGCATCTAATATGATGTCCCCTATAGAGAGTCCGCTTAGGTAAATTCCACAAAGGAAGTCACCAGATAAAGGCTCAAACCAAATTTATAGTTGAATTTTTAACTCACAAGTTCAATAGAGCCATTCGATATGAGATTTTAGAAATGAGTTTTGTCTGGGGTTCAAAAGTCGATACAATATTTAATATCGTGTTTTGGGAGTAAACCAAGAAATTCTTCAGAAATACGTCGAAGAAAATCAATAACAACAGAATATTATTCAAATCTGACGTGTTTTTATTCAAATCCATAACATGGACTAAGAAAACTTGACATCCGTAATAAACGAATGACTTCATGGCTTGATATGAAAATGTTTGACTACAATGGTTTGATTGCTTGAATTCGAATAACAAGTTGCTTAGGAATATGAAAACTAACAACCTTACAAAAGCAATCAATTTGGCATGATGAGTAGTTAACCTTAAAATCACATCAAAAGCAAATATCTCTATAGAAATAAGGTTAACAGGTAATGTGATAGTGCCAACTTGAATCAAGCAAGATTTTTAAACAACGGATGTAATGAAAGTTTCTCCTAATGGAGTCTCCATGAGATAGGTCAAAGTTTAATTTCTCCAGTAGTCAAGTTCAAACGTTGAGCGCAAGTAAGAGAGATAAAAGAATGGGTAGAACCAATATCTAGTAAGGTATATACTTCGCAAGAATTTATAATTAACTAACCTGCATAACCGTTCGTGTTCCTCGATTTTGACCGGTCCACGACAAACGCTTCTTCCAAGAACCGCTTGACTTTGACTTTTCTGGGACATCTCTTTTGAGTCACCATTCCCAATCGGATCTGGTTTCGATATCGTATATCTCGAGCGATATGTCCTTCTTTTCCACAATTATAGCATACCTTAAACTGCTTGTGGGCGCTTTGATGATATATCCTCTTTCCCAAGATTTGTAACATACGACCAAGTGGTCGTTCTCCTCCCTTAAAACTAGTTATTCTTGGCGGACGTCTTCAAATGGACGTTGTTGAATCTCCTCTTTTAAAATCTCCTCCCGACTCGCTTCTTCTATTTTCATGGCCACGATTACCACCGTAGTGGTTACCGCCTTTGTCCGTATTCTTCTTTCTCCGTTGGTTATCGTTATTTTGTTGACTACTATCTTCTAGATGATCCTCGGTTATGGTCCCCGGTTGAACGTATTTTCGTTATCTCGCTCTAACAACCGAGCCCTCATTGACAACATCTCGAATAGAGAAAATTTATGAGAATGAGATCTTCGACGTATGCCGGGTTTCAAACCTCTCGAAAACATCCGCGTCATACGCCCTCATTCTCCACCAAATGAGGTGCAACTGGATAACTCCGCGAACTTTCGCCAGACTTTGGGACACCGCCATGTTATTCTCGCTTCTAATCTAATAAACTCCACTTCCTTCATACGACAATACTTTCGAGGAAGTACTTGTCATTGAACTGCTTTCAAACGTCTCTCCCACGACATGCCGAGTGCGGTGGATGGGTACGCTTCATGATTCCCACCAAGAATCATCTCGCCACGGAACATAAAGGTGGCGAATGGAACCTTCTGTTCTCCGTGCATCCCAAGACATCGAATATCTTGGTAATTTGCTTGACCCACGCTCATGATCGGATCCGCTTTCCCTTAAATTCGGTGGTCCCAACTCTTTGAACTGCTTGTTTGTGACAACCCGTGAATTGCTATCATTTCCTCCTCAGATTTTGAACACGAGTCTCCCTCGTCCCGATTTTTTGCATGAATCAGTAAAAACTTCTAAACATCCCTTCGCTCCTCATCCGCTTTCAAATTGGTGTTGTTCACAAGAGGAACATTGCCACCGACTGTTGCACGCTCTCCTCGTTTGTGAAAGTACAGGGCATCTCCACTGGTCTCATTTACTCCACTATTAATATTCTCGATCGACATTCTCAAATCATCGCCATAAAATAAGGGTTAATTAAGGAAATCAATATATCACATAATATCCCTATATACTCGACCAACTAACAAATAAGCTTAGGTAGGACACACTAGCGAAGGATTTACTCGCCTCTCCTCCTAGTTCTATTCCCCGATCTCCGGCCAGAGATCATATCCCTAAGCTCGATACCAACCGCGACGCCCAAAATAGGTCCATTCCATCCAACCCATTCTCGAGTCGCCAAATACATGGTACGTAAACAACTACAACTTTATTATCACAACAAGAAAACTGTGAGTTTAAATACAAATATTATCTTCTGAGACAATATCTATACTCAAATAAATCCTCATCACATTTATTGATACATTATTTTACAAAATGGTGAGGACTACTAAACAATCCTTTCTAAAACCTTCATTCCATACCCCGACTCGTACTTGCTATATTCTCGCCTCCTGAGAAGAATGGAACAAAAAGGAAAAGGGTGAGCTCAACTAGCTCAGTAAAGAATACTATGACTAAGATAATATACAACAAATTATCGTTAGTCTCCAACAGGAAAAATCGATAGAATACAATAGATAACAAGTTTCAGATCAATATTTGCGGTGAAATAATAATTCATAGAAGAGTTACGTAGAGAATGAAATCTACTATAATCTATGAATTTAACAGTCCATCATCAATATTTTATCCCTCAGAACATCAATCAATATTCATCTCAAATCAAATATTCATCTTTTTGCACTACGTGCCAAAGATATTCATCAATCCATCCATGTTCATCTCAACACTGCTCATCTTTGCACTAAAGGCCAAAGATATTCATCACGATTCCATGTTCATTTAAACACTGCTCATCTTTTGCACACTGACAGCCAAAGATATTCTTCGAAATCATTAATCTTTTTTCTACAGACAAAGATATTCAATAATATCATCATTTAAGATCGAGGATGATGAAAAATATTTTAAAGAACGAATCCAAGAAACAAAATGACAAGGATTAAGGATTAAGGATTCGTACTTTTGTTTTATCCATGTCCAACAATACCTCAAAATAATCATAGTGGTGTAAAATTCAAGAATAATCAAAACATGGATACAATCAAAGCTAGTATCCGAATAGATATTTTGGACGAAAAGAAGAAATTTTATTTTTAATGAAAAGTGCCGATAATCGTGAATAATGTCGATATCGTGAATAAAGGCCGATATCGTGAATAGTAACTCTGACACCAAAAGATAGAAATTCCACAAAAAATATCTTCACGCTTCATGAATAGTACTTCGTGAATAGTAACTCGTGAATAGTAACTCATGAATAGTAACTCGTGAATAGTAACTCATGAATAGTAACCCCGACATGAAAAAGTTCCAAATTTGATAAAACTTCATATCAACATTTCAAAGATAATGATATTGAAGAAATAATTTCATTACTGAAAAATAATATCCCTTACCTCAAAGAGTCAAGATTTTAAGGAAAGGCTCAAGTGATCTTTGAATGAAACTTGTAATCGAATGAAAGAACTCTCAAAGTATCTAAATACTCACAAAATACGCTCAATAATATAGAGAGAGAAGAGAAAACTTTGTTTACGGTGTGATTTTCAATTCTAACTTAGCCCTCTATTTATAGGAAAATGTTAGCACGTCAAGGCATTTTAACTCTGCAACTGATGGCTTTACTCGCTACTATTCCCACCCACCACATTTGAAAATTCAATTGAGCACATTTCTCACCAACCAAAAGGGGGCCCACTCAATTCTAGAATTTTCCACCAAAATCAATTATAACCTACTTTCCTAATCAAACACCTCTTAAAATTTATAACAAATCATTCGCTCATTTTAACGGTTCAAAATTTGTGGACATATACTCAACTTATATATGTATAACATATCCAAAAATTACAACGATCCAACTATTGGATTAAATATTATAACTCACACAATAAAGTCAGTAATAACATCGATTTGATCTTTTAATACCTCCAATCCGATAAAATACAAATAAAACATCTCAAAGATTAATTCCTTCATTAATAACCACATAAATAAATCCATCATTTATATTCATATAAAATAAATATTTCCTTATCATATGAATCAATAATTAATTATTCTTAAATAATATTACGTAATCACATTTATGATGACCAGAGCGGTTCAGAAAGAGGGGCTTTCCAATAAGGATCTCTCTCATCGGCGGCGCAATTAGGTGACCAAACCTCTCCTTGAGATGTAACTTTCTAGACATTGCCAATAATGTTATCTAATAATATTATTCAAATAATATGAATTATTGATCCGATAATGGGAAATATCTTGTCGTAGGATGTTATTATTGAAAGCAATAATAATATAAATACCAACGCAGCAATTATTGAATCAATAAAATAAAATATTTGAATAAGAATTACTATGAAAATTATTGAGTAGTGAAAACTTTTACGTAAGGATCAATAATTCAACAATCACGTGCAACCACGCCAGATTCAGATTTTTAACCACCGGGTATTCCAACGATCTTAACCTGTAATAACTACGCCTGCTATTTATAACCACCCAAACTTTGTCATTTTCCTCATCCAATCGCTTTTACATTATGGGGCCCACATACGGTCGCTACCGTCGTATCATTTAATATTCCCGATAAGTCTGAATATTCCACGCCCAAACGAATATTCCCGACAATAATGAATATTTTATAACCACTTGCTTATTTTGAAATATTTGCGTATTTAACCCTTAACTATCCACATTAATCAAATCAACCCTTACTATTTCAAAATAATAAATAAAGGAAATTTCTTTTTATTTAAAAAAATTTCGGGGTCTTACATTTTATTCATGTAACATAAATCAATATATATCTGGAATCAAATACTCATCTTTGCACTACAAGCTATAGATATTCACCAGTTAGTCATGTTCATCTAAACACCTGTTCATCTTTGCACTACGACCAAATATATTCATCAGAAATTATTCATCTTTGCACTACATGTCAAAGATATTCCGTAATATCATCATTTAGGACTGAGGATGATGAAAAATATTTTAAAGAAAACGAATCCAGTGAAGCAAAAGAACAAATATTAGGGATTTGTATTACAGTTTTATCCAAGTTCAATAATAATCCATAATAACCAATTTTGAAGCAGAATTCAAAAATAAAGATCAAAACATGGATACAATCAAAGATAGTAACCATAATAGACATCTTGGACAAAAAGAAGAAAATTTCATTTTTTCGGTGAATAGTGTAGTATTCGTGAATAGTGCCGTATACGTGAATAGTAACCCCGACACAAAAAGTTCTAAATTTGATAAAAAGTTCAAACCAATATTTCGACATAATGATATTGGAGAAAATAATATCATTTAAGAAGAAAACAACATCCTTTATCTCGAAAAGACAGTACCTCTGACTGGAATACTGGATATAGAGCTGAAGAGAACTTACACCGTATAGCAACACTCAAAGTATCAAAATACTCACAAGAATACGCTCGATAATATAGAGAGAGAAAGAGAGAGAAAACTTTAGTTTCTGGTGTGATTTTCAATATAAATATTAATATATAAATTTAATTTTCTACGCCAACCTTTGAATAACTGAATTCATCCATTTCAACAACCAATGGGCCCCCCCAAACATAACAAAAACGTTTTTATTAAAAAAAATAATTAAAATTTCAAAAACCAATTATTCCGGAACTTCAATATTCATAATAAATAGCCATTTTATCAGAAAAATCCAGATCTTTTGTCTTTCTATAGGAAATTCAATTCTCTACAACTTTGCAGAAGAAAGTTTTTCCAAATTCCAAACAGAAATTGACCGAAATCCACATACCATTTGATTTTACAAAGCTATAATCAAATTTCAACAAGAATGGGTCCACCAACATGTTTAACATGTTTTAAATATTTTTAGTAGCAAAAATACTCTTCCTCATCATTTACTCATATATCCCACATTCATTGTAAAAAAATCACCATTATTATATTATTATAATATAATAATAAATTTAAATAAATTATTTTATCAGAAAAGATAAAATATCAATTTTGAACAATTGCCACTTTAAAAAAATTTCTCCATCTATATCCACATAAAAGAATATTTTCCTTATCATATAAATCAATAATTAATTATTCACAAATAATATTATAGAATCACAATAATGACAACCGGGACGGCTTCCTAAGAAGAGGGGCTTTCCAATAAGGATTTCTCCTTACTGGCGCGCAATTAGGTGAACAAACCTCTCCTTAGGCAGAACTTTCTAGACATTGCCAATAATGTTATCTAATAATATTATTCAGATAATATGAATTATTGCTTCGATAATGGAAAATATTGTGTAGTGACAATTATTGAAACAACAGTAATATAAAATATCAATGTAGCAATTATTGAATCAATAAAATAAAATATTGAATAGTAATTACTATAACAATTATTGAGTAGTGCCTTCTTACGTAAGAATCAATAATTGGTGCAATCTGATAAGTATCGCTTTATGCAACAACGCGTAGACATCGTGTTTTAACCACCGGTTATTCCAATAGTGTTAACAGTAACAACTACGCCGTTAGTTATAAAAACTCATACTTGTCGTTTTCTTCATCCAATCGCTTTCCGTTATGGGGCCCACAAAAGGTTGCGCCGTCGTACGAATATTCCCCGAGAGGAAGAATATTCCACGACCAAACGAATATTCCCCGACAATAATGAATATTTTATAACCACTTGCTTATTTAAAATACTTGCGCATTTTACCCATAACTAGCCACATTAATCAATTCAACCCTTACTATTTCAAAATAATAAATAGAGAAATTCAATTTCATTTATAATAAGTTGAGGTCTTACAACCTCTCCTCCTTAAGAAATTTCATCCTCGAAATTGACGTACGTACCTGGTGTTTCGAAAAGATGAGGATACCTCGCTTTCATTTCTGTTTCTAACTCCCAGGTCATTTCCTCAATAGCATGGTATCTCCACAAAACTTTAACTTGTGGTATGACTTTTGTGCGTAGGACATGCTCCATTTTATCCTTGATCTTGATAGGTACCTCTTCGTACGTTAAGTCTTTGGCTATCTCGTCAGGTTCTAACTCAATAACGTGGTTTGGGTCTTTCACATATTTACGTAGCACAGATATATGATAAATATTATGAACACGAGACATACTTGGAGGTAACGCGAGTCTATAGGTCACATTTCCTATTCGATCAAGGATCTGAAATGGAACAATAAATCGTGGATTGAGCTTTCCTCTCTTCCCAAATCTTGTAACTCCCTTCCATGGAGCAATACGTAACAATACATGATACCCAATATCAAATTCCACGTCCTTTCGATGAAGATCCGCATAACTCTTTTGTCGATCCTGTGCCGCTTGTATACGTTATCGGATCATTTGGATCTTCTCTGTAGTCATTCGTAAACATACTGGAGAGCGACACTTTCGTTTATACAATGCTTCAAATGGAGCCACACCTATACTTGCTTGATAACTGTTGTTGTAGGAGAATTCCACCAATGCTAGGTACTTATCCCAACTCCCTTTGAAATCTAGGACACAAATTCTTAATAGATCTTCAAGAGTTTGAATAGTCCTCTCTGATTGCCCGTCCGTTTGAGGATGGTATGCAGAACTGAATCGTAAATCCGTGTCCATAGCTTTTTGCAAGCTAATCCAAAATGTTGAAGTGAATCTTGGGTCACGATCCGAAACTATGGATATTGGCATGCCATGCAATCTCACAATCTCATCTACGTACATACGAGCAAGACGTTCAAGGGAATAAGTCTCCCGTATCGGCAAGAAATGAGCAGACTTGGTTAATCTATCAACAATAACCCAAATAGAATTTTTGCTTGAGAAACCGTGGGAAGACCCGTAACAAAATCAATGGTAATGTGTTCCAACTTCTATTTCAGAATCTCCAGTGGTTGCAATGGGCACTTAGGCACTGTAGACACTCGAAAATTTTCTGTACTACTGTCACTAACATTACAGGAGGACATATTAGTCTTTTAAGAGGGAACCCAAAAAGACAATCCAAATCCATACCGGATACTACCAGAAGTTTAGCATCAACCCCAGATCACACTCTGGGAGTAACAGTTCCAACCTCGGATGTAACCCCGAGGCATGCAGATCCAATACCGGAACACACACCGTAGATGATCGATTAATCTCGGAGATAACCCCGAGGTATCCAGTCTCAGTCCCAACTATGGGAATAGCCACCAACCTTGGTGATAACCCCAAGGAATGCAGTTTCGACGATAACCCCAAAAATGCTTGTTTCAAATGCGACCATCTTCAATCTCGGCGCTCACAACGAGATACACTACACCAACCCGGCAATAGCATCGGGAAGATAGGCACATCTCAAAAGTCAGTGTTTACCCACTCTAAAGATATAGAAGTCTTCTTTAGTAGTTAGCTGTAAGCCTTCTCACACACTTTAGAGTCTTTCTCTTCATCTTTGCACACACCTTTCTACACGTAGAGAGTCGTATTGCTTGCTTTTGCCCGGACTTCAGTTCGTGGTTTCATTTTAGTCTGTATATATATATATATATATATATATATATATATATATATATATATATATATATATATATATTTACATATATATTGACTAACATTATCGAGTTATGCCTCGATTGAGCCTGCACTTTATTCCCGGAGCATTTATTTGCTTTTATATATATATATATATATATATATATATATATATATACACATTTATATATTAACTATGTGTCGAACTCTGTTCGATGAGCCTGGATTTTACATCCGGTGCGTTTATTCACTTTTATATATATATATACTTATATATATGAACTGTGGTCGAACTTTGTTCGATGAGCCCGGATTTTACATCCTAGACGCTTTATTGCTTATATATATATATATATATATATATATATATATATATATATATATATATATATATATTCAAATCTGCTCGAGTTTTCTTCGTGGCAATTGATTTCTTTTACGGCTTTATTTACATTTCGTCACTTTAGAGTTTCCTTCGTGGTGGTTGGCCAGTATTCTGACTTTTTTTATGTTTTGTCCTACTGGAGTTTCCTCCGTGGCGATTGATATCTTTTTTGACTTTATTTACTTTTGATCCCCATGGAGGTGCTTTTGTGGTTGGTGATCCTGTCTCAGATATATATATTTATAGCTTTTATATATATACTTGCTTCGCTTTTCATACAAATTATGTACCTTGTGCACCTAGGAATCATGTGATCACAGATTCAACCTATTGGATCTAGATTCGCCCGTGATGGACATTTTCAAATTGTAAAGAAGCTTGTAAATTATTCTCATGGTGTCTCGAATTTCCTCGGATGGTTTCCATACCCACGAGGAAGCTCGGCATTATTTTGTACATTATTTTCATACGGATGCCTCGCATTCATAAAATAAAATCAATCAAGCCGAACACTTAATAAAATGGGAGTGTAAAAGGTCTCAATTACTATTAAGCATCAAGGTTTGAAAAATCTTTTTAAAAAACATCATTGCTATATCTTTCTAAAAACCAAATTTTTACATAAATTCAAACCCTGTGTATATAGGTTCGAACGAGGCCTCGCACTACTTCCAAATAACAGCACATTGACCCACACACACACACATTCAGATAATAGTTTCTTGAAAAGAGGCGGTCACCGTGGTAACGGATGTCTGGGTACCTCACACCTTCCCCCGCATAACCAAGTCCCCGGACCTAATGAATCTCGGTTTGACCAGAATTCGTTTAGCAATGTCACATCACCGGGTCAATGTGCAAACCTTTTCTCAGTTGTGTTGGTACAACCATTTAAAAACCAACTGGCGACTCTTAACAGTCCATCGTCGACATTATACATGCTCGGACCTTTTCACTTGTTTTTTCAAACAAATCTCACCTAAAATGAGAACACCAAAGAACAAGTAACGGAAAGGGAAATTCAAAAATCCCGACGTCAACAGGTGGCGACTCTGCTGGGGACTCCAGTAAGAGGACTTAAGCCTCTATTACGATCTTTTCAAAACTATTATCTGCTTGTGTGTGGATGTTGCATTTACATTTGATGAATGTGTACGAATGCATTTCCTTATTACAAATAGTGCTTCGCACCATAACTATTTTTGATATTAGTGCTTTGCACCATATCTGCTTGTGATATTAGTGCTTCGCACATGTCATCATTTTCATACGGTGAGACGTGATGTATGTGAATGTATGTTGTGTGGTCCCTCCACCAGGAGGCTATCCCGTCGGTGTTTGATTACTGGACTTGTGAGAAGACTAATTCTCCAAGGCTCAGGAAAGGTACCACCCAAATTAGCTCCAGTTAAAAGACCGGATTAACTTCCCGTCAAGTAGATTGCGATGATTTGGGAACCTTCATGCCAAAAAGGCGCGAGAGTAACCTAAGATAGGTCAGCCTCTGATAAACCCAAAACGGAGGAAAGTCTCTTCATGCTCTCATTTCAAATTACTTGTAAACACAATTACTTGTAATTACATTCCATATCTATCTCCATGTAATGAGAAATATGAAGTGGTGTGTACACATACATATTTTAATTAACATGCTACAAACAGTTGACATCCGTTGTGCAGGATAAAAATTCCTAAAATGGACACATCACATAGCATGTTATTGTATACATTCCCTAAAGACTAAACTATGTCCGCTTCTTTTGAGGAATCAATCGGACCTACTACCCGCTCAAAGTCCAAAAGGCAACAGCCTACAAATCGATCATGTCATCATCCGACCAGACTGGACTTAATCCAGTTTCTCGTAAAGAATTTGACGGATTAGGCAAACAGATTATAGATTTGGCTGTTCTACTCAAAGAATTACACCAGTCTACACAGGGTCAGAAAATACCCGTACATGTTAAATCCTCCACACTAGAGGAAATCCTAGTTATTACCATACCTGAACCACAGTTGGATACGACTAACAAGACTCATGATGCTGCCCATCCCACTGGAGATCCAGACACTGGTGACATCAAAAAGAAAGTCCTCCAAATGGAAGAGACCCTTCGTGCTATCAAAGGAATTGGAACACACGGAAGTGTTTCATATGCTGATCTGTGTATTTTTCCTGGGGTTCATTATCCAGAAAAATTTAAAACTCCCGACTTTGAAAAATATGACGGGTTAGGAGATCCTTACACACATTTAAAAGTGTTTATTGGAGAACTTAGATCTTATTCAGAGGATGAAAAGCTTAGGATGCAATTGTTCCAAAAGAGTCTAACTGGAGAAGCCCGTTCGTGGTACACAAGATTAGACAACTCTAAAATCCATAGCTGGGAAGAGCTAGCACATACTTTCCTCACTCAATACAGCTTTCAAACTCAAATGGCTCTTGATCGGTATCAAACGAGTCTTTTAGAGAGTATGCTCAGAGGTGGAGACGTCTGGCTGCCCAAGTTAGTCCTTCCATGACAGAATCAGAAATGGTCATGACTTTCATAGACATACAAGAAGCTCCCTTCTATGAGAGAGTTTTAGCCTACATCGGCAAACCATTTTCTGAAATAGTCAAACACGGGGAGATGGCTGAGATGGGATTGAAGTCAGGAAAGATTCAAGACCTAGCTGCACTCAAAGCTATTGCTGATCACATCCAATCTGGAAATTATGGGAACAACCCCCGGAGGGTCTATAAAAAGAAAGAAGAAGATGTTTCCCTGATACTACATGGTCAAAAAGGCAATCAGAACATGCCTATTCAAATGAGAAACTACACTCCCTTTCCAGCACAGTCTATAAACCCTCTAATACCAAAAGGTGGAGAAGTCAAACGCCCTCGAGTGTTTACACCCTTAGGGGATACCCTCGAGAACATCTTAAATCTTCTGACAACACAGAAGAAAATTGCGCATCTTCTTCCACCAGCCAGCCCTAATGGACAGGGTTTCAATGCTGCTCGGAAATGCGCTTATCATGCCGGGGCACCTGGACATGATACTCAGGATTGTTGGGCCTTAAAACACAAGATCTAGGACCTGATAGAAAACGGAGAGATCATGGTCACCAAACTAGATCAGCCTCATGTTCAAGACAACCCTTTTCCTCAACACAAAGAAGAAGAGGTTAACATGATTAATTGGAGCAATGGACAGAGTTCCAATTTCAGCTGTGATTCTTCCCAGACCATCAAAGAAGGTGATGATAGATGGGATTATGCTAAGTACCAGTTCACAATGGAACAAAAGATGAAAGCTCTCTGCAAGAAAATTGAGCAATTGGCGGAACTGGTGACTTATCAACAGCAAGTGACACATCAGTTAATCAGCCAGGAGCAAGCCAATCTCCTACCTCTTGTCATGAATATTCCCTCATCACTTTCAGAAAATGAAATGCTGGAAGACAAAGTGACGAAGAGAGCAAATGCTAAAGCTGGCTTGATTTCGCAAACAAAAGGGAATTCACCTATCCGGGCCAACCTATGGAGGAAATCCTTCATATGTTAATCAATGAAGGAAGGATCGCCCTTTTACCTCCGATCAACCCCCGTTCAGGACGGTACAACTCTGATGGAGTGTGTCAATATCATTCCCAGATCCTCGTGGTCACAAAGACGAAGAATGTTGGGCACTCGCCACCTTATTCAAAATCTAATCGACAATGGTGTCCTCTGCGCTATGGTGACGATACACGTATATATACTTTGTTACGTGGAAAGTGAGAATGCATCCATCCTACATTACTTCAACTCAAGGAACTCAAGGGAATCCTTTGAAAAGTGGTCATCCCGAGCCAATCAACTTGCTGTGCAGAGCATAATATCCTATTGTTTGTTTGCACACAATTCCGTGGAATTATGGAGAAGGTGAAGGATCCACCTCACATACAACTGCTACAGTGTCGAAGGAAAATCCATTGTATCTTCCCCAACGGGTGATGAAGCCTACCATCAAATCAAAGGGGAAAATACCCATGGAGAATATTGAATAATTCCTCCGCGCTGTGGGTCATAATGAAGCTACGGTGGTTTTAAGCTTGAAAGAAGCTCCATAACAAATATCAATTTTGGACTTGGTCCTAACTTCCGAGAATCACCGAAAGGTCTTGTTAAAGGTTTTAGAAGAAGCCTATTTCGCGACATCAGTGGATATGAAAAAGTTTCAACATCTGGTTGATCACATTTTCAACAACAATGTGATATCCTTCACTGATGATGACATATCGCCCGAAGGGACCGGTCATTGCAAGCCGTTGCACATTGCGGTCTTGTCCTCCAGATATATGGTAGCTGGAGTCTTAATAGATGGAGTTTCCTCTCTGAATATCTGCCCCTACGCTACCTTGGTGAAGATGAACATTAATCTCAACCGAATTCGGAGTAGCCATACTATCATCAAAGCTTTTGATGGAGCCCGCCAAGTAATTCACGGAGAGAATTGAAGTACCAATCGAAATTGGTCCTCACACATTCTCAAGGTATCTTTCCATATGATCAAGATAGACTCGGGATACAACCTGTTCTTGGGACGACTATGGATTCATATGGCTCAGGCGATCCTCCACTCTTCACCAACAGTTAAAATACATTATCAACAATAGCTTTGGTCACAATAACGCCTTCCTCGAGATTCCTCAACTCAGAGACATGCCATTCATCAATGCCAATGCAGATGTGGAACCAGTCAGTTTTCATGCTTTAGAAATAAGCAACACACAATACCATGCTATTGGAGCACCACTGCCCGAACCCAAGGTTTCTGCCGAAGTAATGTCGGCTACTCAAGAAATGATGTCGTTGGGTAATAAGCCGGGACAAGGGTTGGGTAAAGATTGCCAGGGTATCAAGTACCCAATTCGCTCAACCAGGCAAGTTAGAACAGCTGGGCAAGGCTATTCTGCTAGTTCTAGTCATAGGAATCCTCATAAACATCAGCATATTCCTTCAGCTTCAACCATGTGGCGTTTATCTTTACCTTCAAACCCTGAGTTCGCACAACCTCCCGTAAAGGTGCCAGCCAATGTAATGGCTATGTTATGTTCCAAGCCGGTACTGGTAAAAGGAAAAGAAATCTTTGTTTCAAATCCCGCAGTGGAAGAAGAGGAACGAAGAATCAAGAAAGATGTCGTACGAATGATGTTCGGTATACGTATCATCGTTCATGATGAACATACCAACAAATACACCCCAGACGATGATTGTCCAGATGTAATGGCCATCATTCGGGACAGGGAGGATGATGACAATCCCTCCATCACTGCGGTCCACCCAGACTTTGCTCTTGCCAATTGGAACAACATTCCCTGCATTGGTCGTCAAGGGTAAAGCGGGTAAAAACTCTTTCTGCCCTGTAGATATAATAACTGCTTACTTTTCTGTACAATATTAGCAATTTATTTTTCCAGTACATGCTAACACTGTATATGATCAACACATTTCATATATACTAAGTGAAAGCATATTTTGTTTCTGGACTCTGAATTTAGATGTGCCTGTACTTGCTGATACGATGCCTCTTCTCCACAAGGATTGTTCCTTTGATGTAGAGATGAATTCAGCCTTGATGGATATATAGGATGACATTGAGGTGCCTCCAGAAATTCAAGAATGGGTTAAAGACAAACCCAAACCCAACCTTGATCAAACCACTTCTTTCAATCTCGAAACCTTAGAAAGCCCTAAGTTAATCCAGATTGGTTCAGACCTTACCCCAAACCAACGGAATGACATGGTTACGCTATTAACCCAATTCTAGGATGTGTTTGCATGGTCTTATGAAGACATGGTGGGTTATCCACTGACATTGTCCTTCATCGCCTTCCCATTAAAGAGGGATTTAAGCCAGTCAAGCAAAAGCTCAAGCGATTGAAACCTGAATGGAGTTTAAAGGTAAAGGAAGAAATTGTGAAACAATTTCAAGCTGGCATCATAATGGTGTCTACATATCCTAAGTGGATATCCAACATTGTGCCCGTACCTAAACCTGGAGGGAAGGTGCGAGTTTGCGTGGATTACCGGGATTTGAACAAATCTTGCTTAAAAGATAGCTTTTCCGTGCCATTTATCCACATTCTCATTGACAATACTGCGCAATACGATGTGTACTCCTTTGTTGATTGCTTTGTGGGGTATCATCATATCATGGTTGCTGAGGAAGACCGTGAGAAGACTGCTTTCATCATGCCTTGGGGAACCTTTTGCTATAGACGGTTGTCATTCGGCCTCATCAATGCCGGAGCCACATATAAACGAGCTATGCTGGCTCTTTTCCATGACTTAATGCACAAAGAGATCGAGATCTACGTGAATGACATCATTGTCAAGTCTCGGAAGGAGGATGACCATCTTGACCATCTCAGAAAATTGTTTAACAGGTTGCGTAAGTATAACTTGAAGTTGAATCCAGCCAAGTGCGCCTTTGGCGTTAAATCGGGCAAGTTGCTAGGATTTCTAGTCAGCCACAAAGGGATTGAGCTAGATCCTGCCAAAATCCAAGCCATCACGGAAATGCCCATTCCTCAAATAGAGAAGGAAATACGGGGATTTTTGGGAAGAATCAACTTCATTAGCAGGTTTATCTCTCAACTCACAGCAACCTGTGAGCCAATCTTCAAGTTATTAAGGAAGAACTCCTCCATGAAATGGAATGAGGAGTGTCAAAATGACTTCCTCACAATCAAGAAACAACTAGTCAAAGCTCTCGTGTTGGTACCACCCAGGGATGATGTTCCCCTGTTTATGTACATGTCCATAAGTGACAATGCCATGGGCTGCACGCTGGGACAGAAGGACGATAGAGGCCAAGAATGAGTTATCTATTACCCAGCAAAAGGTTCAGCAGCAGTGAACACAAGTACACTATGATCGAAAAGACGTGTTGTGCTTTAGCATGGGCTTCCATGAGGTTACAACATTACCTCCATGGTCACACAACCCATCTCATATCCCGCGTGGATCCTCTTAAGTACGTGTTCAACAAACCTATGTTAAATTACCGGCTGTGCAGATGGCAGTTGATCCTACAACAATTTAACATTGTATATGTGACTCAAAAGTCCATCAAAGGTCAAGGAATCGCGGATCAACTAGCCGCCGCACCTTCAGGGGATTACAAACCCTTGGAAACTTATTTCCCTGGTGAAGGAGTAATGGCAGTGCAGCAACACCATTAGTACGATATGCGCCAATCATGGAAGATGTATTTTGATGGAGCTGTTAATATGAAAGGTTCTGGAGATGGAGAAGTTCTAGTGTCTGGTACGCGGGAGCAGTATCCCGTTGCCGTCAAATTATAATTTGTCAGTACCAATAATACGGCTGAGTATGAAGGCTGTCTCATGGGGTTAAAACTTGTCCATTCAATGGGCATCAGATGATTAACTATCCTTAGAGATTCAGAGTTGGTAATCAGATAATCCACCGGAATCTATCAAACCAAGGAAATACATTTGTTGCCTTACCATCGGCAGGTTCTGAAGATGGCTTTGGAGTTCGAAGAAATCTCCTTTCTACACATTCCTCGTAATAGGAATGACTTTGCAGACGCATTAGCAACTTTGGCCTCCTTGATTCGCATATCAGACAAGGAACACTTGCAGAGCATCGCGATCTCTCTGCACAAGGCCCCAGCCTATGGGAATTACGTTGGAGAAGTATCGGATGAGATACCTCCCATCCAACCTCCTTGGTATCAGCATATCAAGGAATATCTGTGAGATGGATCTACACCCGCTGAGGCGAGCCCAACTGAGAAAAGGCGGATCCATCGACTTGCTATGAAATTCTACCTGAGTGGAGATGCGCTCTACAAAAGAGATGTAGGACTAGGTCTCCTCAGATGTTTAGACAAAGAGTAAGCCAAAAGGCTTATGGATGAAATCCATGGCTGAGTCTGTGGCCCACACATGAGTGGCCCCCTCCTTGTCAAGAAAGTCCTCAGGACAGGACATTATTGGCTATCTCTCAAAGATGACTGCAATGACCACGTCAGGAGATGCTATCAGTGCCAGATTCATGGGAACGCTATACACGCCCCTCCACGGGAACTCCACAATATGAGTTCACCTTGGCCCTTTTCAATGTGTAGAATGGACGTTATTGGGCCCATTGAGCCTAAAGCCAGTAATGGTCATCGGTTTATCTTCACCATGATCGACTACTTTACCAAGTGGATAGAAGCAGCCTCCTTCCCTAGGGTTACTAAAGAAGTCATCATTGCTTTTATCAGAAACAATGTCGTTTGTCGATACGGACAACCAGAGGTGATTGTGTCAGACAATGCCAAAAACCTCAACAACAAGATGATGGAGGAATTATGTAGTAAATTCTACATCAAACATCTCAACTCTGTCATCTATCGTCCGAAGATGAATGGTGCTGTTGAAGCGGCTAACAAAAACATCAAGAAGATTATGCAAAAGATGTCCGCCAACCACAAAGATTGGCCTGACCAATTGTCTCTTACTCTATTAGCCTACAGAACCTCAATGCGCACTTCCACTGGGGGTACCCCTACGCATTAACCTATGGGATGGAAGCAGTACTCCCCATAGAAGTTGAAATGGAATCCCTTAGAGTGTTGATAGATGCTCAGCTGGATGAAGACCAATGGGTGCAAGACAGGTATCACCAATTGTTTCTAATAGATGAAAGGCGAATCGCGGCTATCTTACATGGTCAGTTATATCAACAAAGGATCGCCAGATCCTACAAAAAAAAAGTCCGGCTACGGTAGTTTAAACAACATGACTTAGTTTTGAAGAAAATCCTTGACAACCAAGATCAAACTAAGGGAAATTCACTCCTATTGGGAAGGCCCGTTTGTTGTCAAAGAAGTATTGACAGGAGGCGCTCTCAGATTGGAAGAAATGGACGGCGATGAATTTCCACAACTCATCAACTCAGACGCCGTGAAATGGTACTATGTCTGAAGTAATTTGCAAACACCCTGGTGTCGAAAAATCAGGTCACCAGTCATTCCGGTTCTTTAACCCTTTACCTACAACTTTCCTACACTTTGCCCCTCAGGGAAACATTCTTTTTCAAACCAGCAGCCTGGTTCTCCCTTGCATTCCTACGACTTAGGTCATCCCACCGTGGATTGAACCTCTTACGTTTGCAGTTTGGGTACCCATACATGGGATCAAACTTCTCATACCTGCAGTTTATCCGGAACCTAGGATTAAACTTTCTCCTCCCCGCACTCTGACCTACACATGGGATTACATTTTTCATCTCGCACCGAGGGGCGAACTACGTCGACCTGATCTCCTCTTCAATAGGAGTACGTAGGCAACCATGTTACATGGCCCGATCGCAATAAAAAAAAACAACAAAAACATTTATACCCTTACCAAAAACAAAAATAATCAAAAACATTCCTACACCACTTCTAACATATACAGCGTTGAACCTCTTACACCAGGTTCGAACTACGCAGACCTGATCTCCTCTTCAATAGGAGTACGTAGGTAGCCAGTCATGGTGCTATCTCACCCCTACCAAAACACAAACCGTTGTCAACTGGTACTGGGATCATCCTTCAATCCACCACATTTCATTGGTCTCAGACCAAAGGGATGGGATTACCTAAACTCCTCCCAAATAGGAGATTCGGCGACCATCTAAGCTGCGGTCATACCTTGAAGAGCAACACCAATCCATAAGAGGTGGAATTAACTAGGCTTCTCCTAAATAGAAGTACTGGCGACCATCTGTGGTGCGGTCAATCTTAGAGAGGAAAGCCACACTCCTCTCCACATTTTCATCCAGAAACCAGTACTAAGACACCAAAGATGGTAGGGATACACAGAGATCGATGATCCATTCTGAAGTATCCAGAGACAACTCAATGACCATCCACCTAGGAGGAATTCAGAATACATCAAGACCACAAGCCCTGAAGCAGCAGGCAAAATATCAAGCAAATAGCAAGGCATATCTAAAAGGGAAGTGACCCAAAAATATATTTCCCTGTCATATATATAATGTTGTTTGATGTATACAATGTGAACTGTACATGACAAAATGGCTAAGCTAGTCTGTACAGGAAAATAAAAGCTCATCTACAAGTTAGGGTATATGCGAGCTAACAAGCCCAACATGGCCTCCCTCTTAGAAGAAGGAGGCGAAGCTGTGGTCTCCTGTACGAGAATATCCACATGACCCAATAGATCTGCAGCCATCTGCATGGTGACCATATGATCATCAATATATGCGCTCATCTCTGCTATCATGCCAGTGGTAAGGGACCTCACCGCAAAGATTATCTGTGATGGCTACATCCCGGCGAGATATAAGCACTATCCCGCTCAACTATCACTGCATCTCGGGCTGATCTAGCCTCACCCCGCTCAACAACAGCGGCATTTCTGTGACCTAATGCCTCGTCTCTCTCTAATAGAGTTGTGTCTCTCCCCTCAAGGGCAGTCAACATCATAGATCGAGCATGATCTCTCTCAAAGGTCATCAGATGGAGACTCTGCTCTAAGTATTGTGCCGAAGTCTTTGAATCAAAACAAGATCGGTACTAGGAGAATCAAAAGAAATGCTTGGCAACCCAAAGAAATGCTCCTCCTCGATGTAGGTATCGATGTCCTCCATGGGCTCTACATCGCTCGACTTCGCTATCCCGGTCTCGCAGATCTCACAGCAACCGACAAAAAATCTCTATCTCCATTCAAGCGTAATACTCGCAGAACTACTGATGATCGATGAAAAAGAAGTTATCTCACGCTGATTCCAACAAGCATACACATGGGATCAGTCTTCTGCTGAGAGGTATCGAGAAGCTTAACGCTGACCTATTGCCCCCTCAAAAGGAAGGAAATCCTAGAACTGGTCGAACTGCGACATCACGGCCAGTGGGTGATAAGTAGTCACGCCCCTCAAGCCAGTCAAAGGGAGGAAGTCCATGCCTGGAGCGTGAGTAATGAAGCTGTATGGTGAGCAAAGCCTCGAGCACGACAATATGCTGAATGGATCTCTGATGTCTGCAAAAATGCGGACCAAGACAGAGCATCTACAAAATCTGATGGCTGAAAGGAGTATGACATAGCTACATCATGGGTGAACCAATACCCATGCCGTCTAAGGGTACCAACCGGTCTCAAGTGTGACATAAACCACACGTACAACATGACCGAACTCCCAGTGAACACTCCTATAGGATACGTGCAACAATAGGATGCCAACCGCATGGTCTCTACTACGATCATAGGTACAATGGTGCGACCCTCTCTAAGAGCTCTCACAGCCATAATGACACCCATGTCTATCTCGTCCATATATCGTGGCTTATAGATATACGACAATACGCACAGCAACAGTACATCAACTCTGGCCAAACGCCAATGGTCCTCCAGTGCGGTGAAATCCCTAGAATGTCATGAATAGCTATCCTACGATGGCCAGATGTCGTACAGAAAATGTTGGGATATCACATGGCTAGATGTCAGCTCGTCCTGCATTACTCTGCGCCGTAATCCTGTGAGAGTCATGAATCGTCTACTCATGTCTCCCAAAGCCAAATGCACGCAAGGTTTGTCTAAAGGTAGCATCGTCAAACGTGCATACTCCTCCAGAGTAGGAGTCAACTCATGGGTGCCGAATTAGAATACCTGCCTATCCGGTAGCCAATGCTCTAGCATCCCGTCTACAAACCCTGCGGGAACCTGAAACATCAATAAAGTTATGGTATGCTACAGTAACTGATCTACAGTCAACCCTGTCTGGTGGTGACATGCTATCATTCCATGATTGCATACCCAATACCACCATTGACGGTGGGGTATGATCTATACGACAAACTGTCGAAGAAGACATCTATGCGGGCCGTGTCATAAGACCATCCAGGGGTTAATGCCAAATATCTCTGGACATACATACATATGCATAACAGATAATGGATGGCAATATGATATAGGGAATGAAAAATAACGGTGCATACATTCCTAAATATATCATCATCTAATACATCAGCTCTGTACAGCTACAAATATAGGGAAATGGGGCACAGCCGCCCTACTACTAACAGAGGCCTATCAAAAGATATAATGAGAATATACATCAGAAGAAAACCAGGGTCTCGATGTCTACGTCCTCAATCCTCTCCACCTGATGTAACTCCTCCTGAGTCACTAGATCTCTATCAATAGGGATGTCAGGCCTATAAAGAGGAGGATCTGCGCCGACAAAACCGAATGGGTCGTCTGAGGGGCCAGCGCCTAAGCTAGAAGGAACAAATGACTCCGCCTCTGCTGGATCTCTGCCAAAATGCTGGATAAATATGTGTGCCAGGTCCAACTATCGGGTTAAACTATTAATCTGGGTCATATGAGTCGGAGATCGGACACAAGCTACCCAATCTTTCATCATCAAAGATCTTGGAACCATATCCCCCATGAACTGTGTGGTGCGGGACTGGGCTCTAATAGTGCGAGGGGACCACCACCGCCGAACGCCTCCCCGAGTACATGGACCTCCGATAATGCAAAATCGCCAACCCCCAACAATGGGATATCAGTGATGGGTGACTATGATATGGGCTAATGATGCCTGGCAGGAGGGAAGATCGGTATTCGGATCTCCCCTGTGGTGTTCCTAATAGCACGCTCTCCCGAATAGAGCTCCCACCTCCATCGCTGAAGAGAGGAACTCTCCCGTGGAAATCAAATACTCGACTCCTATTTGATGTTCATCCTCAAAGTCGATGGTCAAATGTTCCCCTGAATAGGGAATCCATGTAATGGTACCAAATTGTCAAGAACTCCAAATTGATACTAAGAAAGGAGTGAATCCTCACCATACAATGACCTTTGGCAAAATAGAATGGTGCCATCGTCGTCCTCGTGGATAGGTATCTAAACCTAACACACTCACAAGACGCAAACATGGGAGCCTCTCATAGGCCCAAAACTGCCAACACAATGGCAAAACATCTGCTATCAGTAAACACTCTTAAACCTATGAATGGGAAAAGACAAGAGAAATACTCACCAGCAGAAATGGGTAAAACCCTAGCCAAGCCTCAGTCAAACCCTGTGAGCGCATATGCATGCCCCGGAGGAAATAGGCAAATGTATAGGAGCCCCAATCATACTCTCCAATACGGTCCACATCACGTGTGGCGCTGATCAAAGCAAAGGATACCGTAGAAGAGTTATCTGCTATGAAGCAGCCTCGAATGATCATCATCATCAGTACCCGATCCCTGATCTTGACATCATCAGACATAGGCTCACTCAAAAGCCCACTCATAGCATCTATGCTCAAAGGACCTGAACGAATAGTCCTGCCTTTGAGCGCCTCCGCCGAAACTCCTAATAAGGATCGGACGGCAGTAGGGGTAATATTCTCCTTGCAAGGTACTGGCTCCCCTCCAAACTCCATACCTGTGATAAATCGCCAGTCCATAGACATCATCATCACCTTGCAATCCAACAGATGGAGTGACTGAGTCTGATGAAACCATCGCTCAGACATTTCCCTGAGTTAACCCCAGGGGCAACGACGGGGAAGGATGGAGAAGAATGCCCCAAATCCCCACTCATGCACTATTGCTCTATAGTCAGGATGAAGCGCCTGGTACATGGAGTGAATGCTAAGCCAGTTCCCTCGAGGCTATGTAAAACCTGGAACCTGCATGAAATGCAAATCAACATCAAAACCTTTTAATCCTCATCAATAGGAAAGAAGGAAGATCAAAGTCTAATGCCATACCTCGTTAGCATGCAAGTACATCGATGGATGTCTGCTCAAATCACCCAGCAATTCTGGGTTTGCCACCTGAATGCTCGGGAGCTCCCTACGAGGGACATGTGTAGCAGGAGCGAGATCCTCAATCCGAATATCCGCCTCCTCGTCCTCAACGTCTGGCACATCTACCCGGACAAGACGAATCACGATCTCCACCAACCGACGAGGCTATCTGACAGAACGGGGACGAGGCACTTCGGAAGCCCTCCGCCGTACGCCAGAAGTGGTCCTATAGGAACTGCTCAGCTGATCCAGATCCATAATATCTGGACAACAAGTCTCCAAATCACCTCAGAAACGGTGTGGTATTTCCTTACCTGGAGCTTTCCAAAATTCATTTATGACTATATGCATGCATGCATTTACTTTAACATATAATAGAGTTAAAATGCATGACTACCCAATGCCTACATTTGGAAAAATTTTGCCATAGTCCCCTTTGAAAATAGGACTATCCACATGCACATAAGCATGTCTAGGTGGCTATTCAGTAGCACACCTGCCCCAAAGTCATATACATAAAATATGCATTAAAAATCAAAATCATCATGCATAAGGTCAACCTCAATACTAGGAGTACTTTGCCTTTCTACCTTTTGCTCATTGGACCTCAAATAGGACAAAAAATAGCAGAAAAAGGTGCCAATTTGACCGTCCTCAAAAGTCAAAAATTTTCACATCATTATGTTCAGCACGGTTTAATACTAAAATTTACTATGTTGAATATTTTTTATCAAGTCATTTGTGCATACATAATCACTATTATGTGTTTAGATGCATTTCGTACGATAACTCACAATCCAACGGATAGAAACTAGAAAAAATGCATACGTTACCAGGATAGTGTAGAACACTTGTACGGTGACAGAATTTGTAGAAATTAGCCTGAACTTAGCAGATCTGAAGATGGCTCGCGGTTTTCTCTATGCGAAGCAAGTTAAAAGTGACTTGTGAAGACCAACCTGCATGATTTATGATCCACGATTAGCCGCAGGCTCACCTCCGGCTGCAGCAGGTGCACCTGCGACACCCCTATATGGGTCCCACCCCTCCGGCTCGGTCCAGTTCGAGTTGTAAAGGAGTTCTCATAGACTAGAAAGGTTAAATTGAGAATAAAAACGCCACGCGATTGAGCAAAACAGCATACAATCTTGGTCTTCTCAGATAAAACTTTGAACCTATATCGTCACTCATTGGTAGTCACCTAACACAAGGTATACCATGCCGATGACCTCATTTTGCTACAAATCACATCCGACAATACCTTATACAGGTCCAATGCCACCAACTCTGGGTCGTTACCCTAAATGAGTCCCCGACGGGGGTTACAACGTATGTCCCCGACGGGGGTTACAACGTAGATCCCCGGTGGGGGTTACAACACGTTCATCCGTTGACACGCCTATCAACGAAGGTCAAGCGACCTTGACGACGTTATTTCACCGATGGCACAAGTAAACCCATCGAAGCATCGAGAATCTGCTCGATAATTGCGTGACGTCACTCATGAGTCGCCGATGGGTCCTCGACCGGGTTACAACGTATATCTCCGACGGAGTAACAACGATGCTCACCGCCGACACACGTGTCAACGAAGGTCAAGCAACCTTGACGCCATTTCAAATGATATGCGATTAAACCTATCAGAGCTCTAGAGCTATTCGAGGTCTTCATACCCAACTACTAGTATTCCCAAATGGATCCCCAATGGGGGTCACAACGCAATGTTCTGGTTATTCACATGTCAACGAAGGTCAAGCAACCTTGACGATCTACTCACAGATTCTCAGCCGTTGATTCACACGACAACGAAGGTCAAGCGACCTTGACAAAGATATCCCATAGATTTTCTCAAATTGCCGATTCACATGACGGTGAAATACATCGCCAACGAAGGTCGCATCCCCGACAAAGATTTGCTCATTGGCGCAAGAATCCAATGTAATTGACATGTCCCAGCGATACCAACCAGAGAGGTCAATGTTATCAAAGAGGATAGATGATGGAATATGTTATACACATCCTCAAACAGACCAAACTTTCTCCCCACAGATCTCTTGCACATAAGAGGTACCTCTTCAAGATCAAGTCGTTATCAAGAACGCAGGGATTTAGTGATAACTTCAACATCAACATCCTAAAAGATTTGGCTTACACATCAAATCTGGTCAGTATTGCCAATCCCCAGTTGAAGCAACAGGGATCCAGCAATCATCCCCGACATGTTGGGCTACAACCCCGTACACATGTATCATATATTTGCATCATTTTGCTACCCATAGTACCACGTTCGTCTTGTTGTGTTTCAAGTGTCTAGGATTCTTTATCCTACCCATGCATCTCCATGCATGAGTATGATAAAGAGGGGCATCTGTAGACACTCGAAATTTTCTGTACTACTATAACTAACATTATAGGAGGACAGATTCGTCTTTTAAGAGGGAACCCTAAAAGATAATCCAAATCCATACTGGATACTACCAGAAGTTCAGCATCAACCCCAGATCACACTTTGGGAGTAACAGTTCCAACCTCGAATGTAACCCCAAGGCATGCAGATCTAATACCGGAACACACACCGGAGAAGACTGATTAATCTCGGAGATAACCCCGATGTATCCAGTCTCAGTCCCAACTATGGGAATAGCCACCAACCTTGGTGATAACCCCAAGGAATGCAGTTTCAGTGATAACCCCAGAAATGCTTGTTTCAAATGCGACCAGCCTTCAATCTCTAGCCATTATAACTAGATACACTTCGCACCAACCCTAAGAATAACATCGGAAGACAGTACATCTCAAAGGTGACAATGAGGACCTTCAACAAGTGCAATGACCAATCTCAAATAAGTCTCGAGCAACGCTCTCGCTTCATCACCAATCCGGGCGATAACACTGTGATACAGTAACATCGTCATCTCGTCAACACGATGCCACATCACGTCGTCTCAACATCTATACGCAATAATGTCCCACAAGACTAACTAATCCCGAGTGACTATTGTGCGGGGTAACGAATGAAAGTTGAAGCTTGAAGACCGGAGGGCATCATCCCATCTATAATGACTTCATACAAACTCTAATCCCATGCCATCGTACAACTCTCGACAACGGCGGTCCGAAATAGGTTATGTATACCTCAAACGGATGCCCAGATTGTACTTTTAAAAGTTTGAGTGGACATTACAGTGCTCGAGTGCACGTACTTCGAGATGACCTGACCCGAAAAACCTGGGCCCACCCGGGTTGCCTCTGTTACACTTGTGGCTCAGCCGCAGGTACACCTGCAGCTAAAATGCCTATAAATAAAAGCCTTGGGCAGCCCATTTTGGAAGAGAAAAAAGTGAGGAAGCCCTGCCCAATTTGCTCTACACTCACCCCATGCAGTGTACTTTCCCCTTTTAAACACCTATGAGCTCATATATAGCCCTTTTGTACTTACAAAAGTCAGTGTTTACCCATTCTAAAGATATAGAAGTCTTCTTTAGAGTCACCAGTAAGCCTTCTCACACACTTTAGAGTCTTTCTCTTCATCTTTGCACACACCCTTCTACACGCTCGTGAGTCGTGTGTCATTTGCTTTTGCCTTTTGTTCGTGGTGGTTTCATTTCAAGATGTATTATATATATATATATATATATATATATATATATATATATATATTATACATATATATTGACTAACATTATCGAAGTTATGCCTCGATTGAGCCTGAACTTTGATGCAGAGCATTTATTTGCTTTATATATATATATATATATATATATATATATATACATATATATATATTATTAGCGTGTGTCGAACTTTGTTCGATGAGCCTAAATTTTACATCCGGCATGCTTTATTCGCTTTTATATATATATATATATATATATATATATATATAACTTTGTTCGATAACCTATTTTACATCCTATGCGTTTATTGCTTATATATATATATATATATATATATATATATATATTTCCGCTGGAGTTTTCTTCGTGGCGATTGATCGCTTTTACGACTTTTTTATTTACATTTCGTCCCGCTTTAGAGTTTCCTTCGTAAGGTTAACCGTATTTATGACTTTATTTACGTTTTGTCCCGCTTGAGTTTCCTCCGTGTGCTGGTTGATAGCTTTTTATACTTTATTTACTTTTTGAGCCCCCATGGAGGTTCTTCGTGGTTGGTGATTCTGTCTGTATATATATATTTACAGCTTTTATATATACACCTGCTTACTGCTTTCATACAAATTGTGGTACCTTGTGCGCCTAGGAATCATTTGATCACAGATTCAACCTATTGGATCTAGATTCGGTTCCCATGATGGACATTTTCAGCTGTAAGTAGCTTATAAATTATTCTATTGTGTCTGAATTTCCTCAGATGGTTTCCATACCCACGAGGAAGTCGGCATTATTTTGTACATTATTTTCATACGGATGCCTCGCATTCATAAAAAAAAATCAATCAAGCCGAACACTTAATAAAATGGGAGTGTAAAAGGTCTCAATTACTATTGAGCATCAGGGTTTGAAAAACCTTTTTATAAAACATCATTGCTATATCTTGCTAAAAACTGAATTTTTACATAAATTCAAACCCTGTGTATATAGGTTCGAACAAGGCCTCGCACTACTTCCAAATAACAAAGACATTGACCACACACACACACATTCAGATAATAGTTTCTTGAAAAGAGGCGGTCACCACCGGTAACACGGATGTTGGGGTGCCTAACACCTTTCCCCATGAAAACCAAGTCCCCTGGACGCTAATGAATCTCGCTTTCACCAACCCATTTAGCGTTGTCACATCACCGGGTCAATGTGCAAACCTTTTCTGGTTTTGTTGGTACAACCATTTAAAAACCAATGGCGACTCTTAATACCCATCGTCGACATTATACATGTCGGACCTTTTTCACTTGTTTTTTCAAACAAATCTCACCTAAAATGAGAACACCAAAGAACAAGTAACGGAAAGGGACATCCAAAAATCCCGACGTCGATAGGTACTTGATGCTCCGCCTTTACACGTTGACAAGTTAAACACCTCGAGATAAAATTTGCAATCTCTCTCTTCATATTGTTCTACCAAAATGTATGTCGAAGATAACGATACATTTTGGTACTTCCACGATGGATTGAAAATGGTGTATTGTGTGCCTCCATCATGATCTTGTACTTCAAATCAAAATCATTAGGAACACAAAGTCTGGAGTGGACTCGAAGTATTCCTTCTTCGTCGATTCTTGCTTCTGAAATAGCACCTTCTAGCACTTTCTTCTTCATACGCATCAGCTTCGGGTCTGTGGCTTGAGCAACTTTATCTTTTTCGATTAAATTTGGTTATATACGTATACTTGACATCATTGCATGGGTCCCCGGAGTCTTGACTTCTATCTTCATCTTTTGTAAATCACACCAAATGGGCCTTTGTGTTGACAACATCGCACTCGTTCCCGCGTATGATCTTTTACTCAATGTGTCGGCTACCACGTTCACTTTTCCAGGATGGTATTGAATGGTATAGTCGTAGTCTTTCAATAGCTTGAGCCAACGTCGTTGCCGCATGTTGAGTTCTTTTTGGGTGAAGAAATATTTGAGGCGTTTATGGTCTGAATATATCTCCACTTTCTCCCCATATAGATAGTGCCTCCAGATCTTTAGCGCAAAAACGACTGCTGCCAACTCTATATCATGAGTAGGATAATTCCTCTCATATTCTTTAAGTTATCGCGAGGCATAGGCTAAGACTTTCCCATATTACATGAGAACACATCCTAACCCATTGCCCGAAGTATCGATGTAGATAACAAATCCATCAGAACCAGATGGTATTGAAAGAATAGGTGCCGAAATGAGTCTCCTCTTGAGTTCTTGAAACTCTTCTCGCATTCCTCGCTCCATACGAATTTTGTATCTTTATAAGTCATCTGAGTTAACGGAGTAGCGATTTGAGAAAATCCTTCCACGAATCTTCGATAATAACCAGCTAAGCCCAAAAAGCTACATACTTCGGTCACCGACTTCGGTTGCTCCCAACTTTGTATTGCTTCAATCTTCACCGGGTCAACAGATACTCCATGTTTTGACACCACGTGCCCAAGGAATGCTACTTCCTCAACCCAGAACTCGCATTTCTTCAACTTGGCATATAACTTGTTTTCACGAAGCCTTTGGAGTACCAGCTTCAAATGGTGCTCATGATCTTCATGACTTTTGGAATATATGAGGATGTCATCATTAAAGACAACAACAAACTGATCCAAATATTCCTTAAATACTCGGTTCATCATATCCATGAAGGCTGCAGGAGCATTAGTTAATCCAAAAGAAATGACTAAGAATTCATAATGCCCGTACCGAGTTCTAAAGGCAGTCTTTGGAATATCCTCAGTTCTAATCTTCAGCTGATGATATCTAGAACGAAGATCGATTTTTGAAAAGAATTATGCTCCATATAACTTGTCAAACAAGTCATCAATACGAGGTAACGGATACCTATTCTTGATGGTGACATGGTTCAATTCCCGGTAGTCAATACAAAGTCGCATACTCCGCCTTTCTTTTTACAAATAAAACAGAGCACCCCAAGGAGATGTACTAGGACGAATGAAACCGATGTCCAATAACTCCTGTAGTTGGACCTTTAACTCCTAAAGTTCAATAGGAGCCATTCGATATTAGGTTTTAAAAATGGGCTTTGTACCAGGTTCAAGATCAATAAAGAATTCAACTTCACGTTCTGGGGGTAGACCGGGAAGTTCTTTAGGAAATACGTCAGGAAATTCACTAACAATAGAAATATTATTCACATCTAACGTGTTTTTGTTCAAGTCTGTGACATGGGCTAAAAAGCTTAACATCTGTTTTTTAATAAACGAATAGCTTTATGGCTTGATATGACAGTGATTGACTTTAGAGGTTTGGTTGCTTGAATTCGCATAACAGGTTGCTTAGGAATATGAAAACTAAAAACCTTACAAAAATAATCAATTTTAGGAAGATGAGTGATTAACCAATCAATCCCTAAAATCACATCAAATGCAAGTATTTTCAAAGAAATAAGATCAACAAGTAATGTGATGGTACCAACTTGGATCAAACAAGATTTATAAATAGTGGATGCAATGAAAGTTTCTCCTAATGGAGTCTCCACAGATAAGTCAAGGTCTAATTTCTCCGGAGTCAAGTTTAAACGTTGAGCACAAGCAGGAGAGATAAAAGAATGGGTAGAACCCGTATCTAATAAGGTATAAACTTCGTAAGAGTTTATGATTAGCTTACCCGTGATCACCTCGTTTGGGTTCATTGCACTTTGACCAGTCACGACAAATGCTCTTCTAGGAACCGTTGACTTTTAATTATCTGGGACAGCCTTTTGAGTCACCATCCCCACTGGACTTGGTTTCGCTACCGTACGATCTCGAGCGATATGTCCTTCGTTTCCACAATTATAGCATACCTTGAACTATTGTGGATAGTTTGGGCTGATGTGTCCCTCTTTTCCACATTTATAGCATACGACCGGTGGTCGTTCTCCTCCCTTAAAACCCGTTGATGCTGGTGGTGACAACTTCACAGTGTCATTGTTGAATCTCCTCTTTTTAAAATCTCCCCCCGACTCTCTTCTTCTATTTTCATGGCCACGATTACCACCAGAGTGGTTACCGCTTTTGTCCGAATGTTTTCCTCCCCACCGGTTTTCATTGCTCCCGATGACCGGGTGCTACTGGATGACCACGTTGTGGTCCCTCGGTTGAACGTACTCATTATCTCGCTCTAATAATTGAGCCCTATTGACAACATCTGAATATAAGAAAATTTATGAGAGATAAGATATTGCCAAATCTCGGGTTTTAAACCTCTCAAAAACATCCTCGTCATTCGTTCCTCATTCTCTACCAAATGAGGTGCAAACCTGGATAACTCTGCGAACTTCGCCTCGTATTGGGACATCGCCATGTTGTTTTGTTATAGTCTAATAAACTCTACCTCCTTCATATGGAAAATACATTTAGGAAAGTACTTGTCGTTGAAAAGTTTCTGAAATGTTTCCCAATACATGTTGAGTGCGGCAGGCTGAGTACGCTTCATAGACTCCCACCAGTAGTCTGCCTCACCACGAAATATAAAGGTGGCGAATGGAACCTTATGTTACTCCATGCCTCCCAAGACATCGAATATCTTGGTAATTTACTTAACCCACGTCTCTGCCTTGATCGGATCCGGCTTTCCAATAAATTCTGGTGGTCCCAACTCTTTAACTGATTGGCACCCATATTTTGTACATGAGTCTCCCTCGTCTGGTTTTGCATGAACTGTAAAAAGCTTCTAAACATCTCATCATTCATCATTTGTTCGGTAGTGTTTTTTACAGGAGGAATATTGCCTTCATGTTGCACGTTCCCCTGGGTGGTGATTAAAGGTGTCTCCACGGTCTCATTTACTGCACTGTTAACATTCTCAGTCGACATTCTCAAATACTGCCATAAAACAAGGGTTAATTAAAGAAATTAACATATCACATAATATCCCTATATACTGACCAACCAACAAATAAGCTCAGGTAGGACACACTAACGAAGGATTTACTCGTCTCTCCCCTCCTAGTTCTATTCCTCGATCTGCGCCAGAGATCATATCCCTAAGCTTTGATACCAACTGTGACGCCGCCAAAATAGGTATACAACACCTATTCTGAGTCACCAAATACATGGTACAGAAACAACTATAACTTTATTAATACAACTGTCTTGCAAAATACGACAACACTTAAACTGTGAGTTTAAATACAAATATTGTCATCTAGACAATATCCACACTCAAATAAGTCCTCATTACAATTATTGATACACTATTTTACAAAATAGTGAGGACTACTAAAACAATCATTCCACACCCCGACTAGTACTCGCTACATTCTCGCCTCCTGAGAAGAAAAATGGAACAAAAAGGAAAATGGTGAGCTCAACTAGCCCAGTAAAGAACATTAACACTAAGATAATATAGAACAAATTATCGTTAGTCTTCAATAGGGAAAAATCTAATAGAATACAATAGACAACCAGTTTTAAATCAATATTTGCAGCGGGAATAATAATTCATTAGAAGAGTTAAATAGAGAATAAAATCTACTATCTTCTATATATGAATTTAAAAGTCCATCGTTAATATTTTATTCCTGTAACATACATCAATATATATCTGGAATCAAATATTCATCTTTGCACTACAGGCCAAAGATATTCAGTAATATCATCATTTAGGACTGAGGATGATGAAAAATATTTTAAAGAAAACGAATCCAGTGAAGCAAAAGAACAAATATTAGGGATTTGTATTACAGTTTTATCCAAGTTCAATAATACTCCATAATAAGCAATTTTGAAGCATAATTCAAAAATAAAGATCAAAACATGGATATAATCAAAGATAGTAACCATAATAGAAATCTTGGACAAAAGAAGAAAATTTCATTTTTTCGGTGAATAGTGCCGTATTCGTGAATAGTGTTGTATACGTGAATAGTAACCCCGACACAAAAAGTTCCAAATTTGATAAAAAGTTCAAATCAATAGTTCGGCATAATGATATTGAAGAAAATAATATCATTTAAGAAGAAAACAACATCCCTTACCTTGAAAATACAGTACTTCTGACTAGAATACTGGATATAGAGTTGAAGGGAACTTACACCGTATAGCAACACTCAAAGTATCAAAATACTTACAAGAATACGCTCGATAATATAGAGAGAGAAAGAGAGAGAAAACTTTTGTTTCTAGTGTGATTTTCAATTCTAACCTAAGCATCCTATTTATAGGAAAATGCTTAGAACACCAAAGCAGAAAATTTAATAAAATATTAATATATAAATTAAATTTTCTACGCCAACCTTTGAATAACTGAATTCAGCCATTTCAACAACCAGTGGTGTAAGACCCCGAATTTTATGAAATAAAAGTATTCAATTTTTCTTATAATTACAATTCAGTAAATGATTAAATTGATAAAATTTAAAGTTAAGGGTGAGATATGAATTTTTTTTCAAAATACGCAAGTGGTTATATAATATTCATTGTTATCGGGGAATATTCGTTTGGTCGTGGAATATTCTTTCTGTCGGGGAATATTCGTACGATGGCGCAGCTATTTGTGGGCCCCATAACGAATAACGATCGGATAAAGAAAATGACAAAAATTGAGTTTTTACAAATAACGGCGTAATCGTTACCATTAACACTGTTGGAATACCCGGTGGGTAAAGTAAAGTAATACGCGTTGTTGCACAGTAGCACACTGTATTGCACAGTATTTTTGAATTATTGATTCTTACGTAAGAAGACACTACTCAATAATTATTACAGTAATTACTATTCAATATTTTATTTTATTGATTCAATAATTGTTGTGTTGATATTTTATATTATTTTTGTTTTAATAATTGTCACTGCACAGTATCTCCATTATCAGATCAATAATTCATATTATTTGAATAATATTATTAGATATCATTATTGGCAATGTCTAGAAAGTTACATCGAGGAGAGGTTTGGTCACCTAATCAAGCACACCAATGGAGAAATTCTTATTGAAAGCCCCTCTTTCCTGGAACTATTCCTGTTGTCATAATTGTGATTCTCGTAATATTATTTGTGAGTAATTAATTATTGATTTATATGATAAGGAAATATTTATTTTATGTGGATATAAATGATGGATATATTTATTTTTATGTGAATAAAAATGAAGGAATTAAGGCTGAGGTGTTTTATTAGTATTTTGTCGGTGTGGATGCATTAAAAATATCCGATTGTGGATTTCGGATATTTTTGGTTTGGAATTTGGAAAACCTCAAAGCTACAAAGTTGTAGAGAATTTGATTTCAGTCAGAATGGACATAAAATTCATATTTTTCTGATAACCGGGCTATTTTCTATGAATTGTTGAAGTTTCAGAAAATAAAATGATTTTTATTAATTTATGGGTGGGACCCACTTGGTTATCAACATGTGGGCTGCCAAATTTGTTCAAGTATGGCATGCTAGAGGCTGGTCTTGGCTGGTGAGCATACGTAGGAATGAAGAAAATTAATAATATTATTTTATTAATTTAGTCTCCTTTGGCGTTCTAACATTTTCCTATAAAAAGGTGTTTATATTAGAATTGAAAATCACACCAGAAATAAATTTTCTTTCTCTCTATTTTATCCAGCATATTTTTGAGAGTATTTAGATACTTTGAGAGTTGCTATTTAGTGAAAGTTTCCTCCGGTTTTTCATTCGAAGTACTGCTCTTTTGAGGTAAGGAATTTTAAGGGTTATTATGTTTTTCAGTTCGTACTTCTTTAGTCGTTCAGAAAATTCTGGAAAAATTTGAAATGATATTTTGATGAGTTTTATTGATTGTGTCCAAAAATGGCGATTTTTGGATGTATAGATTATGAGTTATGAATTTTACGGGAAAAGACTATTTTAAAAGCAACCGCTTATAACTCCTTGTGGTTAACTCCAAAATTGATGAAATTTTATTGGGAGTACATCTATATAATATCGGTACTCTTTGAATTTCGAATTTTTGGATAAAAGTACAATTTATGATAAATGTCTAAATATTCTATGTTTTGGCCATATGAAAATAGTAAATGAATTTTAAAATTACGAGAAAAATATATGTTCAATATGGGACTATATTCTGCTAAATCCTAGAAAAAAAAAATTTTGAAACTGATTTGGTATTTTTCATGAAAATGGACTATTTATGAGTAAATGAATTAAATATGTTATGCGAAGTAAGAAAATTGGAAAATATGATTTTATGGCTTGAGAATCATACATGAGTTATATGCAGATTTTTGATGAGGGTTTTGGTTATTGGTGATGAAATCTTATGAGTTTGGAATTTTAGAATGATTAAATGCATTATTTAGTAAATTGTAAACAATTAAAATAAATTATTTATAAGTTTAAGAAATGTTATTTCAATATCATTATACCGAAATATTGGTATGGATTTTATTGTGGAATTTCTACCTTTTTGAGTCGATTTACTATTCATGAGTTATTATTCACGAGTTACTATTCATGAGTTACTATTCATGAAGTTACTATTCATGGGTTACTATTCACGAGTTACTATTAATGACAAAATTGGTTTCTTTTTCTAACCAAATTATAGTTGAGTTATGAATATTACTCTTGAGATTAAATCTATATGTTGATTATATTATTTTTATTATCATATATAATATTTTTATAACCTTAATGATGATATTTCTCTTGGACTTGAGTGTAAAGATGGGTAGATTTTTGGTATGATCATGACTATGGGTTATCTTTGGCCAGTAGTGAAAAGTTGAATTGTTGACTGGTATGATCATGACCATTGAATTTATAATTGAATATCTTTAGCTTAAGTGCAAAGATGAATTGATCAACATGGTTATAATTATTGTTTATATAAATTCTGAAATGATTATATATTTCTTTGAGATAATAATATATTTGGCCTGTAGTGCAAATATGAACTGTTGAGGAATATCTTTGGCCTGTAGTGCAAAGATGACATGTTGTTGAATATCTTTGGTCAGTAGTGCAAAGATGAACTGTTGACGAATATCTTTGGCCGTAATGCAAAGATGAAGTTATTACTATGATTATGAACAGGAAATGTGATTTGGTGTAACCATGATCTTTGATGTTTCGGTAAAGATAGGTGATGATAATTATCTTCGTCCTAGATGAGAAGAGGAATTTAGAACTACAATTATGATTATGAGTTATTCATATGATTGTGGACCAGAATTGTTGATTGATGTTACAGGGATAAAACATTGTTGGTGGATTTTTAACATGGAGAAGATAATAGACTTTATAGTCTATTTGACTCTTCTAATGGATTGCTCGTTCCGCTGCAACTATGGTTGAAATTTTTATCATCTACCATATGTTCTAAATCTCTGATTTATTCTTGATGAAGGCTATTGATAATCTTTAGTCATGATATTTTTTACTGACCTAGTTGTGCTCACCCTTTTGCTTCACAATTCCTTTCAGGTAATAAGAGTGTAGCTGGGTCGAGCGGGGGTAACAGTGGAATAGAACGGTGGTCATCATTTAGTAGTTATATTTGGTGAAACAACTAGGGTGAGGCGAACCCAAAGTTGGAAGGGTATTTTGCCACTATCATACAAGATGTCTGATGACATACAACCTCGTGTCATCATAAGACAGTGTTGTGCTCATCCACTTGTTGAATATATTTACGAGCACTACCTATATAATCTTGGTGTTTGTTTGAAGTATAATTCTCATTTAAAGACAGTAGAGATAATGATATGTCAAGAGAAGACTCACCGTTGGGAAGAATATGATAGTAATCTTCTCATTTTTCTTTGGGGTCTATTGGGTCAACCAAGGATAATTCTGTGGCCATATGATATCTATCATAACCTAAACACATAGCCTCTCGTGTACGAAGGTTTCCTTGAGCACTTCCCAAAGATTCCTATTTCTAAAATAGTTTTTGACTATACCTTTATGTAAGGTGTCATTATGAGGTGTTGTCCACGGTTGGAACATGAGTCACATTTGGTATATATTTGTATCCAAACTCACAACATATGTGTTGTTGTATTTTGCACGACAATTGTTGTAATAAAGTTGTAGTTGTTTTCTGTACCATATAATTGGCGACGCAAAATAGGTTGGATATAATTGACCTATTTTGGGGTTGTCACAAGTGGGCCCCCCCCCCCCCCCCAAACATAACAAAAATGTTTTTATAAAAAAAATAATTAAAACTTCAAAAACTAATTATTCTGGAATTTCAATAATTCATAATAAATAGCCATTTTATCAGAAAAATTTGGATCTTATGTTCTCCTATAGGAAATTCAATTCTCTACAACTTTGCAGAAGAAAGTTTTTTCAAATTCCAAACAGAAATTGACCGAAATCCATATACGGACGATTTTACAGGCTATAATCAAATTTCAGTCAAGAAAAGGGTCCACCAACATGTTTAACATGTTTTAAATTTTTAAATATTCTTCTCATTATTTACTCCCATATCATTCATTCATAAAAAATCACCATTATTATATTATTATAATATAATAATAAATTTAAATAAATTATTTTATCAGAAAGGATAAAATATCAATTTTCAACAATTGTCACTTTAAAAAAATTTCTCCATCTATATCATCATAAAATTAATATTATTCTTATCATATAAATCAATAATTAATTTTCACAAATAATATTACTGAATCACAATAATGACAACCTGGTAGTTTCCAGGAAAGACGGGGCTTTCCAATAAGGATTTCTCCTTACTGGCGCGCAATTAGGTGACCAAACCTCTCCTTAGACAGAACTTTCTAGACATTGTCAATAATGTTATCTAATAATATTATTCAGATAATATGAATTATTGCTTCGATAATGGAAAATACTGTGTAGTGACAATTATTGAAACAACAGTAATATAAAATATCAATGTAGTAATTATTGAATCAATAAAAGAAAATATTGAACAGTAATTACTGTAACAATTATTGAGTAGTACCTTCTTACATAAGAATCAATAATTGGTACAATGCTGGTAATCATCTTGTGCAACAACGCGTATTCATCGTGTTTTTAACCACCGGGTATTCCAACGATGTTAATCAGTAATAACTACGTCGTTATTTATAAAAACTCATACTTGCTGTTTTCTTCATCCAATTGCTTTCCGTTTTGGGGCCCTACAAAAAGTCATTGCCGGTCGCATTTAATATTCCCAACAGGAAGAATATTCCACGACCAAACGAATATTCCCCGACAATAATGAATATTTTATAATCATTTGCTTATTTGAAATATTTGCGCATTTTACCCATAACTAACCACATTAATCAATTCAACCCTTACTATTTCAAAATAATAAATAGAGAAATTCAATTCCATTTATAATAAGTTGGGGTCTTATAAATCTAGTGAATAAACCCAAAATTTAAGTACCATGGACAAGAATGCCCTAAAAATTAAAATACAAAATTACCATTATGCCCTTTTTATCCCATTCTGGAATTATTGTTAGACAAATCTTATCAAATCTTGCTAGCCACCCTATTCTACCTAGCTATGAACCTACAAGCTACAAATATCAGCCATGTGATCATCCAATACATTGCATACATGTTATTTGTATTGATCAAGAGTGAAAAAATGTCACATTTATGCTAATTTGTTCACAACTCTCATCCTTGAACTTTGTTGGGTAAAATTAATATGCTCAAAACACGCAAGTGTGCGTGGTCAACAAGTAATATAGTAGTGAATAGAGTATCGTTCCCACGAAGACAAATTAGCAAGAATTTTAACTTCACAATTATCAATTTTCTATTAACCCTAATTTTATTAAACTAATCAATTCAATGGTTTTAAATTATAAAAAGTAAGTTAATAAATAAACAAACTATCTCAAAACAGTCACCAATATCAAAATCCAAAATTTCAAACAATTAATGGAGAATTAGACTTATGATTTCACCCTGAGCTTTATTCTGATTTGCAAACCTTTATTCTAACTCAATTTAATATCCCAGTTTATTAATCAAGAACACGAAAGTCATAATAGCCACCTCTCGATGCACTAATGTCGTATTAACATCAATCCACAATTAAGATAGAAATCTGTTAAACACCTAAATTAACCAACTCACTATATCTTTATTGAACTGCAATTAAAGAAGGTTTAAGTTCAAGCTGTCTATACGATTACATGTGATGTCAAGCGTATCTCTACCTTAACAATAATCAAAAATCTGCTATTGACAAAATTCATGACACATTCTATATTAACTAGGTCTAGATTCGAATCTCCTCTCTCGATTCCATTCAAATCCACAAAAAATTGTTGATCAGGCAATTCATAAATTCACGCTCAAATTAACATAGATAAACTGAAGATATATTATTGAATGGGAAATCAAAGCTATAGAATCATCGTTTCGCCCAAAGATCCATCACAAGTCTAATAAGTGAATTAGTTCAAAACGAATGAATTAAACACTGAATAATTTGTTTAAAACATCCTTTCAATCACAAATAAGACTAAAGAGAAGAAGAATATTGAAAACCCCTTCACGTAGACTCGATTTGTAATCGTCGTGACAATCTCTGAAAATTATTCCTCCAAAGTTGCACTTGAATCCTAGAAATCCTCTTGAATTATGCTCCGTGTGTTATATGATTGTTGTCTATCAAAGTAATATCAAGCTCTCCCCATATTCTGGCCGAACTCCTCTCATATAAAGTCTAGGCGCCTAACAGAGTCCCAAAACCGAGCACCAGCAGAAGTCAAAACCGAACATGACACATCAAGAAAACGGGATCCCTGCCCCGACGGGGTGTAAGGTTAAAAATGCCCGCCCCGACGGGCTAGGCTACTGCTAACTGACTTTTTCGCTTTCATGCATTTTTCCACTTTTGCTCCAAAACTCCGCCATTCTTCACCTCTTGCATCCATGACCACCCTACACATAAAATAACATGAAACGAGTAAAAATGAACACAAAACATGAAGATAACTACGAATTTAAACTCGAAATGAATATCGATTCGTGTATATAAAATCCACTTATCAAAATCCCCTAAACTTAAACCGTGCTAGTCCTCGAGCACAAATCAAACTACATGATATGCAATGCAATGAGATTAAATAAATAAAATCTAAATGCCTAAAAATCCAATAATATCGCAGAAACTAAATTATCCATCGGCCTCAGAGAAAACAAGCAACTTTACAATACAAATTAACAAAACCAATCCACACTTTCGTATTAATTCTCAAACCTTGAACAATTATCACTGCTATAACGTGTATGTGTTATTAACATCTAAGATAATCAATACGGACCCAAATTCAATACATAAGCAACTTCTTAGAAGGAATCATATAATGCGAACTTAAAAATCTCAAAGATAGGCACAACTCAACTAAAATTAAACAAAACCAAAGTCAAGGGTACATGCCGGATACTTATGATTTCTTCTTTTTCTTTTATTTTTTATTTTTTTTTCTCACGGGGCTCTTTTGCTCTTTTCCCGTCATTATTTCCTTTTTTTTTCTTTTGATAGATGGTTGGTGAGTGCATTTTACGCTCCATCTCACGCTTGTGTTTATGGGAAGTGTTTCTCCTCAACCCACCACAAGACTCAACATGTTTCACTCTTTTTTTTAAAAAAAAAAGCTTATATACCCCACATATACTCCCCCAAACTTAGGTTCTTCCCAAATTTAAGCCTTTACTGCCTATCCTTGTCGTTTTCTGGTTCACCCTAGCATTATCCTTTAGAAACTATTTATGTATCAATTTGAACTGATCAGTCAACAAAGATGTTATTAGTGCTAACCTTTTTATAACAGTTTCAAACAAGTCCAAGAAACGATTCATAACAGAAATTATATCACAGTTCTAATAATCCATACTATATTGGTTAACTTGTTAACAATCTCATCATTGGCCCACAAATAACATGAAAAATGCGACACCGTTGGACATATGCAAACACACTATTTAAACACATTTTTTTTATTTTTTTTATATGAAAACAATGCAAAATCCTAACTACTATGCAAATACCTAATCTATAATGCAAAACTAGATATGAAAAAAAAAATACCAAAATGCATGCAACAAAACAATTAATTACCCTAAACTTAAATAAGACAACGCCCTCAATGGATAAAAATTAAGTGCATGAGGACTTCCCTGGAATCGTCTAAGTCTGGGGAGGTGGTTGGTGCCCTTCTTCATCGGAATCACTTGGAGGAAATCGAGGTAATGGTCTGGAGTTGTTGATATGGAAATTGAGCCGCCGGGTTAAAACTTTGGAGTGTGGTGTTGAGTGAAGCGAAAGATGCGTTCATCGCATCAAATATATGATCTTGGCGCATCGCCAATCGCCGCATTTCTCGACGTGCTGCCCTGTTGTGCGCATTCATCTGATTTTAGACCTCAAGGAACTGAGGACTAGAAATTGCCTCGGTCTGCGGTACCTGCTCGGTTCCTTGATCTCCCATCGCTTCATCCTCATCCCTCGAGGTATCTTCGGCATCGACTTCGTCTTCTGACGCCGATGGAAAAATAAAACCCAGACCTCGTGGATGTGACTCTCCTCCTGCCCAAACTGAATACCGCGCAATCATTCTGGAATCAAGCAAAGCGAGCGGCATTTGAGTGGGCTCATCATCAGAATATCTCACCCTAGCGTTGCGGCACAATGCACATATAAGTGATGGGTGTGGCAAACCGCCCGAAAAATTTCCACGTAAGCAGTGGTGGATTGAGAAATTGATAATGGCCCCGACATCAATAATGAAATCTTGCACAATGACGTATAAAAGTAACGCCTTCTCTTTTGTGATGTCCAAAGTGTGTTGGGACGGAAGTAATTTTGTGAATAAGAATGCGTACCATATTTTTCCATACCGGCTAAGGTCCTTGCTATTGAACACCGTTCCTCCCTTTCTACCTTTGATCCAAGATGTGCCCGGCTTTTTCATGTTTGTAATGACCTCCTCATAGTCAGGGTCAGAATCCCTCAATTGTACATACTGACAATGGCATGGCACCCGCAACTGATAGTAAGCATTAATGGCATCGTCACTGAACTGAACCATGCGACCCTGCACAAACGCTTTGAAAAGGGCTTTGTCTTCGGCTTTTGCATAAAATTCCTTGACAATGTTGACAATGGCGGGCATCGGATGTTCAGTGAAGTGAAGCCACCCCTTTTGGTAAATTTGAGACATCATCTCCCAATCATTTCCCTCGGGGGCCAATCCCCGCTATGGCGTAAGTGATTTAGTTAGCATGTAATCATCTGACCGACGACGACTGGCAAAGACTTGCAAATTTTTACGATCATAGGTTAAGTGGCGGTTGAAAGGCGCTTAAACTCTCCCAGATTGGCGTTTGGATGTCGGTTGAGAGGCCATTGAATTTCAACTGGTAACACTTGCTAGCAAACCCTACCTTCCCCTAAAATGTGGTTCAATCAATTTATCAAACACTTGGTGTGCAGTTGGGGTAGGTTACCCAATTTGAAATCTGAACTTGGAAATTGGTGTATGTGGAATGGATGAGTTGGAGCCCCAAGTAAGCAATCAAATTTTCTCTCAAAAATAACCTCTCAGAATAACCTAATTCAAAAATTGATTATGGGAAGAAGTAGAGATGAGATGAAGTAATATATAGAGGTGGAGTAATGTGTTATTACGAAGTTTGGGTAGTGGAGATCATGGAATTAGTAGCGGGCATGAGGTTTTTGATGTAGGTAATGGGTAGTAGTGGGTTGGTATGGAGGCTAAGTAGTGAGGTTGAGGGAGAGTGGGAGCAGGAGAAGGAATAGGCGTATGTGTGTGGGGAAATAAGGGAGGGGCGTGCGTTTAAGATAAGCGTGTTCGCTTGAGAATTAAGGACCCACTTTGAAGGTACTAAATAAGTCAAACGCCACCTTGGCCAGGTATGCCTAATCAGAATTGATTTTTTTTGTTTCCGAAAGTGCAGATCACAATTCTCCGATTTATCTTGTTTTCTTACCTGTTGTTGTTCTTACTCACTTTGGACCCTTCCTGCAACCATAAACATGCAATATGTTAGATTAATGATGATTTGGAGTTTCATTGAGATTTTTGTAGCAAAACTTTTACTTGAGATGATCTAACTACTACTTAATAAAAACTACATCCTAATAATTAAACATGAACTATAAAAAAAAAAAAAAAAAGTTGGGTTGCCTCCCAATTAGCGCTTGATTTTAAGTCGTTCAGCCCGACTATTCCTTGTTTTAGTGTGTATCGGCGAGGGTAATGTCGTCGGCATCCAAGTTCGACTCGCCACCCTAGTAATGTTTTATACATTGACCATTGACCTTGAACATTTCTAACGGGTTACGATTGTAGAGTTCAACGACGTCATGAGGAAATACTCATTTTATATTGAATGGTCCTGACCATCTTGACTTAAGCTTTCCTGGGAACAATCACAACCGTGAGTTGAATAAGAGGACTGATTGACCCGGCTCGAATGTTCGTTGCCCAAGTTTCTGGTCGTGCCATCTTTTAACCTTTTCTTTGTATAGCTTGGCGTTCTCGTAGGCTTGGAGTCGGAATTCGTCGAGCTCATTTAGTTGGAGTAGCCTCTTTTCTCCTACAGCGGCTTGATCAAAATTCAATTTTTGTATGGCCCAGTAGGCCTTGTATTGTAGCTCCATCGGTAAGTGACATGCTTTTTCGTACAAGAGTTGATAAGGTGACATCCCGATTGGTATTTTGTATGCAGTCCGGTACGCCCATAATGCGTCATCCAACCGAAGTGACCAATCTTTTTGACTCGGATTTACGACTTTTTCCAATATCTTCTTAACTTCTCTGTTTAATACCTCGGCCTGTCCATTAGTTTGAGGGTGATACGCTGTAGCCACCTTGTGGTTGACCCCATACTTAGCCAAAAGAGCTGTAAATGACTTATTGTAGAAGTGACTACCTTCATCACTAATTATTGCTCTTAGCATGCCAAACCTCGTGAAAATGTTTTTCTGACGGAATTTGAGGACCACCTTGGCATCGTTAGATGGTAGTGCAGCAGCTTCAACCCATTTCGAGAAATAATCCACCGTGAGTAGAATATACTGATTGCTCAAAGACGACGGGAATGGCCCCATGAAATCGATGCCCTATACATCAAAGATTTCCACTTCAAGAATTGTTTGTAGGGGCATCTCATTCTGTTTAGATATGTTTCCCACCCGTTGGCATCTATCACATGTTTTCACAAACTGGTGGGCGTCTTTGAACAACGTCGACCAATAAAACCCGGATTGAAGCACTTTTGTCGCGGGTGCTCACTCCCATAATGTCCACTATATGCCGATGAGTGGCATTCTTGCAATATGTTGTGCACTTCACTGTAGGGGATACATCGTCGAATCATCTTATCGGCGCACTATTTGAATAGATACGGCTCATCCCACATGTACCATTTGACGTCATGAAGAAACTTCTTTTTCTGTTGTCGTGTAAGATCCGGGGGAAGCAATTTGCTCACCACAAAATTTGCTAAATCTGCATACCACGAATATTCTGCATTTAACCCAAATAGCTGCTCATCCGGGAATGACTCATTGATCGCACATCTATCTTCATCCTTTTTCTCCGGATTTTCCAGCCTTGATAAATGGTCGGCAACTTGATTCTCCGTCCCCTTTCTATCTTTAATTTCTAAATCAAACTCTTGAAGTAGGAGAATCCATCGGATAAGGCGTGGTTTAGCATCCTTTTTCGCTATTAGGCACCGAATCGCCGAATGGTCCGTGTAGAGTATCACCTTAGTCCCAATCAAGTATGCCCGGAATTTGTCGAACGCATACACTACTGCAAGCAATTCCTTTTCCGTGGTAGTGTAATTCATTTGAGTCTTTGTGAGTGTTTTGCTTGCATAGTATATGGCGTGAAACATCTTGTCTCTTCTTTATCCCAAAACAACCCCAACCGCATAATCGCTCGCATCACACATAAGTTCGAATGGCATTTTTCAGTCCGGTGCGACTATCACGGGGGCTGTAGTTAATTTCTTCTTCAATAGGTAAAACGCAGACTTGCATTCCGCAGTAAAGATGAAAGTGGCATTCTTCTCTAAAAGACTGCATAGAGGTTTTGCAATCTTTGAGAAGTCTTTTATGAACCTCCTGTAGAACCCAGCATGCCCTAGAAAACTTCTAATACCCTTAACAAAGCTCGGTGGAGGTAGTTTCTCGATCGTATCCAGCTTTGCTTTGTCCACCTCCAATCCTTGAGTCGACACCTTATGGCCCAAAATTATGCCCTCTTCAACCATGAAGTGGCATTTTTCCCAATTGAGTATGAGGTTTGTATCCTTACATCGCTGCAACACCATGACCAGATTCTCTTGGCAAGTATCAAAATTGTCCCCATAGACCGAGAAATCGTCCATGAAGACTTCAACATTCTTCTCCACCATATCTGAAAATATAGCCATCGTTTACCGTTGGAAAGTTGCTGGTGCGTTACATAGCCCGAATGACATCCTCCTAAATGCAAATATGCCGTAAAGGCATGTAAATGTTGTATTTGCGCGGCAAACCCAATTCTGAATATACTAACAATGGCATCAGCTTTATACTCGCCCCCAAATCACATAAGCATTTGTTAAACAACATTTTCCCGATCGTGCACGGGATAGTAAAAGCTCCCTAGGTCTTTGAGTTTTGGTGGTAGCTTCTTCTATAACACTGCACTATACTCCTCTGTTAGTGCCACTGTTTCAAATTCCTCCCATTTCTTCTTCCTCGACGGAATTCCTTTCATAAACTTTGCATAACTCGGCATTTGCTCTAGGGCCTCTGCGAATGTGATGTTAATCTGGAGTTTCTTGAACACGTCTAAAAACCTTCCGAAATGCTTATCTGATTTCTATTTTTGGACCCTCTGCTGAAACGGCGGGGGAGGACAAACAATCGGCTCATTATTTAACTTTATTTCCTCATTTTTGTTACCCTCCACCACATTACTGTCATCAACTTTTTCCTCTGGTGTTACTAATTTTCTGCACTATTTCCCCCGAGATATTTTCCATTTCTTAACAGAACTGCTTGACATTGCTCGTGATTACCCTTTGGATTTCTCTCGGTGTCCCTAGGTAATATTCCTTATGGTCTATTATTCAATGCTAACGCAATTTGACCTATCTGATTCTCTATATTTTTGATAGCCATAGCTTGATTCTTCATAGCCAAATCGTTGCTAGTCATGTATTTTGCCCATGCTTCCTCCGCATCGGTTTTTCTTTCCTGCTGTTGAACCGGTTGTGGGTAACTCTGAAAACCAGGGGGATATGATGGTCGTGGAGCATGAGTTTGTTGGTTATTGCTCCATGAGAAATTTGGGTGGTTCCTATTCCCCTAATTATAGGTGTTTTGGTATGTATTTTATGGAATTCTGTTATAACTGCCTATGAATTGGGCGGATGCTAGGTTAATCACGCACTGATCTATCGGATGATCACCCGTACACAATTCAAATACTACCGTGACCTGCTGAACTTGAGCCCCTGTCATAGGATTAACCTAATCATTCATAGTATCAAACTTCTTGGACACTGCAGAAATCTGTGCTTGTATAGTTGACACTCCATCTAATTCCAAAATCCCAGCCGCCTTCGCCTGTGTCAATCTTGTTGTGGGCCACTGGTAGTTATTTACCGCCATTGTTTTGATCAAATTGTAGGCATCCCCGTAACTCTTAGCCATGAATGCACCGCCTGATGACGCATCAATGCTGGTTTTGACATTCCCATGTAGCTCGTTATAGAAGGTGTTCATTTGTAACCCCTTGGGCAATCCATGATGTGGGCACTTTTTGAGTAATTCCTTGTATCGCTCCCATGCCTCATATAGTGACTCTCCATTCTGCTGCTAAAACATCGTGATGCATTCCTTATTTTAGCAGTCTTCGCTGGTGGGAAGAATTTGGTAAGAAATTTTTGAGCCAAGTCTTCCCACGTAGTGATCGATCCCGACGATAGAGAATGTAACCAACTCTTCGCCTTGTCCTGTAAAGTGAATGGGAACAAGCGAAGTCTTACTGCCTCATCTGACACCCCATTGTACTTGAACGTGTTACAGATTTCTAGAAAACTGATTAAATGCTCATTCGGATCATCATTTTCCATTCCCCAAAACTGACATGAGTTTTGCATCATCTGAATGGTCCCAGGCTTGATTTCAAAAGTATTCGCAGCTATTTCAGGCCTAGTAATGCTCGACTGCAAACCAGTCACCCTAGGTGTTGCCAAATCCCTCAACGCTTTCTGGTCTTCAGCAGCCATCGTTTCTTCCTTATCAGAATTTTTGAATTCGTTCCTCGTTTCCTCGATCCACTTACTCAACCTCTAAAATCTTTTTTCAATGTCGTCCTCAAAAGGAAGCAAGTCTGGATGTTTGGATCGCATTTGCATAAACCAATATCAAAAACCTGAAATAGGAGAAACAAGAACAAAAAATGTTTAAGTAAAACTGGACTAATTAAACTGATATCATAAAAAATATTAAAATCTCGGCTAAATTGTCCCCGCCAACGGTGCCAAAAACTTGTTGGGTAAAATCAATACGCTCAAAACACGTAAGTGTACGTGGTCAACAAGTAATATAGTAGTGAATAGAGTATCGTTCCCACGAAGACAAATTAGCAAGAATTTTAACTTCACAATTATCAATTTTCTATTAACCCTAATTTTATTAAACTAATCAATTCAATGGTTTTAAATTATAAAAACTAAGTTAATAAATAAATAAACTATCACAAAACAGTCACCAATATCAAAATTTGGAATTTCAAACAATTAATGGAGAATTAGACTTATGATTTCACCTTGAGCTTCACTCTGATTTGCAAACCTTTATTCCAACACAATTTAATATCCCGGTTTATTAATCAAGAACACGAAAGTAATAATAGCCACCTCTCGATGCACTAATATCATATTAACATCAATCCACAATTAAGATAGAAATCCGTTAAACACCTAAATTAACCAACTCACTATATCTCTATGTGAACTTCAATTAAAGAAGGTTTAAGTTCAAGCTCTCTATACGATTACATGTGATGTCAAGCGTATCTCTACCTTAACAATAATAAAAAATTTGCTATTGACAAAATTCATGACACATGCTATATTAACTAGGTCTAGATTCGAATCTCCTCTCTCGATTCCATTCAAATTAACAAAAAATTATTGATCGGGCAATTCATAAATTCACGCTCAAATTAACATAGATAAACTGAAGATATATTATTGAATTGGAAATCAAAGCTATAGAATTATCGTTTCGCCCAAAGATCCATCACAAGTCTAATAAGTGAATTAGTTCATAACGAATGAATTAAAAATTGAATAATTTGTTGAAAATATCCTTTCAATCACAAATAAGACTAAAGAGAAGAAGAATATTTAAAACCCCTTCACGTAGACTCGATTTGCAATCGTCGTGACGGTCTTTGAAAATTACTCATCCAAAGTTGCACTTAAATCCTAGAAATCCTCTTAAATTATGCTCCGTGTGTTATATGATTGTTGTCTATCAAAGTAATATCAAGCTCTCCCCATATTCTGGCCGAAGTCCCCTCATATAAAGTCCAGACGCCTAACAGAGTCCCAAAAATCGAGCACCAGCAGAAGTCGAAACCGAACAGGACACATCCAGAAAACAGGACCCCTGCCCCGGCGGGGGTGTAAGGTTAAAAAAGCCCACCCCGTCGGGCTAGGCTACTGCTAACTGACTCCGCCATTCTTCACCTCTTGCATCCATGACCACCCTACACATAAAATAACATGAAACGAGTAAAAATGAACACAAAACATAAAGATAACTACGAATTTAAAGTCTAAATAAATATCGATTCGTGTATATAAAATCCACTTATCAAACTTCTCTCTCTAAAACCTCTGAATTTCATTGATAATATCAGTCAGAAACCAAGCCCCATGAAATCCACAAACAGATTAGAAGCATTGAAATCAGATTTGCTCACTTAAAGGTATGAAACTTATTTTAAAATCTGATCTTGAAGCCTATGTTAGATGTTATATTTTTATGTTAAAACATGTTGTAAGACCCCGAAATTTTTTTAATAAAATGGAATTTCCTCTATTTATTATTTTGAAATAGTAAGGGTTGATTTGATTAATGTGGTTAGTTATGGGTAAAATACGCAAATATTTTGAATAAGCAAGTGGTTATAAAATATTCATTATTATCGGGGAATATTCGTTTGGTCGTGGAATATTCGTCATGTTCGAGGAATATTAAATGCGGCAATCTTTAGGGCCCCATAACTAAAAGCGATTGGATGAAGAAAACGACAAATATAAGTTGTTTATAAATAATAACACAGTAGTTATTCTGCTAAGTATCTCGCTTGGAATACCCGGTGGTTAAAACACACTAATACGTTGTTGAATCGGTAGCACCAGATTGCACCAATTATTGATTCTTACGTAAGAAGGCACTACTCAATAATTGTTATTCGGAATTACTTGCTCAAAGATTTTTTATTGATTTAATAATTGTTTGCGTTGATATTTTATATTCTTTGTTGTTTCAATAATTGTCATTACCAAAGATTTTTTATTATCGGCAATAATTCATATTATCTAAATAATATTATTAGATAACATTATTGGCAATGTCTAGAAAGTTCGCCTAAGGAGAGGTTTGGTCACCTAATTGCGGCGCCCGATAAGGAGAGATCCTTATTGAAAGCCCCTCTTTCCTGAAACTACCGGCACAGTTGCGATCTTGTGATTCTCAGTAATATTATTTGTGAATAATTAATTATTGATTTATATGATGAGGAAAATATTGATTTTATGTGGATATAGATGGAGAAAATTTTTAATGTGACAATTGTTGAAAATTAATATTTTATCTTTTTCGATAAAATAATTCATTTAAATATATTATTTTAATAATATATTAACGGTGATATTTTTTACAACGAATGTGGGATATATGAGTATCTGAGGAGGAAGAGTATTTTTGTTGCAATAAATGTTTAAAACATGTTAAACATGTCGATGGACCCCATTTCTTGATCGAAATTTGATTATAGCTTTATAAAATTGTCCGTATGTGGATTTCGGCCAATTTCTTTTGAATTTGGAAAAACTTTCTTACGCAAAGTTGTAGAGAATTGAATTTTCTATAAAAATTATGAGATTCAAATTTTCTGATAAAATGGCTATTTATTATGAATTATTAAAGTTCAAGTCTCAAATAATTAATTTTGGAAGTTTTAATTATTTATATCAACAAAACATTTTTATTGTTTTGGTTGGCCCCCCATATGTTGTAAACATGCTGATTTCAGAGTCTTGGTTGGGCGTGAGGAATATATATATATATATATAATATTTATTATATTAAATTTTCTACTTTGGTGTTCTAAGCAATTTCCTATAAATAGGGTGCTTAGGTTAGAATTGAAAATCACACCGAATCAAGTTTTCTCTCTATATTATCGAGCATATTCTTGTGAGTATTTTGAGTATACTTTGAGTATTGCTATACGGTGCAAGTTCAAGTGATAGCCTATATCCTGTTTCAACTAGAAGTCTTCATCTTTCGAGGTAAGGATGTTATTTTCTTCTCAAATGATATTATTTCTTCAATATCATTATGCTAAAATATTGGTTGAAACTTTTATCAAATTTGGAACTTTTCCATGTATCGGGGTTACTATTCATGAGTTACTATTCATGAGTTACTATTCACGAAGTTAGTATTTATGAGTTACTATTCACGAATTACTATTCATGAGTACTATTCATAAAAGCGTGAAGATGTTTTTTATGGAATTTCTATCTTTTGGTGTCGAGTTACTATTCACGATACTCGGCACTATTCACGATATCACGATTCACACGAATACTAACTATTCACCAAAAAATGAAAATTTTCTTTTCGTCCAAAATATCTATTCGGAAACTAGCTTTGATTGTATCCATGTTTTGATCATTCTTGAATTTTACACCCCTATGATTATTTTTTTGAGGTATTTTTGGACGTGGATAAAACAAAGTACGAATCCTTAATCCTTAATCCTTGTCATTTTGTTTCACCGGATTCGCTTTTTTAAAATATTTTTATCATCTTCATTTTAAATGATGATATTATGGAATATCTTTGGCACCAGTAGTGCAAAGATGAATGATTTTCGAAGAATATCTTTGGCCCATAGTGCAAAGATGAACAGTGTTTAGATGAACATGACCAATCGATGAATATCTTTGGCACAGAGTGCAAAAAGATGAATATTTGATTCTGATGTATGTTGATTGATGTTACGGGATAAAAGATGAGACGCATTTAACTTTTAAATTCATACATAGAAGATAGTAGTTGCATTCTCTACTTAACTCTTCTAATGAATTATTATTTCAATTATGAATATTGGTTTAAAAACTTGTTGTCTATTGTATTCTATTAGTTTTTTTTCCACATTGAAGACTAATGATAATTTTTGTATATTATCTTAGTCATAATATTCTTCTTGGGCTAGTTAAGCTCACCATTTTCCTTTTTGTTCCATTTTTTCTTCTCGAGGCGAGAATGTAGCGAGTACTAGTTGGGGTATGGAATGAAGGTTCTAGAGAGAGTTGTTTAGTAGTCCTCACCATTTTTGTAAAATAATGTATCAATAATTATGATGGGGATTTATTTGCGTGTGGATATTGTCTAGATGGCAATATCTCGTATTTAAACTCACGCTTTATATGTTGTAATAATAAAGTTGTAGTTATTTCTGTACCATGTATTTGGCGACTCAGAATGGGTTGGATGGAATGGACCTATTTTGGGGGCGTCACAGTTGGTATCAGAGCTTAGGGATATGATCTCCAAGCGGAGATCGGGGAATAGAACTAGGAGGGATAGACGAGTAAATCCTTCGCTAGTGTGTCCTACCTAAGCTTATTTGTTAGTTGGTCAGTATATAGGGATATTATGTGATATATTGATTTCCTTAATTAACCATTGTTTTATGAGAGTATTTTAGAATGTCGAATGAGAATATTAACAGTGGAGTAAATGAGACCGTGGAGATGCTTGTACTTACCAACGAGGAGAACGTGCAACAGGCTGACAATGTACCTCCTGTGAACAACACCAATTGAATGTATGATGAACGAGGGGATGTTTAGAAGCTTTTTACAGCTCATGCAAAAATCGATTTAGGGAGACTCGTGTTCAAAATACGGAGAGAAATGATAGCAATTCACGGGTTGTCACAACCCAAAGCAGCTTCAAAGAGTTGGGACCACCGAATTTAAGGGAAAGCGGATCCCATCATGGCGGAAACATAGGTCAAACAAATTACCAAGATATTCGATGTCTTGGGATGCACGGAGGAACGAAGGTTCCATTCGCCACCTTTATGTTCCGTGGCGAGGAAGATTCTCGGTGGAAATCAGGAAGCGTACCCATCCAAATTTGCACTCGGCATGTTATGGGAGACGTTTGAAAAGCAGTTCAATGACAAGTACTTCCACGAAAGTATTCGTCGTATATGAAGGAAGTGGAGTTTATTAGACCGAGCGCGAGAATAACATGACGGTGTCCCCAAAGACGAGGCGAAGTTTTCATGGAGTTATCCGTGTTTGCACCTCATTTGGTGGAGAATGAGGAACGATGATGCGGATGTTTACGAGAGGTTTGAAACCCGGATACGTCGAGATCTCATTTCTCATAAATTTTCTCTATTCGAGATGTTGTCAATGAGGCTCGGTTGTTAGAGCGAGATAATGAAATACGTTCAACCGAGGGACCATAACTAGGATCATACCAAGATAGTAGTCAACAAAATAACGATAACCAAATGGAGAAAGAAGAATACGATTAAAGGCGGTAACCACTCGGTGGTAATCGTAGCCATGAAAATAGAAGAAGCGAATCGGGAGGAGATTTTAAAAGAGGAGATTCAACAACGACCATGTGAAGATGTCGGCCAGATGAATCGGGTTCCAAGGAGGAGAAAGACCACCGATCAGTATGTTACAAATCACGGAAAGAGGGACATATCATTAAACCGCCCACAACAGCTTTAAGGTATGCTATAATTGTGGAAAAGAAGGACATATCGCCGAGATTATACGATATCAAAACCAGTCCAATGAATGGTGACTCAAAAGGATGTCCCGAAAAAGTCAAAGTCAACGGTTCTGGAAGAGCGTTTGTCGTGGACCTATCAAAAATGCAAGGAACCCGAACGAAGTTAGCACAAGTTAGTTAATTATAAATTCTTGCGAAGTTTATACCTTACTAGATCTGGGTTCTACCCATTCTTTTATCTCTCTTACTTGCACTCAACGTTTGAACTTGACTACGGAGAAATTAGACTTTGACCTATTTATGGAGACTCCATTAGGAGAAACTTTCATTACATCCGTTGTTTAGAAATCTTGCTTGATTCAGGTTGGTACTATCACATTACCTGTTAACCTTATTTCTATAGAGATATTTGCTTTTGATGTGATTTTAAGGTTAACTACTCATCATGCCGAAATTGATTACTTTTGTAAGGTTGTTAGTTTTCATATTCCTAAGCAACCTGTTATTCGAATTCAAGCAATCAAACCATGGTAATCAAACATTTTCATATCAAGCCATGAAGTCATTCATTTATTACGGATGTCAAGTTTTCTTAGTCCATGTTATGGATTTAAATAAAGACACGCCGATTTGAATAATATTCCCGTTGTTATTGATTTTTCCCGACGTATTTCTGAAGAATTTCTTGGTTTACTCCCAAAGATCGATATTAAATTTTGTATCGACTTTGAACCCCAGACAAAACTCATTTCTAAAATCTCATATCGAATGGCTCCTATTGAACTTCGAGAGTTAAAATTCAACTATAAATTTGGTACTGAGCCTTTATCCGGTGACTTCACATGTGGAATGCACCGAAGCCGATTCTCGTAGGGGACACCATATTCGCATGCGATAGTAAAGCGATAGGTGTCATTGGAACGTCTATATCAAGGTTGGGATATGAGTCACGATTGAGAACAACCTAAGTCGATAATCGAAATCGTAGCTTTCTGAGGCTTAGTTGGTTATTATCGGAGATTCGTTGAAGGATATTCTCGAATCGCTATTCCATTAACGCAGCTGACTCGTAAAGATACAAAATTCGAATGGAGCAAGGAATGTGGGAAGAGCTTCGAAGAACTCAAGAGGAGACTCATTTCAGCACATGTTCTGACCATGCCATCCTGGAAAATCGAACGTGGTAGCTGACGTGTTGAGTAGAAGATCGATATATAAAGATCTGAGTACGATATTGTCAAAGACTAATTTCGTATAATTTATAAATAATAGAGATGGAGATGAAAACTCTAGGTACCCACGTGATGATATACGAGTATAATCGACTTTAATCGATAAAGTTAAAGGCGGTTCAAGCTACACACCGAGAGTGATGAATTTGAAGAAGGAGGTGCAAGAAGTTGTTATTTCAAAAGCGAGAATCGGTGAGGTGAGGAAAGCTCAAACCTTCGATTTATTAATCCATTTAAAATTCTCGATCGAATAGGAATTGTGGCCTATAGACTCGTTTTTACCGCCAAGTATGGCGCTGCGTGTTCATAATAACGTTTTCACGATCGATGTTACGTAAATATGTGATCTGACCAACTACGTCTATTGAGTTAGAACTAGACGAGATAGCCAAGACTTAACATACGAGGAGGTACTGTCAAAATTTTGGATAGGAAAGAACATGTCCTATGTACCGAGGTTATACCACAAGTTAAAGTTTTGTGGAGAAACCATGCTATTGAGGAAATGACCTAGGAGTTGGAAACGAAAATGAAAGCGAGGTATTCTCATCTTTTCGAAACACCAGGTACGTATGTCAATTTCGAGGACGAAATTTCATAAGAAGGGGAGGTTGTAAGACCCCAAATTTTTTTTAATAAAATGGAATTTCCTCTATTTATTATTTTGAAATAGTAAGGGTTGATTTGATTAATGTGGTTAGTTATGGGTAAAATACATAAATATTTTGAATAAGCAAGTGGTTATAAAATATTCATTATTATTTGGGAATATTCGTTTGGTCGTGGAATATTCGTGACTGTCTTTGGGAATATTCGTGACGACGGCCTTGCAATTTTGTGGGCCCCATAACGAAAAGCGATTGGATGAAGAAAACGACAAATATAAGTTGTTTATAAATAACGGTAGTAGTTATTACCAGATTATCTTGTTGGAATACCCGGTGGTTAAAAACACACTAATACGCGTTGTTGAATCCAGAGCACACTTAGATTGCACCAATTATTGATTCTTACGTAAGAAGGCACTACTCAATAATTGTTACGATAATTATTGCAAAGATTTTTATTGATTTAATAATTCTTTGCGTTGATATTTTATATTCTTTGTTGTTTCAATAATTGTCATTTACCCGAAGATTTTTTTATTATCGAAACAATAATTCATATTATCCTGAATAATATTATTAGATAACATTATTGGCAATGTCTAGAAAGTTCTTCTAAAGAGAGGTTTGGTCACCTAATTGCGCGCCCAGAAGGAGAGATCCTTATTGAAAGCCCCTCTTCCTGAACTACACAGTTGCACGATCTTCGTGATTCTGTAATATTATTTGTGAATAATTAATTATTGATTTATATGATGAGGAAAATATTGATTTTATGTGGATATAGATGGAGAAAATTTTAATGTGACAATTGATGAAAATTAATATTTTATCTTTTTCGATAAAATAATTCATTTAAATATATTATTTTAATAATATATTAATCGGTGATATTTTTACAACGAATGTGGGATATATGAGTATACTGAGGAGGAAGAGTATTTTTGTTGCAATAAATGTTTAAAACATGTTAAACATGTCGGTGGACCCCATTTCTTGATCGAAATTTGATTATAGCACATGTAAAATTGTCCGTATGTGGATTTCGGCCAATTTCTATTTGGAATTTGGAAAAACTTTCTTACGCAAAGTTGTAGAGAATTGAATTTTCTATAAAAACACGTGAGATTCAAATTTTTGATAAAATGGCTATTTATTATGAATTATTAAAGTTCAAGTCTCAAAATTATTGATTTTGGAAGTTTTAATTATTTATATCAACAAAAACGTTTTTTATTGTTTTGGTTGGCCCCCATCTCTATAAAATCGATTTCAGAGTCTTGGTTGGCGTGCGTATTATAATATATTATTATTTTTAAATTTTACTTTTGGTGTAAGTATTTCTATAAATAGGGTGCTTAGGTTAGAATTGAAAATCACAAGTCATAGCTCTATATTATCGAGCATATTCTTGTGAGTATTTTATTTTGAATACTTTGAGTATTGCTATACGGTGCAAGTTCAAGTCATAGCCTATATCCTCTTTCAAAGGTCTTTCGAGGTAAGGGATGTTATTTTATTCTCAAATGATATTATTTCTTCAATATCATTATCTTTGAAATATTGGTTAAAACTTTTTATCAAATTTGGAACTTTTCCATGTCGGAGTTACTATTCATGAGTTACTATTCATGAGTTACTATTCACGAAGTTACTATTCATGAGTTACTTATTCACGAATTACTATTCATGAGTACTATTCATGAAGCGTGAAGATGTTTTTTTGTGGAATTTCTATCTTTTAGTGTCTGAGTTACTATTCACGTTACTATTCATTCACGATACTAAGCACTATTCACGAATCACGGCATTATTCACCGAAAAATGAAAATTTTCTCTTTTCATTCCAAAATATCTATTCGAAACTAGCTTTGATTGTATCCATGTTTTGATCATTCTTGAATTTTACACCCCTATGATTATTTTTGAGGTATTTTTTGACGTGGATAAAACAAAGTACTAATCCTTAATCCTTAATCCTTGTCATTTTATTTCACTTTGGATTCGCTTTTTTAAAAATATTTTTATCATCTTCATCTTAAATGATGATATTATGGAATATCTTTGGCACGTAGTGCAAAGATGAATGATTTCAAGAATATCTTTGGCCCGTAGTGCAAAGATGAACAGTGTTTAGATGAACATGACCAATCGATGAATATCTTTGGCTCAGTAGTGCAAAGATGAATATTTGATTCCGATGTATGTTGATTGATGTTACGGGGATAAAAGATAGACGATTTAACTTTTAAATTCATACATAGAAGATAGTAGTTGCATTCTCTACTTAACTCTTCTAATGAATTATTATTTCACTGCTAATATTGGTTTAAAACTTGTTGTCTATTGTATTCTATTAGTTTTTTTCCTGTTGAAGACTAATGATAATTTGTTGTATATTATCTTAGTCATAATATTCTTTATCGGGCTAGTTAAGCTCACCCTTTTCCTTTTGTTCCATTTTTCTTCTCGAGGAGGCGAGAATGTAGTGAGTACTAGTTGGGGTATGGAATGAAGGTTCTAGAGAGAGTTGTTTAGTAGTCCTCACCATTTTTGTAAAATAATGTATCAATAATTATGATGGGGATTTATTTGCGTGTGGATATTGTCTAGATGGCAATATCTGTATTTAAACTCATAGTTTATATGTTGTAATAATAAAGTTGTAGTTATTTCTGTACCATGTATTTGGCGACTCAGAATGGGTTGGATGGAATGGACCTATTTTGGGGGCGTCACACATGTAGTATGTAGTGTATGTTGATGATCTGGGTTGATAGATGTTAGATCCATAACATCTATAGGCTCGGATTTGATGATTTACAAAATCTGGAAAATTTTTAAACTATGGTTTGACAACGAATGTCAGAGCTTCTAGATCTTGCTGTGTTAAGTGTTATGTGTGTTTTATTTTATGAAACTTGTTCCTCGATATGAGGAGAGTAGAGTGGAAGTGGAATCGCCTCTATACCATGTCTTGATCTCCAGATATAAAGGGTCAAAGTGCGTTGACCGCTCATGGAAAACTGTTCTGGAAAACCCAGAAATTTTCCAGATTTTCCGACAAGCATCTTTGAAGCTTCTGATTTTGCTAATCTGTTATAGTTAGTCTATGTTTTTGTTTTGATGTTGTAGTCTAACATAAGGACTACACAATAATTCATCTAGAACCCATAGATCGCACACTAAATCGAATTTAATGACGGTCAATGTAAGACCCCAACTTATTAATGAATAAAATTGAATTTTCTCTATTTATTATTGTGAGTAATAAGGTATTAATTTGATATAATACTTTGGTTATGGGTGAAATATGAAAATTTTGCAAAATAAGCAAGTGGTTATAAAATATTCATTTTTCGGGGAATATTCGTTTTGTCGTGAAATATTCTTTCGTTTGGAGAATATTAAATGCATTTACTAGCCAAGCAGCCTATTTGTGGGGCCCCATAACTATAACTTCGATTAATGATGAAGAAAATGACAAAATTGAATAATGGCGTAGTTGTTACCAAGTAACACACTTGTTGGAATACCCGGTGGTTAAAATACAAGAATACGCGTGGTTGCACAAGAGTACACCACCATTTGCATAATATTGTTGAATTATTGATTCTTACGTAAGAAGGCACTACTCAATAATTGTTACAAAGAATTACTTATTCAATATTTTATTTTATTGATTCAATAATTGTCATATTGATATTTTATATTATTATTGCTCAATAATTATCACCGCACATCATCTCCATTATCGATCAATAATTCATATTATTTGGAATAATATTATTAGATAAAGATTATTGACAATGTCTAGAAAGTTCTCACAAGGAGAGGTTTGGTCACCTAATTGCGCGCCAGTAAGGAGAAATCCTTATCGGAAAGCCCCTCTTTCCTGAGAACTGCCTGGTTGTCATAATTGTGATTCTGTAATATTATTTATGAATAATTAATTATTGATTTATATGATAAGAAAATATTTATTTTATGTGGATATAAATGATGGATATATTTATTTTATGTGGATAAAAATGAAGGAATTAATGCTGAGGTGTTTTATCAAGATTTTTTGTCGGATTGAAGTATTAAAATCATCCGTTTGTGGATTTCGTATTTTATGTTTGAATTTGGAAAAACTTAAAGCTACAAAAGTTGTAGAGAATTTGTATTTGATTGGAATGGACATGAAGTTTGAATTTTTCTGATAAAAGGCTATTTTTTCTAAATTTTGGTTTCAAAATAAAATGATTTTTATTAAATTATGGGTGGGACCCACTCTTATTTGAAAACATGTGGGTCATTCCGATTTTTTTTTCGAAATTGGCGTGCTGGTGGTCAATCTTGGTTGGTGCATGAATAGAAATAGATTTTAGAAATAATATTATTTTATTATTTTAGTCTCTTTTATGCTCTAGTAATTTCCTATAAATATACGCTTATGTTAGAATTGAAAATCACACCGTAAAACAAGTTTTTCTTTCTCTCTAGATTATCGAGCATATTTTTGTGAGTATTTTGATACTTTGAGAGTTGTTATTCAAGACAAGTTTTTGTCAAAGACTATATCCAAATTCAAATGTATGTACTGCTTATTTTGAGGTAAGGGATGTTGTTTTCTTCCTAAATGATATTATTTTCTTCAATATCATTATACCAAAATATTGGTCTCGAAATTTTTATCAAATTTGGAACTTTTTGTGTCTGGGTTACTATTCACGATACGATACTATTCACGACACTATTCACGTAATGACACTCATTCATTCAAAAAAAAAAATTTTCTTCTTTTTGTCCAAGATGTCTATTATGGTTACTATCTTTGATTGTATCCATGTTTTGATCTTTATTTTTTGAATTATGCTTCAAAATTGGTTATTATGGAGTATTATTGATCTTGGATAAACCGTGATACTAATCCCTAATATTTGTCCTTCCGTCTCACCGGATTCGCTTTTCTTTAAAATATTTTTCATCATCCTCATCCTAAATGATGATATTATCAATATCTTTGGCCTCAGAAGGCAAAGATGAATTATTACCTAATGAATATCTTTGGCCCAGAGTGCAAAGATGAACAGTGTTGAGATAAACACGACTAACCGGTGATACAAATGAATATCTTTGGCCTCAGAGTGCAAAGATGAATATTTGATTCAAGATGTATATCGATTGATGTTACAGGATAAAATATTGATGATGGACTTTTAAATCTTAGAAGATAGTAAAATTCTTTCTCTACTTGACTTTTCTAATGGATTGTTGTTTCACCGCAGCTTGTTGATCTAAAACTTGTTGTCTATTATATTTTATCGATTTTCCTCGTCAAGACTAATGATAATTTGTTGTATATTATCTTAGTCATAATATTCTTTATCGGGCTAGTTGAGCTCACCCTTTTCCTTTTTGTTCCATTGTTCTTCTCGTGAGGAGAGAATTTAGCAGAACTAACTAATGGGGGTATGGAGTGATGATTCAAGATAGTTGTTTAGCAGTCCTCACTATTTTTGTAAAATAGTGTATCAATAATTGTAATAAGAACTCCTTTTGAGTTTGTATACTCTCTAGTATACAATATTTGTATTCAAACTCAAAGTATATGTGTTGTCGTATTTTGCACAGTAATTATATTATTGAAGTTGTATTTGTTTCTGTATTATGTATCTGGTGACTCAAGATGGGTGATGTATACCTGTTTTGGGGGCGTCACAGTTGGTATCAAAGCTTAGGGATATGATCCCTGGCTGAGATGTGAGACAAGAACTAGGAGGGCAGAGACGAGGAATTCATTCGTTAGTATAACCTGACTAAGTTTATTTGGTGTTTATTTGGTCGGTCAAAGTATAGGGATAATATATGACATGACTATTAACCCTTGTTTTATGGAAGTATTTAAGAATGGCAGCTGAGAACGTTTATAATGGAGTAAATCGACCGCGGAGACACCTTTGATCACCACCTGTGGGAACGTGCAACAGAAGGCAATATTCCTCCCAGAAACAACACTACCAAACAAATGATGAATGATGGATGTTTAGAAGTTTTTTGCGCTTTATGCAAAACCGATTTAGGAAACTCACTGCACAAATACTGGTGGAAATGATAATAATGCGCTGGCTTGTCACAAACAAGCGCTTCAAAGAGTCAGGACCACCAAATTTAAGGAAAGCCGGATCCGATCATGGCGAAAACGTGGGTCAAGCAAATTACCAAGATATTCGATGTCTTAGGATGCACGGAGGAATGTAAGGTTCCATTCGCCACCTTTATGTTCCAGCGGTGAGGCGGATCATCGGGTGGGAGTCTCATGAAGCGCACTCCACACCACCGCACTCAACATGTCTTGGGAAACATTTCAGAAACTATTCAATGACAAGTACTTTCCTGAAAGTATTCGTCATATGAAGGAGGTGGAGTTTATCAGATTGGAACAAAACAACATGATGGTGTCCCAAAGACGAGGCGCGAAGTTTGCAGAGTTATCCAGTTTCAGACCTCATTTGGTAAAAATGAGGAACGAATGACAAGGATGTTTCTGAGAGGTCTAAAGCCCGAGATTCGACAATATCTTATCTCTCATAAATTTTCTTTATATTCAGATGTTGTAAACAGGGCTCAATTATTAGAGCGAGATAATGAGTATGTTCAACCAAGGGACCACAACCAGGGTCATACCGGTGGCGGCAGTCATCGAAGCAATGAAAACCAAAGAGGAGGAAAAACATTCTGATTAAAAGCGGTAACCACTCCGTGGTAATCGTGGCCGTGATAATAGAGGAGAGCGAGTCGGGAGGAGATTTCAAGAAGAGAAGGTACAACAATGATAACGTGAAGACGCCAAAGACAAACATCAACTATTTTTAGGGAGGAGAACGAGCACCGGGTCGTTTGTTACAAATGCGGAAGGAGGGACACATCACCAAACCGCCCACAACAATCCAAGGTGTGTTATAACTGTGGAAAGAAGGTCATATAGCTAGAGATTGTCTAGTTGCGAAACCAAGTTCAACAGGATGGTGACTCCAAAGGTCGTCCCAACAAGTCAAAGTCTTGGTTCCCGGAAGGGCGTTTGTCGTGATCGCACAAAATGCGAGGAACCCAAACGAGGTGATCACGGTAAGCTAATCATAAACTCTTGCAAAGTTTATACCTTATTAGATACCGGTTCTACCCATTCTTTTATCTCTCCCGCTTGTGCTCAACGCTTAAACTTGACTCGAGAGAAATTAGACCTCGACTTATCTCGCTTGAGACTCTGCTTAGAGAAACTTTTATTACATCTACCGCTTATAAATCTTGCTTGATTCAAGTCGGTACCATCACATTACCTGCCGACCTTATTTCATTGAAAATTCTTTCATTTGATGTGATTTTAGGGATTGATTTGTTAATCACGCATCATGCTAAAATTGATTGTTTTCGTAAGGTTGTTAGTTTTCATATTCCTAACCAACCTATTATGCGAATTCAAATAACCAAACCATTAAAGTCAATCACTTATCAAGCCATAAAGCTATTCGTTTATTGAAAAATGGATGTCAAGCTTTCTTAGCCCATGTCACAGACTTGAACAAAAAACGTGAGATTTGAATACTATTTCGTTGTTAGTGAATTTCCGACGATTTCAAAGAACTTCCCGGCCTACCCCGTAACGTGAAGTTGAATTCTTTATCGACCTTAAACCCGGTACAAAGCCCATTTCTAAAACCCCATATCGAATGGCTCCTATTGAACTTCGTGAGTTAAAGGTTCAACTACAAGAGTTGTTGACACATCGGTTTTATTCGTCCCCAGTACATCTCCTCGGGGTGCTCCTGTGTTATTCAGAAAGAAGAAAGACGGAGTATGCGACTTTGTATCGACTACCAAGAATTGAATCATGTCACTATCAAGAATAGGTATCCGCTACCTCGCATTGATGACCTGTTTGACCAACATGCAAGGAGCACAATTCTTTTCAAAGATCGATCTTCGCTCGGATATCATCACCAAAGATTAAAACCGAGGATATTCCAAAGACCGCCTCGTAACTCCCCAGACGGGCATTATGAATTCTTAGTCATGTCTTTTGATCGACTAATGCTCCTGCGCCGCTCATGGATATGATGAACCGTGTATTCAAAGGAATATTTGGATCAGTTTGTTGTTGTCTTTATTGATGACATCCTCATCTATTCCAAAAGTCGTGAAGATCATGAGCACCATTTGAAGCTGGTACTGCAAAGGCTTCGTGATAACAAGCTATATGCCAAGCTGAAGAAATGCGAGTTCTGGCTTAAGGAAGTAGCATTCCTTGGGCATGTGGTGTCAAAACATGGAGTATCTATCGACCCGGCGAAGATTGAAGCCATACAAAGTTGGGAGCAACCGAAGTCATGATCAAGTACGTAGCTTTCTCGGCTTAGCTAGGTTATTATCGAGATTCGTGGAAGGATTTTCTAATCGCTACTCCGCTTAACTCAACCGACTCAGAAAGATACAAAATTTGTTGGAGCGAGGAATGCGTGAAGAGTTTCCAAGAGCTCAAGAGGAGACTCATTTCAAGCACTGCTCGGACAATACCATCCGGTTCGGATGGATTTGTTATCTATAACGATGCTTCGTGCAAAGGGTTAGGATGTGTTCTCATGCAACATGGGAAAGTCATAGCCTATGCCTCACGACAACTCAAAGAATATGAGAGAAATTATCCTACTCATGATTTGAGTCAGCGCACAATCGTTTTCACGTTGAAGATCCGGAGACACTACCACAGATGGGAGAAAGTGGAGATCTATACGATCATAAAAGCCTCAAATATTTCTTCACCCAAAAGGAACTCAACATGCGACAACGACGCTTGGCTTGAGTCATTGAAAGATTACGATCATACCATCCAATATCATCCTCGAAAAGCAAACGTAGTAGTCGACGCATTGAGTAGTAAGATCATATGCGGCACGAGTGCAATGTTGTTAACACAAAGGCCCATTTTGTATGACTTGCAAAGGATGGAGATAGAGATGAAGGCTCCAAGTACCCACGTGATGATATCAAACATACGAGTAGAACCGACTTTTAATCGATAAAGTTAAAGTCGCTCAAGCTACTGAACATGGAGCCGATGCGTATGAAGAAGAAAGTGCAAGAAGGTGCTATTCCGAGAAGCAAGAATCGATGAAGAAGGAATACTTGAGTCAACTCCGCACTTTGTGTTCCTAACGATTCTCGACTTGAAGCATAGAATCATGATGGAGGCACACAACACACCGCTTGCAATCCATCTCGGGAGTACCAAATGTATCATGATCTTCGACATACATTTTGGTGAGAGCAATATGAAAAGAGAGATCGCGAGTTTATCTCGAGGTGTTTAACTTGTCAACGTAAAGGGCGAGCATCAAATGCCAAAGGGTCCATTACAACCACTTGAGATTCCGAAATGGAAGTGGAAACACATTACTATGGATTTCAGTTGGGTCTTCCCAAGGTTTCTCAAGGCATAGATGCGATTTGGGTTATTGTTGATAGATTAACCAAGTCCCCCATTTCTTGCCTATACGTGAGACTTATTCCCTTGAACGCCTTGCTAGTATGTACGTAAATGAGATTGTAAGATTGCATGGCATGCCAAGATCCATAGTTTCGGATCGTGACCCAAGATTCACTTCACGATTTTGGGGTTAGCTTGCGAAAAGCTATGGGCACGGATTTATGATTCGGGCCGGATACCATCCTCAAACGAGCGATTTTGACAAATCGTAGAGGACTATTCAAACTCTTGAAGATCTATTAAGACTATGTGTCCTAGATTTCAAAGGAAGTTGGGATAAGTACTTACCATTGGTGGAATTCTCCTACAACAACAAAGCTTATCGTGCAAGTATAGGTGTGGCTCCATTCGAGGCGCCAGATGGAAGAAAATGTCGCTTCTCCAGATGTCGGGACGAGGTGGGTGAAACAACATTGTTGGGACCAGAGTTGGTACGAATGACTACAGAGAAAGATCCAAACAATTCGACAACGATACAAACGGCACAGATCGACAAAAGAGTTATGCGATCTTCATCGGAAGGACGTGGAATTTAATATCGGGGATCATGTATTGTTACGTGTTGCACCATGGAAGGGAGTTACAAGATTTGGGAAGAGAGGAAAGCTCAATCCACGATTTATTGGTCCATTTGAAATTCTTGACCGAATAGGAAATGTGGCCTATAGACTCAAGATTACCTCCAAGTATGTCTCGTGTTCATAATGTTTTTCACATATCTATGCTTCATAAATATGTTAAAGACCCGAACCACATTATCGAAGTTAGAACCGCATTTAGATAGGTGAAGATTTAACGTACGAGGAGGTACTTGTTAAGATATTGGATAGAAAGAGCATGTCCTACGCATACGAAGGTTATACCACAAGTTAAGGTTTTGTGGAGAAACCATGCTATCAAGAAATGACCGGGAGTTAGAATCGTAAATGAAAGCGATGTATCTCACCTTTTCAAACACTGTGTACGTACGCCAATTTCGAGGATGAAAATTTCATAAGGAGGGAGGTTGTAAGACCCCAACTTATTAATGAATAAAATCAAATTTCCTCTATTTATTATTGTGAATAATAAGGTATTAATTTGATATAATACTTTGGTTATGGGTGAAATATGAAAATTTTGCAAAATAAGCAAGTGGTTATAAAATATTCATTTATTGGGGAATATTCGTTTGGTCGTGGAATATTCTTTCTGTCGGGAATATTCGTACGACAACGCAACTATTTGTGGGACCCATAACGGATAACTATTTGATAAAGAAAATGACAAAATTGAATAATGGCGTAGTTGTTACAAGTAACACCGCTGAATACCCTATGGTTAAAATACAAGAATACGCGTGGTTGCACAAAGAGATAGACACCTCAGATTTATTACAATATTGTTGAATTATTGATTCTTACGTAAGAAGGCACTACTCAATAATTGTTACAAAGAATTAATCAATATTTTATTTTATTGATTCAATAATTGTCGTGTTGATATTTTATATTATTGTTGCTTTCAATAATTGTCACCGCACATCATCTCCATTATCGATCAATAATTCATATTATTTGGAATAATATTATTAGATAAAGATTATTGGCAATGTCTAGAAAGTTCTGTCAAGGAGAGGTTTGGTCACCTAATTGCGCGCCAGTAAGGAGAAATCTTTATCGAAAAGCCCCCTCTTTTATGAGAACTGCCTGGTTGTCATAATTGTGATTCTATAATAATATTTATGAATAATTAATTATTGATTGATATGATAAGGAAATATTTATTTTATGTGGATATAAATGATGGATATATTTATTTTTATGTGGATAAAAATGAAGGAATTAGTGCTGAGGCATTTTATCAGTATTTTGTCGGATTGGAAGTATTAAAAATCATCCGTTTGTGGATTTCGGGTATTTTATGTTTGGAAATTGGAAAAACTCAAAGCTACAAAGTCATAGAGAATTCGATTTCAGGTAGAATGGACATAAAATTCGTATTTTTTTGATAAAAGGCTATTTTCTATGAATTATCAAGTTTCGAAAAATAAAATGATTTTTATTAAATTATGGGTGGGACCCACAGTTATTTGAAAACATGGGCTGCTCAATTTTTTTTTTTTAATTGGCGGTGGTGGCTAGTCTTGGTTGGTGCGTAGAATATGATTTTTAGAAATAATATTATTTTATTATTTTAGTCTCCTTTATGCGTTTCTAGCAATTTTTTTATAAATAGATAGCTTATGTTAAAATTGAAAATCACACCGTAAATAAGTTTTTTTCTCTCTAGATTATCGAGCATATTTTTGTGAGTATTTTGATACTTTGAGAGTTGTTATTCAAGAAAAATTTCACAAGACTATATCCGAAATTCAATGTAAGTACTAAGTTATTTTTAGGTAAGGGATGTTGGTTTCTTCCTAAATGATATTATTTTCTTCAATATCATTATACCAAAATATTGGTCTAAACTTTTTATCAAATTTGAAACTTTTTGTGTTTGGGTTACTATTCACGTATACACGATACATTCATTCATCACCAAAAATGAAATTTTCTTCTTTTGTCCAAGATGTCTATTATGGTTACTATCTTTGATTGTATCCATATTTTGATCTTTATTTTTGAATTATGCTTCAAAATTGGTTATTATAAAGTATTATTGATCTTGGATAAACTATGATACGAATCCCTAATATTTGTCCTTCTGTCTCACTGAATTTATTTTCTTTAAAATATTTTTCATCATCCTCAGTGCTAAATGATGATATTACTGAATATCTTTGGCATGTAGTGCAAAGATGAATGATTACCTAATGAATATCTTTGGCCGTAGTGCAAAGATGAACAGTGTTGAGATGAACACGACTAACCGGTGATACAAATGAATATCTTTGGCCCAGTAGGCAAAGATGAATATTTGATTCAAGATGTATATCGATTGATGTTACACCTGATAAAATATTGATGATGGACTTTTAAATCTTAGAAGATAGTAGAATTCTTTCTCTACTTGACTCTTCTAATGGATTGTTGTTTCATTGCATTGTTGATCTAAAACTTGTTGTCTATTATATTTTATCGATTTTCCTCATTGAAGACTAATGATAATTTGTTGTATATTATCTTAGTCATAATATTCTTTATCGGGCTAGTTGAGCTCACCCTTTTCCTTTTTGTTCCATTGTTCTTCTCGTGAGAGAGAATTTAGCGTGAACTAATGGGGTATGGAGTGATGATTCAAGATAGTTGTTTAGCAGTCCTCACTATTTTTGTAAAATAGTGTATCAATAATTGTAATAAGTGTTGGGTTTGTAATATTCATGTGCGCAATCAAATTGCATAAATTAGCGGAAGCGAGTAAAATCAGAGTTTAAAATTTTACAAACCATATACCCGGATCACCCTTTATGCACAATTATTAATTAAACGAAAAGATAAAGAATAAAATCATACCCTTGAAGATCGAGCTTCCTCAGGTACAAGTTCACCTCCAATCCTTTTCGCGTTCAACTTGAATCCACCGGGTTTGGTTCCTTCCTTAGATCAACATTAGCCACCCAAGCGTTTGGCCTCTAGAGGTGATCCACCAAGGAAAAATAAAGAATTCAAGAAGATGGTGTATTTTGGCTCAAACCCTAGTTTTCTATCTTTATAGAAAAGGGTACTCTCCAACAAATTGGAATTATGTCGTTGTAAAAGTCAACAACCACTCCACCCATAATAAGACTCCTCTTATTTATAGATGTGGGCAACCCACCTTAACAATTAAGGAATTGGGATTTATTTAATTAATTAAAAATTCTTTTAATTAATTAAGCTCCCTAATCTAATTAGGGATAATTAATTAAACTCTTTTAACTAATTTTCCTTCCTAATCCAATTAGGAATAAATGAGAGTACTTATATTAAATTAATTTCTAAACTCTTTTAAAAATTAAAATAATAATAATTGTAATAATATTAATAAGACTCCTCTTATTAATTTATATTTAATATTTCTAAAATATTAAATAATAAATATTAAGCTATTTAATTTATTCTATCACCATAGATTAAATTAAATATACTTAACATATTATTACGATTATGCCATTAACTTCTTAAATAATTATTCTTCCTTTTATGGTGTGACCCTTTTAGTTCTCCATATTAAACCCACAGAATAAATCAATTAGAACAATTCTAATCTTATTTAAATAAATAAATTAAACAATTAATTTATTTAAATAAATAATATTTATTCTACAATAGGGATAAGCCTCCCTAAATGATCAACGACTTTCCGTATAATATAGATTTAAATATTAATCATAAAAGAACCTTTGAGTAAATAGTTACCGCATAATTCAATCCTTCCACCATACAATGTCCCAATTAAATATAAGACATGGAATTACTCACAAGTCTTATTTTATTTAATTATATGTATTTCGATCCTTAAATGCACAACTCCAAATAATGCAAATTAGAAACTCCTTTCTAATTTCATTACGCTTGCCAAGGACTACTTGGGTTGTCATTTATCGAATCACATAGACATTTCTCTTCTTTATTAGAAGTGGTAGATTCTTTATTGATCATACATTATCTCCATGTATAACTTATTATACCCAAGCATACCCTTTGATATACCCTAAGGGTCTTAAGGAATAAGTCAAAGTATAACTCATCATACATAAGATACTATGATGATCTCAAGTCCAAGGATTACTTGTACTACTATCACTACAGAATTCCTATTGACAGCAAATAAAACTCCATTAGGTATTCCTTAGCGAGCCAATGCTCGGTGAACTTATTCTCTAATAAGCACCTACATACTTGCTTTAGTGTCTCCACACAAATGATCATGAGATCAATCATCCTCATCCAATGAAAGCAAGCAACGTATGTACCAATCTATCCCATTCACTAATCCCCAATTTAGTAATCCAATGATTGTGAACTATTTTAGTTTTAAGCTTTCTAAGAATTTAGATCTCATTAGAATGATCATCATCATTATTCTAAAAGCATTGCTTAAAACTATGGGTTTATCACATATTATAAAACAACATCATGTAGATAATTAAAAGCCTTTAATACATTAATACTTTTTATTAATAAATGAATAAGATTGTTACAAAGTATATGCTTTATCATCAAACATGATTGGCTTGTGTGCATACTACTTTCAATCTCCCACTTGCACTAAAGCCAATCATCATGGTATCTCATACTCTTCTTCTCTAAGTGACGATTATCCTGCTGTTGGATAAGCTTTAGTTAATGGATATGTAATGTTGTTCATGAGAGTCCACTATCTCTATAGTGATTTCCCATCTTTCAATGATTCTAATAATCAAATGAAAGTGCCACAACACATGTTTAGATCCAAGATGAGACTTAGGAACTATTCCTAGTTCTTTAATGAACTTTTAATCCAAACAATCAACTTACAGCTTCATTTATAGCTATATACTTTGTCTTTATCACTAAACCAAAGAACTCTTTCTTGCTTGGAACCTTTCCAATTCAACGCACCACGCTCAAGATAACGCTTTACCTTAAAGTGGATTTTTCATCATCTTGGTCATCTCGAAAAACTTGAGTCTGTTAAGCCTTCTAGTTTTAATTTAGACCCACCATGAATATGATCACATCCTTAGTGCTTGGGTTAAACACTTTAAGATGTTTTTCACCGACTACGTAGTGAACTTCTCCATAATATGACCGATCAACATCGTGTCTCGTACATTTCATTGCATACATGATTGTCACTCATGCGACCTCTCTTTTCGAGAGTCTGTGGGGACTATTAAGAGAGATACACTCCATAGCTCATCGACATGAGACATCTCTTGAGTTTGCCATGCTAAACGACTTTAGCATCAAATGAATATATCGCTCCTTGGGTTAAGTCGAGCATCCTCTTGTATCTATCTATATAGATTTTATCCTCAATTAAGATACTCTTCCCAAACCACTCATGGAGGAATGTTTAGACAACTTTATCATTACTTGATTGTAGCATTAGTATGTCATTCATTATCCGTAGTAGTATATCAACATATAATATTAGGAATGTCACGGCGCGCTCCCAATCGTCCCCTTTTTGTACACACTCAGAACTCTTACCTCATCGTATGTAACTCGGATCATCATCTTCTATGATGTGTACCTCATCATCATCATCTATGATGAATCCATACCTCCTAGGTATCTTCTGGTACTATTCCGTTTATGATTGATTTGTGGTACAATAGGTCTATCTATAGGTTCCTCTTATTTGACTTATAGTGTTTTGTGGTTCTTGAACTCTTCAAGATCTATTATCCTCCCACTAGCCCCTTCAATAATAAACACCTTTATCTTAGAAGGCAGTGTGTTTCGCAACAAACACCTTTTGCTAAGTAGGATTATAGAACATATACCCTAAACTTACTTTAGGATGTCCCACAAATTGTACTTGTCAAATCTTGTCCCAAGCTTATCCTTTGAAACATTTTCACATAAGTTGGACAACCCCTTAACTTAACATACTTAAGATTAGGAATCCTCCCCATCCATAACTTTTACGGAGTCTTGGGGCTAGGATTTTGAGGTTACCTTTTCGTAGATATCGACCATTTCTAGGACATGATCCTGAAGGATACCGGAATGTCGGTAAAATCATTATGGATCGCACCATGTCCAACAAGGTACGAATTTACCTTTCAGATACATCAATCAATTATTATGTATCGAGAGGCGTCCATTATGAGAAAACCATTTGAGATGATCTAGAAACTTATTGCACAAGTATTCCTTCCTTGATCCGATCAAAGAATCCTAATACTTTGCCAATTTGTTTCACTTTTGAATTCTTTGAACCTTTCAAATAACTCACACTTGTATTTCATTAAATACACACATTCAACTCTTTGAATGATCATCTCCTTTTCTTATACTAGTTTGTTCAATTTGCAAAATATATTTTTCATGTAAGTCAAGTATACAAAATTTATTAAGTAATATTCGATTTATACAAAACTTTATTATTATAAATAGAACAACAATTGTTCTTAATTATAATACCAAAGATTTCATTGTCCAACAATAAAATTGAAATAATGTTTTCAACGAGAACTGGAATACAATAACAACTTATTGACTTAATAGATTTGCCCGTAGGCAGTGCTAAACTATAAGTTTCTATGGCTAATGTAGCAACCTTTGCTTCATTTTCCACACATAGGATTACTTATCTTTTTTTAACTTTCTACTTCTGCTTGGTCCCTTCATAAATCTATATTTATGATAACCAAAGTCGATATCCAATATCCAAGTAGAACCTTGACTTAAAGAAAAATTTATTTTAAATCATGAACAAATTTGTATTTGTAACCGAAACTTCACTAAGCTTCTTTGGTTAGCCTCTGCAAGATGCTTCTCAGCTTTTCTTTCCAAAGTCCGTGCTTATTGCGGTGGAAGCAAACTCCTTTGCTATCCGTGACGCTTTTGTTCTTATTATCCTTTGTTTTTGCCTTTCTATATACCTTCTTTGAATCATTCTTCTTTTCAGAAGATCCTTTGGCCCCTACCAGTAAGACTTGATCTTTCTTGGTTGAAAAGTGACTCTCAACATTTTTCAATATGTTAAGCAAATCAAATGAGGTCGATATCTAGCTTGTTCATATGAAAAATTCACAACAATTGTGAAAGGAGTCCGGGAATGAGTGCAAGATCAAATCTTGGTTCAACTCTCCATCCATGATAAAACTCGTTGTCCTAATTGATCAATCAAATTGATAATTTTAAGAACTTTTTCTGCATTTATAGTGTCATTGGTCATTCTAGATCGCAAGAGCTCCTTAGATATCTCGATATCTATCGGTCCTACTTTCCTCACCATCAACTACTTGATGTGCGGGAATATAGTAGAGCATCCATAGTTTCATCGTGGACGCCGAAGCTCATTATTTACGGATGCGAGCATGATGCATTGAGCCAATCAGTGCATCATTTTGCCACTTTCTAAAAGTAGCAATCTCTTCCTCGAGGCATTATGCGCAACCATTGCAGGGATAGGCGATATTAAGGACATAGGATAGCTTTTCGACTATGAGAACTATTCTCAAATTCCTTAACCAATCCGCTTTAATTGGCCCAAGTTAATTTAGTATCTAATATGCTTTCGCAGTGATAGTAATTTTAAACATTGTAAAATTTCGTAAATGAATTTGTAATTAACAACATTTTAACATACATTCTTTTATTAATTACCAAAATAATTTAGGTCTTGTTTTAAATTGGTATTTCCCACTATTTTCTTCAAACTATATTACCCTCACTTATATAGTTCGGCAAAATCTAATTAAAGATTTGCTAGTGAGAATAAAGATCCTATTTCAAATGTATATAGCCTTGTGGTGACACAACAAACTATATATAAATAAATAGGTAGACAACTTTTGTCAATTACATCAACTATGCAACTCCTTTTCTTTTTGCCTCTTAGATTATTTTGATCAAGTGGTGGCACATCCGAATCAAAATTATCCAAGTTAAGTCCGACCTAGCACTCCATATATTCAAAAAAAAAAATATCATCCTTGTGGTGACACAACAAAACAATATTGTTCAATTTTCTTTATAAGCATCAAATGTGATAAATTAACATCTTAAATACTTAATACTTGCCTTGTGGTGACACAACAAACTCATATTAAATATTTAATACTCTATTAATTTTATCATGCTAGAAAGGCTGACGCTCGATATTCCAAATATCTTTGAACGCTTAGGACTTAATATAAAAATTGAGGGTTTGTTATTAATTTGTCTCATCTTGTTTAGCGCATTGCATATATATATATAAAAATACGTCATATTAATTAACATGCGAAGCATGTTTGCATAATATATAATATATATAGTATAAGCATGCACATATAGAATACTATATTCTACCCGAATTGATTATGGACTTTTATTCTAGTTTGGTTCACTAGAGCCACCAAGTGAACCAAAAGGTCAAACCCCCAGGGGTGCAAGAAATAATATTTAAATATAACTATTACATTTAAACCCGGGCTCCATTACAAACGGGTCTTCAAGCGCTCCTTGCTCCTTGATCTCCAATTTTTCAAAATTAATTCTAACTATTCCTATTACAAAACTATTTAAAATAAATAGAAACCTTGATCAACAATCAAGGGGAAGTACATAGGAGGGAGATAGAATTTACATTCAGAAAAATTAGAGAAGACGAGTACGCAAAACCCCATTTAATAAAACCCATACATTCATGCATCCAACTAAATTAAAATCCAATCATATTGGTCAATAGTCCATAATCAATCCCATTTATTATCATACACATCACCATATGCATCAATAAATAACATTCATCTTATGAATAATAAACATTTAATATATATATATTGATATCATTTAATGGGCAAATTTAGTTAGTATAAAATCTATTTTGAATCAAAATAAACTCCTTTATTTTAATCCAAATTTAAATCAAAATAAAACTATTTTATTTTAATTTATCATATTTTGAATAAAATAAACTATTTTATTTTAATCAAAATCTTAATCAAAATAAACTCATTTATTTTAATTAATTATGGAATCCAATTCCATGTAAAAAAAAAATAAACTCCTTTATTTGGGAAACACTTGATTCTCTTTTCCTATTCACAAATAAACTCCTTTATTTTGAATAATATGAAATCTTATTTCATATCTAAATAAACTCCTTTATTTAAGGAAATTAGGATTCTTCTTCCTATTCATAAATAAACTCTTTTATTTTGAATAATATGAAATCTTATTTCATATCTAAATAAACTCCTTTATTTAAGAAAAAAATAGAATCCAATTTCAACTCCAATTAGTTATCATGGAATCCAATTCCAACTCTAATTAGTTAAGCATGAAATTCTAATTTTAAAATTAAAATAAAATTTTTATTTTAATATTAAAATAAACTTTTATTTTAAAATTAAAATAAACATTTTATTTTAATTATAAAATAATTAAGAATAATATATATATATATATATATAGTATATATATATATATATAACTATTATATATATATATAATATAATAACCAATATATATATATATATTTTATAAAAAACCGTATAACCTTTATATATATATATATATTACTTGATTTAAAAAAGCAACCAAATTTCATGATTCCAAATTCCACGGCTTTTGTATCACGTGGCCTTATTTTAATTTTTTTTTTTTTTTTTAATTTCCGCTTGCCAATCATGAATCCTGGGCTAAAAAAAATGTTTACGTGCTATCCTGTTAACATGAAAAAAAAAAATGTGCGCTGCCATTTTTTTTTATTATTATTAAATTTTATACAATAAAATTATGCCCAATTAAATTGTTCTAAACACATATCAATATACATATTAAATTAAAATAATTAATAATTTGCATAAAGGTTTGGCTCTGATGCCACTGTTGGGTTTGTAATATTCATATATGCAATCAAATTGCATAAATTAGCGGGCTTAGTAAAATCGAGTTTAAAATTTTACAAACCATATACCCTTGATCACCCTTTATGCACAATTATTAATTAAACGAAAAGATAAAGAATAAAAAATCATACCTTGAAGATCGAGCTTCCTCGTGTACAAGTTCACCTCCAATCCTTTTTCGCGTTCAACTTGAATCCACCGGGTTTGGTTCCTTCCTTAGATCAACATTAACCACCCAAAAGTTTGGCCTCTAGAGGTGATTCACCAAGGAAAAATAAAGAATTCAAGAAGATGGTGTATTTTGGCTCAAACCCTAGTTTTCTATCTCTATAGAAAAGGGTACTCTCCAACAAATTGGAATTATGTCGTTGTAAAAGTCAACAACCACTCCACCCATAATAAGACTCCTCTTATTTATAGATGTGGGCAACCCACCTTAACAATTAAGGAATTGGGATTTATTTAATTAATTAAAAATTCTTTTAATTAATTAAGCTCCCTAATCTAATTAGGGATAATTAATTAAACTCTTTTAACTAATTTTCCTTCCTAATCCAATTAGGAATAAATGAGAGTACTTATATTAAATTAATTTCTAAACTCTTTTAAAAATTAAAATAATAATAATTGTAATAATATTAATAAGACTCCTCTTATTAATTTATATTTAATATTTCTAAAATATTAAATAATAATATTAAGCTATTTAATTTATTCTATCACCATAGATTAAATTAAATATACTTAACATATTATTACGATTATGCCATTAACTTCTTAAATAATTATTCTTCCTTTTATGGTGTGACCCTTTAGGTTCTCCATATTAAACCTATTGTGAATAAATCAATTAGAACAATTCTAATCTTATTTAAATAAATAAATTAAACAATTAATTTATTTAAATAAATAATATTTATTCTACAATAGGGATAAGCCTCCCTAACGATCAACGACTTTCCGTATAATATAGATTTAAATATTAATCATAAAAGAACCTTTGAGTAAATAGTTACCGTATAATTCAATCCTTCCACCATACAATGTCCCAATTAAATATAAGACATGGAATTACATCAAGTCTTATTTTATTTAATTATATGTATTTTCGATCCTTAAATGCACAACTCAAATAATGCAAATTAGAAACTCCTTTCTAATTTCATTCTTGCTGCCAAGGACTATCGGGTTGTCATTTATCGAATCACATAGGACATTTCTCTTCTTTATTAGAAGTGGTAGATTCTTTATTGATCATACATTATCTCCATGTATAACTTATTATACCCAAGCATACCCTTTGATATACCCTAAGGGTCTTAAGGAATAAGTCAAAGTATAACTCATCATACATAAGATACAATGATGATCTCAAGTCCAAGGATTACTTGTACTACTATCACTACAGAATTCCTATCGACAGCAAATAAAACTCCATTAGGTATTCCTTAGCGAGCCACGCTCAAAGTGAACTTATTCTCTAATAAGCACCTACATACTTGCTTTAGTGTCTCCACACAAATGATCATGAGATCAATCATCCTCATCCAATGAGCAAGCAACGTATGTACCAATCTATCCGGATTCACTAATCCCCAATTTAGTAATCCAATGATTGTGAACTATTTTAGTTTTAAGCTTTCTAAGAATTTAGATCTCATTAGAATGATCATCATCATTATTCTAAAAGCATTGCTTAAAACTATGGGTTTATCACATATTATAAAACAACATCATGTAGATAATTAAATGCCTTTAATACATTAATACTTTTTATTAATAAATGAATAAGATTGTTACAAAGTATATGCTTTATCATCAAACATGATTGGCTTGTGTGCATACTACTTTCAATAAGCACTCCTTTTGAGTTTGTATACTCTCTAGTATACAATATTTGTATTCAAACTCACAGTATATGTGTTGTCGTATTTTGCACGGCAATTATATTACTGAAGTTGTATTTGTTTATGTACCATGTATCTGGCGACTCAAGATGGGTGATGTATACCTGTTTTGGGGGCATCACAGTCATAGTAGGTTGACCAAACTGCTTGAAAAACAAATCTAGGTAACCCAGATTTTCCCCGGATCGTCCTGACAACATATTCATGAGCCCAGATCTTATTTGTGTTTAATGATTTGATGGTGTTTGTTTTTTTATGTTGTAATATGGTATAGGGACTACAGATTAGTTCTTTTATTTCACTTTAACAACAAACAGGATGTATGTAGTAACTAGTCAAAAAAGTAATAAAATCCGCTTTCCTAGATTATAAAATCCGTTTTCTAGAAAACCTAGTCATATCTGGTGTTTTTGATATTGATGGACTGAAATAATTACATGGTGTTGTACCCTGACATCAAGACTGTGACAACCCAGAAATCCGGATTGTCCAGAAATTAAGATTTAAAGAATTAGTTATTAATAAATTGAATTTTTATTAATACTATTCTCATACATGTGTTTATTAATCGCTTTATAACCTAGAATGATTATTAATCGGGAGGATTCTGGCTACGAGCTAGATTTAACGAGTAAGAATTTTCAAGACGAAAATAAAAGTTTTCCGGGAACAAAATATTTTCGGGGAAAACGACGAAATAGGCACTATTCATCCGTTTATGTTCGGAGATTTATTTTGAAATTCCGAGAAGTTATTGATTACGTAAAATCTTGAGACGTGATGGAATATTCAATAATATTTCAGTTATGGCTAAAACGAAGTTTTTGCCTGCGGACTCAAAACCTAAGGGTAAGGGAAAGTGAGTTCCGAGAATGTAATGAGTACGTATAATAACTTGGGTTATTATGCGTGAGAAATACGAGTATGATACGAGTTATTATACGAGTATAGTATGAAGATTAGTACGACGTATAATACAATTATCGTACTAACGATATACGAAGAGAATACGAGAATGGAATGCGTAGAATACGATTAGTCTTAATGGACTTTGTGTTCATGGACTTTTTAGAATCCAATTGGACTTGGATTATGTCAAGCCCAATGATTTGTGAAATCAAGCCCAAGTTAGGCCCAATAAGAATTAGGGTTAAGGCCCAAACCAAGAAAAGAAACCGCGGATCGAACTGATGGGTAAACGGATGGGTAAGAACCATTGGGGCAACCCATGGGGTGACCCATGGGCATATGGGCCGGCCACTTGGCCACCAAGTATGGGTGGTGGCTAAGTTGTTGGAGGAGGTCGAATAAGTAACTTTAGGGGCGAAATGACTATTTTGCCCCAAACATTGAAAATCTATAAATAAAAGCTACATTTTCATTTTCTAGGATTTTGAAAATCCTATAACTTGAGAGAGAAAGAGAGAGACTTCGGATGGGAGAGGAAGAGAAAGAGAATGAGGAAAAGCTAGCTCGATTGCACGCTTTGTCCGACGGAAGGAGATTAAAGAAGAACGGTAATCCGAACACTAATTTCTTCTAAATATTTTTTAAGTTTTTATGTTCAAAAACATAACTTAATGAAGATAAGAAGTAGATTAAGTTAGAAATGATTTCATATGGTTGAAATTGTAAGAAAATGAAGAAATAAAAATAAGAAATTTAGTTTATAAATTTCTTAAGGAAGTATAAGATTCGTGAGGATTTTGAGCGATCCGAATGAATATTATGAATGAGTAGGTGAATTAAGTAAGGAATGATGTTCTATAACATCAAATTCCAAGAAAAAGTAGGATCGTAATCCAAAATATCGATTAAAATGAAGAACGAACGAAGAACGCGAAGAACACGCGAAGAACACGAAGAACGTTGTTGATGGACAAATTTAAAACCATCGTAGTATAAATGTTATTGATGGACAAGTTTAAAACCATCGCGTATAAGTTAGATGTTTATTGCTTGGTTAGGAATGTTAGAAACGTTCATGAAGAACGGATTAAAATGGAGCTATAACGAAGTTATGGCGAAATTTTTGTAAAACATAAACGAGAATTTGAAAGTTAGTAAATGAACCCAAACATGTAGGGTTTCATTAGAATGTAAGAGAACGTAGAAAACGTGAGTCGTGGACTCAAGAACGAATGAATTCCGAGTTCGGATGACCGAATTACGGAATAACGAATGAAGAACGTTAATAACGTAAAAAAATGAACGAAGAGTGAAGACTAAGCCAATTGAATGGCATGTTAACGGATTCAGAAGAAAGTTCTGTCTATGGGTAATCGAAGTACGTAAGATAAGGAAGGGAATGGCTTTGGAACTGACCTCGTTTCGAGTTATAACGAAGAAGTTATGAGATTTCAAAATCAGCGTCTCAAGCTTGTAAAAGACTTAGAAAAATTTTCTAGGTTTCATACTCGGCACAACAGAAGCGAAGTCGTGCCTTAGGGGCCAGTAAATGCAATAACTAACGGCCATAATCATCTAGAGAGAGGCGCCGCAGCGTGAGAAATAACAAAGGACTTGGCACCGCAGCGCCAATCCGGGAAGAGAGGAGAGAGAAGTATGTCGCGCCGCAGCGCGAGAGGAAAGGAAGGGCACGGCGCCGCAGCGCCATTGTAGGGAAATACCCAGAAATGAGATTTTAACTACTCAATTTCTCGTGGGATGTGTAAGAAAGAAATATAAACATAATGTTCAACTAATGTAACACTTAATCAAGTGTTTTAAACCTTTAATAAAGGTTGAACGGAAAGATTAAACGAGATTAAAAGACAAAGAATGTAGGTGCGGGTTACGGAACTGATATCCGGGGACCGTAGTCACGATGAACTAACGTGAGGGATTACTGTGATTGTGATTCCTTAGACGTTGAGTGTTGAAGGTAATGAATAACATTCCGATGTTATGTCATGGTAATAAGAGATAAGTGTAAAGCGTAAAGACGCTATGAACGCAACGTTGTTGGGATGAATGATCGGTCTTAGCATACAACGTACTATATGGCTTCGACATTAAGATAGAATAATGAACATGGGGTTCATGGGATGGATAACAATCGAAAGCAATTAAAACCTTGAGTAAAGGTTGAATGAGAGATTAAGAGACGAGCAACGTGAATGTTGAATACGTAAACGATCCTCGTGAATCGTATTCGTGTTGGACGAACGTGCTAAGCATACCCTGGTTGTATGACTTAGACGTTGATGACTGTAGTAAGTAAGATACGAATGGTATCAAGAAAGCCGTATCGAACGGTAATGAGATTAATGAAAGCCGAATGTGAATCAGAAAAGAATAAATCCTGAGGTATGGCAATTACTTGCCAGAAAGCCAAAAGGAATAAGAAATTGAATTAACGAACATTATATTTAATAGTTCGTATAAGTTAAGAGAAGGTTAGGTTGTGGTAAAATCATAACCTTTGATGGTTAACATATGGGAGCTAAGCTAAACAATTCCTTCAGAGAGCGAAAGTATATACGAAACTGGCAACCGATCTAACTCACTGTGTGGGCAGTGTAGACGAGATGGGAACTTGTTTGTTGGTTGTTTGTGGGAAACCACTTAGAGTACCATATGGACTACTAGCAGAGAAGCGATGTGTGCTAAGTCCTAGCGAACTTATAAGAAGAAGATAAAAATGTAAATCATCAATGATGATGAACGTATTAAGTAAGACATCTCCGTATATCATGAAGCCGTAAAGCAGTAAAGAAAGTTGGTCGCGTAAAATTAGTTGTAAGAACGTGAACCTTAAGAAGTAAAGTAAAGTAAACCAATGCCTAAGTCAAGTATATGACTAATTTGTGTATGTGTTGTTTCCTTACGTGTTATAGGGATTGGAATGAGCAGTTCAGCGTAAGTTGTTGCTGTGCGTAAGGCAAGTTTCCTAACTTCATTCATATCTTAAATGAATGCTAGTTTCTAAAACTTCTCAGATGTTGAACTTGAGAAGTTCTGTCTATGTGCAAATGTATGATATTTGTACAAGGTGGTAGAATGTATGAGACCTTGTGCCAAAATGTGAACACTTCGATGTTTCTATGATATGAACTGTTCTGTGATTGAACTGTTCAATATGAGCATGTTCTGTTTATACAGGAACCGTTATTGATAAGTCTGTGCTATTGATTCTAGCCAGACAGAATGTGCATGAAAGAGAGTAGAGAATGAAAGTATTTCAAAGTGCATGTAACTAATGTTTTAAAATGACAGGAATCGAGATTATTCCTATTATTCAAGCTGCTTCATAACCTTTGTTCGGTTATCGAAGTTCTAAAGAAATGTTTGAATTCTTAATGTTGTTTGTTCAACTGTTATGACTTGCTGGGCAATTGAATGCTCACACTTGCTTTAAATGAAAAACATTTTCAGCGAACGATGTTAGAAAGAACTTAAGGATCCCGGAAAGATCAAGCTGATCGGTATCCAGACGAAGTGCCATTCAGTATATGAATGTGCGTGAAGAGCAAGTGAAGACTTGTAATATAGAATGATAGAATTAAACTATAGACTAGTTTAATGAACAGTTATAAATCCTTGGTGGCGGATGAAAGTCACTCGTGTAAGATGTAAAGAATAATGTAATTATCATTATTTGTAATGAAAGAGGTTCTAAGGTTTTGAGAATCTGGGATTTGAGAATGTATGTTGTTATATTTAGGTATATAATGATGTATGTTGGATGAAGGATGTACTCGTGACGTACGGAATCCGGTGTGAAGATAGACCGGTTTTCGGGGCGTTACAAAGACTATAGGATTAAACCTTCATAACACACAAACCTAGCTTTGAAAGCAAAGATTAAAGCCTGCTAAGTAGGTACCTTGGCTATTCTTCATTTCTAGGTAACCCAGAAAATGAAGAACAGGCCTGACAAGATTTTTATTGCCTTATAACTCATTGATCGGATGTTGTATGGCCATGAACTTGGTATGATATTGAAGTATTACATAAGTACTATAACTGTAACACAAATTTCAACCTAGAAAGCAACAGGAACATAGAATTAAAACCGGTCAAACCTCCTACCTTGAACATTGACATGAACATTCTAGGCAGGCTCAAGAACACCTATAGCGACCGTTCTGTCGTTATAGGGCCCTTTAGCGACATTTAATTTCTGAAAATTATATTTATATTAAATAATTAGAGAAAATTAGTTTTAAATTATTAAAAATACAAATTAAATTAATAAAAATTATTTTAAAGTCTGAAAATTAGTTTTTAATAATTTTTAATATATTTTTTAAATAATTAATATTTTTGAAATATTAAAGGTATTTAATTTATTTAATTATTATATAAAATAAATTATTTAAAATGATTTTAATACTTGAAAAATCATTTAAAATTATATTATGATATAATAAAATATTTTAAGTTATTTTAGTGACTTTTAATATTTTGTGATGAATTTTATTAATAAATTAATATTAATGATAATTAAGTTATTTAATAAATATATTAAATAAATTATGAAAAATATAATTAATGATTTAAAATCATCTAAAATGATTTAAAGGTTATAAAAATATTTTAAGTTATACAATATAACTTTTGATATTTTGTCATGAAAAATATTAATATTTTAATATTAATGATATTAGATTAAATTTAATATTTATATTAAATAAATTATTTTAAAATGATTTTTAATATTATAAAAAATAATTTAAATGAAAATAAAGTGTTTAAAGATATTTTAAGTTATAAAATACAACTTTTAATATTTAAAGGATAATTTTATTAATAATTTAATATTAATGATATTAATTTAATATTAAGCGATATTTGATTTATTTAATAAATATATTAAATAAATAGTTTAAAAATAGTTTTATTGATTTAAAATTATTTAAAAGGAAATAAATAAATTAAAAATATTTTAAGTTATAATCAATGACTTTTAATATTTTGATAAATAATAAATTAATATTCTAATATTAATAGTAATTATTTAAAATAATTTTAAATGTTTTAAAATCTTTTAAGGGTAATATTAATACTTTAAAAATATTTTGAGTTATTATAAAAAACTTTTAATATTTTGGCAAGAGTTTCATTAATTGTTTAATATTAATTAAATATTAATGATAATAGAATTAGTTAATATTTAAATTATTTAATAATGATTTTAGTGTTTGAAAATTCATGATAAATTATAATAATTATTTAGAAATTATTATAAGGCTATGAAAAAAATAATATGACTGATATTTAGAATATTTAAACGAATATTGAACTACATGGTAGAGTCTTAGACTCGATAATTACCCGATAAAGCCGTTGGTACACCAACATGTTTTAGAAACTGATTTGGACTTAGATAATTTGACTAGATACGTGTTTGTTTATGATGTAATGATTGTTAAACATATGTGACAATGTGATTAGGTTATGTGTTGACTGCAATTAGCAGTACTCTTTGATATGATATATTATTCTAATCTAACGAATGATCTTATTAATGATAGGTTTTGATATAAAAGATAGAACTAAGTTGCGTTATTGTAAGCAGTAGCTCAGGCAAGTATCTAAACCTTATGTAGTACTTTTATTTCGTGCAAACAGGTATATCATGTTATGCAAGTTTCCTAAGCTTACTCCAATTATTATTGAGCAAGTATCTGATCTTTCATTTACATTGTGCAAGTATCCTACCTTTGCCTTTCCTTTCTGCAATGGACATGAGTAAGAAAGTTTCAGAATCATATTATTGTGCCAGATTATTAACTCTATTATTATTGATTATGTATCCAATCTTTGTATTCATAAAAGTTCTTACATTATCCAATCATTGTATTATTGTATAATTCATATATTTATTTTGTTTGTTAATTCGTATATAGGGTTAGATAAGTATCCCCACTTGGATAACCATTGTATTTAATCATATGTTGATACATACTTATTGATTTTGAGTATCTATATGTTGACTTAAAATCCATCTAAGCTATTTGATTCAGCTAGACATAGAAATATTGTTAAACAAGATAGAACGTTATTGTATCCAACCAGATTGTTTTGGTTCGGATTCCCGACTAAGTATGAACATCCCGAATATGGGAAAACATTTGTGCACCTAAGGTAGATAGAGTGAACGATAATATCGTTCTTGCATGTAGTATTGATCAATACAGGGCGCATTGGGATGATCACCCTCGTGCCCGTAAGTTATGACCGTTTACGGATGAAGTTCTACTAAACCCTAGCGAAAATGAAAAAAATAATGTTCATAGTCTGTCGACTGCTCTCCAGTTATAGTCCGTACGTAGTTTCAAAAATTTGAGATAGATTTGGTATGTTGTTATTATTGGTTCAACTTACTTCACAACTGTTGATTCGTTGTAGAAGAGTTATTCAAAGAAAACATTTAATCTTTTCAGATTATATTTATTGTTGCTATTACTTGTTGGGCAATCAAATGCTCATCCTTGCTTTAAATTTAATTGTTTTCAGCTAAGCGTGATCAACCGGAATGTTTAGGCTAAAACAAGGGAAAAGGAAAGCAACCAGAATAATCTTATGTTATCTTTTGTAATAGTTAGACAATATTAAGACAATGGTATCTATTATCTAGCATGTAATGTATTGTAGTAAAGGTTGCGTACTTGGGATTAGACTTTGGTATATGTAAATTAAGTTTGATATTTATATTATTGTTATTATTATTAGTATTATTCCGCTCATAGAAATGGTATCGAAAAACACCGAGTTCGGGTTTCAACTACCCGAGTTTGGGGGCATTACAGTAGCACTGTGTAGCACCATCTGTTGGGTTGGAAGATACCTGGATTTGGGGGCGTCACAGATTCGAACACTAAAGTTGAAGCTGATTAGGCATCAACAGAAGCGCAAAATCTGAGGAACAAGGTTTCTTCTCTGGAAAAGTTGTGGGAAATAGAAAAATTATTAAATAGTCAATTGCGAAAGGTGTTAATAGAAACAATGGAAGAACAAGATAAGCTTAAAATCCAAATTGATCAAATGGGAGCCAAAAGCAACAAATTATGTGAAACTCCAATGAAGAAGGGGAAAAGAAAGATGAAAGATAGTGATTTAGGAAATCCCGATTATAACTAAGGGAACTCTAGCAAAATAGAAAAGTTTACAAATTTTAAAAAGAAATATGAAGGCCTATACAGAAAAGGGGAAAACGTTTGTTACAATTGCGGACATGAGGAACATATCTCTCCTCATTGTCCCAATTCAAAGTAAAGTGTATGTTTTATTTGTGGGATAGAAGGTCATCAAGCAAACGGTTGTCCAAGATCAAGAAAAGGCGTAGGAAACATGTAGGATTAGTTTTATTTGAATATGTGTGTTCAATATTGTGTAGATAATAAATATGTGTGTGTAATGTAATATTGTCATGCCCCGAAATCTGGTCTATCTTCACACCCAAATTATGTGCGTCACGAGTACATCTTCTTCCAAACATACATCATTATATAGTGAAATATAACAACATACATTCACAAATCCTAGATTTTATTACCTTATAACTCGTTCATTACAAATAATGGTAATTGCATTATTCTTTCCATCTTACAAGAGTGACTTTTATCCGCCACCAAGGATACATAACAATTCATTAAACTAGTCTATAGTTTAATCAAACTATTCTACATTACAAGACTTCACTTGATCTTCACGCTCATTCATATAATGAATGGCACTTCATCTTGACACCGATCAACTTGATCTTTATGGGATCTTTAAGTTCTTCTACTCGTACGCTGAAAATGTTTTTCATTTAAAGCAAGTGTGAGCATTCAATTTCCCAACAAGTCTTAGCAGTTGAATAAACAACTTCAAGAATTTAGACATTCTTTTAAGACTTCAATAACCGAACAAAGGTTATGAAGCAACTTGAATAATAGGAATAATCTCGATTCCTATAATTTTAAAGCATTAGTCACCTTCACTTTGAAATACTTTCATTATTCTACCTTTTCCATGCATATCTTGTATGGCTAGAATCATTAGCACAGACTTAACAATAACGGTTCATGTATAAAAAAAATATACTTATATTGAACAGTTCAATCACAGAACAGTTCATCTCATAGAAACACCAAAGTGTTCAAATTGTGGCACAAGGGCTCATATATCCTACCACCTTGTACAAATATCGCACATTTGCACATAGACAAAACTTCTCATGTTCAACATCTTAGAAAGTTTAAGAAACTAGCATTCATTTAATATATGAATGAAGTTAGGAAACTTTCCTTACGCATAGCTACCACTTACAGTTTACGCTGAACTGCTCATTCCAATTCTTATATAGCACATAGGGAAATAACACATACACCAATTAGTCATATACTTGACTTACGCATTGGTTTAAAATTTTCTTTACTTCTTAGGATTTGCGTTCTTGAAATCTAAGTTTACGCGACTAACTTTCTTTACCAGTTTACGGCTTCATGACATACAGAGATGTCTTACACATACGATCATCATCTTAGATGTTTTACATTCTTATCTTCTTCTTATAACCCTTATAGGACTCAACACACATCGTGTCTCTACTAGTAGTCCATATGGTACTTTGAGTGGTTTCCCACAAACAACCAACAAACAAGTTCCCATCTCATCTACACTATCTTTCACAGTGAGTTAGATCGGTTGCAAGTTTCGTATATACCTCCGCTCTTTGAAGGAATTGTTTAGCCCAGCTCCCATATGTCAACCATCAAAGATTACGATGGTACCACAACCTAAACTTTATCTTAACTTATCTGAATCATTAAACTATAATGTTCGTTAAGTCAATTGCTTATTCTTTATGGCTTACTGGAAACTAAATTCCATACCTTAAGATTCATTTCTTATCGTCTAAGTCATACAGTCTTTTGTATATGTAGAACGATCATTCAATATTAATTCTACGCATTTATAACATTAAGCATTTTACATTCCCTTATTCATATTTTACGACGTCCGATTTATTCGACTCGGAACGGTATCCAAGTCATAGTCATTAACTCGGCTTCTTTACATTATACGTTATTATCTTTAATTCAGTTTCTTTATTCTTCATTACCTTACGGTCAAACAATACACAGAGTGTAGGTTCTGTCCATTTAATATTTGCATACACTCAATCCTCACGTCGGCTAAAGTGTTTAATGCTTACTTTTTCTAACATTCTCTATCCGACTCACATTCGGACTTTTATTACCCTTATTACCTGTGACGACCCAAAAATTCGGATCGTCTAGAATTTAGGTCTAAAGAATTAATTATTAATAAAACTAATTTTTATTAATACTATTATGTGTTATGTGTTTATTACTCATTCTATAACCTAGGATGATTATAAACCAGGAGTATTCTGGCTATGAGCTAGTCTGAGCGAATAAGAATTTTCAAGACGAAAATAAAAGTTTTCCGGGAACAAAATATATTTTGGGAAAAAAGACGAAATAGGCACTATTCATCCGTTTCAGCTCGGAGATTTATTTTGAAATTCCGAGAAGTTATTGATTACGTAAAATATTGAGACGTGATGGAATATTTAATAATATCTCAGTTATGGCAAAAACAAAGTTTTCGCCTGCGGACTCAAAACCTAAGGGTTAGGAAAAGTGAGTTTCGAGAATTTTATGATCACGTATAATCATTTGGGTTATTATGCGTGAGAAATACGAGTATATTACTAGTTATTATATGAGTATAGTAAGAAGATTAGTACGACGTATAATACGAATATCGTACAAGCTATATATACAAAGAAAATGCGAGAATACGAGAATGAGATGCGTAGAATACGATTAGTCTTAATGGACTTTGAGTTCATGGACTTTATAGAATCTAATTGGACTTGGATTATGTCAAGCCCGACGCTTTGTGAAATCAAGCCCAAGATAGGCCCAATAAGAATTAGGGTTAAGGCCCAAACCAAGAATAGAAACTGCGGATCGAACCAATGGGTAAACGGATGGGTAATAACCAATGGGGCAACCCATGGGGTGACCCATGGGGCAAGAGGGGCGGCCACTTGGCCACCAAGTAAACTTGGTGGCTAAGCCATGAATAGTAAGGAGGTGGGGGGAAAATGACCAAATTGCCCCTAATTAGAAATTCTATAAATAATAAGCTTAATTCATTTAAATTGGATTTTTAAAAATCCTACTCCTTAGAAAGAGAGAGAGAGAGGTTCAGATGAAGAGGGAGAAGGAAGAATATGAGCATGAATGATCGGATCGAAAGTGTTCGTGAAATAGAAAAGCTTGTAAATCGCTGGCTTTGTCTAGCGGGAGAAAAATAAGAAGAAGAGATAATCTAAAACCTAGATTCTTCTAATATTTTCTTTAAGTTTAATATGTTTAAAACATAGCTTAATGAGAATAGAGAGAAGATGATGTTAGAAATGATTTCATATGGTTGAAATCAAGAGAAAAGAAGAAATAAGAAATTAGAAATTTAGTTTGTAAATTTCTTAAGGAAGTATAAGATTTGTAATGAATTAGAACGATCGTAGTGGATATTATGAATGAGTAGATGAAATAAGTAAGGAATTATATTCAATAACATCAAATTCCATTAAAAAGTGAAATAATAATCCAAAATATCGATTAAAATGAAGAATGAACGAAGAACACGAAGAACACGCGAAGAACACGAAGAACGTTGTTGATGGACAAATTTAAAACCATCGTAGGATAATTGTTGTTGATGGACAAGTTTAAAACCATAATGTATAAGTTAGTTGCTTCTTGCTTGGTTAGGAACGGTAGAAACGTTCATGAAGAACAGATTAAAACTTAGCTATAACGAAGTTATGGCGAAATTTTCGTAAAAGCCGAATGAGAATTAGAAAGTTAGTAAATGAACCCGAGTGGGTAGGGTTTCATAAGAAAGTAAGAGAACATAGAAAACGTGAGTTGTGGACTCAAGAACGAACGAGTTCTGAGTTCGGATGACCGAATTACGGACGGACGAACGAAGAGCGTTAAAAATGTAAAATGAATAAAGGGTGAAGATCAAGCCAATTGAATGGCATGCTAACAGATTTAGAATGAATTTCTACTCAATGGGTATTAAAGTACGTAAGATAAGGAAGAGAATGGCTTTGGAGCGACCTCATTCCAAGTTATAATTAAGGAGTTATGAGATCGCGAACTAAGCATCTCAAAATTTATTTAACACTTAGAGAAATTTTCTAGGGTTAGGGCTTAGGCCATTGCCAAGGCGTACCATGCTTGTAGAGTGGCATGGCAATAACAGAATCGGGGCCGGTATTGAAAACTCGTGCCGTGGTGTGAGAGATAAAGAAGGGAGTGGCACCGCAGCGCCAGTGTTGGGAAAAAGCCAGAGATTAACTTTTAACTGCTCAGCTCTTGGGGGAAATGTAAGGGAAGATAAAGAACATAATATTCAACTAATGTAACACTTAATCAAGTAATGTAAACCTTTATTAAAGGTTGATCGTAAAGATTAAATAAGATTAAATGACAAAGAATAAAAATGCGGGTTACGTAACCGATACCCGGGGACCATAGTCACGATGAACGAACGTGAGGGATTGCTATGGTTGTGATTCCTTAAACGTTGAGTGATGATGGTAATGAATAACATTTCGATGTTATGCCATGATAATAAGAGATAAGTGTGAAGTGTATAGACGCTGTGAACGCAACGTTGTTGCGATGAACGATCGGTCTTAGCATACAACGATTGGTATGGCTTTGACACTAAGAACGAGTAATGAACATGGGGTTAATGTAATGGATAACGAAAGTAATAAGTGAAGAAATATCAAGAAAGCCGTAAGGAATAAGAAATTGACTTAATAGAACATTATAGTTTAATAGTTCGTATGAGTTAAGAGAAGTTAGGTTGTGGTACAATCGTAACTTTGATGGTTGACATATGGGAGCTTGGCTAAACAATTCCTTCAAAGAGCGAAGGTATATACAAAACTGGAAACTGATTTAACTCACTGTTATGGACAATGTAGATGAGACGGGAACTTGTTTGTTGGTTGTTTGTGGGAAACCACTCAGAGTACCATATGGACTACTAGCAGAGAAACGATGTGTGCTGAGTCCTAGAGAATTTATAAAGAAGAAGATAAAAATATACATCATCCAAGATGATGAACGTATGGGTAAGACATCTCCGTATGTCATAAAGCCGTAAACTAGTAAAGGAAGTTAGTCGCATAAACTTATATTGCAAGAACGTGAACCCTAAGAAGTAAGTTAAGTAAAGCAATGCGTAAGTGAAAGTAGTATGCATACAAGCCAATCATGTTTGATGATAAAGCATATACTTTGTAACAATCTTATTCATTTATTAATAAAAAGTATTAATTTATTAAAGGCTTTTAATTATCTACATGATGCTGTTTTATAATATGTGATAAACCCATAGTTTTAAGCAATGCTTTTAGAATAATGATGATGATCATTCTAATGAGATCTAAATTCTTAGAAAGCTTAAAACTAAAATAGTTCCCAATCATTGGATTACTAAATTGGGGATTAGTGAATCCGGATAGATTGGTACATACGTTGCTTGCTCATTGGATGAGGATGATTGATCTCATGATCATTTGTGTGGAGACACTAAAGCAAGTATGTAGGTGCTTATTAGAGAATAAGTTCATCGAACGTGGCTCGCTAAGGAATACCTAATGGAGTTTTATTTGCTGTCAATAGAATTCTCAGTAGTGATAGTAAGACAAGTGATCCTTGGACTTGAGATCATCATAGTATCTTGTGTATGATGAGTTATACTTTGACTTATTCCTTAAGACCCTTAGGGTATATCAAAGGGTATGCTTGGGTATAATAAGTTGTACATGGAGATAATGTATGATCAATAAAGAATCTACCACTTCAATAAAGAAGAGAAATGTCTATGTGATTCGATAAATGACAACCCAAGAGTCCTTGGCCAAGGCGTAATAAAATTAGAAAGGAGTTTCTAATTTGCATTATTTGAGTCAGTGCATTTAAGAGTCGAAATACATATAATTAAATAAAATAAGACTTGATGTAAGAATTTCATGTCTTATATTTAATTGGGACATTGAATGGTGGAAGGATTGAATTGTACAGTAACTATTTACTCAAAGGTTCTTTAATGATTAATGTTGAAATCTATATTATCCGGAAAGTCGCCGATCGCTAGGAGGCTTATCCTTATCAGTAGATTAAATATTATTTAAATAAATTAATTGTTTAATTTATTTATTTAAATAAGATTAGAATTGTTCTAATTGATTTATTCACAACCGGTTTAATATGGAGAACCTAAAGGGTCACACCATAAAAGGAAGAATAATTATTTAAGAAGTTAATGGCATAATCGTAATAATATATGTTAAGTATATTTAATTTAATCTATGGTGATAGAATAAATTAAATAGCTTAATATTTATTATTTAATATTTTAGAAATATTAAATATAAATTAATAAGAGGAGTCTTATTAATATTATTACAATTATTATTATTTTAATTTCTAAAAGAGTTTAGGAATTAATTTAATATAAGTACTCTCATTTATTCCTAATAAGATTAGGAGGTTAAATTAATTAAAAGAGTTTAATTAATTATCCTAATAAGATTAGGGAGCCTAATTAATTAAAAGAATTCAATTAATTATATAAAACCCAATTCCTTAATTGTTAAGGTGGGTTGCCCACATCTATTAATAAGAGGAGTCTTATTATGGGTGGTATGGGTTGTTGATTTTTCAACATACGTAATAATTCCAATTGTTGGGAGAGTACACCCTTTCTATAGAGATAGAAAAACTAGGGTTTAGCCAACCACCCTTCTTCTTGAATTTTCTTCTTCCTTGGTGGATCACCTCTAGAGGCCAAACATTTGGGTGGCTAACGTTGATCAAAGGAAGGAACCAAACCCAGTGGATTCAAGATTGAACGCGAAAGGATTTGGAGGTGAACTTGTACCTGAGGAAGCTCGATCTTCAAGGGTATGATTTATTCTTTATCTTTTCGTTTAATTAATAATTATGCATAAATGATGATCCGCATATATGTTTTGTAAATTTTTTAAACTCTCGATTTTACCACGCTTTAGCATTATTTTGCAATTTGATTGCGTTATGAATATTACAAACCTAATAATGGTATCGAGCCAAACCTTTATCTTGGAATTATTAATTGTTCGATTTGATATGCATATTGATATGTGTTTAGAACAATTTAATTGGGCATAATTTTATTGTATAAAATTTAATAAAAATAAAAATAAAAATAAAAATAAAAATAAAAAAAAATATAAATGACCTTTAGATCCAATCCTCGAAAAAAAATATGCATGTTGCCTTGTTGCTGACTTCGGTCTCTACATAAGCAACGTGGTAGCTTCTTGTAAGGCGAATTATTTTTTTTTTTCTGGTATGCCTCAGGATTTATATATATTATATGTATATTGTATGGTAATTAAACTTGAAATCCTGTTATATCTTAGGCTCCCATGATTTATTACATTCGGCAGCACATATATATACTATATTAAAAATCCGTACAATAGTATATATAACAGGATTACCGTACTATATATATATATATATATATATTATATTATAATATATATATATATATATATATATATTATTATATATACGGTTAATATATATATATATATATTATTCTCAATAATTTTATAATTAAGATAAAAGGTTTATTTTAATTTTAAAATAAAAGTTTATTTTAATTTTAAAATAAAAGTTTATTTTAATTTTAAAATTAAATTTCATGCTAACTAATTAGAGTTGGAATTGGATTCCATGATAACTAATTGGAGTTGAAATTTGATTTTATTTTTCCTAAAATAAAGGAGTTTATTTGTGAATAGGGAAGTAAATCCATCTTTTTCCTTAAATAAAGGAGTTTGTTTAGATATGAAATAAGATTTCATATTATTCAAAATAAAAGAGTTTATTTGTGAATAGGAAAGAAAATCCGTGTTTCCTTAAATAAAGGAGTTTATTTAAATATGAAATAAGATTTCATATTATTCAAAATAAAGGAGTTTATTTGTGAATAGGAAAGAATATCCGTGTTTCCTTTAAATAAAAGTTTTTTTTTACATGGAATTGGATTCCATAATTAATTAAAATAAAAGAGTTTATTTTAATTAAAGATTTTTTATATATATATTTACATGGAATTGATTCCATAATTAATTAAAATAAAGGAGTTTATTTTGATTAAAGATTTTTGATTAAAATAAAATAGTTTATTTTATTCAAAATTGGATAAATTAAAATAAAATAGTTTTATTTTGATTTAAATTTGGATTAAAATAAAGGAGTTTATTTTGATTCTAAAATAGATTTTATACTAACTAAATTTGCCCATTAAATGATATCAATATATATATTAAATGTTTATTATTCATGAGATGAATGTTATTTATTGATGCATATGGTGATGTGTATGATAATAAATGGGATTGATTATGGACTATTGACCAATGTGATTGGATTTTATTTTAGTTGGATGCATGAATGTATGGGTTTTATTAAATGGGGTTCTGCGTGCACTGCTCGTCCTCTCTAATTTTTCGAATGTAAATTCTATCTCCTCCTATGTACTTCTCCTCGATAATTAATGATCAAGGTTTCTATTTATTTTAAATAGTTTTGTAATAGGAATAGTTAGAATTAATTTTGAAAAATTGGAGATCAAGGAGCAAGGAGCGCTTGAAGACCCGTTTGTAATGGAGCCCGGGTTTAAATGTAATAGTTATATTTAAATATTATTTCTTGCACCCTGGGGTTTGACCTTTTTGGTTCACTTGGTGGCTCTAGTGAACCAAACTAGAATAAAAGTCCATAATCAATCCGGGTAGAATATAGTATTCTATATGTGCATGTTATACTATATATATATTATATATTATGCAAACATGCTTCGCGTGTTTATTAATATGACGCGTATTTTATATATATATAATAAATGCGCGCTAAACAAGATGAGACAAATTAATAACAAACCCTCAATTTTTTATATATTAAGTCCTAAGCGTTCAAAGATATTTGGAATATCGAACGTCGCCTTTCAAGCATGATAAAATTAATAGAGTATTAAATATTTAATATGAGTTTGTTGTGTCACCACAAGGCAAGTATTAAGTATTTAAGATGTTAATTTATCACATTTGATGCTTATAAAGAAAATTGAACAATATTGTTTTGTTGTGTCACCACAAGGATGATATTTTTTTTTTTGAATATATGGAGTGCTAGGTCGGACTTAACTTGGATAATTTTGATTCTGATGTGCCACCACTGATCAAAATAATCTAAGAGGCAAAATACAAGGAGTTGCATAGTTGATGTAATTGACAAAAGTTGTCTACCTATTTATTTATATATAGTTTGTTGTGTCACCACATGGCTATATACATTTGAAATGGGATCCTTATTCTCACTAGCAAATCTTTAATTAGATTTTGCTTAGAACTATATAAGTGAGGGTAATATAGTTTGAAGAAAATAGTGGGAGATACCAATTTAAAACAAGACCTAAATTATTTTGGTAATTAATAAAAGAATGTATGTTAAAATGTTGTTAATTACAAATTCATTTACGTAATTTTTACAATGTCTTAATTACTATCATCACAGTAGCATATTAGATGCTAAATTAACCAGACCGAATTAAATGGATTGGTTAAGGAATTTGAGAATAGTTCTCATAGCTGAAAAGCTATCTTATGTCCTTAATACGCCTATCCCTGCAATGGTTGCAGACAATGCCTCTGAGGAAGACATTGCTACTTTTAGAAAGTGGCAAAGATGATGCACAGTTGGCTCAATGCATCATGCTCGCATCTATGAGTAACGAGCTTCAGCGTCAGCATGAAACTATGGATGCTTCTACTATATTCCTGCACATCAAGTAGTTGATGGTGAGAAAAGTAGGACTGATAGATATCAGATATCTAAGGAGCTCTTCCGATCTAGAATGGCCAATGGCACTATAGTACAGACAAAAGGTCCTTAACATTATCAATTTGATTGATCAATTAGGACAACGAGTTTTGTCATGGATGGAGAGTTGAGCCAAGATTTGATCTTGCACTCACTCCCGGACTCCTTTCACAATTGTTGTGAATTTTTATATGAACAAGCTAAATATCAGTCTCGCTGATTTGCTTAACATATTGAAAAATGTTGAGAGTCACTTTCCAACCAAGAAAGACCAAGTCTTACTGGTAGGGGCCAAAGGATCTTCTGAAAAGAAGAACGATTCAAAGAAGGTAAATAGAAAGGCAAAAACAAGGATAATAAGAACAAAAGCGTCACGGATAGCAAAGGAGTTTGCTTCCACCGCAATAAGCTTTGGACACTGGAAAGAAATCTGCAAGAAGCATCTTGCGAGGCTAACCAAAGAAGCTTAGTGAAGTTTCGGTTCACAATCACGCTTTTGTTCATGATTGAAATAAATTTTTCTTTAAAATCAAGGTTCTACTTGGGTATTGGATACCGACTTTGGTTATCATAAATATAGATTTATGAAGGACCAAGCAGTAGAAAGTTAAACAAAGATAAGTAATCCTATGTGTGGAAAATGAAGCAAAGGTTGCTTTGCATTAGCCATAGAAACTTATAGTTTAGCAATGCCTACGGAAAATCTATTAAGTCGATAAGTTGTTATTGTATTCCAACTCTTGTTAAAAATATTATTTCCATTTTATTGTTGGACAATGAAATCTGTGGTATTATAATTAAGAACAATTGTTGTTCTATTTATAATAATAATGTTTTGTATAGAAGCGAATATTACTTAATAAATTTTGTATACTTAACTTAAATGAAAATAATTTTGCATATTGAACAAATTAGTATAAGAAAAGGAGATGATCATTCAAAGAGTTGAATGTATGTATTTTTTGAAATACAAGTGTGAATTATTTGAAAGGTTCAAAGAATTCAGAAATGAAACAAATTGACAAAGTATTAAGATTCTTTGATTAGATCAAGGAATAAATACTTGTGCAATAAGTTTCTAGATCATCTCAAATGGTTTTCTCATAATGGACACATCCCTCGATCTGTGATAATTGATTGATGTATCTGAAAGGAAAAATCATACCTTGTTGAACATGGTACGGTCCAAAATGATTTTACCGACATTCCAGTATCCTTCTAGGGTCATGTCCTAGAAATGACTGCATATCTACGAAAAATGGTAACCTCTAAATCCGGCCCCAAGACTCCATAAAAGTTATGGACAGGGAGGATTCCTAATCTTAAGTATGTTAAGATAAGGGGTTGTCCAGCTTATGTGAAAAAGGTTTCAAAGGATAAGCTTGGGACAAAATTTGACATGTACAGATTTGTGGGACATCCTAAAGTAAGTTTAGGGTATATGTTCTATAATCCTACTTAGCAAAAGGTGTTTGTTGCGAAACACGCTGCCTTCTAAGATAAAGGTGTTTATCATTGAAAGGGCTAGTGGGAGGATTATAGATCTTGAAAAGTTCGTGATCCACAAAACACAATAAGTCAAATAAGAGGAACACAGTAGATGAACTGTTGTACCACAACTGAATTATAAATCTGGAATAGTACCAAAGATACCTAGGAGGTATGGATTCATCATGGTTGATGATGATGAAGTACGCATCATATAAGATGATGATCCAGAGTTACATACGATGAGGTGAGAGTTCTAGTGTGTACAAAAGGGACAGTGGGAGCGCCGTGACATTCCTAATATTATATGTTGATATACTACGAATAAGGAATGACGTATCAATGCTACAATCAAGAAAGATAAAGTTGTCTAAACATTCCTCCATGAATGATTTAGGAAGAGTATCTTAATTGGGGATAAAAATCTATATAGATAGATTTAAGAGGATGCTCAACTTAACCCAATGAACGATATTCATTTGATGCTAAAGTCGTTTAGCATGGCAACTCAAGAGATGTCTCATGTAGATGAGCTATGGAGTGTATCTCTCTTAATAGTCCCCACGACTCTCTCGAAAAGAGAGGTCGCATGAGTGACTATCATGTATGCAATGAAATATACGAGACACGATGTTGATCACCATATTTCGAGAAGTTCACTTGTGAGTCGTTGAAAAACATCTTAAAGTGCTTAACCTAAGACTAAGGATGTGATCATATTTATGGTGGGTCTAAATTAAAACTAGAGGGCTTAATGGACTAAAAGTTTTTCGAGACGCACTAAGATGACGTAAAATCCACTTTAAGGTAAAGCGTTATCTTGAATAGTGGTGCAAATGAATTGGAAAGGTTCCAAACAAAGAAAAGAGTTCTTTGGTTTAGTGATAAAGACAAAGTATATAGCTATAAATGAAGTCGCAAGTTGATTGTTTGGATTAAAAGTTCATTACTGTAACTAGGAATAGTTCCTAAGTCTCATCTTGGATCTAAACATGTGTTGTGGCACTTTCATTTGATTATAAGAATCATTGAAAGATGGGAAATCACTATAGAGATAGTGGACTCTCATAAACAACATTACATATCCATTAACTAAAGCTTATCCAACAAACAGGATAATCGTCACTTAGAGAGAAGAAGAGTATGAGTTACCATGACAATTGGCTTTAGTGCAAGTGGAGATTGAAAGTAGTATGCATACAAGCCAATCATGTTTGATGATAAAGCATATACTTTGTAACAATCTTATTCATTTATTAATAAAAAGTATTAATTTATTAAAGGCTTTTAATTATCTACATGATCTTTGTTTTATAATATGTGATAAACCCATAGTTTTAAGCAATGCTTTTAGAATAATGATGATGATCATTCTAATGAGATCTAAATTCTTAGAAAGCTTAAAACTAAAATAGTTCCCAATCATTGGATTACTAAATTGGGGATTAGTGAATCCGGATAGATTGGTACATACGTTGCTTGCTCATTGGATGAGGATGATTGATCTCATGATCATTTGTGTGAGACACTAAAGCAAGTATGTAGGTGCTTATTAGAGAATAAGTTCACTTGAACGTGGCTCGCTAAGGAATACCTAATGGAGTTTTATTTGCATCAATAGGAATTCTCAGTAGTGATAGTAGTACAAGTGATCCTTGGACTTGAGATCATCATAGTATCTTGTGTATGATGAGTTATACTTTGACTTATTCCTTAAGACCCTTAGGGTATATCAAAGGGTATGCTTGGGTATAATAAGTTGTACATGGAGATAATGTATGATCAATAAAGAATCTACCACTTAATAATAAAAGAAGAAATGTCCTATGTGATTCGATAAATGACAACCCAGTGAGTCCTTGGCAAAAGCGAGAATGAAATTAGAAAGGAGTTTCTAATTTGCATTATTTGGAGTTGTGCATTTAAGAGTCGAAATACATATAATTAAATAAAATAAGACTTGACAAGTAATTCCATGTCTTATATTTAATTGGGACATTGAATGGTGGAAGGATTGAATTATACGGTAACTATTTACTCAAAGGTTCTTTAATGATTAATGTTGAAATCTATATTATCTGGAAAGTCGTTGATCGCTAGGAGAGGCTTATCCTATTGTAGAATAAATATTATTTAAATAAATTAATTGTTTAATTTATTTATTTAAATAAGATTAGAATTGTTCTAATTGATTTATTCACAAATTAGGTTTAATATGGAGAACCTAAAGGGTCACACCATAAAAGGAAGAATAATTATTTAAGAAGTTAATGGCATAATCGTAATAATATATGTTAAGTATATTTAATTTAATCTATGGTGATAGAATAAATTAAATAAACTTAATATTTATTATTTAATATTTTAGAAATATTAAATATAAATTAATAAGAGGAGTCTTATTAATATTATTACAATTATTATTATTTTAATTTCTAAAAGAGTTTAGGAATTAATTTAATATAAGTACTCTCATTTATTCCTAATAAGATTAGGAGGTTAAATTAATTAAAAGAGTTTAATTAATTATCCCTAATAAGATTAGGGGAGCCTAATTAATTAAAAGAATTCAATTAATTAAATAAAACCCAATTCCTTAATTGTTAAGGTGGGTTGCCCACATCTATTAATAAGAGAAGTCTTATTATGGGTGGTATGGATTGTTGACTTTTTCAACATAATGTAATAATTCCAATTGTTGGGAGAGTACACCTTTCTATAGAGATAGAAAAAAACTAGGGTTTAGCCAACCACCCTTCTTCTTGAATTTTCTTCTTCCTTGGTGGATCACCTCTGAGGCCAAACATTTGGGTGGCTAACGTTGATCAAAGGAAGGAACCAAACCCTATGGATTCAAGATTGAACGAAAGGATTTGGAGGTGAACTTGTACTGAGGATGCTTTCGATCTTCAAGGGTATGATTTATTCTTTATCTTTTCGTTTAATTAATAATTATGCATAAAGGATGATCCGGGTATATGGTTTGTAAATTTTTTTAAACTCTGATTTTTACCACGTTTCCGCATTATTTTGCAATTTGATTGATATGAATATTACAAACCTAACAGTAAGTTCAATATATGACTAATTGGTGTTTATGTTTTCTCCTTATGTGTTATATAGGAATTGGAATGATCGGTTTATGTAAGTCAGAAATCATCGTAAATGAGTTTCCTTACTTCATTCATATTAAATGAATGCTAGTTTCTTAAACTTCTCAGATGTTGGACTTGAGAAGTTTTGTCTATGTACGAATATGTGATATTTGTACAAGGTGGTAGAGTGTATGAGGCCTTGAGCCACAATTTGAACACTTCGATGTTTCTATGATATGCACAGTTCTGTGATTGAACTGTTCAATACAAGTATGTTATGTTTATACATGAACCGTTATTGTTAAGTCTGTACTAATGATTCTAGCCAGACATGATGTGTATGAAAAAGGTAGAGGACTGAAAGTATTTAAAAATGAAAGTGATTGATGTTTTAAGATGATAGGAATCGAGACTATTCTTATTATTCAAGCTGTGTCATAACCTTTGTTCGGTTATAGAAGTTCTAAAGAAATGTTTTAATTCTGAAGTTGTTTATTCAACTGTTATGACTTGTTGGGCAATTGAATGCTCACACTTGCTTTAAATGATAAACAATTTTCAGCGAACAATGTTAGAAGAACTTAAGGATCCCGTAAAGATCAAGCTAACGGTCTCCAGATGAATTGTCATTCAGAGTGTGAAGGTAGCGAGAAGATCAACTGAAGACTTGTAATTTAGAAAGATAAATTGAACTCTAGACTAGTTTAAGGAACTGTTATGTATCCTTGGTGGCGGATAAAAGACACTCTTGTAAAATGAAATGAATAATGTATTTATAATTATTTGTAATGAAAAAGGTTATAAGGTTTCCAAAACCTGGGATTTGAGAGTGTATGTCGTTATATTTCAGTATATAATGATGTATATGGGATGTATGATGTACTCGTGACATACAGAATCCGGGTGTGAAGATAGACTGGATTTCGGGGCGTTACAAGTTGGTATCAGACCTGATAAGTTATAAACCTTAGGTAGGAGTACCTAAGACTATAATCGTAGAGAAAAGGATAAGAAGATCACCACGTGATCATAGTGACTCGTAGTAACAAATTAGTTGTTAAACGATGAATGATTTATAGCTATGGCTATGAATGAAGGGTACTATGAAGTAGTACGGGAAGAAGAACTTAGATTGAGTTGTGAAGGATAGTATATGAATTAAAGAAAATTCGTATTAAGTAGAGAAAGATTTAGAAGTTGTAAAATTTCAATTGAGGACTCGTGTGATAGCTGAGCTGTATGAACCTTTGTTATGAGCAGAGGTTTGTGCTTGGTGTAACAACTACTTAGCTTATTACAGTGATAATCATTGGGATTGGTCACGCTATCAAGATGTATATGAATAAAAGGTGAATCTTTTCTCATGTATATACTTGATAGGTAGAGAACGATAAGGTAGGTGCGAGTTCTTGAAACTCACACTTATGGTAAGTTCGTGACTCATAATAATATGGTATGTTTTCGAACGTCTCAGCGAATGGACGCCTATGGTCTGTCTGGATGTTCTTAAACTCATATTATTGTGGAAAGTTCCTGAACTCATAATATGTGGTAAGTTGATGGACTGTACTAAGGTATAGGAATGTTTAGACTGAAAATGTGTTGTTTTCAGTATGCATAGTATTGAAGGTGCTAGAGAAGATTTAGTATTGTCGCAGTAAGACAAAGAAGGAAGATGGAGAAATAGGATATTCCAAGTCATCTAGCTATGCTAGATTTTGAACTTTATCAAACTCGTGCTGATATGTACATATTTAAAAAGGAAAGAATTGGTTCAACTTTTTGAACCAACGGATTTTAAAAGAACTATTCTTGGTATGTCTATGCCAATTTCTTCGGCTAGACAGAAATAGATTTGAAATATCAAAATAAATATTATATCATCTGCAAGGATGGTAAAAGGATGAAGTTATTAATGCAATTGAACCTGGTGTTGGATGTGATCTTAGGATCAACAACCCGCTATGGTATGATGTATAATGACGAAGTCACAAACTGACGAAGTTCTCAATGTACTGTGAAAAGTACGGTATCATGACGTCATAAACCATTTTGATGTATTGCGAAAAGAATTTAAAGAAGTAGTCGATGTCAATTGAGTTGACTAGACGAATGTTTCACGTTGATATCCAATTTATTGGCATGGTCTAAGCTACTTGATTCAGCTACACTAATGGTATGGCATGCTTAACAGAAAATCGAGCTTTCTTTGAAGAAGTGGTGCCAAACCAAATTATTTTGATTAATTCTGAGGAGAACATGGAAGAGGTAGTTACTTTCTTTGTGATTGTAAACTGACCGTTAAAGAAGGGCTTACGGCGAAATGTTGTTTAACCTAGTAAGAGTTCATGGTCGATTCGACCTGTAGCGCGCCCAAATCTAGGTATCTTCCAACCCGACATATGGTGCGATACTGTACATCCTTCATACATTCATTCAATTGAAAAGTCTCAAAGAACGAACATAACTTCTACATATTAAAAGTAATATTTAAATTTCCTAGGTTCTATACCCATTACAAAGGTTCTTTGTCATAATATCAATTACATTACAACAATAGACCTATACTATTATAAGACAGCTTAACAATCTGCCTTAGCTTTTCCTTTATCTTTTTTCAATCCATCGGGACATTTAGTCTTAGCTGCATTCATATTGGTTCAAGAAAGAGTGAGCATAACTAGCTCAACAAATATAACAATTCAATAACAACATGCTTGATACATACGAATCGTATATCTTCAATAACTGAACAATAGTTATAAAATACAATTAATAATTCAAAATAGCACTTCATCTTTCTTTCAAAATATTTTACAATAATAACAATATTTAGTAAAACATTTACTCCGGTCAAAGACCTCGAGTATTCATTCTTTACTGGAAAAGGACAACCCGGAACTAAGTCTGTAAGCCCGATATTACTTACGAGAACTTCTAGGTGATCAACTTATTGTACTCTATGTTGATCAACACTACATCCATTAAACGTATGTACGTTTAATCATTTGGCAACTTCACGTGCCTGTCGTTTTATCGACAAAACATTTGTTTAACATACCAGTCTTCTTTTGAAAACCATATCAAGTAGTTGACAAAAGATAACAATATTTGATAATAGATGAATAGATTATCAATAATCCACACAATATATCAAGTCTAGCCAAAGGAATTGGCTTTAGCTTCAACATATCTCAATTCATGCGTAAGGATACATGAATTTCAAAAACTTGTTCAGATTGAACTGAGACAAGAGTTAGAATACTTGCCTTTAGCGTCTGCTATGGTATATTTACTTTATGTTCAAGTCTTTCAAGTCTCTAAGTCGAATTCGGTCATTTTTGAGTCCACAACTCTTAAATGCTAAATATGACTTGTCTCCATCGAAAAACAATGGTTCCGAGTTCAAACACAAAATTTGACTTCTATTCCGAGAATTTTACGAATTCGACGATTATCATCCAATCGTGCAATTTCCGGCAAATCTTCATTCTTATGATTTGTTTAACATTACAAATAAATTCCATTCATCATGTGAACATCTCAACATACTTATTACAACAACTTATATTCATTGTTGGATTTTAGACTTATTTCTTAATGAGCCTATAACTTGTCAAATTATAAGCTACTTAAGATTTCATTGTTCATGACTTATGACAATTAAAGTTTCTTAATCATCATACCTTATATGTTCTTAACATATAACCTTACTTATGTATTCATGATATATATGATCATACAAGTCCTTTTACATCCATATCACTCCTCTTAATAAACTCATTACAAGTTCATAATTTTCATACTAACATTCAAGGTTAACTTATAATAAGTTTATAACTTTTATAAGTTCAAATGACTTATTGCCAACTTATGTGGCTTAAGTTCATTGATTACTCATTCTTCTTATTTCTTAACATCCATGGTCCTTAATCCATACTTTTCTTATCAACCTATCATGGTAGAGATATAAGATAATGGAGAAGAAGTCTTACTCTTTGATGTCTTTGTAAAGTAGCCTTCTTCTTCTTCTTACAAATGAAAGTAACTTATCGTAGCTTATTCTTCTTCTTCTTTGAGATGTATGGATTATTTGAACAACTAACAAATGGCTTGTAAGCCTCCTCTATATAAAATTTTTCCAAAGTTGGGGTAATTTAGACATTAACACAATCCCACCTCCTTATGCACCTCCATACTATTCATTACTTGCAAGGCACAAAACTTATCATTTGCTTGACCACTACTCATAAGTCTTGGTCATTACTTCTAATACTTGATCATTACATTAACTTGGTCACCATACTAACCATATTAATATAGTTTGCCCCATGGGTCATACAATTATTACTTACTCGTTACTACTTTGCCCTTCTTAACTTTTATAAATTAAGTCCGCAAGCGAAATATTACATTTTCCATAACTAGATTTTTATTACATAATCCATCTTAACTTGTCATTCTATCATTATGTATTTCTCAAAAAGTCAAAAATAAATCCCGAGCAAATACCGATGAATAATGTTTTTTGAAAAATTTCTCGGAAAACTTTTATTTTTGTCTTGGAAATTCAAACACTTTAATTCGTTCACGTAGCTCAAATACTACGACATTCTAACATCAATAGGTTATACAATGAAAACCATCTTGATAACACATAGAATATAATTTTATTATTATCTAATTTAATAAAATCATTTTACAATAAGATCCGAATTTCTCGGTCGTTACATTCTTCCCCCCATATAAAGATTCTGTCCCCAGAATCTCGTCTTACTTTAATCAAATAGATGAGGAAAATTTTTCTTCATCTTTTCTTTTAATTCCCACGTTGCTTCTTCAGCAACGTGGTTCTTCCATAATACCTTTACTGATGGTATTACCTTGTTCCTCAAAACTTGTTCCTTTCTATCAATGATCTGCATCGGCGATTCTTCATAAGTTAAGTCTTTCTCGATATGAATCGGCTCATACTTGATTACATGCTTATAGTCCGGCTTATATGGACGTAATACAGATACGTGAAACACGTTATGTATTCGTTCTAGGTCTGGAGGTAATGTTATCACATAAGCTACCTCTCCCACCCATTTTAGTACTTCAAAAGGTCCTATAAACCTTGGACTTAACTTTCATTTCTTTTCAAAGTGTATCTTTCCTTTCCAGGGAGATACCTTTAGAAACACATACGAGCCCACTTCAAACTCTCGACCTAGTCTATGCGAGTCCGCATACTTCTTCTGTCTGTCTTGAGCTGTGACGAGATGCATTAGAATTAACTTTACCACATCCGCTGTCTGCTGCACCAATTCTAGTCCTAGTATCCGGTGTTCTCCCACCTCATCCCAAAACAATGGTGTTCTGCACTTTATTCCATACAGAGCTTCATGATAACTGTTGTTATACGCAAACTCTACTAGTGGTAGGTGATCATCCCAACTACCCTTGAAATCCATGACGCAAGACCTCAACATATCTTCTAATGTCTGAATTGTTCTCTCGCTCTGCCCATCGGTTTATGGATGATAAGCTGTGCTTAACTTCAGCTGTGTTCCTTACTGTTCATGCAAACTCCTCCAAAAGTTCGATGTGAATCGTGGATCAAAATCTGACACAATCGATACTGGTACTCCATGTCTGGAAATGATTTCCTTAACTTAAAGTTTAGCTAACTGGTCTAAGTTATACTTGACCCTAATTGGCAAAAAGTGAGCCGTCTTCGTCAACCGGTCCACTATTACCCAAATCGAATCGTACCCTTTATTCGTCGTCAGAAGTCCCACCACGAAGTACATCGTGATATGCTCCCACTTCCATTCTGGAATCTCCAATGACTGTAATAAGCCACTGGGTCGTTGATGTTCGGCCTTAACTTTTTGACAAGTCAAGCACCTACTTACATACTCAGCTATTTCTCCCTTCATGTTTGGCCACCAAAAACTCTGTCGAAGGTCTTGATACATCTTAGTGGTACCAGGATGTATCGAGTACCTCGAACTATGAGCTTCTTGTAACACTTACTCCTTTAATTTCGTCTCATTCAGAACCCAAATTCTTCCTTCAAATCATAATAATCCCTCATTATCAAGACTATACTTAGTATCTTCCTTCTCGGATAACTGCTTCTTCATTTGGTTACACTTGTCAGTCTTGAGTTGTACCTCATTGACTCTCTCTATGATGGTAGATTGCATCTCCGTCGCAAAGAGTATCTGTCTCCAATCACTCGACATCTTTACTTCTATTTCCATCCTAGCCATCTCTGTTATTAACTCATTTTGAGCCATTAACATAGACAACTTTTCCCGACCCTTCCTACTTAAGGTGTCGGCAACTACATTGGCCTTTCCAGGGTGATACTAGATTTCACAATCATAATCCATTATCAACTCTAGCCCTTTTCTCTGTCTCATATTCAACTCCTTCTGAGTGAAGATATACTTTAGACTTTTATGGTCTGTATATATCTCACATTTTTTCTCATAAAGATAATGTCTCCATATCTTTAGGGCAAATACTACTGCATCCAATTCCAGATCATGAGTAGGATAAACTTTCTCATAATCCTTCAACTGCCGTGATGTATACGCAATGACTTTGCCATGCTGCATAAGCACACAACCAAGTCCTCTATACGAAGCATCACTATACACCACAAAAGTTCTTGTGTCATCTGGCAATGACAAAACAGGCGCTTCACTTAATCTTTTCTTCAGTTCTTGAAAACGGTCTTCACATTTATCCGTCCATACGTATTTCACCGTCTTCCTTGTTAAATTAGTCAACGGGGTAGCTATCTTCGAAAAATCTTGGATAAATCCTAGATAGTACCCTGCTAACCCTAGGAAACTCCACACCTCAGTCGGCGTTTTCGGTTATTCCCAATTCATTACTGCTTCTACATGACATTACTGCAGCTGGTACATTCGTTAACCCAAATGACATCACCAAAAACTTGTAATGACCATAACGAGTCCTGAATGCCGTCTTTGGTACATCTTCCTTCCTAACCTTCAACTGGTGATACCCCATTCAAAAATCTATTTTAGAAAAATACTTTTCCCCTTTCAATTGATCAAAGAGATCATCGATCTTGGGCAATGGGTATTTATTCTTTATCATTAACTTGTTCAACTCCCGATAGTCGATACAAAGCCTTAACGATCAATCTTTCTTCTTGACAAACAACATCGGTGCCCCCCACGGGGAAATACTTGGTTGAATATACTTTCTATCTAATAGTTCCTGTAGCTGAACCATTAGTTCTTTCATTTCCACAGGCGCCATTTGGTACAGTGCCCTTGAGACTGGTGCCGCTCCTGGCACAATGTCTATCACAAATTCAATCTCCCTATCCGGTGGTAAACCCAGTAACTCACTTGGAAATACATCCATGAATTCGTTTACTAATGGTATTTGTTCCATGGTTGCTCCCACCCTCTGGGTATCAACAACATGGCATAGATAACCTACACATCTCTTCCTTAAAAGTTTTCTAGTTTGTGTCATCGTAAGGCAACACGAACGTCCTGGTAATTTATTACCGTAAAATACTACAGGTGGTTGCTTCAACGTCCTGATGCTCACACATTTCTTTTGGCAATATATAATTACTCCATGGTTAATCAACCAATCCATTCCGTGAATTACATCGAATTTTCCTAACTTTATCGGTATTAAATCCACCGATAACTTATAACCACGTACATCTACGCAACAACTCCTATGAATATCTTCAACATGAATTATCTCTTCATTTCCTACCTTAATGTTCAAAGGTATAGGTAATTTTTTGGGAAATAAATCTAGTCGTCTAGCAAAATCACATGCTATAAACGAATAAGTAGCACCCGAATCAAATAGCATGTATGCATTTATGTTATTGATCGGAATAATACCTGCAACTACATCCCCTGATGCCACCGCATCTTGGATCATCATATTAAAAGTGCAGGCCATTGATTTACCCGGCTGAGCTGGACCACTAATAACCAACTTACCGCTATTAGTTCCCTTATTTCCTTCTATCCCCTTCTTTGGGCAGTTCTTCGCTATGTGGTCAGTTGATCCACATACAAAACATCCGTGATTTTTCTTCGGATTTGGACAGTTAGGCAAAATGTGCCCTTCCTGTCCATAATTATAACATACTGCCTTTCCTTTGAGATAGACTCCTAAGTGAGTCTTCCCGAAGGTTTTACAGGCCTCCATCCTCCTCTTAGAATCCTCTTGTTTTACTCCAGTATTTCCAGAGTTAAAGCCCTTCCTCTTTTGACCGTTGCCACTTCCACTGGCTCCCTCGGTCTTGATTCCTCCATCAACCTTGCCCTTGTTTTTCTTATCCTTGTGGTACTGGCTGAGAGCCTCATTCCCACCTTCGGCAATTATTTCCTTTTCTAATATGGTTCCAAAGGAAGTACTTTGGAACACAGAAATTCAGCTATAGAGCCACGGTTTCAAGCCACCGCCGAATCTTCTAGCCTTTCTCACTTGATGTCCACTTGATGTGGAGCAAATCGTGATACTCATTAAACTTGGCATCATCATCTTTGAATTGTCATCTCCCCTTGTTTCAATTCAAGAAACCTCATTTCCATCCTCCCTTGCATACTCGTGAGAAAATAGTTCTCGAAGAAAATCTCCTTGAACCTCTCCCACATTAGGTTTCCTATATCGGGCATAGCCTGGTTTGCCTCCTTTCATTAAATAGGTTGCAAAGGCAACCTTTTGACCCTCCTCAACATTTGCTATTACAAATGCTTTCTCGATTTCTTTTACCCAAGTCTGGCTTCTATAGGGTCCGTAGTTCTCTTGAACTTCGGCGGACCTACACTTTTAAAATCTTTAAAAGTAGTAGCTCGTACTACTCCAGGAATCACGGGTACATTATCCCCCATTCTATTAAATGTAGCCGTTAAAAGATTAACGAACTCCTGTATTGGATTAACCAGACCACCCTCCGGTTGGTTAACATTAGTGCCTTGATTTCGTTGTCTCCTTCTTGGCGGCATTTTGCTGTTAAGAAAACAACACATCATTATTACTTTATTCTTGTTAGTTTGTTATTATTTGTAATAAAACAATAACTCATACTCATTACTCAATATATTCCATAAAAAGACTTATATTGATTCATAACTTGTAGTATAACACTACATTGTTTACATTACTCAGCCTTAGCTGATTACATTACCATCTCGCCATTACTTTCCAAAAATTGGGATTTACAAAAGACTACCCTTTGTTATACAAAAGATGGTTTTACGTCAGTACTAGATATATAATATTTACATATCTAAGCTATTCTAGCTATTGCTAGACTACATCTGCCATAGGGCATTCTCAAAATCTTTGCTGGCTAGACCGGCAATAACATCTCTACTGATAGTGTGTCGGGTCTGTCCTGCTTCAACTGGATACACAGCTACCTGCTGCTAGAAATCCACATGAGAACTCCTATGTATATAGGACATCCTCTCCAACTTCCGCTGTTTAGTCTTTAGCCCCTGCTTGAGCTCAAAGACTTCACCTTTCAGCTCTCGGACCTTGTCCTTAGCTAGAATTCTATCATTGTGCTCCTCTTCCCACATTCCCTCCATGCTAGTCTTGTCCTCACGTAACTTCTATATATTTAAAGTAATATTTACATTTCCCAGGTTTTATACCCATTACAAATGTTCTTTGTCATAATAACAATTACATTACAACAATAGACCTATACTATTACAAGACAACTTAACAATCTGCTTTAGCTTTTCCTTTATCCTTTTTCGATCCTTTGGGACGTTCAGTCTTAGCTGCATTCATATGGTTCAAGCAAGAGTGAACATAACTAGCTCAGCAAGTATAACAATTCAATAACAACATGTTTGATACATACGAATCGTATATCTTCAATAACTGAACAATAGTTATGAAGTACTATTGATAATTCAAAATAGCACTTCATCTTTCTTTCAAAATGTTTTACAATAATAACAATATTTAGTAAAACATTTACTCCAGTCAAAGACCTCGAGTATTCATTCTTTACTGGAAAAGGACAACCCAGAATTAAGTCTGTAAGCCCGATATTACTTACGAGCACTTCTAGGTGATCAGCCTATTGTACTCTATATTGATCAACACTATATCCATTAACCGTATATACGTTTAATCATTTGGCAACTTCACGTGCCTGTCGTTTCTGAACAAAACATTTATTTAACATTCCAGTCTTCTTTTGAAAACCATATCAAGTAGTTGACAAAAGATAACAACATTTGATAATAGATGAATAGATTATCAATAATCCACGCAATATATCAAGTCTACCAAAGGAATTGGCTTTAGCTTCAATATATCTCAATTCATGCGTAAGGATACATGAATTTCAAAAACTTGTTCAGATTGAACTGAGACAAGAGTTAGAATACTTGCCTTTAGCGTCTGCTACGGTATATTTACTTTATGTTCAAGTCTTTCAAGTCTCTACAATACATGATCACATAATGCCTTACAATAGGTCACATATAATCAAGTATGTATATGACTATATCTTACCCTTCATCTCAATCTAATTGTGTATTAGATTCAGTTACTATCTATTATGGTTTATCATTATCCTTGCATTTATATTTGACTAGGTTATCTCAACCTTTATACAACATCCTTAAGGTTTAACAAAGTTTAAACAATGTTACATTACATTCCATAGGTTGTGTTTACTTTTAAATCAATTAACTTTCTTTTCTTTGTAATTAAAAGCATTCATTACTATTCTTGTCACGAGGTTGGTGTAATGCTGCCACCTGACTTTTACTTACATCTCGCCTCTGAAGCGCGTTAATAGTGGCATTGCCGGACTTGGCCTGACGCAAGTCCTTACTTGGGGTTGCTAAACGCCACGCCTTGAAGGTTTTTGTTCTTGTACAAACCATTTTTACTAATTCAGTCCTTGAATTTTTTGAACTTCCTTGGCGTGACCAATTTGGCCTTATAACTTCTTTTGAATTTTTGAACTCCCGAACGCATAACTTCTTTGTTATAAGTCCGAATTGGCTAGTTCAAAAGCCAACGGTTCATAAATTACGTAATTTACGCATTCATGGAAGAATTTTATCTATTTGACTTCGTTTGCTAAAAATTTACCTATTGGTTCATTTTTAACGAAAACGATAAACGTTCGTGAACGTTCATCGCTCGTTTCTTCGTTCTAAGTCGGAATCCGGTCATTTTCAAGTCCGCAACTCTTAAATGCCAAATATGACTTGTCTCCATCGGAAAACAATGGTTTCGAGTTCAAACACAAAATTTGATTTCTATTCCGAGAATTTTACGAATTCAACGATTATCGTCCAATCGTGCAATTTCCGGCAAATCTTCATTCTTATGATTTGTTCAACATTACAAATGAATTCCATTCATCATGTGAACATGTCAACATACTTATTACAACAACTTATATTCATTGTTAGATTTTAGACTTATTTCTTCATGAGCCTATAACTTGTCAAATTATAAGCTACTTAAGATTTCATTGTTCATGACTTTTGACAATTAAAGTTTCTTAATCATCATACCTTATATGTTCTTAACATATAACTTTACTTATGTATTCATGATACATATGATCATACAAGTCCTTTTACATCCATATCACTCCTCTTAATAAACTCATTACAAGTTCATAATTTTCATACTAACATTCAAGGTTAACTTATAGTAAGTTTTTAACTTTTATAAGTTCAAATGACTTATTGCCAACTTATGTGGCTTAAGTTCATTGATTACTCATTCTTCTTACTTTTTAACATCCTTGTTCCTTAATCCATACTTTTCTTATCAACTTATCATGGTAGAGATAGAAGATAATGGAGAAGAAGTCTTACTCTTTGATGTCTTTGTAAAGTAGCCTTATTCTTCTTCTTACAAATGAAAGTAACTTGTCGTAGCTTATTCTCTCTAACACTTAAGCACTTTGAGATGTTTGGATTATTTGAACAACTAACAAATGGCTTGTAAGCCTCCTCTATATATAGATTTTCCAAAGTTGGGGTGATTTGGACATTAACACAATCCCACCTCCATATGCACCTCCTTACTATTCATTACTTGCAAGGCACAAAACCTATCATTTGCTTGACCACTACTCATAAGTCGTGGTCATTACTTCTAATACTTGATCATTACATTAACTTGGTTACCATACTAACCATATTAATATGGTTTGTCCCATGGGTCATTACAACTCATGGATTCTAGCTTGGGCTTAGATTAAATAAATCTTTGGGCTTTGTGTGACGCCCCCAAATCTGGGTCTCTTTCAACCCGACATATGGTGCTCCACGGTGCTACAGTTCACACAAACATTCAATTGAAATGCCTCAAAAGAACGAATATGTCTTATATATATTCCAAAAAAATACTACCATTCCCCAGGTTCTTTATAACCGTTACATTTGTTCTTGTCATAATATCAAATATTATCATTACAAACCTATACTATTACATAGGCAATCTACACGTTAACTTTAGCCTTCTCTTTATCCTTGTAGAATCCTTCAGTCCATTCGGTCTAAGCTGCATTCATATGGTTCAAGCAAGAGTGAGCATAACAAGCTCAGCAAGTACAACAATTTCATTTTAAAAGCATGCTTGAAACATAGGAATCGTATATAGCTTTCCTTTTTCGTTCAAAATATTTTACAATAACAATATTCATCAATTCATCAATTCTGGTTCAAGACGTGAACGTCTTATAGTTTCTTTGAAAAGGACAACCCGACACGAAGTTCCGTAAGTCCGGCATAGCTTACGAGTACATCTAGGTGATCATCCTATAGTACCCTATGTTGATCAACACTACATCCATTAAACGTGTGTACGTTTAAGTTGTGGCAACCTCACGTGCCCATCGAATACTCGATGAAAATACATTTGTTTATACATATTCAGGCTTACCTTGAATCCGTACCAAAGAGTTGGCATATGATAGCGTTAGCAATTCTATATTGAATGACTTATAAATAGTTCAATCAATCTATTACGATTAGTCCAGCTAAGCTAAAACTGGCATCGACTCTTTCTTTAAAACCATACATGCATCTCATAACTTGAATCATTTGAAAACCTGGCTAACACAAAGGTTAGACAAGCGTTTAAGAAAAAAAAACTTGCCTTCAGCGTCTGCTACAGTACAATTACGTTTCCTTTGAGTCTTTACAGTCTCTACAATACATAATCACATAACATACCACATTAGGTCATAAATGAACATACATAGTTCCTAAAGAATCTTACCCTACTTCTCAATCTAATCCCGTATTAGATTTATTATTATGGGTTCCGGCTTTCCGTCATTCTTTTACATCATTCTTACTAACTTCGTTCTCTTCTAACACTTAAGTGAAATTACTTCATTATTACAACTCGGTTCGAGTTAATTATCTGTCCTCACGGCTTACTAACGTTCTTTATATTATTTAAGCGAAAAGTGATCATCATTGATTAAGTACGTTTATTGCATACCGTTTGCGTTCATCTTCCATTGACTTTCTTTAACCCTACGTGATCATACTTGGGGTTCAATTATAACTTAATAATGTTTGATTAAGTTCTTTAAATCATTGTTAACAATTCCCATTCATGTTCCACTTGTAAACATTCTTCATTGTCTATGTTTTAAGGTTGGCGTTGCGGTGCCAGTATTCCTTTGTTAAGCCGTCTTCACTGCCTGCCGCCTAGAATTAAGGCTTGGAGATTGGACTTCGTATTTGCGGCATGATTGAGTACTTTTGTTAACTAGCTTGCATTGTCTAAAGCTCACTTTGGTGCTGTGGCGCCGGTTATTTAAGCTTGGAGTCGCGCCGCGGCATGGACTCTGAGCCACAGATAGTTTTGATAGATTTTCAACTTTGCGAGATTCCCGGACTCGTAACTTCTTCGTTATAAGTCTGAATTGCCTCATTCAAGAGCCTACGGTTCACAAATTACGTACTCTATGCGTTCATGCAAGAATTTTATCTATTAGACTTTGTTTGCTAAAATTTCACCTATTAGTCCCTTTTTAATGAAAATGATAAACGTTCATGAACGTTCAACGCTCGTTTCTTCGTTCTAAGTCAGAATCCGGCCATTTTCGAGTCCGCAACTCTACAATGACAAATACAACTTGTCTCAATTGAAAACCAATGTTTCCAAGCACAATATCAAAATTCGACTTCCATTCCGAGAATTTCACGAATTCGACGATCATCGTCTAATCGTGTAAATTCTGGTGAAACTTCGTTACTTGAGATTTTTAAACCATTTCACTTGGATTCAATCTATTATACTATCACCTTGACATACATGCTTCGTTAACTTATATTCATGATAAGTCATTACCTATTCTTGATGATTTTTGTAACTTATTAAAGTATAAAATATTTATATTTCCATTTAATGACTTATGTCTTATTTTCATATGACTTATTAATGAGTTAAGTCCTTTAATCATTATTCTTACATCTTCTTATCATACTAGTTCCATTAATGTAAACATGTTACAAGTTCTTACAATTTCTTATTAAGTTCATACTAACTTCATCACCATTATCAAATGACAAGTTCTTACAAGATCTTTATAAGTTCATAACTTATATAAGTAGAAATGACTTATTCATGACTTATTACAGCTTAAGTCCATTAACCATTCATTCTTACCCTTCCTTAGCATACTAGTTCTACCAATACCCCTTTCTCTAACAATGGGAGAGAAAGATAAACATGGTTAAAGATGTCTTACCCTTTGATGTTCTTTTGCTAAACCTTAAACTTCTTCTTGCTTCTTGCTTAATAAGAACTCAAGCCTCTCTATCTTTTTCTCTCAAGCCATTAAGCTATAAGTTGTTGTGGAAAATCTAATAATAGAAGTCTAGCTTTTATAAGTGCTTATTCTCTCTACCAAATAAGCTCTCAACCTTAAGTTGGATGAAAATATAACAACCCACAAATGAATTACAAAGCTTGTTATTTATAGGAAATCCTAAGTTAGGGTAGTTTAGTCTTTAATCCATCCACCTCCTTACTATTCATTACCTAGGCATTAAGTAAACTTGCTCCCCACATTATTTGCTTGCTCACCACATATACATGGCCATCACACTTACTTAATCATTAAGTCTACTTGCTCCCCACAACACTTAGCCCTTAAGTTTACTTTGTCATCACTTATAAGCACTTTGTGTGATCACCACACTAACTTAGCTTCTAAGTTTACTTGTTCATCACATTGGATTATCCATGGGTTGCCCCATTGGTTTAAACCATCCCCTAACCCATTGGATATTTACCTTGGGCATTATCTTAATTAATCTTAGCTTAATCATTTGGGCTTGCACATTAAATTACCTTGGGCTTATAATTAAACAAACATTGAGCTTACATTAATAAATTCACATTGGACTTAACCATTCAATACTTGGGCTCACATAATACTTAACAAATCCTACCAATTCAACAAATTCAATATATTGAGCTTAAAGCCTTATAACGTATAATCACGTATTCATCTTGTATTCCCCTCGTATATTTATTACTTATATACGATATACCATCATTCATACGTACTCATATAATACCTCGTATCATACTCATATTCTCTACCTCGTATAATACCTACGTATTATATAATCATCGCTTAATTCATTAGTCACATTACATTTCCTTCTAGTAAATCATTTTCCTTAAACGTTAGGTTTTAAGTCCACAGGCGAAATATTACATTTTCCATAACTGAAATATTATTGGATATTCCATCTCACATCAATATTATATTGTTACATATTTCTCGGAAGTTCAAAAATAATTCCCGAGTAGAAATGCGTGAATAGTGTTTTTCAAAAAATTTCTCGGAAAGCTTTTATTTTCGTCTTGGAAATTCAAACACTTTAATTCTACCACGTAGCCAAAATCCTACGATGTTCTGACATTTCCAGGCCAGAGAACGACGTTCGATTAGCTTGCTCCATAAATAATTAATTAAATTCAGTTAATAAAAATAAAAATTTAATTCTCAAAAATCCGATTTTCTCGGGGCGTTACACTCTTCCCTCCTTATAAGGATTCTGTCCCCAGAATCTCACTAATAATACCTACACCATAGAGGATAATTTTCCTTTATTTTAATCTCGAGTTCCCACAATGCTTCTACGACATTGGGGTTCTTCCATTTCACCTTCATCGAAGGTATTATCTTTTCACACATGACTTATCACTTCCTGTTAACAATTTGAGTTGGAAGTTAAACACTTACTAACACATTTTGCTATCTTTATATCATCTCAATTATCCTTTTAACTTAGACTTATATGGAACTCAAATTCCTCCCTCAAAATAAGATTATACTTAGTGTTCTACTTATCCTGCATCATCTTCTTCATTTGCTTACATTCCTCATTACCTAGTTTTACTTCATTAACTCGTTTCATTATTGTGCATTGAGTCTACGTTTTAAATAACAACTCTACCTCCTTCATTATGTAATTTAACTTCTAACTCTGATCTTACCATTTTCGTTATTAACTCATTCTGAGTCGTTAGTATCGATAGCTTTCCCTACCCCTCCTACTTAACGCGTCGGCTACAACGTTTACCTTCCCTAAATGATATAAGATATCACAGTTCTCTCTCTACTACATATTCAACTCTTATGTGTGGAGATATATTTCAGACTCTTAGAGTCCGTGTATATCTCACGCTTCTCTCCGTATAAATACTATCTTCATATTTTTAATTCAAAAACTACAACTGCCAATTCTAGATCATAAGTAGGATGAACCTCCTCATAATCCTCTAATCGGCGTGATGCATACACAATGACATTGCCATGCTATAAGAGCACGCAATCATGTCATCTATCACGAACATCGAGATACACTACAAAATTCCCCGTATCATCTGATAAAGATAATAAAGGTGCCTTAATCAACCTTTCTTTTAAATCATGTGACACTAATGGTACCTTCAACCATAGCATCCCACAAGAGTATCTATCAAATTGGCCACCGAACTTGATTGGCGCCCTTCTTTGAAAAAAACTACTTCAGCACATTAGTCAACCTAAATGACATAACCAGAAACTTGTCATAACCATAACGAATTCTGAATGTCATCTCAGGTACCTCCTCCTTCTTCCTTACTTCCAACCGACTATACCCCATACATATATCTATCTTTATAAAAATTCTTTGCCCCTCTCAACTGACCAATTACATCATCGATCCTGGGCCATTGGTATTTATCCTTAACCACTAACTTACTCCTATTACAATGGTCGATACACAACCGTAACGACTCATCTTCTTCCTTAACACCAACCTAACATGTGTCATGGTTCGACAATAATAATGTCGCGGTATTTTATTACCGTAAATTACTACCTTAGATTTTCTGAGAAAAACTAAAGGTTCACACTTTACTTATAACTATTTTTTATAGCTCTATGGTTAATCAACCCATTCATACCGAGAATTTCCTCAGATTCTCTCAACATGAACAGTACTTATCTACTGATACCTACTTACTTCTATTATCCATGAAATAATTTTCACGAATATAATTTAACGAAAGTTGTTTCCTCTTCCTCTATTTTAATGTTTAAAGGTACTTATAACCCCTTTCCATACAGACTCCTAGATAAGTCTTTCCACCTGTCTTACACACCTTAATCCTACACTTAGGATCCCCTTGTCCCACTCCAGTATTCTCGGAGTTAAAATTTTTTCGTCTTGGGCATACTGCTGATGGCATTCTCTGCCTTGGTTCCTCCTTTTCCCTTTCTCTCATTCATTCCCTCTTTGTGGTATTGAGTCTACAACTCACTACCATCTTATGCTATAATCACCTTCTCCAGAATGATCCCATAGGAAACACTCTAGATCACCAAAATCCCACTATAGAGCTAGGGTCTCAGGCCCTACTCCAATCTACAAGCCTTCACCTCCTCCTTGTCCACTTGACGTGAAACAAACCTTGCCAATTCATTTGAATTTGGTCGCGTACTGGGGAAATATCATATCCCCTTGCTTAAGTTCTAAGAATTCAATCTCTATCCTCCCTCACATATTTGTAGGGAAATAATTCTCAAAGAAAACCTTCTTGAATTATTTCCACGTTCTTCTGATCTGTTCTAACCCCACCACAGTGTGAGCCTTCTACCAAAAGTTGGCTTCACTCTTCCTCGTGTAAGTCAAGTCAAGAAAACTTTCGCATCTCACCTGCGCTTGTAATAACAAACGCCTTCTTTATTTCTTTTACCCCGGTATGGGCCTCGATTGGGTCCGTCGTTCATTTGAACTCCGGCGGACCTATGCTTTTAAACTCTTTAAAGGTAATCATTCTAGCTACCTTAGGTTTCATAGGTATTCTACCCCCGGTTTGGGTAAATACAGCCGTTAATAACTTAACGAACTCTTGCATAGGGTTGTTCAGACCCCCTTCATTATCGTTACATGATTCTGCTTCCTGATTACGTTATCTTCTCCTAGGCGGCATTATTTAGATTAAGTAAATAAAATTTCATTACTATCTATTTACTTACTTCGTTATTAATCACCACATACCACCTCATACCATAACAAATCATCTCAATGAAAACTTTATTATATACATATACTTCTTCATAGATTAAAACCATTTACAACTTGTTTTCATAGCCAAATGCTATTACATTTCTATCCATGATTGAACTTCACAAAGTTGGGATTTACAAAAGACTACCCTTTAAAAGAGGGTTTTACGTCACTACCCACATATTTATAATTCTAGACTTCTAATAATGCATAACATCATCCTCGTGCTTCTCATTCGCAATCGCCGCTACAGTATCCCGACTAATAGTATGATGGGTTTGTCCTGACTCATTGGAATAACAAGCAACCTTCAACTTGAAATTCCTATGTGCACTCTCATGGATGTAAGACATCCGTGCTATCTTCCGGTCCTTCTCCCCCAGTTCTCTACAAAGCTCATCGGCCTCTGCCTTAAAATTCCTAGCCTGCTCTGCCATAAGCACCTACTTATAATGCTCTAACTCAAAATCTGCTTCTGCAGACATCTTAGCTTCATTGAGATAACTAATCTCTTCACTCGATTACGCTGGCTGTACTTGCCGGTTGCACATTCTGTCAATATTTGCGGATCTGATGCTTCCATTGCATCTGGAGGTGATGACTCCAATGTAGGTACCACCGTAGAAATAGATGTTACCCCTCTTTCTGCCTCCATCTCATTCATCATACTAAGGTATGACGTTATATCCATCTCTCCCTCGGAGTAGTCTTCCTCGAGAAAAAGTACTCCTCGCCTCTCAGGCTCCTCTAGAATCACTATTGGTACCTCACCACCACGGCATAGAAGTACAGAGCTCTACTTAGTTCACAAGCTCTTCGCTCACCGCTTGTGTATCTCTATACATCAAGCTATCTATCGACATCCTACAATAACACATATGTTGATTAGTACATAACACAGAATCGTATAAGCACAAATCACATTTAATTTATTTAGGGTTACTTTCCATCTTTTAAATCTTTTGATACTGAGTTTCCTCAATACCTTATTGACTCATTCAACTCAAGTAAAGCTCGAGTTTACTTCTTTCGGACTTCCCTTCCTTAACGAGGTTATGAGCCTAAGGTTCTTTCCACCCCTTAAGTTTTATAACCTAATGCTTTGATACCAACCTGTGGAGCCCCCAAATCTGGGTCTCTTTCAACCCGACATATGGTGCTCCACGGTGCTACAGTTCACACAAACATTCAATTGAAATGCCTCAAAAGAACGAATATGTCTTATATATATTCCAAAACAATACTACCATTCCCCAGGTTCTTTATAACCGTTATATTTGTTCTTGTCATAATATCAAATATTATCATTACAAACCTATAGTATTACATAGGCAATCTACACTTTCACTTTAGCCTTCTCTTTATCCTTGTAGAATCCTTCGGTCCATTCGGTCTAAGCTACATTCATATGGTTCAAGCAAGAGTGAGCATACCAAGCTCAGCAAGTACAACAATTTCATTTTAAAAGCATGCTTGAAACATAGGAATCGTATATCTTCAATAACTGGATGATAGTTACGAAGTACTATCAATACTTCAAAATAGCTTTCCTTTTTCCTTCAAAACATTTTAAAATAACAATATTCATCAATTCATCAATTCATCAATTCTGGTTCAAGACGTGAACGTCTTATAGTTTCTTTGAAAAGGACAACCCGGCACGAAGTCTGTAAGTCTGGCATAGCTTACGAGTACATCTAGGTGATTAGCCTATAGTACCCTATGTTGATCAACACTACATCCATTAAACGTGTGTACGTTTAAGTTGTGGCAACCACACGTGCCCATCGAATACTCGATGAAAATACATTTGTTTATACATATTCAGGCTTACCTTGAATCCGTACCAAAGAGTTGGCATAGGATAGCATTAGCAATTCTATATTGAAAGACTTATAAACAGTTCAACCAATCTATTACGATTAGTCTAGCCGAGCTAAATCTGGCATCGACTCTTTCTTTAAAACCATACATGCATCTCATAACTTGAATCATTTGAAAACCTGGCTAACACGAAGGTTAGACAAGCGTTTAGAAAAAAATAACTTGCCTTCAAATTATGCTTTCTGATACAATTCGTTTCCTTTGAGTCTTTACGATCTATACAATACATAATCACATAACATACCACATTAGGTCATAAATGAACATACATAGTTCTAAGGAATCTTACCTACTTCTTCAATCTAATCCCGTATTAGATTTATTATTATGGGTTCCGGCTTTAATCATTCTTTTACATCATTCTTACTAACTTCGTTCTCTTCTAACACTTAAGTGAAATTACTTCATTATTACAACTCGGTTCGAGTTAATTATCCGTCCTCACGGCTTACTAACGTTCTTTATGTTATTTAAGAGAAACGCGATCGTCATTGATTAAGTACGTTTATTGCATACCGTTTGCGTTCATCTTCCATTGACTTTCTTTAACCCTAAGTGATCATACTTGGGGTACAATTATAACTTAATAATGTTTGATTAAGTTCTTTAACTCATTGTTAACAATTCCCATTCATGTTCCACTTGTAAACATTCTTCATTATACATGTTTTAAGGCTATTGTATTTACTGCCTCATATTATTCCTTTGTTAAGCCGCTGCATTTCTTCCATTTTAAGGCTTGGAGAGACTGACTTCGTCTTGGCGCGAGTCCCTTTGTTAAATATCGTGCTTGCAAGGCTGAGCTTGCGATTCTAAAGCTCACTTTGGTACTGCAGCCGGTCATCATTTAAGCTTGAGTCGCGTTGCAGTATGCGACTCGAGCCACAGATAGTTTTGACAGATTTTCAACTTTGCGAGATTCCCGGACTCGTAACTTCTTTGTTATAAGTCCGAATTGGCTCATTCAAGAGCCTACGGTTCACAAATTATGTACTCTATGCGTTCATGCAATAATTTTATCTATTAGACTTCGTCTGCTAAAATTTCACCTATTAGTCCCTTTTTAATGAAAATGATAAACGTTCATGAACGTTCAACGCTCGTTTCTTCGTTCTAAGTCAGAATCCGGCCATTTTCGAGTCCACAACCCTATAATGACAAATACGACTTGTCTCCATTGAAAACCAATGTTTCCAAGCTCAATATCAAAATTCGACTTCCATTCCGAGAATTTCACGAATTCAACGATCGTCGTCTAATCGTGTAAATTCTGGCGAAACATCGTTACTTGAGATTTTTAAACCATTTCACTTGGATTCAATCTATTATACTATCACCTTGACATATATGCTTCGTTAACCTATATTCATGATAAGTCATTACCTATTCTTGATGATTTTTGTAACTTATTAAAGTATAAAATACTTATATTTCCATTTAATGACTTATGTCTTATTTTCATGACTTATTAATGAGTTAAGTCCTTTAATCATTATTCTTACATCTTCTTATCATACTAGTGCCATTAATGTAAACATGTTACAAGTTCTTATAATTTCTTATTAAGTTCATACTAACTTCATCACCATTATCAAATGACAAGTTCTTACAAGATCTTTATAAGTTCATAACTTATATAAGTAGAAATGACTTATTCAAGACTTATTACGGCTTAAGTCCATTAACCATTCATTCTTACACTTCCTTAGCATGCTAGTTCTACCAATACCCCTTTCTCTAACAATGGGAGAGAAAGAGAAACATGGTTAAAGATGGCTTACCCTTTGATGTTCTTTTGCTACACCTTAAACTTCTTCTTCCTTCTTGCTTAATAAGAACTCAAGCCTCTCTAGCTTTTTCTCTCAAGCCATTAAGCTATAAGTTGTTGTGGAAAATCTAATAATAGAAGTCTAGCTTTTATAAGTGTTTATTCTCTCTACCAAATAAGCTCTCAACCTTAAGTTGGATGAAAATATAACAACCCATAAATGAATTACAAAGCTTGCTATTTATAGGAAATCCTAAGTTAGGGTAGTTTAGTCTTTAATCCATCCACCTCCTTACAATTCATTACCTATTCATTAAATAAACTTGCTCCCCACATTATTTGCTTGCTCACCACATATACTTGGCCATCACACTTACTTAATCATTAAGTCTACTTGTTCCCCGCAACACTTAGCCCTTAAGTTTACTTTGTCATCACTTATAAGCACTTTGTGTGATCACCACACTAACTTAGCTTCTAAGTTTACTTGTTCATCACATTGGATTATCCATGGGTTGCCCCATTGGTTTAAGCCATCCCCTAACCCATTGGATATTTACCTTGGGACTTATCTTAATTAATCTTAGCTTAATCATTTGGGCTTGCACATTAAATTACCTTGGGCATGTAATTAAACAAACATTGAGCTTACATTAATAAATTCACATTGGGCTTAACCATTCAATACTTGGGCTCACATAATACTTAACAAATCCTACCAATTCTACAAATTCAATATATTGAGCTTAAAGCCTTATAACGTATAATCACGTATTCATCTTGTATTCTCCTCGTATATTTATTACTCATATACGATATACCATCATTCATACGTACTCGTATAATACCTCGTATCATACTCGTATTCTCTACCTCGTACAATACCTACGTATTATACAATCATCGCTTAATTCATTAATCACATTACATTTCCTTCTCATAAATCATTTTCCTTAAACGTTAGGTTTTAAGTCCACAGGCGAAATATTACATTTTCCATAACTGAAATATTATTGGATATTCCATCTCACATCAATATTATATCGTTACGTATTTCTCGAAAGTTCAAAAATAATTCCCGAGCAGAAATGCGTGAATAGTATTTTTCAGAAAATTTCTCGGAAAGCTTTTATTTTCGTCTTGGAAATTCAAACAATTTAATTCTACCACGTAGCCAAAATCCTACGATGTTCTGACATTTCTAGGCCAGAGAACGACGTTCGATTAGCTTGCTCCATAAATAATTAATTAAATTCAGTTAATAAAAATAAAAATTTAATTCTCAAAAATCCGATTTTCTCGGGGCGTTACACTTTGCATTAACACACACTAGTTGGTTCATTAATTAATAATTGGGCCTTAACATTTTATTCACTTGGACTTGTACCAATTGTTAACCAATCTTCCAAGTCCATTAACATCACTTAATACCTATACATATTGTTTATGTATCATTTTCGTATTCTAATTCATATATAATTTATATACGATATTTCATCCTTCATACAAATTCGTATAATACTTCGTATTATACTCGTTTTCATTACTTTGCACAATACCAAAGTATCATACAATTATTACTTACTCGTTACTACTTTGCCCTTCTTAACGTTTATAAATTAAGTCCGCAAGCGAAATATTACGTATTTCTCGGAAATTCAAAAATAAATCCCGAGAAAATACCGATGAATAGTATTTTTCAAAAAATTTCTCGAAAAACTTTTATTTTTGTCTTGGAAATTCAAACACTTTAATTCGTTCACGTAGCTCAAATACTACGACATTCTAACATCAATAGGTTATACAATGAAAACCATCTTGATAACACATAGAATAGAATTTTATTATTATCTAATTTAATAAAATTATTTTACAATAATATCCGAATTTCTCGGTCGTTACAGGAACCCTCAAGAAAAGTATGAAACGTTTTAAGAGGAAATTTTATATTCCTCGTTATTCCTTCTGCTTCATGATTCTTGATAGGTTATGGGGGTTAGGAATGAGGTAAAGAGAAGAACTCCGTTGAAGTGAAGTTGAGAAGAAAGGTAGGCTAAAATTTCGAGGACGAAATTCTGTGAAGAAGGGGTGAAAATGTGATGACCCGGGTAAGGGTGTGGTTTTAAGAAATTCCGAGGACAAAATTTTTATAAGGAGTGAAGAATTTGACGACCCGAAAATTTGGATCTTCCAGAATTTAGGTTTAAAGAATTAGTTATTATGTGTTATTTGTTTATTAATCATTCTATAACCTAGGATGATAATAAACCGGGAGTATTCTGGCTAAGAGCTAGTCTGAGCAAATAAGAATTTTCAAGACGAAAATAAAAGTTTTTCGGGAACAAAATATTTTTTGGGGAAAAAGATGAAATAGGCACTATTCATCCGTTTTTGCTCGGAGATTTATTTTGAAATTCCGAGAAGTTATTGATTATGTAAAATGTTGAGACATGATGGAATATTTAATAATATTTCAGTTATGGCAAAAACAAAGTTCTCGCCTGCGGACTCAAAACCTAAGGGTTAGGAAAAGTGAGTTCCAAGAATTTTATGATCACGTATAATCATTAGGGTTATTATGCGTGAGAAATACGAGGATAATACTAGTTATTATATGAGTATAGTAAGAAGATTAGTACGACGTATAATACGAATATCGTACGAGCTATATACGAAGAAAATACGAGAATACGAGAATGAGATGCGTAGAATACGATTAGTCTTAATGGACTTTGAGTTCATGGACTTTGTAGAATCTAATTGGACTTGGATTATGCCAAGCCCAACGCTTTGTGAAATCAAGCCCAAGATAGGCCCAATAAGAATTAGGGTTAAGGCCCAAACCAAGAATAGAAACCACGGATCAAACCGATGGGTAAACGGATGGGTAATAACCAATGGGGCAACCCATGGGGTGACCCATGGGGCAAGAGAGGCGGCCACTTGGCCACCAAGTAAACTTGGTGGCTAAGCCATGAATAGTAAGGAGTGGGGGGGAAAATGACCAAATTGCCCCTAATTGGAAATTCTATAAATAGTAAGCTTAATTCATTTAAATTGGATTTTTAAAAATCCTACACCTTAGAGAGAGAGAGAGGGGTCTCGGATGAAGAGGGAGAAGGAAGAACATGAGCATGAATGATCGGATCGAAAGTGTTTGTGAAATAGAAAAGCTTGCAAATCGCCGGCTTTGTCTAGCGGGAGAAAAATAAGAAGAAGAGGTAATCTAAAACCTAGTTTATTCTAATATTTTATTTAAGTTTAATATGTTTAAAACATAGCTTAATGAGAATAGAGAGAAGATGATGTTAGAAATGATTTCATATGGTTGAAATCATGAGAAAAGAAGAAATAAGAAATTAGAAATTTAGTTTATAAATTTCTTAAGGAAGTATAAGATTTGTAATGAATTAGAATGATCCGAGTGGATATTATGAATGAGTAGATGAAATAAGTAAGGAATTATATTCTATAACATCAAATTCCAATAAAAACTGAAATCATAATCCAAAATATCGATTAAAATGAAGAACGAACGAAGAACACAAAGAACACGCGAAGAACACGAAGAACATTGTTGATGGACAAATTTAAAACCATCGTAGGATAATTATTGTTGATGGACAAGTTTAAAACCATCGTGTATAAGTTAGTTGCTTCTTGCTTGGTTAGGAACAGTAGAAGCGTTCATGAAGAATGGATTAAAACTTAGCTATAATAAGTTATGGCGAAATTTTCGTAAAAGACGAACGAGAATTAAAAAGTTAGTAAATGAACCCAAGTGGGTAGGGTTTCATAAGAAAGTAAGAGAACATAGAAAACTTGAGTCGTGGACTCAATAACAAACGAGTTCCGAGTTCAGATGACTAAATGTAAGACGTACGGACGAACGAAGAGCTATAAAAACGTAAAATGAACAAAGAGTGAAGATCAAGCCAATCGAATGGCATGCTAACAGATTTAGAATGAATTTCTCCTTGATGGGTATTAAAGTACGTAAGATAAGGAAGAGAATGGCTTTGGAACGACCTCGTTCCGAGTTATAACGAAGGAGTTATGAGATCGCGAAGTAAGCATCTCAAAATTGATTTAACACTTTGAGAAATTTTCTAGGGTTAAGCCTTGGCGTCGCAGCTCTAGTCATGCCATGTAGAGTGGCGTGGCAGCACTAGACCGGGGGTCGGGTACTGCAAACTCGTGCCGCGGCGCGAGAGATAAAGAAGGGAGTGGCGCCGCAACGCCAGTGTTGGGAAAAAGCCAGAGATGAGCTTTTAACTACTCAGCTCTTGGGGGAAATGTATGGGAAGATAAAGAATATAATATTCAACTAATGTAACACTTAATCAAGTAATGTAAAGCTTTATTAAAGGTTGATCGTAAAGATTAAACAAGATTAAATGATAAAGAATATAAACGCGGGTTACGTAACCGATATTCGGGGACCGTAGTCACGATGAATGAACTTGAGGGATTGCTATGGTTGTGATTCCTTAAACGTTGAGTGATGAGGGTAATGAATAACATTTCGATGTTATGTCATGATAATGAGAGATAAGTGTGAAGCATATAGACGCTGTGAACGCAACGTTGTTACGATGAATGATCGGTCTTAGCATACAACGATTGGTATGGCTTCGACACTAAGAACGAGTAATGAACATGGGGTTCATGTAATGGATAACAAAAGTAATAAGAGATAAATTATCAAGAAAGCCGTAAGGAATAAGAAATTGACTTAATCGAACATTATAGTTTAATAGTTCGTATGAGTTAAGAGAAGTTAGGTTGTGGCACAATCGTAACTTTGATGGTTGACATATGGGAGCTGGGCTAAATAATTCCTTCAGAGAGCGAAGGTATATACGAAACTGGCAACCGATCTAACTCACTGTTATGAGCAGTGTAGATGAAACGAGAACTTGTTTGTTGGTTGTTTGTGGGAAACCACTCAGAGTACCATATGGACTACTAACAGAGAAGCGATGTGTGCTGAGTCCTAGAGAATTTATAAAGAAGAAGATAAGAATATACATCATCTAAGATGATGAATGTATGAGTAAGACATCTCCGTATATTACAAAGTCATAAACTAGTAAAGGAAATTAGTCGCGTAAACTCATATTGCAAGAACGCGAACCCTAAGAAGTAAAGTTAATTAAACCAATGCGTAAGTTCAATATATGACTAATTGGTGTGTATGTTTTCTCCTTATGTGTTATATAGGAATTGGAATGAACAGTTCGGCGTAAGCTGTAGCTGTGCGTAAGGCAAGTTTCTTTACTTCATTCATATTATATGAATGCTAGTTTCTTAAGCTTCTCAGATGTTAGACTTGAGAAGTTTTGTCTATGTGCAAATGTGTGATATTGGTACAAGGTGGTAGAATGTATGAGGCCTTGAGCCACAATTTGAACACTTCGATGTTTCTATGATATGCACTGTTCTGTGATTGAGCTGTTCAATACAAGTATGTTCTATTTATACATGAACCGTTATTGTTTAGTCTGTGTTAATGATTCTAGCCATACATGATGTGTATGAAAAAGGTAGAGGACTGAAAGTATTTAAAAATGAAATTGATTGATGTTTTAAGATGATAGGAATCGAGACTATTCCTATTATTCAAGCTGCTTCATAACCTTTGTTCGGTTATAGAAGTTTTAAAGAAATGTTTTAATTCTGAAGTTGTTTATTCAACTGTTATGACTTGCTGGGCAATTGAATGCTCACACTTGCTTTAAATGAAAAAAAAAAAATCAGCGAACAAAGTTAGAAGAACTTAAGGATCCCGTAAGGATCAAGCTGACGGTCTTCAGATGAATTGTCATTCAGAGTGTGAAGGTAGCGAGAAGATCAACTTAAGACTTGTAATTTAGAATGATGAATTGAACTCTAGACTAGTTTAAGGAACTGTTAGGTATCCTTGGTGGCGGATAAAAGACACTCTTGTACGATGAAATGAATAATATATTTATTATTATTTGTAATGAAAAAGGTTATAAGGTTTCCAGAACCTGGGATTTGAGAGTGTATGTCGTTATATTTCAGTATATAATGATGTATGTGGGATGTATGATGTACTCGTGACGTACGGAATCCGGGTGTGAAGATAGACCAGGATTTTGGGGCGTTACATTACCATTCATTATGGCTTTCTCGATAATTCATCTCTTACTTACTACATTCATCAACTTCTAAAGAATTACAGTCATAGAAATCTCACACGTTTGTTTTATCCCGACCACGGTCCCGGATATCGGTTACATAATCAACGTTTACATTCCTTATCTTTTAATCCCGTTCAACCCTTACTTAAGGTTTAATTCACTTGATTAAGTGTTAAATTACATGAACTACAGGTTCATTATCTTTCGTTACACTTCCCCTAGGAGTTGAGTAATTAAAAGATCATCATTGGGACTTGCCACCTTGCCGTGGCCTTAGTCTTTCTCTCGTATTAATGCCATGCCACATAGCGATGCACGATGGTTTGGGTTGGCGTTGTGGCGCCGCCTCCCAAGGCATAGCTGCGCTGCGGCTGTGACAACCTGAGTAAAATCGGATTTTCCAGAATTTAAGTTAAAGAATTAGTTATTAATAAATTAAATTTTTATTAATACTATTATGTGCTATGTGTTTATTAATCGTTCTAGAACCTCGGAAGATTATAAGTCGGGAGGATTCTGGCTATGAGCAAGATTGAACGAGTAAGAATTTTCAAGACAAAATTAAAAATTTCGGGGAAAAAGACGAAATAGGCACTATTCATCTGTTTCTGCTCGGAGATTGAGTTTGAATTACCGAGAAACGCATAATGATAGACTTTTAAGACGTGATGAAATATTCAATAATATTTCAGTTATGGAAAATAAAGTTTTCGCCTACGGACTTAAAATCTAAGGGTTAGGAAAAGTGAGTTTCAAGAATTTAATGATTTCGTATAATAATTAGGGTTATTATGCGTGAGGAATACGAGTATGATACTAGTTATTATACGAGTATAGTACAAAGATTATTTTGACGTATAATACAAATATCGTACGAACTATATACGAAGAGAATACGAGAATGGGATGCGTAGAATACGATTAGTCTTAATGGACTTTGAGTTCATGGACTTTGTAGAATCCAATTGGACTTGGATTATGTCAAGCCTAACGTTTTGTGAAATCAAGCCCAAGATAGGCCCAATAAGAATTAATGTTATCGCCCAAACCAAGAAAATAAAATACGGATCGAATCGATGGGTCACCGGATGGGTAAAACCCATGGGGGAGACCCATGGAGCATGTGGACCGGCCACTTGACCACTAAGTAAAGTGGTTACTTGGTGGCTAAGCCATGAATAGTAAGGAGGTTTGGGGGTGAAATGACTATTTTCCCCTAGCCTTGGTTTTCTATATAAACAAATCTTAAGCTCATTTGTTTGTTAGAAATTTCAACCAACACCGAGAGAGAGAGAGAGAGAGATCGGATGAAGAGGAAAAGGAAGAAGAAAAGTTGGCATGTGTGCACGCTTTGTCCAATGGAGGAAGATTAAAGAAGAGAGGTAACACGAAACCTTACCATAAGTAAATTTTCTGTAAGCTTTAGATGTTAAAAACATAGCTTAAGAAGAATAAGAAGTAGAAGATGTTAAGAATGATTTGATATGGTTGAAATCATGAAAAAACGAAGATATAAGAATTAGAAGTTTAGTTTATAAATTTCTTAAGAAAGTATAAGATTCATAATGAATTTGATCAATTCTAATGAATCATATGAACGATTCGGGTAAATAAGTAAGGAATGGTGTTTTATAACATCAAATTCCAAGAAAAAGTGAAATCATAATAAAAGTATGGATTAAAAATGAAGAAAGAACGAAGAACGCGAAGAACACACGAAGAACGTTGTTGACGAAAAAATTTAAAACCATCGTAGGATAATTGTTATTGATGGACATGTTTAAAATCATCGCATATAAGTTAGTTGCATATTGCTTAGTTAGGAACATTAGAAATGTTCATGAAGAACAAATTGAACTTAGTTACAACAAAGTTATGGCAAAATTTTTGTAAAAGAGGAACGAGAAGTAGAATATATATAAATGAACTCGAAGAAGTAGGGTTTCATAAGAATATAAGAGAACGTAGAAAACATGAGTCGTAGACTCAAGAACGAACAAGTTCCGAGTTTGGATGACCGAATTACGGACGAGCGAACGAAGAACGTTAGTAGCGTAAAACGAATGAATGATAGAATTTAAGCCAATTGAATGACATGTTAACGGATTCAGAATGAATTTATGTCCAAGGGGAATTAAAGTTTATAAGATAAGGAAGAGAATGGATTTGGAACGACCTCGTTCTGAGTCATAAGAGAACAAGTTATGGGATTTTAAAGTAAGCGTCTCAAGCATGTAAAAGACTTCGGAAGAAAAGCAAGATCAGAAGGGACCCCCACTGGGGTGGGCATTGTTAAAGGATAAACACCCACCGAGGCAGGGGTATTTAGTTTGTTAGCAAGAATGAGGCCCCCAAGGCAGGCATTTCTAGCATAAAAACCCCCGCCGGGGCGGGGTATGGGAATGGCCCAGAAATGAGATTTTAACTGCTCAACTCTTGCGGAAGTGTAAGGGAAGATAAAGAACATATGATTTGCCTAAGGTAACACTTAATCAAGTGACTTAAACCTTTATTAAAGGTTGAATAGAAAGATTAAACATGATTAAAAGATAAAGAATGTAAACGCAAATTATGGAACCGATATCCGGGGACCGTAGTCGCGATAAAACGAACGTAGGGGATTACTATGATTGTGATTCCTTAGACGTTGAGTGACGAGGGTGATGTATAATATTCCAATGTTATGATGTCATTATGAGAGTTAAGTGTAAAGCATTTAGACGCTGTGAACGCAACACAGTTGCGATGAACGATTGGTCTTAGCATATAACGAACTGTATGGTTTTGACATTAAGAAAGAATAATGAACATGGGGTTCATGGGATGGATAACGATGGGAAGCGATTAAAACCTTGAGTAAAGGTTGAAAGAGAGATTAGGAGATGAGCAACGTGAACGTTGAATACGTAAGCAATCCTCATGAATCGTATTCGCGTCGGACGAACGTTCTAAGTGTACAATGGGTGTATAACTTAGACGTTGATGAAGGTAGTAAGTAAGATATGAATTATCAAGAAAGCCGTAGCGAATGGTAAAACGATTATTGAAAATTCGATATGGGTCAGATAAAGAACGAACGTAAGCGTTAAACACTTTAGCCGAAGTAGGGTCGAGTGTACATGAATATTAAACGGGCAGAACCTACACTTCGTGTATGGTTTAACCGTAAGGCAATGAAGAATGAAGAAATTGAATTAACGATAATGACGTATAACATTAAGAAGCTGAGTTAGTAATGATAACTTGGAGGACGTTCCAAGTCGAATGAACCGGACGTTGTAAGATATGAATAAGATAATGTAAAATGCTTAACGCTATGAATGCGTAGAATTAAAGATAATGATCGTATGAGTAAGACATCTTTGTATGTCGTAACACCGTAACAGGATAATGAAAGTTGATTGCATAAGTTTAGATTGCAAGAACGTGAAACCTAAAAAGTAAAGTAAAGTAAACCAATCCGTAAGTCAAATATATGACTAATTGGTGTACGTGTTATTTCCTTATGTGTTATATAGGGGTTGGAATGAGCAGTTCAGTGTAAGTTGTAGCTGTGCATAAGGCAAGTTTCCTAACTTCATTCATAGTACAGGAATGCTAGTTTCTTAAACTTATCAGATGTTGAACTTGAGAAGTCTTGTTTATGTGCAAATGTGTGATATTTGTACAAGGTGGTAGTATGTATGAGGCCTTGTGCCACAATTTGAACACTTCATTGTTTCTTTGAGATGAACTATTCTGTGATTGAGCTGTTTAATACGAGTATGTTCGGTTTATACACGAATCGTTATTGTTAAGTCTATACTAAGGATTCTAGCCAGATATGATATGTATGGAAAAAGGTAGAAGAATGAAAGTATTTCAAAGAGTATATGATGAATGTTTTAAAATGATAGGAATCGAGATTATTCCTATTGTTCAAGCTACTTCATAACCTTTGTTCGGTTATTGAAGTTCTAAAAGAATGTTTAAATTCTTGAAGTTATTTATTCAACTGTTATGACTTCCTGCGCAATTGAATGCTCACACTTGCTTCAAATAAAAACATTTTTAGTGAACTATGTTAGAAAGAACTTAAGGATCCCGGAAAGATCAAGCTGAACGGTATCCAGATGAAGTGCCATTCAGGATGTGAATGTGTGTGAAGATCGAGCCAAGACTGGTAATGTAGAATAGTTTAATTGAACTATAGATTAGTTTAATGAACTGATATGTATCCTTAGTGGCGGATAAAAGTCACTCTTGTAAGATGTAAAGAATAATTTAATTATCATTATTTGTAATGAAAGAAATTATAAGGTCTTAGAACCTGGAATTTGAGAATGTATGTTGTTATATTTAGCTATATAATGATGTATGTTTGGAAGGAGATGGAATCGTGACGTAAGGAATCCGGGTGTGAAGATAGACCGGATTTCGGGGCATTACAGCGGCGCCAAGCATGCTATTTCTAAAAATTCTTCTAAGTCTTGGAAATCGTTTGAGATGCTTACTTTACGCTCTCATAACTTCTTCGTTATAACTTGGAACACGGTCGTTACAAACCCATTCTCTCCATTATCATATGTACTTCAACTTCCCTCAGATAGAAATTCATTTTGAATCCGTTAACATGCCATTCAATTGGCTTAAATTTTATCCTTCGTTCGTTTTACATTATTAACATTCTTCGTCCGTTCGTCCGTAATTCGGTCATCCGAACTTAGAACTCATTCGTTCTTGAGTCAACGACTCACATTTTCTATGTTCTCTTATATTCTTATGAAACCCTACACGTTTGGGTTCATTTACATACTTCTTTATTTCTCGTTCATCTTTTACAAACTTTTCGTCATAACTTCGTTATAGCTAAGTTTAATCCGTTCTTCATGAACGTTTCTACTGTTCCTAACCAAGAAATACGCAACTAATTTATACGCGATGGTTTTAAACTTGTCCATCAACAACAATTTATACTACGATGGTTTTTTATTTGTCCATCAACAACGTTCTTCGTGTTCTTTTTGTTCTTTGTTTGTTCTTCATTTTTAATCCATAATTTGATTATGATTTCACTTTTTCTTGGAATTTGGTGTTATAAAACACCATTCCTTACTAATATCACCGAATTGTTCATATGATTTATTCAGATCGTTTAAATTCATTACGAAACTCATACCTCTTTAAGAAAGCTTTTAAAGAAATTTATAAACTAAACTTCTAATTCTTATTTCTTTTTTTTCTCATGATTTCAACCATATGAAAATCATTATTAACATCTTTTAATTCTATTCTCATTAGGATATATGATTTCCATATAAAACCTAAAGAAAACTATATTAAAGGTAGGTTTTAATACCTTTCTTCTTGGATTTTTATTCCATTTTCTTCTTTCTCTTGCTTAATCTTGCGATTTGCTAGCTTTTACGTTTCTTCTCTTTCTCCAATCCGAGCATCCAAGCTCTCTTTCCCTCTTTCTCTCTCAATTTCATGTGTTAGTTAAAAAACTAACAAATGAAATGAATTAGCTTAGCTTATATAGAATTTCAAAGCTTAGGGGCATTTTGGTCATTTGGTAAACCTCCTTACTATTCACACCTCCTTACTATTCACGAAGCTTCTCCTGGAAGCTTCATTGTCCAGTCTTTCGGGTTTCGTCTGAAAGTTTTAAAAACTGTGATTCTCGGAATCCAAATATTTTTGGATATTTCGTCTTTCTTTTATAGATTAACTTTTACACATTCTTCGGAACTCCAAAAAACTAAAAAACACTTTTTTATGATAAACGTTTTCCTTCACGTTTTCCCCTAACATAGTTAAATGAATGAAAAATACATAACAGTACTTTTCGTCATTTTTATTTCGTCTGATTTATGCACGTTTCTCAAGAAAAACTTTTATCGAGTTACTTAACTTTTCACGACATATTATCGTCAAATCTTTCGATGACAGAATGTCATTTCGACATACCGAACTCTCAAAAAGGCTTAGGCTATTCAAACCATAACCCTTAGGTTTCGTTAGGTGAATAGTGCCTATTTCGTCTTTTTCCCCAGAAATATTTTTGTTCTCGAAAATTTTTTATTTTCATCTTGAAAATTCTTATTCGTTCAGTCTAGCTCGTAGCCAGAATCCTCCCGTATTATAATCATCCTAGGTTATAGAATGATTAATAAACACATAGCACATAATATTATTAATAAAAAAAATCATTTTATTAATAACTAATTCCTTAAACTAAAATTATGGACAATCCTATTTTTTGGATTGTCACATCCTTTCCCCCTTATAAAAATTCCGTCCTCGGAATTTCTTAAAACTTCACCTATACACGGGTCCTCGCATTCACCTCTTCTTCACAGAATTTCGTCCTCGAAATTTTTAGCTTACTCTTCTTCTCAACTTCTCTTCAAAGGAGTTCTAATCTTTCAAACATTACATAATCTTCATAACTTATCAAGAATTATGAAGTAGAATGAATAAAAAGAATATAAGAATTCCTTTAAAATATTTCATACTTTTGTTGAGAGGTCAAATCGACCATGAACTCTTACTAGGTTTAATAGCATTTCACCGTAAACCCTTCTATCACAGTCAGTTTATAATCACCAAGAAGGTAAACTACCTCTTCCATATGTAGGTGATCAACCCATCGTATAACCCCATTTCGGGGTATGTTCACCTCAAACTTAATTATTAGATTCTGCACCAAAATAATTTGGTTTGGCATAACTTCCTCAAAGAAAGCTCAATTTACTTTTAAACATGACATACCATTTGTCTTAGCCAAATGAAATAGCTTAGACCATACCAATAATTTGGACATCAATTTGAAACATTCGTCTAGTCAAATCAATTGACATCGACTACTTCTTTAAATTCTTTTACAATACATTAAAACGTTTTATGACATCATGATACCATACTTTTCACAGTACATGGAAGACTTCGTCAGTTTATGACTTCGTCATTATACATCATACCATAGCGGGTTGTTGATCATTAGATCACATCCAACACCAGGTTCAATTGTATTAATAACTCCATCCTTTTACCATCTTTGCATCAAATACACTGATGATATAAAATTCATTTTGATATTTTATATTAATTTTTGTCTAGCCGAAATAATTAGCATAGACATATAAAGAATAGCTCTTTTAAAATCCGTTAGTTCCAAAAGTTGAACCAATTCTTTCCTTTTCAAAACACACCTATAAGCACGAGTTCAATAAACTTCGAAATCTAGCACAGCTAGATGACATAGAATATCCTATTTCTCCATCTTCCTTCATTGCCTTACTTGCGACAATACTTAATCATCTCTAGCACCTTCAATGCTAAGTCTACTAAAATAAACTTGTTTCCAATCTAAACTTTCCTATACCTTAGTATAGTCCATCAACTTACCACACTTTATGTGTTTAGGAACTTTCCACAACCATATGTGTTTAAGAACTTATCTTCGCAATATATAACTGATAAGTAGATTTTATACCTACTTATCTGGTATCTGTTACTTGAATTAGTTGCTTAATCTCATGTTTCTTAGTTATTTTCATGCATTTTGTGTTCGTTTTGTAGATTATATGCTTGGGAGCTATGATTGCAAAGAATTGGTATGAAATCGCAAAGAAAAACAATCCGGACATCATTTAAGCATTCATGTTCATTTCATGTTTTTGGCTTGGAACTTGGATTACATTGTAGAGCTTCTTCTTAGCTTTCCGGAATAACTTTAATCATTCCAATCAGAGTTCGGATGCAAGAGTTATGACATTTTTACCAACAGACGTCGAACGTCACTATTTAGGGTGGTCATTTACATAGCAGCCACTTCAGAGCCACTTTCAATATTGCTCCAGTCCTTATTTCGAAAAACTCAAAGCATAAAAGTTGTAGATCTACGTCTCCTCTTTCTGGAACATCTTGAATCATCAAAATCGGAGTTCAGACGAAGAAATGGCCATTTTCCCAAAGGACGTCAGAGCATAAAAAGTTCCTTCACAAAATCCCCACCGGGTGGGCATACCAGCTACAAAATAGGCCCCTAGCCCGCCAGGGTGGGGGTATGCACAGAAAATACGAATTTTGTACAAATTTTAGTCCAGGAAGGATTGTTTCGATCCAATTGACTCAAGGACTTCCAAGAGGACTTAAAGACATTAAAGAGACTTATAAAAGGAGGAGAATCACAAGGATTAGAGGAGATTAGACTAGAGAGAAAGGATTCCATTAGATTAGATTAGAGTAAATTTGATCAAAACACTAGTTCTTATTAGATTTGGAGATTGAAGCAACTTGGAGACCATTGAAGATTCAAAGTAGGAGCGAGGAGGGAGCTTCAAATCTACAGACAATAGATTCTATCTTCTCATCTCATTCTATCTTTGTCTTTTATTGTTTATTCAATTGTTGATTCTTAGTTTTAATTCAATAATCATGAACTAATTCTTTATTTGAGATTACAATGGATCTTATTGTGTAGTTTATGTTAATATGCTTCACTATCAATTATTATGTTCTATTGTGAGGATTGTCTAGTGTGATATGGACTTAATTGCTTAATTGGCTAGCTAACAATTACCGTGATAATCTATATGAACTCGAGAGATGAAGTATTGATTTAGATCTTATCATGATAGCATGTGTTTGTGATTTCTGCATAGATGGAATTCATGATTCGTGTTTAGGATAGAGATATGCCTTTACGCCATATGTAATCTTATAGAGAACTTGTGCGTTAAATCCTTTTTAATTGTAATTCATATAGAGATATATTGGATTTGTTAATTAGGGTGTCTTGCTTAATTCTATCATCTATGGATTTAAGTGAGTATGGATATTATGCATCGAGTGGTGGTTTTATCTGCTTTAGTGCTCTTGATTAACAATTCAGGATAGAAAATAATTAATGAGAAGTGTGTTAACTTATGTGACACCCCCAAATCCGGGTTACCTGACCCCCGAGTTTGGTGTTCACGATCCACAATATAAGAACATCTAACTACCCATTCATATAGAAATAGGAATACATAACTCATTAACATAAGTTGTTAATACATAAATCCCAGGTTTGTTAAACTTAAAATTACAAACATACCCTTTAGATATACAAAAAGGGTTTACAATACAACATGATATTAATAATGTTCATTATAATTACTCCAGCATCTTGCCTTTGCCTTTGGTCTTCTTTGACCCGATGGCCTCTTCATTCCTAGCTGAAATGTTTTATTTATAGCAAGGGTGAGCAACAAGTTTTCCCCGCAAGTTAAGACATACAATAAAGGTATAGAAATCAATATCATGTCTTCTAACATTCTCCGTAACAATAATCTGATAATGAAATAGTACAACGCTTTCAAAGTTTCTACGATATTCTATTGAATAAACAAGAATCAATTCAACGCAATAACAAAGTGGAATGTTTTCCGTTTATGTTTGAAAGATCCATTGGATCTAGAACTTACTTTTCTCGGTTATCTATCAAAGATTTACTTTGATACATACTGTGCGAGAGTATCGAGATAACCATAAAGATTAAATCATACCCCTCTGCAAATACTTAGAGCCTACCAACTCCTTGTGCAGATATTATGCATAATACTTAGGTCGCGCGCAATGGTCGATATACGACTTCAAATTTTTTTCCCTTTATATAAAAGGTTGTTCTTCTCAGTCTCATAATCAAGATTTTGATTTAACAACGAAATACTGTGATTTCAAATTCTATTTACTTATCGATCTAGCCAAAATAATTGGCATCAATCTATCAATAACAATTTAATTCTCTTCTCGAATTTATCAAGTTCTAACAAATGTGCGTCTAGCTAGAATAATTAGCTAAGACATTTCTCAACATAATTTGATAATAAACAGGAATTATCTGTACTGTCAATTCTATCTTCTACGAATATGAATATCCAACAATAGTTATTCTACAATGGTATATTCTCCGAATCAGTAATTCAATTTGAATTATTAAACATGCACTAACTGCGAATAATCAACAATAAATTCCCTGGACATTGTATAATTAGTAATAATTAACTATTATAATAGTTGAATGAATATAACTCAAGGTTGAGTTAGGAAACTTGCCTTCCGCGTTGATTACAGCTACACAATATAATTAACTGCGTTCGTAAGACCTATATTCACCAATGTCGGTCTCACAATTAAAGCACAATCATTTATAACACGTAACAATTTGTATTTTACTGATCAAACTTCTCCTAGACACATTACCACATAGCCACATTAGTGTTTATAACCTATATGAACACTTAACAAGTCTAACTAGTTCAGTTAGGTTGGACTTCGGTCCATTCTCGGTGTTCTAGTCACTATATCCGACAATTAACACATTGATTGTCAATTAAACTTGGTCTCTAAGCTTCAATATTATTTTTAGATAAGTCAAATATCGTTTATAATATTTTTCTGAAGCTTTTAATAATTTATAAACAATTATTATAATTTATAATAATTTTTCAAATACTTAAATCATTTTAAATGATTTAATTATCAAATTATCTTATTATCATTAATATTTAATAATATAAAAATATTAATAACATACTTGTCAAAATATTAAAGTATTTATTAATAACTTAAAATATTTTCAAATCATTAATATTCTACTTAAATGATTGTTAAAATAATTAAAATCATTTTAAATCATCACCATTAATATTTAAATATTAATGAAATTGTTATCAAAATATTAAAAGTCATTAATTATAACTTAAAATATTTTAAAAACATTTTTCTCATTTTAAATGATTTTTAAATCAATAAAATCATTTTTAATTCATTTATTTAATATAATAATTAAATAAATCTAACATCATTAATATTAATTTATTAATGAGAATTCTCCAAAATATTGAAAATTATATTTTAAAATCCCAAATATTTTTTAACACTTTATTCTTATTTAAAATGATTTTTAAATCAATAAAATCATTTTTATCTTATTTATTTAATTTAATAATTAAATAAATCTAATATCATTAATATTAATTTATTAATGAAAATTCTCCAAAAATATTAAAAGTTACATTTTATAACTCAAAATATTTTTAAATGCATTATTCTTATTTAAAATGATTTTTCATAATATTAAATCATTTTTCTCTAATTTATTTAATATACTAATTAAATAAATTAAATATCATTTTTATTCAAATAATTATAATTATTAAAGAAAAATGTCCCAAATAATTAAAAGTTATTTTTCTAATTTAAAATGATTTTTAAAACCATTTTAGTAATTTTATAATTTATTTCTAATTTTAATCATTTTCTTAAAGAAATTGAAAATAAATAAATAAATAGAACCGTCGTTAAAGCCTTTAATGACACTTGTCCATCGTCTTAGATGTTCTTGAGCTCAAGAACATTGTCGACATGATGTTTCAAGGGCACATTTGACTAGTGTAATTTCCAAATTTGATCATGTTTTTGGACTAACTTATGGTTCAATCATGTAGTATATATGTAGTAGTACTACAATTATCAAATATTATCTCGATTGAACAACAATAATCTGAAAGATCCGAGCTTCAAAGAAGTCATCGGACCCATTCGGGGTTTCTCCGAAACCCGTAAACTCGACTAGTCACTTTCAAGTTTATTTTAATCTATGTTCGCTTTCATGATTTATGTGATATAAAGGCTCAAAGTTATATTCCGTACCAAAAGAATAATTAAAAAGTAACATTGCGGTTTGAAAACAACTCAATCTATAAAATCGGTATGGTTAAAGTATGTCGAAATTGTATTCCCAGATTTACAGGTTTTCCAAATTCAAAACCGAAGCGTGAAACTACTTTGACCACATTGTTATAATCAATATGTTGATGTTTGAAGAAATATAAAGACTCGGATCTATACTAAAAATAACGAGGTACAAGATGTACTAAATAACAACATCAAAAACTAAAACGAATCGGTGATCCTACTTGTAAAGGTTGTCGACACATTTGTTTTGAACATTACGGGTTTTCCCGAATTCACCCTGTCGACATCGAACGATGGTGTTTGACCATGAATAAAAGCGAAATATAGACATCCAACAACTGTGATTCCACTTCTAGATGAAAGACCATATACCAAATTATAGATATAACACATAAACCATAAGAAAACATTAATAGACAGAGATCTGAGCCGTCTGACATTTGCTTGTCAGAGCACAAAATCTGTTCTTGGACAGTTTTGGAAAAACACCCTTTTAAAGCACTTAGATGCTATGGATCCATCATGGATCAACATAGATCGACTAAAAACACCTTTTAACACAAATACAAACATTTAAACACAAAATTTTTCTTAACAACAAAGATCAAAAAATCAATTTAAGTTAATACCTTCTATCTTTAAATTCTTGATCTTAATCTTCCAATCTGTTATTGATTGATCTAGGGGCTGAATTTAGGACTGATATACTCAAGAATTTCGGATGCTAGGAGTGAGAGAGAGTTGGTTGTAAGTTAGAGAGAAAATGAGCAAGTTTTGTATACTTTCTCTCTCTCCATCTAATATATATTGCTTGATTCATTGCCCAATCTGATCTTGCTGTCAATATGAGGTTAAATGGCTGATAAAATAATGTCACTAAGTCAATAGAGTTGCTCACCTACTAAAGGTCTTGGTATTTTTACAAGTTACCAATTAAAAAAATGAAAAAGGGCATTTTGGTCATTTACAAAATAAATTTAATGGCAAACATGGAATTTGTACAAACCCTTAGGGTTTAGGGTTAGGGTTTAGTGTTTGAACCCTTTAGGGTTTAGGGTTTAAGCCCTTTAGGTTTGCAATTTAATTTCCAAGATTTTCGAATTTCGATTTTCAAAATAGAAAATTAATATTCCAAAATTATAATTAGGATTCAATAATTATATTAATATTTCTTAATCATAAAATTCAATCTTGCTAATTAGGATTAAAATTCCTAATTAAAATTGCCTAATTTAGCAATTAGGGTCAAAATGGTCATTAGGGTTTATAACCCACGAATTAGGGTTTTAATTAGAAAAATAAATTTTCTAAATTATAATTAGGGTTTGTAAAATTGAAATTAAGATAACTAAAATATAATTAGGGTTTTCTTATCATATTTAAGTTTAATAAACACATTAAGTTTACTAATTAGGATTAGGGTTTCCTAATTAGGGTTTTAGGATTCTCGAATATGAAATTAGGGTTTCCTGGCATTCGATTAGGGTTTCTAACGGTACGTTAGGGTTTCTAATCATGAGATTAGGGTTTCTAATCTCTTATTAGGGTTTATAAATTTTAAACCTTATCCGATCAATCATTGATCAAAAAATTCTATCTGATCTGAAACACGTACTCATCAATATAATTATTTTAATTATATTTTTTTATTGAATCCATATCCGGCAATTAGGGTTAGGGTTTCTAAAGCTGTTAAGCACAACTCTACTCTAAATTTATTAGTCAATAAACAAATTGACATTCTCGAGACTCGCATCACAGATACTTGTCACAGAATTGATAATCAATATTAATATTAAATTAAAAAAATTATTCGCAAATTTTGGATTATTCGAAATCTTGGGTTATCACATTCACCCCTCCTTAAAAGGATTTCGTCCTCGGAATCACCGCTTTCTTATTCTATATAATCTTTTAAAGTTATATCATCAATTCATTTTTATCAACACAATATTAATTTGTGTTTCAAATTCTAACCTGTGACTTGAATCTTTAAAAGAAAATAGTTCACAGTAATTATCTAACTCATAATACTAACGTAATAAAAATTCTAATTGAAATCATTACCTGCTGCCACCTCCTAAGTAGCCACTGCATCCTGTACACATGTTGAATGTATGCGTAATTGTCTCTCCTGGTTGTGCAGGTCCTCGAATTGCCAAGGTTCCGCTACTGGGTCCCTTGTTGCCACTTTCCTTCTCTGCATTCTTCTTGACAGTTCTGAACCAAATGATCAGTCGATCCGTATGCAAAGCAACCTTGTATCCTCTTCGGACTGGGAAAATTGGGTGACATGTGCCCCTCTTGCCCGCGGTTATAGAAAAATCCCTTCTTCTTCAGGCAAACTCTAGCATTGTTCTTCCCCCAATTCGAACATGGCTCCCTTCCTTTCCTATTATCTTCGGTCTTATTACCCGACTGGGTATTCTCACTCCATTTCCTCTTATTCGATTACTACCACCACTGCTTCCTCCGTCGTTTGTCTTCTTCTTCTTATCCTGATGAAATCGAGATGCAGCTTCGCTCCCTCCTTCAGCAATTAATGCTTTCTCCATCAAAGCTGCGAACATGTTGATCTACAATACTGCTACCTTATTGAATATCCCCGGCTTCAGTCCGTTCTCGAATCTTCTCGCATTTCTCGCCTCTGTGTCCACCTGATGAGGTGCAAATCTTGCTAACTCATGGAATTTGGCAGCATATTCAGATACCGACATGTTTTCCTATTTAAGTTCTAAGAATTTGACTTCCATCCTGGATTGCATACTCGGCGAAAAGTAATTCTCAAAGAACAGTTCCTTGAATCTTGTCCACAACACCACCGTTGTACCAGCTCTGGCCTGATTAGTCTCCCACCAGTAATTAGCTTCTCCCTTCATTAAGTTTGTGGTAAAAGCTGTCTTTTGCTCTTCCGCTACTCGCGCAATGACGAATGCTTTCTCCATCTCCTTTTCCCATGTTTGGGCTTCAATCGGTCTGTGGTTCCCTTAAATTCAGGCGGTCCTACCGCTTTAAAGTCCTTGAAGTTAGCCAATCTGTCGGCTGACTGATTCCTCACTCTTCCCCTTGCTGGAGCCTTATTTTCAATAGCCTCGGCTATCATATCTTCAAAGTTTTGCATCGGGTCAGCTTGACCTCCTTCGTTATTCACTGACTGTTCTTCTCGTTGGTTTCGATTCTATCGTCTAGGCGGCATGATCTGATTTAAATAAAAATCTTATATTAATTCTCACATAATCGCATATTTATTCATATAGCACATAGTACATTTAGTACTTCATATATTACTATCCCTTTTTAAATCATATCAGGATTGTTAACAAAACTTTACACAAAAAGTTATAATTCTCCATTCACACATAATTATTACCAGTTCATCAAACTTACCACACTTTCGAGTTCAGGAACTTGCCACAATTATATGAGTGTATGAACTTATCCTAGTCAGACCTTTGGCGTCCATTCATTTGAGGGTTCAAAACATTTCATATAATTATGAGTCATTAACTTACCATAAGTATGAGTTTTAGGAACACACAAATTAATCTTAATCTTATATTCATATAGAAAATAAAGATTTCATTTATACAAACATATTTATATTTACATATGTTCACACATTGTTTTCGATATTTCAACACTTAATATCAGAAATGTCTACCAAAAGATACTATCACATATATCTAAGTTGCCCACATGAAAAACACTTCCTCAAATTTGGCTTAGGACAATGCAGAGAAATATGTCCTTCCTGCTTACATTTGAAACAGACATTCTTCCACATCATGCATTCTCCCGCGTGAGTCTTCCCATACTTGCTACAGGCTTGCATCTTCTTCGGGTTTAACTTCTCCGAATTAAGGTTGTCGTTGTCCCTCTTTCTCTTCTTTTTGTCCTTCTTGCTGGTTCCTTCAGATTATTCACCACCCTCAGTCTTCATTTTTTCCACCTGCGCTTTCAATTTGTTCCGTTCTTCAGTTATTTCGCGTAATGCTCGCCCTATCTTCCATTGCTCTTCCAAGAGAAACACTTTGCTCCAGAGTTCTTGGACTTCTGCAGATTCGTGATCTTGTTCTCCAACTTTAGTCTTATTCCCTTTCTCCATCTTAGCTGGCTCAGACTCTGCCTCCTCATCCCCACTTAGATACATCTCGGGGTAATCATCATGATCGCTCCCCAGATTGACCATATGTTCATCTTCTCCCACCTTCTCAACTGATTCACTTTGCGTTGGCACCTCGGCTTCTAGCACTGGTGCAACAGCTAGAAGCATCTTTGCACTCGTTTCATCTTCTCCAGACATCCTACAATCAGTTTAAATAACTTGATTAGTACTTCACCAGTACAACATTTTCACACTATGTGTCCACTTATCTCATTATTGATGCACTTCGGCAATCTCTCACTTAGAACTGTAAATGAGTTTTCTCTATTGCTTATGGTTATAATCCTAGGGTTTTCCCCCCACCCCACTTAAAGTTTATAACCTACGGCTCTTCTTGTGACACATTGGTCACTACAGCTTTGATACCTATGACGCCCCCAAATTCATATACTTATATCTCGAATTTGGTTCGCCACATGCTAATTCTAACATCACACTAAAATCATTAAAAATGAAAATAATATAATAATTTACATTGATATAATATAAATATTCGCGTCCCAAGGTTCCATAACCATTACTACAACAATCCAGTGATTAAACTTAAACATAATTAATCATCCTTAGTACATCATAATACCCATAGAAATAATAATACTAATACTCTTAAAGAACTAAGCTACTCCGTAGCCTTGCCCTTCCCCTTGTCCTTTCCCGAGGTACCGCCTTGCTCTGCCTTAATTGTAATGTTTTTAGGGAAGCAAGAATGAGCAACAAGTTTTCCCAGCAAGTAATATAGCAAAGAGAATGAGCATTAATAACATTTGAATCTTTAAGGGTATAACAGTAAATGGTAGTTCAAGGATATCAAGAAATATCAAAAGTGTTTGATAAATGTCACTAAAGATTGAAGGATATCAATAATATTTCAAGGTTTAATTATTTCGAGGTTCAATAAGAATGAACATTGAGCAGTCGTTAAAGACTATGAACTCTTACTAGAATTAATAGTATTATACTGGAATCCAAGATAAACGAGTACAACAGGTGACTAGCCTAAGGTACCCTACGTTATGCATAACATTTAATCATACTTATGTGCGCACGTCGGTTCCCCGACAATATATAATTTCCCCTTTTTAAGATGGTTGTTCATCTCAGTAGATTTTCAAGAGTCCGTACCAAGTCAATTGGTTTGGATAGCATTCTAACATATGATAACAGTCTAATTGAATCAAAGGTTTAGATAACTTTTATAATGCACTTTAAGAACAATAAGTCTAATGCTCGCAATAATGTCAAAGTAATTGATTTTCGTATAGTAATAGTCATTTGCTCAATATAAGTATATCAATAATTTGGATTCATACAATATACAATGCAGGAATTTAGATAACTTGTATTCGATATGTGAATCAATGGAAGTTAGAGAGCTCGCACAAAATCCAAAGTTGTGAGAGTTAGGAGACTTACCTTTAGCGTTGATTACCACTTAAAGCGTAATATCACTTCAATGAACTACGTTATCCTATATAGGTATGTATATGTATTCATTAGTCGTATATACTTGATATGCATTTTCATATACTTACATCACATATACCTAAATTCATGTAGGCTACACACATTCAAACTCATAGATGCGTAACTCACATTGATTTTACCTTTAAAGTCTTTTGTACCATATGCTCATCTCTTTGTATTACATAAAATATCTCTAACTCTACATATTTTTAAGTTGTTTCACATATTAAAGAACCTTTAAGCTAGTTTTGACCCTTTATTAAAGTTATTCATATATTTCCATCTTTCAAAGTTAAAAGAGTTCATTACATAAATCAATTAGCCATAGTATTCATTATACTACATAATATGGTCAAACAAATTCTTTCTACACATGCTTGCATAATTTATCACAATGTTTAACTAGATGCGTGAACATTTCGAATATATCTAGAGGCATATGCATCCTATTCTAATTGTTCCTAAGTTCGCAATATAATTCATAGAGTTTGACATCTCAATTGGTTTTCAATCACTAAGATGTCATGACGATTGCGACGTTCCCGAATCCAGGTCCTAAATCACCTCGGATCCGGTTCGATCATTCTATACAGCTATTACTATTTTTCCGGAAGATATAAACATAAATTATTTATACATTAAACTTACATACTTTTCCCCAAGGTCGAGTAACCTTAACTTATACACAATTTATAACTTAACTAACACATAACATTATTATCATACAACACTATTACAAATCTACTGCACACGTATACTAAAGCTGGAACTGTCTTGGACCTTTCCTTGTATTCGACGTATTCACCTTAATCTGTAATGTTTTATTATGGTATAGCAAGGGTGAGCATGAAAGTTGCCCAGAAAGTTTAAATTCAACAATATAACGATATATCATGATTGAAATGATTTGAATAATTGGCTGGATATAATTCAACAATATAATTGTGAACTAGCAGGAACAAATTTATGACTGAACAACTATTATACATGAACAAATATATCTAAACCAACTGGTAATGAAGGTGATCAGCCTTTCATACCTGACTTATACGTGCAATATGTACAGAGTACAATTCATGACAACCATCAATGATTAACTATAAGCTTATCCGAATGAAACATTCTTAATAGAGTTAAGTAAAACAAACTTGCCTGAAACGTTGATTACTGCAATGCAATTTATAACGCTTTATCCGAAGACCTAATATTAGTAATATAGATCTCCAATATTAGAATAATATCATCACAATATAATATATAATATATATATATATATATATATATGGAATAACCTAAACACATATCACCTATAACATATCACATAACCTATACATAATACACATAAGACTCAGATCAAGTCAAACTTTTGCGATTCAGGTTGAACTTGACACAATTCTAACATCCCGACGGATTAGTGGGACTTTTATCGAGTCTAAGTTCAATTAAACTCTTTAAACACTTAACAATTAACTCGAGATAATTTTATTATCGATCAAATTATTTTTTGTAAGTTCGTAATAATTTTAAATAATTATTACTATTTATCTTGATTTTCAATCATTAAAAACGTATTTAAATAATATAAATACCACATTATTCTTTTATCATTAATATTTATTTATTATCAAATATTAATGAAATATATAACATAATATTATAATATATTTATAATATTACAAAGTATTTTAATACTTTAAAATCACCTTTATAACACTTAAATTCATTATCCGTTAATTGCTATTAATATTAAAATATTAATATTTCATTACAAAATATCAAAAGTTATATTTTATAACTTAAAATATTTTTCTAACACTTAAATAATTTTTATATGATTTTTAAATCATTTATTCTATTTTTCTATAATTTATTTAATATATTCATTAAATAAGTTAACTATCATTAATATTGATTAATTAATGAAATTCATCCTAAAATATTAAAAGTCACTTGAAAATAACTTAAAATATTTTATTATAACATAATATTATTTTCATGTATTAAAATCATTTTAAATAATTTATTTAATATTGTAATTAAATAAATTAAATACCATTATATTCCAAAATATTAAATATTTATGAAATATACTCTAAATAATTAAAAACTATTTTTCTCAAATTTAAAATAATTTATCGAAATTTATTTTGTATTTTTAATAATTAAAACCATTTTATCTATTTTAATTAATTTACGAAAATAATAATAATAAAACTGTCACTAAAGGGCCTTATATCGACAGAACCGTCGTTATAGGTGTTCTTGGTGTTCTTGATGCCTGCCCAGAATTTCTTGTTAGTCACCGGGTTGGTATGTTTGACCACAAATGAATCTGGGTTCCGATCGATTTATGGTCTGTTAATGTTTCTGATTATGTAGTATAAGTGTAATACTACACTAAACAACTCATGTTATTGCCATACAACAACAAATCAGAGAGTTATAAGCTCTCTAATATGATGTCAGACATGTTCATCAAATTCTGGGTTTTCCAGAATTTTAAGAATAGTCAAGATACCTCTTTTGAGCCCGTAAGTATTTGTTTTTCGTGCTTTTTTTGTGTGATCTAGTGATTCGGTATTGTAGAGGGGATGTCAGGCTACAATAATATATCAACCCGTAGGTCTAACAACAACACATAAAAGGAATCATGGCTGGTCAAAGTACATGTCAGGTACATGCTCAAGAACAAATCTGGGTTTTCCTGATTGTTCATCATAGCTTGATTCGATCAACTCGTTTGACCGTGAATTTATCTAATCTCATTACAGATCCGGGTTATCTAAAGGTTTTAATATACACTCCACATGTCAGAATACAAGGAAAAAACAACAAAATAGCCAAAACACAAACATAGAGCTTAATCAAGGGCTTTAAAAAGATTGTCAGACTTCCTGGGTAAATTCTAGGTTGCCCAGAACTGTATTTCCGTGAATGGTCAACGGTCTTTGACCGGTCATATCTCTTACTCTATTCATGATTTGGCCATGTTTCTTGTTTCAAAGCACTGTCTACATGACATAGAACACATGTATAACTTAAAACATAACAAATCAAAAACAGATAACGATCTATGGGCCTGACGTATGGTAATCGTCAAAGCACTATTTCAAGTTTTTTCCAGATTTAAGAAAACATTAAATTTGTGCATCTAGATGTTATAGATCCATGATCTATCAACCCAGATCACTAAAGACGTCCTATTACACATATCTAACAAACAAATTACAACTTTTAACATAAGATCACTGATTTTCAAAATTTAGGGTTCATACCTCTTCCATGCTTTGATCTTGAATCTGGGGTTCTTGATTTGTTATGGAAGTAGTAGGGACTTGATTGGGGACTGATTTACTATTATATTTCATGGTTCTAGAGAGAGAGGGACTTGGTTGGGTGTTTATTAATAAATGAGCCAATTTAGTGTACTTTTCTCTCCCTAAATCTATATATATTATGCATACAATGTAGTGGCTGATTAAGTAAGGCTGAATGCTATGAATTTAAGTCACAAGCTAGGGCTAGGGTAGTTCACCAACTCAAATAGGCCAACTCTTGCAAGTTTCCTCCAATAATGCAATAAGGGTAAATGGTTCATTTGGCATTTTAATTTAATGGCATTCTAGACAATTTGCCAAACACTTAGGGTTTAGGGTTTGGTCAAGATTTAGGGTTTAGACAAATTTAAGGTTTAGGGTTTGAGCCATTAGGGTTTGCAATTTAATTTTCTAAAATTTCCAAATTTAGATTTTCAAAAATAGAAAATTAATATTTCCAAATTATAATTAGATTTTTCTAATTATATAAAATATTTCTTAATCACAATTTAAATATTGTTAATTAGGATTAGTATTTCCTAATTAAAATAGCTAATTATGCAATTAGGGTCAAAATGGTCATTAGGGTTTTCAACCCACAAATTAGGGTTTCTAAATAGAAAAATAATTTTTCTAAATTAGAAATTAAATTTCGTAATTATATTAGGTTTTCTAATTACTTAACTTGAAATTAGAATTAATATATCCTAATTAACATTAAAAGTATTAAATTAACACTTAGGTTTTTCCCTATTTACAAATTAGGGTTTCAAATTCGTAATTAGGGTTTCAAATTTGGAATTAGGGTTTTGTGACCAATTTGTTAAAATTAACCCTAATTAATCCTATAATTATTCACACTTACGCCATTAAGTTCTCGATTTAGGGTTTCATGCACCGAATTAGGGTTTCGAATTCCCGGAACTGAAATTAGGGTTTCCAGAACCGGTTTCTAGGATGTCCTATAATTCGCTAGGTTTTTCTAACTGAACGTTGACGTTCTTAATATATACTTAGGATTTGGTATAGATATTGTTTATCGGGTCAACCCTTGACCCTTAGCCATATACTGTACGCATATACACAGAACATATTAACATTTTCCTAAATCTTGAATATTCACTTAAATCCTTCACAGAATTTTGAAATCCTCAAAATTCTATCTTAAAAATATCAAACGCATACACTTATTTTCAGTCTAGGTTCAAATTTTGAACCTTAAATCAATTAATAAAAATTTTAAAAATATTCTAAATTCTCAGGTTGTCACAACTATCAGTCTATACATGCAAGGTACATTGAGTCCACACTTCATATGTATTTATCAAACCAATTAAGCAATAAACATATGCTCACAAGGCTAGATTCAAAAAGGCGTAAGATTTTATAAACATGTTTTTCGTCTTTTAACTTTTCATTTAAAAAGGTTAGGATTCAATTCCAAACCTACTAAACACCTTGTAAAATACATTGATATATGTTTAGGGATTACATATGTTCTTGAAATTAAGTGGAGTTTAAGACTTCTTGCATAAACAAGCAAACAAAAGTTCTTTTCTTTGTTATAGCACACCACGGAAGTGCATTTTATCTTCTGAGAACCCCCAAGGCAAGGTGTCCCCTTGCTAAAACACGGCGGTATCCCCATTTCACTGTTCAATTTCTATGAATTTTTTCCCCAATTCTCATCCAAACAACAAAGTAATGATTTATAATTGCTAGAAACTTGCTATATAACACTCCTAGCATGCTTCTAACATTCCTACACATACAACCAATAAATTTCAAAGATCAATTCAAGGTTTTTGCCATTTTTTCCAAAGTTTAACACATATAGCAATTTTCTTCCTTACCAATTCGTTACTTGATCATTTTACTTCGTTTATCTTTCATTGAATTCGTTTTTGACCATATTAACTATATCTATCATCAATTGATACATTCTAGCAAGTTTCAACTATAACATTTCAACTTAAACAAGTGTTTTCATACTCATGAACTTTGGAAAGCTTTAGTGTATGAACATCAAGAGGAAAGGTTGCCTTTTTTGAAGTTGAATTGCTACTCTAACTTCAATTTGCAGATTATATAAGCTCACAATATTCACACTCCTCCTAGAAATCTCAGAGAATTCAACATTTACCTTTGAGAGGGGAACCTCTATTTATAGAGGGAGGATTATCCAATTGGAGAATTTGCCCTAAGGTTTGTTTCCATGGAGGATTGAAGGATCCTTTGTGCAACAAGAAGTGGGTGGAAAGCATCACCAACTCCATCTCTTCCCTTCCCCATAGCCATCATTTCTCTCTTGGTTTTTCAAGCATAGAGTCCTAGGCTTTTTGTAAAACATGGATGAGCTCTTTTTCATTAGAATGGGACTATGATTTTGGGATACCACCAATTCTCAGCACTTTAGTAGCACACTTAGGTTCATTTTACCCTTTGTTCACACTTGAGCATACAAATACACCCACTCACATAAAATCATATAATCCATGTACATTGATTTGTTTCAAGTAATAATTACTCTAGACTAGGATATAATTTAATTGTATACCAATGCTACTTATTATTAATTTATTTAATCAAATTACTTTCTCTCATAGGTTTAAAATACCCATTTAATTATTCCCACACACATCAATATGTCACATAAGACTTTTTATACAACTTGGTCAATTACCTAAGTCAAGCTTACTTTTATCACATAGTGTTATATAATAATTATTTTCATTACAATGTCACCCCTCACTTTATATTAAATGAAAAACCTTATTATATATGATTTCTCTTCACACACTATTATTCATGATAATTAACGAATAAAAAATAAATCAACCTCATTATGAAATTATTTGCTTATTAGTAATACTAATTAATTCCGTCATTAGTTAAATTAGTATTTTCTCAATTCATCATCTTGCCACACTAGGCATAACTCCACAAGTTTAAACTTAGCTTCTCATCGCTTTTGCTTCATTTTTTAATTATCACTTAGCTTAATCAATTAAAATGCTCATCACAACACATGTCGATGCTATATATATATATTTATATTCAAATAAATATGCAAACAAATCTTTATTCTCAATATTATAATTTATTAAAATTTGCCGGTATTACATCCTCGCCCCCTTATAAAAATTTCGTCCTCAAAATGTATAAAGTTACTCAACTAAATGGGGATAATCCCTACGCATCTTATCCTCTAATTCCCACGTGGCTTCTTCGGTATCGTGGTTTCGCCAAACCACCTTTACAGAAGATATAATTTTATTGCTCAACGTTTGCTCCTTTCTATCTAGTATTTGAACAGGAGTTTCCTCATACGTTAAATTTTTCTCTACTTGAATAGGCTGATAGGAGATCATGTGTCTGTAGTCGGGCTTGTAGGGACGTAACACCGAAATGTGAAACACGTTGTGGATGTGTTCCAATTCAGGTGGTAATGCAACTTTGTATGCCATTTCGCCCACTCGTTTCAAAATTTTGAACGGTCCTATGAATCTCAGACTCAATTTCACTTTCTTTCCGAATCTGATCTTTCCTTTCAAGGGAGAGACCTTCAAAAACACAAATCTTCCGACTTCAAAATCTCGGTTCTGACGATGCAAATCGGCGTATTTCTTTTGGCGATCTTGAGCTGCTACCAATCTGGCCCTTATTGTTGTTATCACGTCGGTTAGTTTGTTGAACTAATTACGGTCCCAAAAGTCGTCGTTCTCAAACTTCGTCCCAATATAATGGTGTTCTACACTTTCTCCCGTAAAGAGCTTCATATGGCAGCATACCAATACTCGCATGATAGCTATTATTGTAAACGAATTCTACTAATGGTAAATGGTCATCCCAATTCCCTTTGAAGTCCATCACGCAAGCTCTAAGCATGTCCTCCAACGTTTGTATGGTTCGTTCACTTTGTCCGTCGGTTTGAGGGTGATATGATAAGCATTACTTAATCTCAACTGAGTTCCCATTCTCTCTTGCAAACTTTTCCAAAATTTTGATGTGAAACGCGGATCTCGATCTGAGACAATCAACACTGGCACTCCATGTCGTGACACGATTTCCTTTACGTATAAATTTGTTAATTGGTTCAAACTGAATCGAATCTTGATAGGTAGAAAATGAGTTGTCTTGGTTAGTCGGTCCACGATAACCCAAATGGCATCATAACCCTTCTGTGTGATCGAAAGTCCAACCACGAAGTCCATGGTAATATGCTCCCATTTCCATTCTGGTATTTCTAGTGGTTGAAGTAGTCCACTAGGCCTTTGATGTTCTGCTTTGACCCTTTGACAAGTAAGACATCTACTAACGCATTCTGCAACTTCTCTTTTCAAATTAGGCCACCAAAAGTGATGTCGAAGATCCCGGTACATCTTTGTGCCTCCTGGATGAACAGAGTACGTAGTATTATGTGCTTCGTGCAAAATTTCCTCTCTTAGTTCGGTAATAGCTGGCACCCATATTCGACCCTCAAATCTTAATATACCATCCTTATCTACTTTGAACTTTTCCTCCTCATTTTCTACTATTCTCTTCCTTATCTTCTCATATTCTTCATCTTTCTCTTGTGCTTCTTTAACTCTATCCAGTAATCGTCGGTGAGCTTCCATCACGAATAATTTTACCTCCGGCTTCTTTTGGTTCTTCCACCTCTATTTCTAATTTTTCCATTTCTCTTATTAATTCCTCATGACTTGTCAGCTTGAACAACTTTTCCCTTCCTTTTCTACTTAAAGTGTCGGCTACTACGTTTGCTTTTCCCAGGTGATAAAAAATTTCACAGTCGTAATCCTTGATTAATTCCAACCACCTTCTTTGTCGCATATTCAACTCCCTCTATGTGAATATATATTTCAGACTCTTGTGATCTGTGTATATCTCACATTTTTCTCCATACAAATAATGCCTCCAAATCTTTAAAGCAAGTACTACCGCTGCTAACTCCAAGTCATGGGTAGGGTATCACTTTTCAAAATCCTTCAACTGTCGTGATGCATACGCAATGACATTGCCATGTTGCATTAGCACACAACCAAGTCCCCTATGCGAAGAATCACTATACACTACAAATCCTCCTGTATCATCTGGTAATGATAATACAGGCGCTTCACTCAACCTCCTCTTCAATTCTTGAAAACTCTCCTCGCTTTTGTCCGTCCACGCGAACTTCACCGTCTTCCTTGTTAGATTGGTCAGTGAGGTTGCTATCTTAGAAAAATCCTGGATAAATCTTTGATAGTACCCAACTAAACCTAAGAAACTTCTAACTTCTGTTGGCGTCCTTGGTTGTTCCCAGTTACTTATCGCCTCCACTTTTGCAGGATCCACGGAAATTCCATTTTGATCTATTACGTGTCCTAAAAACCGAACCTTCTCCATCCAAAATTCACATTTCAAAAATTTAGCGTACATCTTTTCCCGTTGTAAGGCTTCTAATACCATCTCCAGGTGTTCGGCGTGTTCTTCCCTAGTTTTTGAATAAATCAAAATGTCGTCAATAAACACTACTACAAACTTATCTAAGTATGGCTTGAAAACTCGGTACATCAAGTCCATGAATGTTGCCGGAGCATTGGTTAACCCAAATGACATCACTAGAAATTCGTAATGTCCATAACGTGTTCAAAACGCCGTCTTTGGTATGTCCTCCTCTCGTACTTTCAACTGAATATAACCCATTCGTAAGTCTATCTTGGAAAAACACTTCGCTCCCTTCAATTAATCAAAAAGGTCATCTATCCTTGGCAATGGTTATCTATTTTTAATCGTCACTCGGTTCAACTCCCGATAGTCGATACAGAGTCTCATCGATCCATCCTTTTTCTTTATAAATAACATCGGTGCTCCCCAAAGAGACACACTTGGCCGAATGTAACCCTTATCTAGCAATTCTTGCAGTTGTATAATCAATTCCTTCATTTCCACTGGCGTCATACGATATGGGGCTTTTGAAATTGGTGTCGTTCCTGGTGCTAAGTCTATTATAAATTCGATTTCTCTATCTGGCGGAAGACCAGGCAGATCGTCTGGAAACACTTCTTGAAAATCTTTGACTATCGATATATTCTTCATTTCTACCCCATATTTCCGAGTATCTACTATATAAGCCAAATAACCTACACATCCTTTCTTTAACAATTTCTTGGCCTGCATCATCGTAAGGCACCACGATTGCTTGAGCGATGAGCTACCATAAAACACTACCTTAGACTGATTTGAAGTCTGAAGGTTCACACTCTTCTCTTGACAATTGATTATCGCAGCGTGGCTGAATAACCAATCCATTCCTAATATTACATCAAACTCTCCCAGTCTAATCGGAATTAAGTCTACCTTTAGTTCGTGTCCTCTAATGTTCGCACGACTGTTTCGGTAAACAAACTCTACGGGAATAATTTCCTTATTTGAAACCTCTATGTTCAACGAATTTTCTAAGCGTTCATGGGTTATGTTTAGCTGTCTAGCAAATTCTTCAGACACAAAGGAATAGGTAGCGCCCGAATCAAATAATAAATATGCATTTATATTATTGATTGGGAGAATACCTGACACCACATCCCTTGCAGTCACTGCGTCCTGGACAGTCATATTAAAGGTTCGGGCAGTTGGTCGGTTGGATTGCGTTGGTCCGCCGATCATCAGCTTGCTGCCCCCTCCCTGTTGGCCGCTTCCTCCGCTGCTCCCCTTCTTTGGGCAATCCTTGATTTGATGCTCAGTTGAGCCACACGCGAAACATCCCTTGATCTTTTTCGGTTTTGGGCAGTTAGGTGAAATGTGCCCTTCCTGCCCGCAGTTATAGCAGACGCTGCGTCCTTTCAAGCACTCCCCTTGATGATTCCTCCCACATTTCGAACAAGCTTTAGTTCTTTTCTTAAAACCTCCTTGATAACCCTCTGACTGACTGATGGTTCAATTGTTGGTATTGTTGTTGTTATTACGGTTATCCCATTTCCTCTTTCCCGGATGGCTTTCGCTACTACTACTCCCTCCACGCGTTTCTCCCACTACATTCTTGTTTTTCTTCTCCTTGTTGTATTGGCTCAATGCCTCGCTACCTCCCTCAGTAATTATCGCCTTCTCTAACAATGTGACGAATGAGTCAATTTGAGGGACCGACACCTTGTCGAACAACCAAGGTTTTAGTCCTAGTTCGAAGCGTCGAGCTTTCCTTTCTTCGGTGTCAACTTGATGTGTTGCAAATCGTGTGAGTTCATTGAACTTGGCTGCGTACTGCGCCACCGTCATCTCTCTTTGTTTCAGTTCCAAAAATTTAACCTCCATCCTATTCTTCATGCTCTTCGGGAAGTAATTCTCGAAGAACAACGTCTTAAACCTTTCCCAGGTTATAATTCCTTCTCCCGCTCTCTATTGATTTGCTTCCCACCAGTAGTTTGCTTCACCCCTCAACATGTACGTAGCGAACACGGTTTTACGGTCTTCACCCACCACGAGCAATGGCAAAGGCTTTCTCCATTTCCTTGATCCACGTTTGTCTTTCATGATAGGATCGGTAGTACCCATGAATTCGGAGGTCCTACGCTCTTAAAGTCCTTGAAGTTTACGGACCAAGACTCTTTGGGGATTGGGTGGTGCTTGGTTCGTTTCTTCCCTAAGAGCTTCTCTAACAAGTCAACAAGCCTCATGACGGGTCCAATGGTCCTCTCTCATTATTAACCGATTCTTACAGTGCGCTTACTTTCTACGTGCAGGCGGCATGTTTCTGCATCATAAAATTTTTCCATTTTATCATTTAGTTATATTACTTGGACATTTCCTAATTAGAAAAAAAAAAATTATAACACGTTTTGGAATTAAGATCATTTATATTCATATGCCAACTCATTACATCATATGGTTATCTCTAGCATACTTCTATAAATGACAACACTTATCCCCTAATATCACAAAAGACGGGGACGACACTAGCTTACTACCCCTCTAACATTTTTTTCAAAAGTTGGGGTTACCATCATTTACTGACTTACACAAAGACTAAGATCACCACAACATATTAACAACACATAATAAACTACTATACTCATCGAGATTTTCCTCTGACTCAATCTAACATCCCACGCTCCACGGCGCTCTGATACTCCTTATGTGTAATGCGCGCCACCATATCCCAACTTATGGTATGTCGGGTCTATCCTTGCTCAGTTGGGTAGTGATTTACCCCGTCGATCAACCTCTCCATAGCCGTGCGTAGAGCATAGCCCATCTTGTTCATCTTCCTCCTCTTGCACCGCACCTCATCCTCTAGATCATCTACCTTGTCATTGGAATCCTCCCACTTCTCCTCTAAGTGAATTCTATCCATCACCTCCATCTCTAACTGAGTACGGAGAGCTTCTTTCTCAGTCTTCTCACTAAGTTCCCTCTGCTCAGACTCTTCGAGTTTCCCTGCCAGCTCCACATTCCTAGCCACCGACCTATAAAACAAGGTTCCCAACTGGATCCCTACCTCCCTGCGTTGAGCAATTTCCACCTCCATCTCTTGTATAGCTAACTTCCTTTGATAGTCCTCATCCCTTAATTTTTGGAACTCAGACTCCCTCTCCCTAGCCTCCGTCTCTAGCTCTTCCACTCTACTTCCTAACTCCAGAATCTGCTCCTCATATTCTCCCAACATCCGATCCTCGAAAGTAGTCCCGTCGGAGTCCTCCATAGGCTCATCCCCCATAGGTTCCTCCTCCATAGGCTCCCCCTCCGGATCAGACTCCTTGGGTAGAGACTCCATCTCATCCTCCTCGTCATCATCATCGATAGGGGCCACTGCTGATACGGGTTCTGCTATCAATGGTGACTCAAATACCACGTGTATATCACGCGGATCCTCTTCCATTACTCGACTAGGTCCTCCCATGTCAGTCATCCTACAATCACCAACATAAGACAAAACAAACAACAACTCCATTAGAATGTCAATAACATAAGTTCATTGTATATAATGAAGTTATATTCTAAACAACACTAAGTTATTCTCTATGAAAACTCTATAAGTCTCATCCCTCTCTATCTTCCAAGTTCTCCTAAGTTGTAATCTAAGGACTCTTGCTCCTAAGGTTTATAACTATTTCTTTGATACCAACCTGTGACGCCCCCAAATTTAGATACTCGTATCTCGAATTTGGTTCGCCACGTGCTAATTCTAACATCACACTAAAATCATTAACAACGGAAATAATAGAATAATTTACATTGATATAATATAAATATTCGCGTCCCAAGGTTCCGTAACCATTACTACAACAATTCAGTGATTAAACTTTAACATAATTAATCATCCTTAGTACATCATAATACGCATAGAAATAATAATACTAATACTCTTAAAGAACTAAGCTACTCCATTGCCTTGCCCTTCCCCTTGTCCTTTCCCGAGGTGCCGTCTTGCTCTGCCTTAACTGTAATGTTTTTAGGGAAGCAAGAATGAGCAACAAGTTTGCCCAGCAAGTAATATAGCAAAGAGAATGAACACTTATAGCATTTGAATCTTTAAGGGTATAACAGTAAATGGTAGTTCAAGGATATCAAGAAATATCAAAAGTGTTTGATAAATGTCACTAAAGTTTGAAGGATATCAATAATATTTCAAGGTTTAATTATTTCGAGGTTCAATAAGAATGAACACTGAGCAGTCATTAAAGACTATGAACTTTTACTAGAATTAACAGTATTATACTGCAATCTAAGATAAACGAGTACAACAGGTGATCAGCCTAAGGTACCCTACGTTATGCATAACATTTAATCATACTTGTAATGCATCGCTTGGTTCCCAAACAATATAAAATTCCCCTTTTTAAGAGGGTTGTTCATCTCAGTAGATTTTCAAGAGTCCGCACAAAGTCAATTGGTTTTGATAGCTTTCTAACATATGATAACAGTCTAACCGAATCAAAGGTTTAGACAACTTTTATAATGCACTTTAAGAACAATAAGTCTAATGCTCGCAATAATGTCAAAGTAATTGATTTTTGTATAGTAATAGTCATTTGCTCAATATAAGTATATCAATAATTTGGATTCATACTACAATGTAGGAATTTAGATAACTTGTATTCGATATCTGAATCAATGGAAGTTAGAGAGCTCGCACAAAATTCAAAGTTGTGAGAGTTAAGAGACTTGCCTTTAGCGTTGATTACCACTTAAAGCGTAATATCACTTCAATGAACTACGTTATCCTATATAGGTATGAATATGTATTCATTAGTCATATATACTTGATATGCATTTTCACATACTTCCATTACACATACCTAAATTCGTGTAGGCTACTCACATTCAAACTCATAAATGCGTAACTCATATTGATTTTACCTTTAAAGTCTTTTGTACCATATGCCCATCTTTTGTATTCGCAAAATATCTCTTACTCTACATATTTTTAAGTTTTTTCACATATTAAGGAACCTTTAAGCTAGTTTTGACCCTTTATTAAAGTTATTCATATATTTCCATCTTTCAAAGTTAAAAGAGTTCATTACATAAATCAACTAGCCATAGTATTCATTATACTACATAATATTGTCAAACAACTTCTTTCTACACATGCTTGCATAATTTATCACAATGTTTAACTAGATGCGTGAACATGTCGAATATCTCTAGAGGCATATGCATCCTATTCTAATTTTTCCTAAGTTCACAATATTATTCATAGAGTTTGACATCTCAATTGGTTTTTAATCACAAAGATGTCATGACTATCAATCTATACATGCAAGGTACATTGAGTCCACACTTCATATGTATTTATAAAACCAGTTAAGCTATAAACATATGCTCACAAGGCTAGATTCAAAAAGGTGTAAGGTTTTATAAACATGTTTTTCATCTTTTAACTTTTCATTTAAAAAGGTTAGGATTCAATTCCAAACTTACTAAACACCTTGTAAAATACATTGATATATGTTTAGGGAGTACATATGTTCTTGAAATTAAGTGGAGTTTAAGACTTCTTGCATCAACAAGCAAACAAAAGTTCTTTTTTGTCATTCTGAAGACCCCGTAGAAGGGCGGCATTTTTAGATTACTGAGAACCCCTCGCCGGGCTGCGGCAGGTCCCCTGCTAAAACACGAAGCAGTATCCCTATTAAGCCTGTTCGGATTTCTATGAATTTGTTTCCCCAATTCTCATCCAAACAACAAAGTAATGATGTATAATTGCTATAAACTTGCTATATAACACTCCTAGCATGCTTCTAACATTCCTACACCTACAAACAATAAATTTCAAAGATCAATTCAAGGTTTTTGCCATTTTTTCCAAAGTTTAACACATATAGCAATTTTCTTCCTTACCAATTCGTTACTTGATCATTTTAATTCGTTTATCTTTCATTGAATTCATTTTTGACCATATTAATAATGTCTAGCATCAATTGATACATTCTAGCAAGTTTCAACTATAACATGTCAACTTAAACAAGTGTTTTCATACTCATGAACTTTGGAAAGCTTTGGTATATGAACATCTAGAGGAAAGTTTACCTTTTCTGAAGTTGAATTGCTACTCTAGCTTTAATTTGCAGATTATATAAGCTCACAATATTCACACTCCTACTAGAAATCTCAGAGAATTCAACATTTACCTTTGAGAGGGGAACCTCTATTTATAAAGGGAGGATTATCCAATTGGAGAATTTTCCCTAAGGTTTGTTTCCATGGAAGATTGAAGGATCCTTTGTACAACAAGAAATGGGTGGAAAGCATCACCAACTCCATCTCCTCCCTTCCCCATAGCCATCATTTCTCTCTTGGTTTTTCAAGCATAGAGTCCTAGGCTTTTTGTAAAACACGGCTGAGCTCTTTTTCATTGAAATGGGACTATGATTTTGGGACACCACCAATTCTCAGCACTTTAGTAGCACACTTAGGTTCATTTTACCCTTTGTTCACACTTGAGCATACAAATACACCCACTCACATAAAATCATATAATCCATGTACATTGATTTGTTTCAAGTAATAATTATTCTAGACTAGGATATAATTTAATTGTGTACCAATGCTACTTATTATTAATTTATTTAATCAAATTACTTTCTCTCATAGGTTTAAAATACCCATTTAATTATTCCCACACACATTAATATGTCACATAAGACTTTTTATACAACTTGGTCAATTACCTAAGTCAAGCTTACTTTTATCACATAGTGTTATATAATAATTATTTTCATTACAATGTCACCCCTCACTTTATATTAAATGAAAACCTTATTATATATGATTTCTCTTCATACACTATTATTCACGATAATTAACGAATAACAAATAAATCAACCTCATTATGAAATTATTTACTTATTAGTAATACTAATTAATTCCATCATTAGTTAAATTAGTATTTTCTCAATTCATCATCTTGCCACACTAGGCATAACTCCACAAGTTTAAACTAAGGTTCTCATCGCTTTTGCTTCATTGTTTAATTATCACTTAGCTTAATAAATTAAAATGCTCATCACAACACATGTCGATGCTATATATATATTTATATTCAAATAAATATGCAAACAAATCTTTATTCTCAATATTATAATTTATTAAAATTCGCGGGTATTACAATACCAACCTGTGACACCCCCAAATCCGGGTTACCTGACCCCCGAGTTTTGTGTTCACGGTCCACAATATAATAGCATATAACTACCCATTCATATAGAAATAGGAATACATAACTCATTAACATAAGTTGTTAATACATAAGTCCCAGGTTTGCTAACCTTTAGATATACAAAAAGGGTTTACAATAAAACATGATATTAATAATATTCATTATAACTACTCCAGCATCTTGCCTTTGCCTTTGTTCTTCTTTGACCCGCTGGCCTCTTCGTTCTAAATCGAAATGTTTAATTTATAGCAAGGGTGAGCAACAAGTTTTCCCCTGAAGTTAAGACATACAATAAAGGGATAGAAATCAATACCAAGTCTTCTAACATTCTCATGACAATAATAATCGATAATGAAAGAGTACAACACTTTCAAAGTTTCTACGATATTCTATTGAATAAACAAGAATCAATTCTACGCAATAACAAAGTGGAATATTATCCAGATTTATGTTGTGCGATCCATTGGATCTAGAACTTCTACTTTCTCAGGTATCTATCAAAGATTTACTTTGATACATATGCAGGAGTATCAGATAACCATAAAGATTAAATCATACCCTCTGCAAATACTTAGAGCCACCAACTCCTTGTGCAGATATTATGCATAATACTTAGGTCATGCAAGAATGGTCGATATATCGACTTAAAAATTTTGTTCCCTTTATATAAAAGGTTGTTCTTCTCAGTCTCAGAATCAAGATTTTGATTTAACAACGAAATACTGTGATTTCAAATTCTATTTACTTATCGATCTAGCCAAAATAATTGGCATCAATCTATCAATAACAATTTAATTCTCTTCTCGAATTTATCAAGTTCTAACAAATGTACGTCTAGCCAGAATAATTAACTAAGACATTTCTCAACATAATTTGATAATAAACAGGAATTATCTGTACTATCAATTCTATCTTCTACGAATATGAATATCCAACAACAGTTATTCTATAATGGTATATTCTCCGAATCAGTAATTCAATTTGAATTATTAAACATGCACTAACTACGAATAATCAACAATAAATTCCCTGGACATTGTATAATTAGCAATAATTAACCATTATAATAATTGAATGAATATAACTCAAGTTTGAGTTAGGAAACTTTCCTTCCGCGTTGATTACAGCTACACAATATAATTAACTGCGTTCGTAAGACCTATATTCAATAATGTCGGTCTCACAATTAGCACAATCATTTATAACACGTAACACTGTATTTTACAGTCAAACTTCTCCTAGACACATTACCACATAGCCACATTAGTGTTTATAACCTATATAAACACTTAACAAGTCTAACTAGTTCGGTCTGGTTGGACTTCGGTCCATTCTCGGTGTTCTGGTCACCATATCCGACAATTAACACATTGATTGTCAATTAAACTTGGTCTCTAAGCTTCAATATTATTTTAGATAAGTCAAATATCGTTTATAATATTTTTCGGAAGCTTTTAATAATTTATAAAAAATTATTATAATATATAATAATTTTTCAAATACTTAAATCATTTTTAAATGATTTAATTATCAAATTATCTTATTATCATTAATATTTAATAATATAAAAATATTAATAACATACTTTTCAAAATATTAAAGTTATTATTAATAACTTAAAATATTTTTAAATCATTAATATTCTACTTAAATGATTGTTAAAATAATTAAAATCATTTTTAAATCATCACCATTAATATTTAAATATTAATGAAATTGTTATCAAAATATTAAAAGTCATTAATTATAACATTTTTTAAATATTTTAAAACATTTTTCTCATTTTAAATGATTTTTAAATCAATAAAATTATTTTTAATTCATTTATTTAATATAATAATTAAATAAATCTAACATCATTAATATTAATTTATTAATGAGAATTCTCCAAAAATATTAAAATTATATTTTAAAATCCCAAATATTTTCTAACACTTTATTCTTATTTAAAATGATTTTTAAATCAATAAAATTATTTTTATCTTATTTATTTAATTTAATAATTAAATAAATCTAATATCATTAATATTAATTTATTAATGAAAAATCTCCAAAATATTAAAAGTTACATTTTATAACTCAAAATATTTTTAAATACATTATTCTTATTTAAAATGATTTTTCATAATATTAAATCATTTTCTCTAATTTATTTAATATACTAATTAAATAAATTAAATATCATTTTTATTCAAATAATTATAATTATTAAAGAAAAATGTCCCAAATAATTAAAAGTTATTTTTCAGAATTTAAAATGATTTTTAAAACCATTTTTAGTAATTTTTATAATTTATTTCTAATTTTTAATCATTTTCCGGAAATTTAGAAAATAAATAAATAGGAACAGTCGCTAAATCCTTTAGCGACACTTGTCCGTCGTCTTAGGTGTTCTTGAGCTCAAAAACACTGTCGAATAGTGTTTCAAGGGTGCACATTTGACCGAGTGTAATTTCCAGCTGATCCTGTTTTGGACTATCTTATGGTTCAATCATGTAGTACATATGTAGTACTACAATTATTAAATATTATCTCCATCAAACAACAATAATCCTCGAAGATCCGAGCTTCATGAAAGTTTTATCGGACCCATTCTGGGTTTCTCCGTAAACACGAAAACTCGACTAATCACTTTCAAGTTTATTTTAATCTATGTTCGCTTTCATGATTTATGTGATATAAAGGCTCAAAGTTATATTCCGGTACCAAAGAATAATTACAAAGTAACATTGCAGTTTAAAAACAACTCAATCTACAAAATAAGTATGGTCAAAGTATGTCAGAAATTGTATTCCCCAGATTTCAAGGTTTTTCCAGAAATTCCAAAACTGAGCGTGAAGCCTACTTTGACCACCTGTTATAATCAATATGTTGATGTTGAAGAAATATAAAGACTCAGATCTATACTACAAATAACCGGGTACAAGATGTACCAAACAACAACATCAAAAACTAAAACGACTAACAGATCCGGCCTTGTAAAATGTTGTCATACACGGTTTTGAACATTCTGGCTTTTCCCATAATTCACCCGGTCAACATCGGCCAACGATGTTTGACCATGAATAAAACGAAATATAGACATCCAACAACTGTGATTCCACTTCTAGATGAAAGACCATATACCACATTATAGATCTAACACATAAACCATAACAAAACATTAATATACGAGGAGATCTGAGTAAAATGTCGACATTTGTTTGTCGAGCACAAAATCTGTTCTTGGACAGTTTTGGAAAAATACCCTTTTAAAGCACTTAGATGCTATGGATCCATCATGGATCAACATAGATCGACTAAAAACACCTTTTAACACAAATACAAACATTTAAACACAAAATTTTTTTTTACAACAAAGATCAAAAAATCAATTTAGGTTAATACCTTCTATCTTTAAATTCTTGATCTTAATCTTCCAATTTGTTATTGATTGATCTAGGGGCTGAATTTAGGACTTATATACTCAAGAATTTCGAATGCTAGGAGAGAGAGAGAGAGAGAGAGAGAGAGAGAGAGAGTTGGTTGTGAGTTAGAGAGAAAATGAGCAAGTTTTGTATACTTTCTCTATCTCCATCTAATATATATTGCTTGATTCATTGCACAATCTGATCTTACTGTTAATATGAGGTTAAATGGCTGATAAAATAATGTCACTAAGTCAATAGAGTTGCTCACTTACTAAAGGTCTTGGTATTTTTACAAGTTACCAATTAAAAAAAATAAAAAAGGATTTTTGGTCATTTACAAAATAAATTTAATGGCAAACATGGAATTTGTACAAACCCTTATGGTTTAGGGTTTGGATTAGTGTTTAGGGTTTGAACCCTTTAAGGTTTAGGGTTTAAACCCTTTAGGTTTGCAATTTAATTTCTAAGATTTTCGAATTTTGGTTTTCAAAATAAAAAATTAATATTCCAAAATTATAATTAGGATTCAATAATTATATTAATATTTCCTAATCATAAAATTCAATCTTGCTAATTAGGATTAATATTCCTAATTAAAATTTCCTAATTTAGCAATTAGGGTCAAAATGGTCATTAGGGTTTATAACCCACGAATTAGGGTTTTAATTAGAAAAATAAATTTTTTATATTATAATTAGGGTTTGTAAAGTAGAAATTAAGATAAATAAAATATAATTAGGGTTTTTTAATCATATTTAAGTTTAATACACACATTAAGTTTACTAATTAGGATTAGGGTTTCCTAATTAGGGTTTTAGGATTCTCGAAAATGAAATTAGGGGTTCCTGGCATTCGATTAGGGTTTCTAACGGTACGTTAGGGTTTCTAATCATGAGATTAGGGTTTCTAATCTCTTATTAGGGTTTATAAATTTTAAACCTTATCCGATCAATCATTGATCAAAAATTCTATACGGTACAAACACGTACTCATCAATATAATTATTTTAATTATATTTTTTTATTGAATCCCTATCCGGCTATTAGGGTTAGGGTTTCTAAAGCTGTTAAGCACAACTCTACTCTTAATTTATTAGTCAATACACAAATTGACCTTCTCGAGACTCGCATCACAGATACTTGTCACACAATTGATAATCAATATTAAAATTAAATAAAAAAATATTCACAAATTTTGGATTAATTGAATTCTCGGGTTATCACAACTTAAGTGAAGCAATAAGTGAAGTTGTGATCTTAAATCTCTGTAATATGATATTTAACTAGTGGTAATTAGAATTAGTTTACTTATAAATTAAAATTCATTCGTTTACAAAAGATTGAGTTGGTTATGGGTTAGTACTTGGTGATTTTTATTAAACAATTTCTCGTGGGAACGATACTCTACTTTCACTTTATTACTTGTTGACCACGTATACTTGGGTGTTGTGCATAATTAGATTTTACCCAACAAGTTTTTGGCGATGTTTTCGGGGAATTAATTTAATAATTATTTACCAATATTAATTTCAATCAAATTAGTCTTAATTTAAACATTTTTATTTTTATTTTTAATTCTCTTCCTATATTTCTCTCTTTTCAGGTACCATGGATGACTTTGTGTATCAATGGCCATACACGAACATGACTCAACCAAGGGAAACAGGGATTGATGGACTTAATGCATTTTCCGCCGAGTCAGTACAAATTGAGGCAAATTTTAAGACGTTGGAGGTTATCGCAACCCAACGGAGGTGAAGGATGGCAGTTAGGTATGACTATTGTGCTGGAAACTATCAAAGTCATCAATGCACCGTCAGTTTTGAACCGGTACAATATAGTGGTGATTACCCCAATAACTATGTTGATCCTAACTATCACCAAGATTGGGGGTATTAGCCAGATTTTTCATGGAGCTATAATTATGATGACCAACATTACGCTCTAAATCCATCATATTCACTGGAATTTTCATGTACACCTCTAGTGTCACAAGAGATAGATAATTCAAGGTTGGAGGAATTGTTTTCCATGTTCGTAGTAGCAAATGAGGAGAAGATGAGTAATCAAGCGAGGTTAATTCAAAATCTTACAGATCAGATAGAGTGAATGACCAAAGCCATAAGAAACCTTCCTCTAAATACTTGTCTTAATGACATGGATGACGAAATTAACGGAGTACCCGAACCAAATATGCGACTGGATAAGCCACAAGATATCGAAAGTGTAGAGACAATTGGGGATAATGAAATAGAGGTCGACGAAGATCTAAATGGGTCTCCACCAAAGATCAAAGAGTCAGTCAGATTTGCAAAAGCATGACCACTTGGTAGTCATGTCGTCGGCGAAGCTCTTGATGACAAAAGAGCGAGTACAATCTTGAATCCATGGTGGGACGAGACAGAGAAGATAAACGAAGAGCCCATTATGTGTGACAAGCTTACATGACCCAAAGTGATCACATACACAATGGAGAAAACACCTAGTTATGGGAAGTTCATACTAAATCAGAGCATGCTAGGTGACTTTAAAGCAATGGCTATCACAACTGGGAACCTACCAAAAGCAACATTATTTCTGATGGATGGAGGGTTCCTCAATTATCGAAGAGGAATTGGATAGCGTTGACCAGACAAAGTCAGGCTGAAAGACTATAATTCAAGCGCTAACTGGGAGACAACCTAGGAATTTTTCTATTTATTTGCTTTACTAGTTTATTTAGTAGATAGGAATTAATTTGCTTATTAAGTTCTCTTACCAATCCAAGTGCTATTTTAATCCATGATGTCTCTCTTTAGTGTAGATATTGGAGGTTCAATGGACATTCAAAAGATTATGAAAAGGTTATTCAAGTCAAATTCAAGTGTGGTGCCCAATTTGTTCCATGCGCCTAATCTATTCTCCAAACTTAGCGGACAAGGAGGAGGATTCCTATATTTTCAAGGAAGTCATCTACTTTACTTTTTTTTATTTCAGCCATTGAGGCAATGTTTAGTTTAAGTTTGGGGGAATTTTAGTGTCGTATGGCATATAGTTAGTTATTTACATTGTAGTTCATATAGTTACATTTAGTTTTTGCATTCACCTTCTTAAAAAAAAATCAAAAATCAAAAATAATAGTTAGTTACTATGTTCATCTTGAATGAGTCCAACTATTTGATAGTTTAAGTTTATTTTGGCCAATGATGAGATTGGAATTGGGTAGACAAGTATAGTACTGACAATTAGAGCCTTGATGTGATTTCTTGTTATGAATTGAGTCTTTTTCTATTTGAAACTGGTATAATAAGGATACCACAGTAAAAACAACTTGTTGAATGATTAAGTTTAAATTGATACATAAAGGACTTCTAAAGGATAATGCTAGTTTAAATAAGATAATGACAAGAATAGGCAATGAAGGCAAAGAATTAGGCAAGAACTTAAGGTTTGGGGGAAAAAGTGGGGTATATAAGCTTCTAAAAAAAGAAAAAAAAAGATATTGAGTTGAATAAATTGAGTCCTGTGGTGGGTCGAGAAGAATCGTGAAATGCACTCCCCATAAAAATAGGCGTTAGATGGAGCGTAAAACACACTCACTATTCAAAAAGAAAAAGAAAAAAATAGAAAAAAAATAAAATGGAAAATAAGAGCAAAAAGCCCCCGTAGATGAAAAATAAAGCATAATTATCCCATGTTGACCCGTGATATTGGTAATTGTTTGATTTTAGTTGGATCTAGCTTATTTTTGGATTTCCTGAGTTTACACTGTATGATGCCTTTGAAGAGACTTGTTATGTGTTAAAATTGATTTTATATCAATTAACATTGTTGTGGAGCACACACACACACTATATTAGTGATAACAGTCTAAGATTTGATGATTGATTGAGAAGTTATTGATTGGTTTTGATATGATGTATTATCATGTTTACTTGATTTCTCTAAGGCCAGTTGAATAGACTTGTTTCTGTCATTACTGTTGGATTCGTAGGCATGTAGATTAGTTGCATTGCATAGCATTATTGTTTAGTGTTTTTGTTTGAGGACAAGCAAAGGTTTAAGTTTGGGGGTATTTAATAAGTAGAATTTATACCTACTTATCTGGTATCTGTTACTTGAATTAGTTGCTTAATCTCATGTTTCTTAGTTACTTTTCATGCATTTTGTGTTCGTTTTGTAGATTATATGCTTGGGAGCTGTGATTGCAAAGAATTAGCATGAAATCGTAAAGAAAAGAAATCTAAACATCATTTAGGCTTTCATGTTCATTTCATGTTTTTGGCTTGGAACTTGGATTAGATTGTAGAGCTTCTTCTTAGCTTTCCGGAATAACTTGAATCATTCCAATCGGAGTTCAGATGCAAGAGTTATGACATTTGTACCAATGGACGTCGAACGTCCCTATTTTGGGTGGTCATTTACATAGCAGCCACTTCAGAGCCACTTTTAACATTTCTCCAGTCCTTATTTCGAAACACGCAAAGTATAAAAGTTTTAGATCTACGTCTCCTCTTTCCGGAACATCTTGAATCATCAAAATCAAAGTTTAGGCGAAGAAGTTATGACCATTATCCCAAAGGACGTCAGAGTAGAAAAATTTCCTTCAGAAAACCCCCGTTGGGGTGGCCCCTAGCCCACCAAAATGTGATAACCCGTGATTTCGAATAATCAAAATTTTACGAATAAATTTTTTTTTATTTAATATTAATATTGATTATCAATTTTGTGACAAGTGTCTGTGATACGAGTCTCGAGAAGGTCAATTTGTGTATTGACTAATAAAATTAAGAGTAGAGTTGTGCTTAACAGAGAATAGAAACCCTAACCCTTGTTACGGATATGGATTCGATAGAAAATATAATTTAAATAATTATATTAATATCTATGTGTTCGTACCGTATAGAATTTTTGAACAATGATAGATATGATAAGGTTTAAAATTTATAAACCCTAATACGGGATTAGAAACCCTAATCTCAGGATTAGAAACCCTAATCTCAGGATTAGAAACCCTAACGTACCGTCAGAAATCCTAATCAAAAGTTAGGAAACCCTAATTTTAAATTCGGGAATCCTAAACCCTAATTAGGAAACCCTAATACTAATTGGCAAGCCTAATGTGCTTATTAAACTTTAATATGATTAGAAAACCCTAATTATATTTTAGTTATCTTAATTTCTATTTTACAAACCCTAATTGTAATTTAAAATTTTTAATTTTTAATTTTTCTAATTAGAAATTTTTAGAAACTAAATGTATTAAAACATAAGGGTTAGGACCTTAGGGTTAAACCCTAAGGGTGTGACAAATTCCAAGTATGCCATTAAATTTATTTTGCTAAAGACCAAAATGCCCTTTTTGGATTTTTATTTAGATAACTTGTAAAAATGCTAGCAACTTTAGTTGTTGAACCACTACATTGACTTTGTGAAATAGAAATCCAGCAATACCAGCCGAAATTATTAGATCTAGCATCAAGACAAGCAATAAATATTAGATTGGAGAGAGAGAAAGTCATAAAAAAATGTGTCATTTGCTCTCAAGCTCTCCATAACTCATTCTCTCTCTCTCAACCTCTGAATTCCTTGAGTAGATCAATCATATTTTAAACCTTAGAAACACCAAGATCAGATTTGAGAGGAGAGATCAAAGCATATTCAAAAGAAAGGTATAAAACCCTACTTCACTTTGATCTTGAATGCTAAGAAAAAATATGTGTTTATGTGTTTAGATCTTTGCGAGGTGATGTTTTATGGTGATATATGTTGATATAACATAGATCCATAGCATCAAAATTCTTTAAAGGTGATGATTTTCAAAACTGCAAAGAATAAATTTTGTGGTCTGACAAGCTAATGTCATGAGCCACAGATTCTTGTTCGTTTGTTGTTTTGATGTTTTAAAGTTGTTATATGTAGCCTGGATATGTGGTCTTTAAGCTACAAGTGGAATCAGTACCATTTAATGTCTGGATTTAAAGATATAATAGGTCAAAACCCGTTGACCGGGCATGACCGGGTCGAATCTGGGTAACCGAGAAGGCCATGACCAGCGTTTGACAACGATTTCGAGCTTCTTGATCTGTCAGTTTTTTGTGTTATGATGTTGTTGTTGTATCATAAAGGTAGCTTGTTATGTGGAAAACAGATATATGCTTTAAGATCGCTTATATCATAAACATATGGAAGGTAATTAATGGTCAAACCTGACAATCCGATCACGCTTTGCATTTCTGGGATTTTCCATAAACTGTAAGAGCATTGATTCTGACAGACTTTGACCAAGTGATAAATTATGGATCTGTTGTTTTTGGACTGAGATCTTGACATCTCGTTGTTCCTTGTCATGAATACTGCATGTATGAATCATAAAACCACCAAACCAATGATCAGAACCTAGAGTAATTTGTACTGCAAAAGTGACTAGTCGAAGTTCTGGGTTTCTTGAGAAACCCAAATAATGCCTAACAAGATGTTTCCCAGCTCCGATTTCGTTGTTGTGTTGATTTATGACCTATCTATTGGTTGATAGTGGTAGTGGTGTATACGTAGTACAAGATAACGTTTAAACATTACCTAGAAACATTTCGAGATGAGATTTGTAACAACCCGATATTTTCTATATAATTAAATCAGAAATCTTGCGTATAATTTTTTTTTATTATTATTATTTTAAGGATGAGGATTTGTACAAGATAAGGTGTATATGTATTTATGTGATAAATAAAAGTATATTTATTACATGAATATTTACAAATAATTTTATTTTAGAATTATTGATTATTATAAATTATATTCTTATAATAATTAATTTTATAATAGAAATATTTTTGTTAATTATTTTCCATGAAAATATAATTATATATTATTTAAATAATATATGAAATAATTTTTAGAATAATTATAATTATTATAGTAATTATTTTATTATATGAATTTTAGTACTGATTATTAATTTAATTATTTTGCCTTAATTATTAAGGTTAAATATGGAAGATAAATCGATATGGAATCCAAACCCTAATTTTGGATTTTTATCAAGGAATGAGAATAATAATATTATATTATTATTTGTCATTGTTATAGATGTGTACTATATGTGTGTAATGTTAATGAGTGGAACAGTTTTAATGTATTATGACCAAACCTTAGCATTAATTTGTTTAATCTTATTTTGAAACTCAAATGGGAGATCCAAGACTGAGTAGTGATTTGTGATATGATTTATGTCACGTAATATATAATTTAAGGTTAATTAGGAAAAACCTAATTATAATTAGGAACCCTAATTAATTAGAAACCCTAATTTCTAAAAGTTAAAAACCCCTAATTATAAATTATAACCCTAGTTGACTAATTAGTAACCCTAATTTGTTAGATATGAACTCTAATCGCTAACTTAGCAATCATAATGCTAATTAGTGAACTTTAAACCTAATTTTCATGTTTTATATTATTAGGAAGCTAAACTAACGTAGAAACCCTAAATTTGTAATTTAGGAAACCTAATTTCTAATTTAGCCTTTTTGTCAAATTAAAAACCCTAAATTTGCTAACTATAGTGCTATTGATAATTGGTGAATCTATAATCTAATGTGTATGTTATATGTAATTAGGAACTAAGTATGATTAAGGAAACCCTAATTTCCATTTTAGAAACTAAAATTTATTTATTTTTTGTACAAACCCTAGTTGGAAAAACATATAATTTGTGCTAAACCTTAGGGTTAAACCCTAAGGGTTTGACAAGTTACAAGTTTGCCCTTAAATTCTCAAGCCAAAAGACCAAATTGCCCCTCTTGCACAATTGAAGCTAGCTTGCATTATTGGCCAACACTGTTGTTGGTGAACCACTTTTGACTATCCTTAAGACCCAATTATCAGCACACAATGTATACATATCAGACACATGCATTACAACACAATATTTATAGAGATCAAGAGAGAGAAAAGTCATTTTTTTAGCCATTTGTGCAACCAATACTCAACTCATCTCTCTCTCTCTCTAAAACCTCCTAAATATAGTGCTAGATTAGTCCTAAAACACAGCCCCACTAACACCAATATCAAATTAGTAACCCAAGATCAAAGATTGTTCATTGAAGGTATAAACCTAATTTCAAAATCTAATCTTAGTTGCTATGTTAAAAGTTATGATTAAGTGTTAAAATGTGTGGTTTGTATAGATGTTAGATCAATAACATCTATAGTCTCGGATTTGATGATTTTGAAAATCTGGAAATTTTTTAAAATGAGTCTGACAATCAAATGTCAGACCCTTTAAATCTTTGGTTGTTAATGATTTTGGGTGTTTTATGTTTTATATTTGTAGTATGTTATTAGGTCTTTGTTCTGGAGTTTGAATCATGACCAAATAATGCATAAATTAAAAGTTATTCTTGGTCAAAGTCGGTTGACCGACCATGACCAAGTGATTTCTGGGTAACCCAGAAATCCTTTAACCGTGTCTGACAAAGAATTCCCTAAGCCTCGATCTTGCTTCTGTTTATTGTTTTGATGTTGTTAGTGTATCTAGGTTATCCCTGGTTATGTTTTCTACAGATTCATGCTCCTAGATCTCTTAGATAAACAAGATATTGAAAGTAACTGATGGTCAAAGTAGCAGTCTCGATCAGATTGTTAAGTTTCTGGAATTTCCAGAAACCGAATGAATGTTCTTTCTGACATGGTTTGACTAGGAAATATATAGCGATTGTGTTGTTGTTTTATTGATTTTATGTATTAGATCTCTTTATTTACATGTTGTTAAAACACTGAAAGTTTTAGATCACATAAAGCAAACATAGAACTCAAGATATAAGGATCCAAAGTAGCTCGCTCGAATTATTCTTCATTTCTAGAAAACCCCGAAATGAAGAATAGCTTCTGACAAGGTATTCTGAAGCCTTGATATCTCTGATCTGTTGTGTTATGGACATGAAATCGATTGATAATGATAGTATTACAGTTATACTACAATATTAACAAATTATTAAACCTAGAAACTTGATAACCACAAATCTAGAATCGGTCAAACCTAGCAACTCGAACTCTGACATGAAGGTTTTGGGTTTGGCCATAATACGAAGAACACCTATAGTGGCGGTTATGTCGCTATAGGAAGTCTTTAGTGACAATTTATTTCTAAAATTAATTATTTTTATTAAATAATTAGAAAAATTAGTTTTAAATTATTAAAAATACAAAATAAATTATTAAAAATTATTTTAAAGTCCAAAAATTAGTTTTTAATTATTTTGAATATATTTCATAAATATTTCATATTTTTGGAATATTAAAGGTATTTAATTTATTTAATTATAATATTAAATAAATTATTTAAAAATGATTTTAATACTTGAAAATCATTTAAAATTATATTATGTTATAAAAAATATTTTAAGTTATTTTCTATTCCTTTTAATATTTTGTGATGAAATTTCATTAATAAATTAATATTAATGATATTTAAGTTATTTAATAAATGTATTAAATAAATGATGAAAAATAGAATTAATGATTTAAAAATTATATAAAGGTTATAAAAATATTTAAGTTATAAAATATAACTTTTGATATTTTGTTATGAAAAATATTAATATTTTAATATTAATGATATTAGATTTATGTAATACTTATATTAAATAAAGGGTTAAGTTCAGATGACCACTTGGGGTTTAAGCGGTTTCCCACTTAACCACCTGTAGTCAGTAAAGCTACATTTAAACTCCCGACTTTTTGAGTTGAAGTGAAAACGTCACCTTTTCCATCCAACTTAACTGTGCGTGTATGTCAGGCGCCAAAAGCGCGTGAGAAGGGCTGTAACGGTCAATTTTTTTTTAGTAAATGTCCAAAATACCCTCTTTTTCTTCCTCATTCTGTACGAGAGAGAGAGACGAACAGAGTAGCAAATATTGATGAACCCTCTTCTTCTTCCACAGTTTGGCGACGTCGTTCATCTACTCCCAATATCTATCCCCCTCTTGTTCGATTATTCTTCATCTTTGTTCGAAAGAATTTATCTCTAAGTTTCTCTCTCTAGAATGTCGAATGAAGCTTCGTCAGCCTCTGGATTGAGCTTAGAAGGGGTAGACGATGTACAAGACTTCGTATGGGTAATTTCTTTGAATTTCTTTTTTGTTGCTTGGTTTCTTGGAAAATGCAGTAAAAGTAAAGTCACCCAAATTTCTTGAATTTTGTAATTTTTGGGCTTAAAAGACTTGTGACTCTTCGGAATTATTTATTGAGTTTGCAAATTTGTTGAAATTAGTGGGTGTGAGAGAGGAATTGAATTAAAATGCAGGCTAATGAAGAAGATACCATGTCACGGGAAAGATTTACTCATCTGTATGATCTTATGTGGATTCTTATGCGAGGTTTTGCTCTTATCTAGGGATTGGGAGACAGTTGTTTGATGAAATGTCTGAGAGGAATGGTCACTGTTGAAGGCCAAGAAGTCTCAGCCATGGAAGCTTTAAAAAGAGCTGGAATATCAGCTCCATTTGAGCTCCAAGCAAAGGAAGGGCTAGCTTTAGTAAACGGAACAACAGTTTGCTCGGCAGTGGCTGCTACGGTTTATTTCGATGCCAAGATTTTTCCCTGAACGGAAAGCATGTTGGGTTTTTCGTCTGATGTGGATTGGGTATTCTGGAAGTTTGTGGAAAAGTTATTACTCTCTTTCTTTATCTTATATTCACAACTTTGTTCTATAAAAGACTCGCCCCATCTCTCTCCAACTTTCCCCTATTCACATTTGCTCTGTTTTTGGACAAGGAATTGAGAGAAAAAAAAAATGGAGGATATGGCTTCTTTATGGGGTTATCAAGAGGTGGGTCACTCTTTCTTTTTTCTAGTTTTGTCAGTCTTTTTAGTTCATTTCTTGTGGGTACTACTTTTCTCAGTGTGCTTGTTTTGTTTTGGCATTTATAAAGACTTTTCTTTGGAGTGGATTCTTTGGTGTAAATGGATTGAATGGAAAGATTTTCTTTTCATTTCTTATTTTCTTTTCTGGATTGGTTTTAAATCTTCATTTAGTTGGACTTTTTGAATGTTTTTATGAAGTTCGTTGAATGAATTTCCATTCGTCTGTTTCTTTGGGCTAACTGGAGCCTGTTGTATGCTTCTTCAAAGTACTACTTTTAACTTTTCTTTCTTTATATCATATTCGTTGTTGTTTTGTTTGGCATTTAAAGACTTATATGTGGTGCAGATTCAATTGAAAGGATGTAATTGCATTACTACTATATAATTTTTTGGGTTGCTTCTAAATCTGCATTTAGTTGGATTTAGGATCCTTTCTATGAAGTTCATTGAATTTTATTATGTTTTAAGAATAATGCTCCTCCCTCTGTACTGTACTACATTTCTATAATTGATGAAAATTATATATACAATCTTGTGATAATTGATATTGGTGAGTAGAATAAATTAAATATCGATTAAAATGTTGGTATTAGAAATTATTACTCAGTCGAGTCCTTTGCTTTAGAAATGAAATTATTTCAGTCGAGTCCAAGATTTGTAATTATGAAGGGTAATTAAGTCCTTAGTTTGATGTAATTATTTTAGTTTGATGACCAACAATTATTAGATTGAGCCTCAGATCGAGTACTATGGTGGATTGATTTTCTCACACTTGCACTCTGTTAAATTCATGAAGGGTAATTAAGTCTTTAGCCAAATCATTTAACGGAGTTAAGATGGAAAGCATTTTTTCACTTCAACTCAAAAAGTCGGGAGTTTAAATGTAGCTTTACTGACTACAGGTGGTTAAGTGGGAAACCGCTTAAACCCCAGGTGGTCATCTGAAGTTAACCCTTAAATAAATTAGTGTAAAAATGATTTTAATATTAGAAAAACATTTTAAATGAAAATAAAGATTTTAATAATATTTTAAGTTATAGATTATAACTTTCAATATTTAAAGTAAAATCACATTAATTATTTACTATTAATGATGTTAAAGTTATTTAATAATTATATTAAACAAATTAGTTTAAGAATGATTTTAATATTATAAAATTATTTTAAATGAAAATAGAGTGTTTAAAGATATTTGAAGTTATAAAATATAACTTTTAATATTTAAAGGATAATTTCATTAATAATTTAATATTAATGATTATTAATTTATTATTAATAATATTAAATTTATTTAATAATTATATTAAATAAATAGTTCAAAATGGTTTTATTAATTTAAAAATCATTTAAAAGGATATAAATAAATTAAAATATTATTAAGTTATACTTAATGACTTTTAATATTTTGATAAATAGTACATTAATAATTAAATATTAATGGTAATTATTTAAAATGATTTTAAATGTTTTGAAAATCATTTAAGGGTAATATTAATACTTTAAAAATAATTTGAGTTATTATAAATAACTTTAATATTTTGGCAATGGTTTCATTAATAATTTAATATTAATATAATATTAATGATAATCGAATTATTCACTATTTAAATCATTTAATAATGATTCCGGTGTTTGAAAATTCCTGATAAATTATAATAAATGTTTAAAATTTATTATAAGTTATTTAAAAATAATATGACTGATACTTACAGATATTAAACTACAGGATAGAGTCTTAGACTCGATAATTACCCAATAAAGCTGTCGGTACATCGACATGTTTCAGAAATTGATCTGGACTTAGATATTTTGACTATATTAATGTTTGTTTGTGATTCAATGAATGTTGAATATGTGTGATAAAGTGATTAGATTATGTGCTGACTGCAATAAGCAGTGCTATATGTTGTAGTATATTATTCTAATCGATCAAATGATCTTATTAATGATAGGTTTCGGTATAAAAGATAAAACTAAGTTGCGTATTGTAAGCAGCAGACCAGGCAAGTATCCTACTTTTGCATTTCCTTTATGCAATGGACATGAGTAAGAAGATTCAGATTATATTATTATTGTACTAGATTATTAACCCTATTGTAGTATATATTATATTCGATCATTGTTTATCAACATGATATTATATTATATAACTCATATATATATTCTGTTCGTTAATTTTGAAATATGGTTATACAAGTGTCCTCACTTGAATAATCATTGTAGTTAAACACACACACACACACACACACACACACACACACACATATATATATATATATATATATATAATATATATATATATATAAGCTATTTGACCAGCTAGACACAGATTTTGAAATATCGTTGAATATGATAGAAACCTTTTTGTATCCAATCAAATTATTTTTGTTCGGATTCCAGACTAAGTATGAACATCCCGATAAAGGGAAAACTTTTATGCTGGTGAGGCGATGCCAGTGAACGATCCTATCGTTCTTGCAATGTAGTATTGATCAGTACAGGGTACATGGGAAGTACAACCTCGTGCCCGTAAGTTATGATGGTTTACAGATGAACTTCTGCTAAACCCTATCGAAAATTTAAAACAATCACTAAAAAGGCTTTATCGATATCGATTATCATCGATCGGCCGTACTCGGTCGCAGATAATATCTCTGACAGAAATACGGTCGTTGATAATCGTCGCATAAAATCTGGTCATTGGGATGCACATCAATGACCAAAGATTAGCGGCCAACATATCTGCGACCGCTATGGCTTAATCGAAATGACAAATCTGATTATTTGAAATCGACATGGTCCAGGCCAAAGATGACGTGGTCCACGATGTCGTGACCATTATCCGCGACCAGCGTCTTGTCATTGGCCCGATTACATCCGTGCGTCGCTAATCGTTCGTGACCGCATCACGATATTGATATAAAATTACAACAGATTTTTGTTTGTTTTGCGAATTTCCAAAACTCGCACTGCTTTCACCGCTTTATCCCAACACACATACACACCAAGATAAACAACATACAAAAAACAATATAAACATCCATCGTCCACCAACACATACACCAAAAAACTAGTATATAAACCTTTAAAACCAATATGATTTGAATAAATATAATAACATTTCAAAACTTGTTTAAGTAACATATATACAAACATCCAAATAATGAATATACAAGTACAAGAGGTTATGTCAAGCGTCATCCCTCCTTGATCACCTGTAATTAACAAAATAATAAAACAAGTTACAAATATAATAAATATGTTGATCTTTGGTATATATTACGACAATACATACAACAAATTGATTTTATACCTCGTCCGCCATCCCCATGTCGTTCATCCTGCTTCGCTGCTTTCATCGCTTCTTTTAACTCTCGTGATCAAGAGCCCCTGTGTGCCCGCCCGGATCTTCGTAAGATTTCGATCTTGACATATAGCTCTCACACAACAAATAGGAGTATGAACAACTGGATGACTTGATGACTATGGAAGACTGGGTAGCAGAGCCGCTGAGCCATCAAGGATGGGCGTCGTCGTTGTCTTGACCTTTAATGTAGTTCTTCTTCACAATAGACGCCTCTCCCACAACTCTTGATCAATAGGCGGACGTGGAGTGCCTTCAGGATAGCGCTCATTCAATAAACGTTTATAAGTATCCTGTCATCATGTTAACACTTAAATAGTTAAAAATAATATTTTGTAAGTATTAATAAACAAGATTAGGTTGTTAAAACTTATTACTTAGCCTCGAGGCGGACCATCACGGGTGTCCACGTACACATCCAGCCAATGGATAGGCTGACCTTGAGACTGAGACTCCTATACAAAAATAGCACAATATTACTAAGTAAAAATGGGATATTTTCTACAATTCATGATTGTAAACATATTAAAACTTGTAAATACGCATTACGTGCAAAGTTGATATGTGCAATCGCGTGAAATCTTGCGCACCTTTGTATGTTCCTTTAGCCTTTTAGCCATCGGATACACAGAGGCTCTTGTGGTGGCGGCGATCTTTCGTCTTTTCACCCAATCTCGGCTCTCCATTGGGCACACATCTCAAATTTATATGGATCGGGTGCACCACCGAGGGCTATGCTCGTGCATATAATCCTCTCCCCGGCACGGATGGTCGATCTCGGCATTGTGAATGGCTTTTTGTCGTTCTTTATTCAAGTTGTCCTTGAGTGCGGACGCGCACTTTTCGAGAATAATGTCCGAATCACTTTGAAGCTGCAAATCCTCCCATCTATACTGGTTTACGCAAATAAAAAACAATAATAACATTACTAAATAATTATCCTTTGAATATTATATTAATATTATTTGTCATAATTAAAAAAATATACAAAAATTACGCCCCAAACAACATCCTTGTGGGCGATAGGTGTCTTTCCACAACGTAATCACAGTGTAGGCCAATTACAGTAAACAATTGTGATATGCACTTGACGATCTTATTATCCGAAAAATCACTATAATATACAACATCAATTAGCATATATTAAAGCAATTTATATCTAAGTTATAATATTTGTGAACATTTTTCAAACTTATACTTATAATACTTATAAAAAATTGCCATAGTCTCCCCTATATATATAGACTAGCCACATGCACGCGGCGCATGCATATATGGACATTTCTAGGCACCCAAGACACAAACCAAGAGAAATATACAAATTTTCAATACAATAAGACCAAAATAAAACATTACCAATATAATATCAATCAAAACATTACCAATATACAATAAATGGAATCTTAAATGCTTTTATATAAATGATATATATCGAGGCGTACGTCTTTATTCAAGGAGGGCGAATCTGAATAAGAATCCGATCATCGGGATTAGTAGGGGCCTTGGGCACATTATTAGGCCCCCTACCCAAGCCGCTTTTTAATACTTGAAGCCATCAGATATTACAAATTTCAAGATGTTATTAGAGTCATATTTGATTATATGTATATATGACAATAAACATGATGATGATATAAACATGTATATATATGAATATAAAATGACAATAAACAAAAGTTGCATTTAAATAGTTTAGTACATAAACATGACAATGATATAAAAACATGTATTGCTAAACATACATTGCATGAGTTCAAGTGTCAATGTCGATTCGAATCATCTTGTATCGTGTTGCATTCATAACCATCATCTCGCTTGATTACGTATGTCGATTCGATCGATAACTCTTCCTCTTGATGATCAATGTCATCCCACACAAGTATTGACTCGGGATCTAATTCATGTGGTTCATCTCCACCATCTAATTGGATTACTTCATTTATCGTCCTCCACATTTATTATAGTCGACTACGAAGCATCGCTCTTGGTAAATCTCCCCATCAACTAATTCTACACGACTACGGCGGGGAGTATAAATTACAACTTGCCAATCAGAAGGCGGTCTATCACTTTTCCTAACAGGACTAGGAGGTAGTATACTTATCTTGTTTGAGTTGGTAAAACAAACGGTTCGTTGAGATCGCAGAACCTATAGAGGTCATATCGACGATTCCATGTGCAGCTAACACGTATTCCTTTTACGAATCAAACCAGCTTGAACAAGTGAATATGACCCCGTCGTGCGTGCCTTTGTCGACAACTCTCGATTTCCTCCAACTCCCCATAAAAGGCGACCAAGCTCATTGTAACAATCTCCTTGGACACACTCCGAGTTCGTTGTTCTTTTCTGCGCCCATATGCCTTTGTGTGAAATTCACAACCATTTATTTTTGTAACCATTACTGGTGACTTGATCCTTATGCGGTCCCATAGCTAGGACTTGTACATTAAGCTTAATCGTTGATCCCTCAATCAAAAGCCTACAAAAACTCCATCTTATTAAATGAAGTCATAGTTAACATATGAAGTATATATATTATATATATATACACTACGTCTTTAAAAATTGAACTTACTTTGTCCTTTAGCCAAAGTGCAAAGTTTTATCCCGATTGATTTGAATATCTTTATCGGTTATGTCGGCATGCTTCACTTTTAACTCACGTCATCGTACAATCTATACCATGTTATAAACATTAACATATTAGAAAAAATTTTAACTTAAAAGATAAAATATCAAGTTTACATGTGTACCTCACAAATTAAATCAATCTCCTCACATGAGAGAAGAATGTAAGTATATGCATGCATGTAATTCTTGCTTTCGAGAGAGGAATATCGCTTCCCTTTTCCATAAAGCGCCCGAGGGACCAAATACGAGAGCCGACCATTTAGTTCAACATTTCCCCCCATCATCATGTCTCGATACTCGATTGGCCTTTGTCGAAGACTTCATCCCGAAAAAATAATGCGGAAACAAACGTAGATATCTCATCAAAACTGTATGCCTCACATATCGACCCCTCGACATAAGCTCTATTCTTCACCTTCCTCTTAAGGTTTCCCATCACCCTCTCGAAAGGGTACATCCATCTATATTGAACTGGACCCCCGACACGAGCTTCATAGGGAAGATGGATTTGCAAATGCTCCATGGAGTCAAAAAAACCAGGCGGGAATATTTTTTCCAGTTTACACGTGATCTCTATGATGTTCTTCTCAAGTACAAACATGTCCTTCTCATTCAATGATTTTGAACACAAGTCTTTGAAGAAACGACTAAGATCCGTCAAAGCATCCCATATTGGTTTATCAAGTAGATCCCAAAATGCTATAGGCATGAGTCTCTCCATGAACACACGATATCATGACTCTTCATCCTTGCAATTTCCCACCAGTAAATACACCTTGCAATGTTTGACGATATCCATCTGGTAGTTTCGGAGACTTAACCCATGTGCACACATCTTCAACTTTCTTTTTGGACAATTTGTACCTTGCATGCGGTTTGACAATCTTACCATTAGGAGATTCATAAAGTTCTAATCGAGGACGCCTTAAATATCTTTCATGTCCAAACGTGCCTTATCGTTATCTTTTGTCTTCCCCAGTAACATTCATCACGATGTTAAACACATTATCAAACACATTCTTCTCAATATGCATCACATCTAGATTATGATGAATCAAATTTGTAGACCAATAAAGTAATTCCCAAAGATGCTTCTCCGAACCCGGTTATGAGATTCACCAAACCCATTGATTATGTTTGCATCAACCTTACCAAATGGGATAACCGGCAATCTCATCACACGATCTCGCATCTCCGTTCCCCGACAATCGCGGTGCGAGCATATCATTATCTACTTTCCCTTTCCTCGAAGTGTTCTCTATTTCTTGAAGCGGGTGATCTACCGTGAAGCCGACGATGACGATCGAACCAACAAGGCTTTCGACCTTTTGATAGATTAAACGACTTTGTATGCTCCATACAATACTGGACAAGCCAACTTCCGTTAGTGTACTCCATCCACTAACATACCATAAGTCAAAAGTCACTTATAGTCCACATAACCATTTGCCTACTAAGGTTGAAATTTGTTTTCATTGCAACATCCCAAGTCTCAGACTCCCTCCCCACAATACCTTTAACTCGCCATAAGAGGTCTCAAGTAAACATCTAAGTTCTTTCCGGACTCTTAGGACCAGAATCACGAGTGAAAGAAATAAGTACGGTTTGTTTATTTCATACACATCCAAGGAGGCAAGTTATGCGGAGTAACAATCACAGCCGACATGAGTGCGGAATAATTTGAGTGGCCAAAATCAGTTGAAACCATCGGTGGACAATCCAAGCCTCACATTTCTAGGTTCCAATGCAAATTCAGGGATGTGCTAAGTTGAAATCTTTCCAAGCACCTTACATCTGCGGGATGATTTAGTTCTCCATCTTTAGTGGAGATTTCGCATGCCAACTCATATGTTCCAAATTTGATCTTGAAGACATGTACAATCTTTTTAGTCGATGTGTTATTGGAAAATACCTTAGAATCTTAAGCGGTATACTTGATTTTTTGTAGTCACACACCATCTTTATTAGCCTAAACCGGATCATGTACCAGCGTGCACCTTATCATCTTGTCATTTTCCTTATAAAACAACATGCGATCGTTGGGACATGCATCGATCTTTTGGTATCCAAGACCCAACTTCTTCACCATTTTCTTACAAAAGTAATAGTTACAGGGTAATTTCACCGTCGAGCAACATACTCTTAATTGCCTTCAAGAGCGACTCAAACACTCATGGCTCATGTTGTGATCGGCCTTGATGTTAAGTAATGTCGCCACTGCAGAACAATGTAGTGTGTTTGGTGCAACCATGCCACAATGGCTTGCTACCCTCGTCTAACAACTTAAAGAAGTCTTTGGCATCGAAATTCATAGGTTGCTCTACCTTGCTCCCAATCAAAATCGGCCTACTGCAATATCATGGACCATTTCATTCATAATGATGAGTACTACTTGCCTGATTGTGTACTTGTGTGATGCCACCATCTCTTCTCTTGCCCATGTGCCCACCGAAGATTCTTCAGAATTTCTCATGAACCCGAAAACAAGTAAATGATAGTTTACCATGTCTCTATCCATATAATTTACATTTTACACTTTAAACATGGACATCGATGTCTGCGACTTACCATTCATACATTCTGGGTGACTATACGCGTACTCCAAAAACACTTGGCAACTTGACTCTAAATTCAATATGAAGCACCTATCTGGGTACTTGACTTTCGTCGTGCCATCCAACTACTGATGCGAATAGAGGTCCATGATTCCACAGTACCTATACTACGAGACAACATTATAAATGTTAACATATGACTTGAGCATACTTATAACCATATGACTTGAGCATACTTGTAAGCATGCATATGATTAACATTTAAGCATACTTCTAAGCATATGACTTAAGCATACTTGTAACCATATGACTTGAGCATACTTGTAAGCATATGATTAACATGTTTGAGTATCTTGGAGATTCATTCATATCAACTAGTGTGCTAAAAGCGCCTAACATGTTTTAAGATTATACCCCTCACGGTCCATTTCTATAATCTTTTATGTTTTTGGGATAGTCACAACATGATTGAACACAATGAACACATAATGATAATATCAAAATGATAACAATTGAAAAGTTTCATTGAAACAATACCTAAAGATTCCTAATCGCTAAAATATTCCCAATGCTTCCTTCCAATATCTATTTGAACAATACCACAAATCAAACTATTCCAATCTAGCATACATATCAATCAAAACATTACCAATAAGCTAATTTCTATATATAGGAACAAATAACACAATCAATAGAACCAATTCCATAACAACCAAGCTTGGCTTGGCCTCATGAGCTTGCTAAGCAGCCAAGCCCGGCCATCGCTCTAACATCCCCTTAATAGGCTCTAGTGGATCACCAATAGGCTCGTTAATAATAGTATAAATGTTAGCAAATAACCCGATAATAAAAATTTCGCAGAGTCTCCCTATAATATGGATTCAACCACACGCACGATGGCATGTATATAAGGTCATTTCTAGGAACACAAGACATAAACCAACCGATCCATATGAGATACCATAGGAATTGGATGGAAATTATGAACTTATCGAATCCCTATGCTCATAAAAAGAATTACTATCCATAAGCAGGTTTTAATCTAGAGATTTACTACAAAAGAGTTTTGCGGTATCCATAAGATGAGGATCAAACTTGTAAACTTTGAAACCCAATCATTTTTTAGTGGGAGCAATTATTCACGTTTTGATTCACATTATGATGTCAATGTCAAGTTCTCGATCTACAAATGATTTTTTCACAATGACCAATATAATTGGTTAAACTACAAACATAAACATGGGATTCACGAGTTCATATCATCTGCATTTACTTCCTATAATAACCAAACTATTACTACCTCTATTTGCACAAAAAGAATCCCAAAATATAAATTTTATACTAACTACAATCTAATACATTCATATCCATTTTATCAATTTTGAACATCAAGATTTCACAAAAATCGACTTTAGAAAGTCAAAATGGGACTCTTTAGAAAGTATAAAAGTATAGTTCAAGTTTGCCTTAAAATCCGTGCAAAAAGTAGATCTCAAAAGCTATGACGTGCAAAGTGAGTGCAGGGAGTATAATAAAACAAGTAAAATTAGTCCCACATTCATTATAGTAATTTTGGTGTAATTGTGAATTACCATCATTTGTGAATCCTCCCTCTCATCTAGAAAATTAACAAAATCAAATTACCCAAAGTAATCGCTATTACCCAAATAAATTTTACTCTAATCAAAACTTATAAACCAAACATAATCATATTACCCAAATCGACTTCAAATACTAATAAAATCATAATCATATTACTCAAACATAATCAAATCCATATATATCAATCTAATGCATATTATTACTTTGAAAATCATTATACATTGGCACCCAATGGGTACCTCGGTGGTGGGCTCATTCTTGCTTTCTCTCTGCTGCGTGACCTTCTCCTCTTCTTCCCTTCTCCCTCTTCTCCTTTTCTTCTCCTCTTTTTTTCTCTTATTTAAATGTTTAAAAAATAATCGTGACGATATGATATTCTTGATGTGGAAATTACAATGTGACCGTGTCTGCGGTGTTGATAATGAGAGGTCGCAAAAATAAAGGCGCCAACATTTCCAAATACCAATTTTTAGCGGTGAAATTGTAGTGAAACCAGCGAAAGCGAAATTAAAATATAACGACTACATTTCATTTCTTGATTTAAATGGTCGGCCGATCTTTCTGATAATAGTTATAGTATGTCAACTAAACCTCATATATAGTCAATCGTAGTAAAAATTTTGATATTGTTATGTTATATATCATTTAAAGAATATAAATTCGTTGTAAAAGTGATGTACAAAGCATTTATTTCTTTCAATTAATTATATTTCTAATTGGTATTACTTCATTGGGACGAATTAGACTGTTTTCGAATAAATGTAAGTTGAAAAGTTTGATATTTATATTATTGTTATTATTATTAGTATTATTTCATGTAAAGAATAGAAATGGTATAAATAAAGTTGAGTTTGATTTTATATTATTGTTAAGTACCTAAATTTGGGGGCGTTTCAAGATTAAAATTTCTGATTAAAATTCTATTCAAACACGGTTGCACCTCGACCATCGACTTGTCGATTGTTCGAGGCCAAGAACACCTAAAAGGCTGACGAGCGTCATTTATAGGCTATAGCGATGGATAAATTAATTTCTAATTTTTGATTTTCCAAAAATTATTTAAAAATAGAAAATAAATTCTAAAAATTACCAAAAATGGTTATAAAAATTATTTTAAATTATGAAAATAATTCTGACTATTTGAAATATTTTTATTTAATAATTATAATTATTTGACTATTAATGCTATTTAATTTATTTAATTATGTATTAAATAAATTAGAGAAAAATGATTTTAATTATATAAAAATCATTTTAAATAAGAATAAAGAGTTTAAAAATATTTTGAGTTATAAAATGTGACTTTTAATATTTTTAGAAATTTTCATTAATGAATTAATATTTATGATATTAGATTTATTTCATTAATAAATTAAATAAATAAGATAAAAATTATTTAAATGATTTAAAAATCCTTTTAAATGAAAATAAAGTGTTAGAACATATTTTGAATTATAAAATATAATTTTTAATATTTTTGAGAATTTTCATTAATAATTTAATATTGATGATATTAGATTTATTTTATTATTAAATTAAATAAATAAGATAAAAATGATTTTATTGATTTAAAATCATTTTAAATAAGAATAAAGTGTTAGAAAATATTTGGAATTATAAAATATAATTTTAATATTTTTGGAGAATTCTCATTAATAAATTAATATTAATGATATTAGATTTATTTAATTATTATATTAAATAAATTAATTACAAATAATTTTATTGATTTAAAAATCATTTAAAAATGAGAAAAATGATTTAAAAGTATTTTAAGTTATAATTAATGACTTTTAATATTTGGATAATAATTTCATTAATATTTAGATATTAATGGTGATGATTTAAAATGATTTTAATTATTTTAAAAATCATTTAAGTAGAATATTGTTAATTTAAAAATAGTTTAAGTTATTAATAAAAACTTTAATATTTTGATAGTATGTCATTAATATTTTTATATTAGTAAATATTAATGATGATAAGATTAATTGATAATTAAATCATTTAAAAATGATTTCGATGTTTGAAAAATTATTATAAAATATAATAATTGTTTGATAAATTATTAAAAGCTTCCAAAAAATATTATTAATGATATTTGACTTATCTAAAATAATATTGAAGCTTAGGGACCGAGTTTAGTTGACAATATAAGTGTTAATTGTCGCATAGGGTGACCAAGACGCCGAGAATAGACCGAAGTCCAACCAGACCAAACTAGTTAGACTTGATACGTGTTTATATAGGATATAAACACTGATGTGGCTATGTAGTAATGTGCCTATGAGAAGTTTGACTGTGAATTACAGTGTTACGTGTTATAAAATATTTATGCTAATTGTGAGACCGATATTATTGGTTATAGGTCTTTCAAACGCAGATAAGTTTATTGTGTAGCTGTAATCAATGCGGAAGGCAAGTTTCTTAACTCAACCTTGAGTTATATTCATTCAATTGTTATAGTTGTTAATTATTGTTAATTATACCATGTCCAAGAATTTATTGTTGATTATTCGCAGTTAGTGAAAGTTTAATAATTCAAATTGAATTACTGATTCAGAAAATATACATTCGTAGAATAACTGTTATTGGATGTTCATATCCGTAGAAGCTGATATTGACAATACAGATAATTCAAGTTTATTGTCGAATTATGTTTAGAAATGTTTTAGCTAATTATTCTGGCTTGACGAACATTTGTTAGAACTTGATAGGTTCGAGAAGAGAAGGGAATTCAATTGTTATTGACAGATCAATGCCAATTATTTTGGCTAGATCGATAAGTAAATAGAAATTGAAATCATTGAATTTCGTTGTTAAATCAAATCTTGATTCTAAGACTGAGAAGAACAACCTTTTATATAAAGGGAACATTTTTAGTCATATATTCGACCACTGCGCGCGACTTAAGTATTATGCATAATATAGGGTACAAGGAGTTGGCCGGCTCTACGTACTTGCAGATGGGTATGATTTAATCTTTATGATTATCTGATACACCTGCGTATATGTTAAAGTAAAACTTCGATATATACCCGAGAAGAAAAGTTCAAGATCCAACGGAATGCTCAGCATAAATCTGGAAAACATTCCACTTTGCTATTTCGTAGAATTAATTCTTAATTATTCATTTGAATATCGTAGAAAACCTTGAAAGCGTTGTACTCTTTCATTATCAGATTATTGTTGCGTAGAATGTGAGCAGACTTGATATTGATTTCTATACCTTTATTGTATGTCTTAACTTGCGGGGTAAACTTGTTGCTCACCCTTGCTATATATAAAACATTTCAGTTAGGAACGAAGAGGCCAGTGGATTGAAGAAGAACAAAGGCAAAGGAAAAATGCTGGAGTAGTATAATGAACATTATTACTATTATGTTGTATTGTAAACCCTTTTTGTATATCTAAAGGGTATGTATGTAATGTTAAGGTTAGAGAACCTGGGACTAATGTATTAACAATCTCTGTTAATGACTTATGTATTACTATTTCTATATGAATGAGTAGTCAGATGTTATTATATTGTGGATCAAGAACACTAAACTCGGGGGTCAGGTAACCCGGATTTGGGGGTGTCACAGGTTAGTATCAAAACTGTAGGTTATAAACCTTAAGTGGGGTGGGGAAAACCCTAGGATTATAACCATACGCGAGGTAGAGAAAACTCATTTAGAGTTCTAAGTGAGGGATTGCCGAATTGCATCAATAATGAGATATGTGGACACATAGTGTGAGAAGTTTGTACTAATCAAGTTATTTAAACTGATTGTAGGATGTCTGGAGAAGATCAAATGGGTGCGGAGATGTTAGCAGCTGTTGCACCAGTGCCAGAAGCCGAGGTGCCAGCGATAAATCGAATCAGTTGAGAAGGTGTGAGAAGATGAACCTATGGTCAATCAAGGGAGCGATCATGACGATTATCCCGAGATGTATCTGAGTGGTGATGAGGAGACGGAGTCCGAAGAAGCTAAGGTGGAGAAAACGAATAAGACTAAAGTTGAAGAACAAGATCAACTATTTGCAGAAGTTCAAGAACTTCGGAGTAAGTTATTTCTCTTGGAGGAGTTATGGAAGACGGAAGCGAGCATTACACGAAATGACTGAAGAACAAAATGAGCTGAAGGCGCGGGTGGAAAGAATGAAGACTGAAGGTGGTGGATCGTCTGAAGGAACCATCAAGCAGCAAAAAGGCAAAAAAAAGAGGAAGAGGGACAACGACATCCCTAATTCTGAAAAGTCAAACCCGAAGAAGAAGCAAGCCTGTAGCAAGTGTGGAAAGACTCACACGGGAGAATGCATGATGTGGAAGAACGTGTGCTTCAACAGTAAGCACGAAGGACTTATTTCTCTACATTGTCCTAAGCCAAATATGAGGAAGTGTTTCTCATTTGGAGAACGGGTCACGGATTCAATAAGTGTCCTATCAAGAAGATGACTGGTGAAGGGAGTGGACGGTAGATAGCTTAAGTTTAAGCAGTAGTACCTTTTGGTAGTAGGTTATGATATTAAGTGTTGTAATATAAAAAATGATGTGTGAACATATGTAATATGAATATGTTTGTATGAAAGAAATCTTTATCTTCTATATGAATATAAGATTAAGATTAATTTGTGTGTTCTTAAAACTCATACTTATGGTAAGTTAATGACTCATAATTATATGAAATGTTTTGAACCCCTCAGCGAATGGACGCCAAAGGTCTTACTAGGATAAGTTCATACACTCACATAATTGTGGCAAGTTCCTGAACTCATAAGTGTGGTAAGTTTGACGAACTGGTAATAACTATGTGTGAATGGAGAATTACAACTTTTTGGGTAAAGTTGTGTTGTTAATCCTGATATGATTTAAAAAGGGATAGTAATATGTGTTAAGTACTAAATGTTCTATGAACTATTTGAATAAATATTCGTTTATATATGAGAATTATGTGTTGAATTCTTATTGTATTAAGAATTTGTGTAGAGAAAGAGAATTAATGTAAGATTTTTATTTAAATCAGATCATGCCGCCTAGATGACATAATCGAAACCAAAGAGAAGAGCAGCCGGTAAATAATGAAGGAGGTCAAGCTGACCCGATGCAAAACTTTGTAAATATGATAACCGAAGCTATGGGGGATAATGCTCCAGTAGGAAGAGGAAGAGTGAGAGAACATCCAGCTGATAGATTGACTAATTTCAAGGACTTTAAAATGGTAGGATGACCTGAATTCAAGGGAACCATAGATCCGATTGAAGCCCAAACATGGGTGAAAGAGATGGAGAAAACATTCATTATTGCGCGTATGGCTGAAGAGCAAAAGACAGCTTTTGCAACATATCTGATGAAAGGAGAAGCCAATTACTGGTGGGAGACTAATCAAGCGAGGGCTGGTACAGCTGTGATGACTTGGACCAGATTCAAAGAGTTGTTCTTTGAGAACTACTTTTCGCCGAGTATGCAATCCATGATGGAAGTTAAATTTCTAGAATTGAAGAAGGAGAACATATCGGTAACAGAATACGCTGCCAAATTCAACAAGTTAATGAGATTTGCACCTCATCAGGTGGACACAGAAGTAAGAAAAGTTAGAAGATTTGAGAATGGGCTGAAGCCGGGGATATTCAACAAGGTAGCGGTATTGCAGATCAATATGTTCGTGGCTTTGATGGAGAAAGCATTGATTGCTGAAGAAGGGAGCGAAGTTGTGTCTCGATTTCATCTGGATAAGAAGAAGACAAATGACAGAGGAAGCAGTGGAGGAAGTAACCCGAATAAGAGGAAGTGGAGCGAGAATACCCAGTCAGGTAATAAAATAGAGGAGAATAGGAAAGGGAGGGAGCCATGTGCAACTTGCGAGAAGAATCATTCTGGAGTTTGCCTTAAGAAGAAGGGAGTTTGCTATAACTATGGGCAATAAGGATATATTTCATCCAATTGCCCCAATCCAAAGAAGATACAAGGTTACTTTGCATGCGGATCGACTGATCATCTGGTTCGAAACTGTCTGAAGAAGAATGCTGAGAAGGAAAGTGTCAACAAGGGACCCGGTGGCGGAACCTTGGCAATTCGAGGACTTGCACCGCTAGAAAGACCAACCGCTCGTACATTCAACATGACGGCGCAGGATGTAGTGGCTACTCAGGAGGTGGCAGCAGGTAATGATTTCGTTTAAGAAATTTAATTACGCGAGTATTATGAGTTAGATATCTCTGTGAACTATTTTCTTTTAAAGATTCAAATCACAGGTTAGAATTTGGGACACAAGTGAATATTGTGTTAATAAAAATGAATTGATGATACAACTTTAAAATATTGTAGAGAATAAAAAAGCGGTGATTCCGAGTACGGAATCCTTTTAAGGAGGGGTGAATATGATAACCCGGGATTTCAAATAATCAAAATTTTACGAATAATTATTTTATTTATTTAATATTAATATTGATTATCAATTTTGTGACAAGTGTTTGTGATACGAGTCTCGAGAAGGTCAATTTGTGTATTGACTAATAAAATTAAGAGTAGAGTTGTGCTTAACGAAGAATAGAAACCCTTAATATGTATGTGTTATACCGTATAGAAACGTTAACCACAACTCTACTCTTAATAGATCAATATTAATTATAATTCAATAGAAATATAATTAAATTAATTATATTAAAATGTATGTGTTCGTACCGTTTAGAATTTTTTATCAATGATAGATCGGATAACGTTTAAAATTTATAAACCATAATAAGAGATTAGAAACCCTAATGTACCGTTAGAAACCCTAATCGAAAGCTTAGAAACCCTAATTTTAAATTCGGGAATCCAAAACCCTAATTAGGAAACCCTAATACTAATTGGCAAGCCTAATGTGTTTATTAAACTTTAATATGATTAGAAAACCCTAATTATATTTTAGTTATCTTAATTTCTATTTTACAAACCCTAATTATAATTTAGAAATTTTAATTTTTAATTTTTCTAATTAAAAACCCTAATTAGAAATTTTTAGAAACTAAATGTTTTAAAACATAAGGGTTAGGACCTTAGGGTGAAACCCTAAGGGTGTGACAAATTCTAAGTATGCCATTAAATTTATTTTACTAAAGACCAAAATACCCTTTTTGGATTTTTATTTAGATAACTTATAAAAATTCTAGCAACTTTAGTTGTTGAACCACTACATTGACTGTGTGACATAAAAATCCAGCAATACCAGCCAAAATTATCAGATCTAGCATCAAGACAAGCAATATATATTAGATTGGAGAGAGAGAAAGTCATAAAAAATGTGTCATTTGCCCTCACGCTCTCTATAACTCATTCTCTCTCTCAACCTCTGAATTCCTTGAGTAGATCAGTCATATTTTAAACCATAGAAACACCAAGAACAGATTTGAGAGGAGAGATCAAAGCATATTCAAAAGAAAGGTATAAAACCCTACTTCACTTTGATCTTGAATGCTAAGAAAAATATATGTGTTTATGTGTTTAGATCTTTGCTAGGTGATGTTTTATGGTGATCTATGTTGATATAACATAGATCCGTAGCATCAAAATGCTTTAAAGGTGATGATTTTCAAAACTGCCAAGAAAAATTTTTGTGGTTTGACAAGCTAATGTCAAGAGCCACAGATTCTTGTTCGTTTGTTGTTTTTGATGTTTTTGTTATATGTAGCCTGGTATGTGGTCTTTAAGCTGCAAGTGGAATCAATACCATTTAATGTCTGGATTTGAAGATATAATCGGTTGAAACCGTTGACCCGAGCATGATAAAAAGTAGAATCTGGGTAACCTGAAGGCCGTGACCGTAGTCGACAAACGATTTCAAGCTTAAAGATCTGTCAGTTTATTTGTGTTATGATGTTGTTGTTGTATCATAAATGTTGCTGGTTATGTGGAAAATAGATCTATGCTTTAAGATCGCTTATATCATAAACATATGGAAGGTAATTAATGGTCAAACCTGACCATCCGATCACGCTTTGCATTTACGGATTTTCGAAGCGTAAAAGCATTGATTCTACGAGACTTTGACCAAGTGATAAATTATGGATCTGTTATTTTTGGACTGAGATCTTGATATCTCGTTGTTCCTTGTCATGAATAGTACATGTATGAATCATAAAACCACCAAACCAATGATCAGAACCTAGAGTAATTTGTACTGGAAAGTGACTAGTCGAAGTTCTGGGTTTCTGGAGAAACCCAGGTAATGTTTGACAAGATGTTTCGCAGCTCATATTTTGTTGTTGTGTTGATTTATGACATATCTATTGGTTGATAGTGGTAGTGGTGCATACGTACTACAAGATAATGTTTAAACATTACCCAGAAACATTTCGAGATGAGATTAAAATTCAGTCAAATAGGGCACCTCGAACACTGACTTGTCAGTGTTCTTGAGGCCAAGAACACCTAAGGCGACAGAAATCGTCGTTATAGGCTATAACGATGGATAAAATAATTTCTAATTTTTGATTTTCAAGAAATTATTAAAAAATAGAAAATTAATTCTAAAAATTGCCAAAAATGGTTTTAAAAATTATTTTAAATTATGAAAAATAATTCCTAACTATTTGAAATATTTTTTATTAATAATTATAATTATTTAAATATTAATGCTATTTAATTTATTTAATTAGTGTATTAAATAAATTAGAGAAAAATGATTTTAATTATATAAAATCATTTTAAATAAGAATAAAGAGTTTAAAAATATTTTGAGTTATAAAATGTGACGTGGATAAAGCAGATCACCAAGATATTTGATGTCTTGGGATGTTCCGAGGAGCAAAAGGTTCCCTTTGCCACCTTTATGTTGCGAGGAGAGGTAGATTACTGGTGGGAATCAGTAAAGCGTACTCAACCTGCCGCACTGAAGATGTCTTGGGAGAAATTCCAAGAACTGTTCAACGATAAGTACTTTCCCGAAAGTATTCGTCACATGAAGGAGGTAGAGTTCATCAAGCTAGAGCAGAACAATATGACCGTGTCACAATACGAAGCTAATTTTACCGAGTTGTCCCAATTTGCGTCCCACTTGGTTGATAATGAGGAGAGAATGACGCTGATGTTTCTAAGAGGTTTGGAACCAGAGATACGTCAATACTTAATTTCTCACAAACTGTGTTTGTATTTAGATGTTGTAAATAGGGCTCAATTATTGGAGCGCGATAACGAGTCAACCCAACCAAGAAAGAGTAGCCGAAAAAATGATAATACCAGTGGTAGTAGTCATCGAAGCGGTGACAACAAACGTGGAGGAAATCAACATGCCAGAAATGGTAACCACTTCGGTGGTAATCATGGCCAAGACAATAAAAGTGGGAGTTTCAAGAAGAGGAGATTCATAATGATGGAAGGACGCGTCGGCACCAAAGACTGTTGTTGTTAAGGAAGGAGAACGACCGCCGATCGTATGTTATAAATGCGGAGGGGAGGGACACATTAGTCTAAACTTTATGTAGCAGTCCAAAGCATGTTATAATTGTGGAAGAGAAAGTCACCTAGCCTGATTTTGTCGTGCACTGAAGTCAAGTCCATCTGGGATGGAGGCATCAAAGGCCGTCCCAGACAAGATAAAATCGTTAGTTCAAGGGAGAGCATTTTTTGTAACCTCCCAAAAAGTAAGGAATCCAAACGATGTGATCACGGGTAAGCTAATCATAAACTTTAGCGAAGTCTATACCTTATTTGATACCGGTTCTACCCATTCTTTTATTTCTTCTACTTGCGCTCAATGTTTAAATTTGACTCCGGAGAAATTAGACTTTGACTTATCTGTTGAAACTCCATTGGGAGAAACCTTCATTACATCCACTGTTTATAAGTCTTGTTTGATTCAAATCGGTAATCGCATGTTACTTGTCGATCTTATCTGTTTAAAAATACTTGCATTTGACATGATTCTAGGGATTTATTGGTTAACTGCTCATCATGCTAAAATTGATTGTTTTCATAAGTTTGTTAGCTTTTATATTCCTAATCAACCTATTATGTGAATTCAAGAGACCAAACCATTAAAATCAATCACGGTCATCTCAAGCCATAAAGCTATTCGTTTATTGAAAAATGGATGTCAAGCTTTCTTAACTTATGTCACAGATTTAAACAAAAATACGTCATATTTGAATGATATTTCTATTGTTTATAAATTTCCTGACGTATTCCCCGAAGAACTTCTTGGCCTAACCCCGGAGCATAAAATCGAGTTTGGTATCGACCTTGAACCCGGTACAAAACTCATTTCCAAAACTCTATATCGAATGACTCCTATTAAACTTCAGGAGTTAAACACCCAACTGCAGGAATTGTTAGACATCGGTTTCATTCGACCTAGTACATCTCCTTGGGGTGCTCCTGTTCTATTCGTGAAGAAAAAAGATGGAAGTATGCGACTTTGTATTGATTATCGGGAGTTGAATCATGTCACCATCAAATATAGGTACCCGTTGCCTCGCATTGATGACTTGTTTGACTAGTTGCAAGGCGCCAAATTCTTTTCAAAGTTCGATCTTCATTTTGGATATCATCAGTTGAAGATTAAAACTAATGACATTCCAAAGACTATTTTCAGAACTAGGTACGGACATTATGAATTCTTAGTCATGTCTTTTAGATTGACTAATGCTCCAATTGCCTTCATGGATATGTCTTTGTGGTCGTCTTTATTGATCATATCCTCATTTACTCCAAAAGCCGTGAAGATCATGAGCAACACTTGAGGCTGATACTCTAAAAGTTTCGTGAAAACAAGTTATATGCGAAGTTGAAGAAATGCAAGTTCTGGCTTGAGGAAGTAGCATTCTTTGGGCACGTGATATCAAATCATGGAATATCTGTTGACCCGACAAATATTGAAGCAATTCAAAGCTGGGAGCAACCTAAGTCAGTGACCGAAGTACGTAGCTTTCTCGACTTAGCTGGTTAATATCGGAGATTCGTAGAAGGGGTTTCTCGAATCACTATTCCATTAACACAGCTGACTCAGAAAGATATAAAATTTGGTTGGAGCGAGGAATGTGAGAAGAGTTTTCAAGAACTCAAGAGGAGACTCATTTCAAAGACTTTCATTACGACAATACCATCTGGCTCGGAGGGATTTGTCATCTACAGTGATGCTTCAGGCAAAGGGTTAGGATGTGTTCTCATGCAACATGGAAAAGTCAAAGCCTATGTATGAGACCCCAGATTTTATGAATAAAGAATTTATTTTCTCGAAATATTTTTTTTGAATATTATGGTGTGGATTTGATATAATGTTATAGTTCTGGGTAATATTTATAAATTTTGCAAAGTACACAAGTTGTTATATAATATTCGATTGGTGGGGGAATATTACGTTTTAATAGGGAATATTAAATGCAACAACGGACAATCATTGGTGGACCCCACAACGGAATTATTGTCAGATTTAGAAAACGAGAAAAATATTTTATGAAAATAACGGCGGAAGTTTTACCGTTAATACTGTTGAACTACTCGGTAGTAAAAGTACAGTAATATGTGTGGTTGCATAGTAGCACACGGTATTGATTATTGATGCTTATATGATAAGTCACTGAGTTTTGTTGATATTATTAATGTAATAATACAGAAAATCTTTTTATATAAAATAGAATACTTTTATAAAGTTATTCTACAAATAGAATATATTATATTTTATTATGCATAGTGTTGCATAGTGCCTGCATAGTGTTTTGCATAGTAAAATCTTTTTATATAAAATAGAATACTTTTATAAAGTTATCTGTTTTATTAGACAATAATTACAATATATTATATTTTATTATGCATAGTGTTTGCATAGTGCCTGCATAGTGTTTGCATAGTAAAATCTTTTATAAAGTTATTCATTTTATTAGATTATAAATAGAATATATTATATTTTATTTAAAAGATTTTGCTTTAAATATGGACCGTCAGATTAAAGTAAATCATTACAGACGATTCATGAGTTAGTTAATATGCGATCCATTTTCTATAAATAGAAGCTCATTCATTCATTATTTCTTACGAATTCACTGAAACTCTAGAGAGAGAAACTATAGAGAGAAAGAAGTAAAGTGTTCTGCTATTTCACTACTTCTATATCTAGTACTCTTCTTTCTAAGGTAGGGAATATTATTTGTTGTACTCGTAAGGGGTACTCTTTCTTTCTTATTCATGAAGTGAACTTCAGTTATTCCATTCTTTATTATTCTGTTGGAATAACCTGTATACGCGGGATACCCTATACTTTGTGAAATTCTTCTGTTATTTCATTCTTTATTATTCTTTTGGAATATCTTGTCATGCATGCGTGTTCACTGTGGGACTGGTTTCCATCATTATTATTATTACATTTGGAATATCTTGTCTGTATGCATGCGTTTTTATGTACGTACTGGTTCCGTCTTTATTAGTATTACATTGGAATAACTTGTCTGTCACAATCTAGTATGCATTATGATTTACATTATTATTTCGCTCTTTATTATTACATTGGAACATCCCGCTTGTGCTTTACGCGCATGACCTAGTTCCGTTAATTATTATTACATTGGAATAACTTTATGCATATTAAGTCTGCGCATGTATGGTGATTTCTTTTGTTATTCCATTTTTTATTGTACTCAGTTGGTTAAAGTTTTGACTTCTATACTCCATGAAATTAGTGGAATATCCTTGATATTTGCGCTTCATCCAGTATCTTTTCATGGAAATATTCTTCTGAGCATTCTTGAATTTTACTCTACAAAGCACTATCATGTTGACAATTTGGACGATATCAGTTCCTAAATAAATTAATTCTTGAACTTGTTTTATTGAATTCTTATATCATTGTCATCATCGTCATGTTTATATTTTTTTGAAAGTCATTTGTGGCCTGTAATGCATAGATGGACTTGGTATGATTATGACCGAATTATTATTATTCGGTGTAATCATGGCGTAATGTTACAAATGATGTGGAAAAAAGCCCTCGTTGGCCGTAGTGCATTGATGGACAATTTTTGGTATGATTATGGCTATGGATTCTCTTTGGTAGTAGTCTGAAGATGAATTGTTTTATGGCATGATCAGGACCGTTGATGAAAACATGATTATCTTAAGCCGTAGTGCATGGTTATTTCATGGTCGTGATACTAAAGAATATCCTTGGCCGTAGTGCAGGGGTGATTCGATGATGTGGATTATTTATTAAGCGTGAGTCCCAGCGATGAAAAGTGATGAAAAACCTTTTAAATCATAAAAGATAGTAGATTTTATTCTCTACTTGACTCTTTTAATGGATTGCTTGTTCCGCTGCAGTTAACCTTGATGTTTATTATATTGTATCTGTTTAAGACTAATGATAATTTATTCTGCATTATCTTAGTCATAATATTTCTTACTAGGCTAGTTGAGTTCACCCTTTCTTTCACTGTTCTCTTCAGGAAATGAGAATATAGCTGGGACGAGTCGGGGAACGGATTGATGGTCCTAGATGGTGCATTAGTAGCCCTCACTATTCTGTGAAATAGTGTGATAATAATTGTAATGAGGACTCCTTTTGAGTTTGTATACTCTCTAGTAGGCAATATTTGTATTCAAACTCATAGTTTATGTTTTGTCGTATTATACCTGACAGTTGTATTGTTTAAGTTGTATTTGAATTACATACCATGTATCCGGCAACTCAAGATGGGTGATGTATACCTAATTTTGGGGCGTCACAGTTGGTATCAAAGCTTAGGATATGATCCACAGCTAAGATGTGAGACTAGAACTAGGAGGGCGAGAGGCAGGAATTTCCTTAGCTAGTATGACCTACCTAAGTTTATTTGATATTTAATTGGTCGGTCAGGGTATAGAGATAATATGTAATATGTTAATTAACTCTTGTTTTGTGGTAGTATTTGAAAATGGCATATGAAAATGTTGAGATAAGCAATGGAGCACAAGAGACTGTTGATTCTCCACAGATCAATAATCAGGAGAATGTGCAACATGATGGCGATAATCCTCCTGTAAACAACAACACTGATCAATTGACAAACGACGGTATGTTTAGGAGCTTTTTAGAATTCATGCAACATCAGGCGAAGACGGCTCCTGTTCATAATATAGGAGGAAACACTGGAAACCCACGGTTGGTCACCGCTAAGCAATTCAAGGAGCTGGGACAACCAGAGTTTTTGGGAAAGCCAGAACCACTTAAGGCGGGGACGTGGTTAAAGCAGATCACCAAGATATTTGATGTCTTGGGATGCTCCGAGGAGCAAAAGGTTCCTCTTGCCACCTTTATGTTGCGTGAAGAGGCAGATCACTGATGGGAATCTATAAAATGTACCAAACCTGACGCACTTAAGATGTCTTGGGAGAAGTTCAAAGAGCTATTCAATGACAAGTAATTTCCCGAAAGCATTCGTCACATGAAGGAGGTGGAATTTATCAAGTTAAAGCAAAATAACATGACCGTGTCGCAATACGAAGCCAAGTTTGCCGAGTTGTCCCGATTTGCGTCCCACTTGGTTGATATTGAAAAGAGAATGACACGGATGTTTTTAAGAGGTTTGAAGCCGGAGATACGTCAATATCTTATTTCTCATAAACTGTGTTTGTATTCAGATGTTGTAAATATGACTCGGTTAGTGGAGCGCGATAACGAGTCAAAGTAACCAAAAGAAAGCGGTAAACAAAAATGATAATCTGGGGTGATAACTTGATCATCAAAGCGGTGACAATAAGCATGGAGGAATCAACATGCGAAATGGTAACCACTTGGTGGTAATCATTGTCAAAACAATAAGAATGGACATTTCAAGAAGAGGAGATTCAACAATGATGGAAAGCGTCGGCACCGACACCGCGTTAAGGAAGGAAGGAGAACGACCACCTATCATATGCTTCAAATGCGGAGGGAGGACACATCGGTCCAAAGCTGCGTGATGCTTGAGTCCAAAGCATGCTATAATTAATGGAAGAAGGTCACTTAACCCGATTTTGTCGTTCACCGAAGACAAGTTCAGCTAGGATGGAGGCACCAAAGGATGTCCTAGACAAGCTAAAGCCAGTAGTTTAAGAGAGCGTTTTTTTTTCATGACGAGGAACCTAAATAAAATTATCACGGGTATGTTAGTCATAAACTCTTGCGAAGTCTATCTGAGTGTTGAATCTGGGTTCTACTAACTCTTTTATTGCACCTAGTTGTGTTCAATGTTTAAAGTTAACTCTGGAGAAGTTAGACTTTGATATATCTGTTTAAACTTAGTTGGGAGAAACCTTCGTTACCTCCACTATTTATAAATCTTGTTCAAATCAACACTTTCACGTTACGTGTCGATCTTGTCTCTTTGAAAATACTTGCCTTTGATGCGATTTTAGGAATCGATTGGTTAACTACACATCATGCAAAAATTGATTGTTTTCGTAAGGTTGTTAGCTTTCATATTCTTAACCAACCTGTTATGCGAATTCAAAGTAACCAAACCACTAAAGTCAATCATTGTCATATCAAGCCATAAATAAAGAGCCCCAATCCTTTCATTGTTGACTTTCTTGTGTGGAATGCACCGAAGCCAGACTTTCTATAGGCAACGTCGTGAATAACGGTGGCAAGTTGATAGGTATCAATGTGACGTGCTATCCAAGTCTTGGATGAGAGTCACAGTTTTGAATGATATTTCTATTGTTAATAAATTTCCTGACGTATTCTTGAAGACTTCTTAGCCTACCCCTAGAGCGTGAAATCGAATTTTGTATTGACCCCATAAAAACCCATTTCTTAAACCTTCAAATATTTCTTTACTTAAAACGAACGTAACATGCACCAAAAACGCTGGCTCGAGCTGTTGAAGATTACGATCGTACCATTCAATAACATCGTGGGAAAGTGAACGTGGTAGCTGATGCGTTGAGTAGAAGATCGTATGCGTTTAAGAGTGCGATGTTTTTAACACAAAGGCCCATTTCATATGACTTACAAATGATTAAGATGGAGTTAAAGACTCTAGGAACCCAAGTAAAGATAATGAATATACGAGTAGAATCGACTTTAATCGCCAAAGTTAAAGCCGCTCAAGCTACATACTCAGAGTTGATGAATGTGAAGAAGAAGGTTCAAGAGGTCGTTATTCTAGAAGCAAGAATTGACGAAGAGAGGAAATCTCAACCCTCGATTTAATTGGCCCATTTGAAATCCTCGATGAAGTAGGAACTGTGGCCTATAGACTCGTTTTATCGCCAGGTATGTTGCGTGTTCAGAACGTTTTTTTTTACGTATCGATGTTACGTAAATATGTGGACGACCCGAACCACATTATTAAATTAGAACTAAACGATATAGCAGAAGATTTAACGTATGAGGAGATACGTGTTAAAATCTTAGATAAGAAGGATCGTATTCAACACTCAAAGGTTATACCTCAAGAATTAGAATCTGAAATAAAGTCAAGGGATCCTCACCTCTTCGGTATACCATGTACGTATGTCAATTTTGAGGGCAAAATTTCATAAGGAGGGGAGATTGTGAGACCCTAGATTTTATGAATAAAGATTTTATTTTCTCGAAATAATATTTTTGAATATTATGGTGTGGATTTGATATAATGTTATAGTTGTGGGGAATATTTATAAATTTTGCAAAGTACGCAAGTTGTTATATAATATTCGATTGGTTGGGGAATATTCGTTTTAATAGGAAATATTCGTACAACAGCACAATCATTGGTGGACCCCACAACAGAATTATTGTCGGATTGAAAAAATGACAAAAATATTTTATGAAAACAACGACGGAAGTTTTACCGTTAATACTGTTGAACTACTCGGTAGTAAAAGTACAGTAATACCTGTGGTTGCATAGTAGCACACGGTATTGATTATTGATGCTTATGTGATAAGTCACTTAGTTTTGTTGGTATTATTAATGTAATAATACAGAAAATCTTTTTATATAAAACAGAATACTTTTATAAAGTTATTCTATAAATAAAATATATTATATTTTATTATGCATAGTGTTATATAGTGCTTGCATAGTGTTTTGCATAGTAAAATCTTTTTATATAAAACAGAATACTTTTATAAAGTTATCTGTTTTATTAGACAATAATTACAATATATTATATTTTATTATGCATAGTGTTTGTATAGTACTGCATAGTGTTTGCATAGTAAAATCTTTTATAAAGTTATTCGTTTTATTAGATTATAAATAGAATATATTATATTTTATTTAAACGATTTTGCTTTAAATATGGACCGTCAGATTAAAGTAAATCAATCTAGACCGTTCATGAGTTAGTTACTCTGCAGACCATTTTTTCTATAAATAGAAGCTAATTCATTCATTATTTCTTACGAATTCACTGAAACTCTAGATAGAGAAACTATAGAGAGAAAGAAGAAAAGTGTTACTGCTACTTCCTACTTCTATATCCGAGTACTCTTCTTTCTAAGGTAGGGAATATTATTTTTTTACATGAAGGGTGTTATTCTTTCTTATTCGTAAGGGGTACTCTTTCTTTCTTATTCATGAAGAGAACTTACATTATTCCATTCTTTATTATTACATTGGAATAACCTTTATACACTACTGGATACCCTATACTTGGTGAAATTCTTACATTATTTCATTCTTTATTATTACATTGGAATATCACATGCATGCATTTTATGCCGGGACTGGTTTAAATCTTTATTATTATTACATTGGAATATCACATACATATGCGTTTTACTTGGGACTGAGTTCCGCTCTTTATTGGTATTCGGTTGGAATAACCTGTCTATGCGAATTACCGCATGCATGGTCATTTCTATTATTATTCTATTCTTTTTTATTTTGTTGGAACATCATGTCGGTACTTTATGCATGACCTGGTTCGATTAATTATTATTATTCTATTAGAATAACTTTGTCATCTGTCTAATCGCATGCATGGTGATTTCTTTTGTTATTCCATTCTTTATTGTACTCGGTTGGTTAAAGTTTTGACTTCTATACTCCATGAAATTAGTGGAATATCCTTGATATTTGCGCTTCATCCAAAGATCTTTTCATGGAAATATTCTTACGAGCATTCTTGAATTTTACTCTACAAAGCGATATCATGTTGTTGACAATTTGGGCGATATTAGTTCTTGAATAAATTAATTCTTGAACTTGTTTTATTGAATTGTTATATCATTGTCATCATCCTCATGTTTATATTTTTTTTTGAAAGTCATATGTGGCCTGTAATGCATAGATGGACTTGGTATGATTATGACCGAGGATTATTCGGTGTAATCATGGTAGTAATGTTACAAATGATGTGGAAAAAGTCCTCATTGGCCCATAGTGCATTGATGGGCGATTTTTGTATATGATTATGGCTATGGATTCTCTTTGGCCATAGTGCAAAGATGAATTGTTTTATGGCATGATCAGGACCGTTGATGAAAACATGATTATCTTAAGTCGTAGTGCATGGTTAATTCGTGGTCGTGATACTAAAGAATATCCTTGGCCGTAGTGCAGGGGTGATTCGATGATGTGGATTATTTATTAAGCTGAGTCCCAGCGATGAAAAATGATGAAAAACCTTTTAAATCATAAAAGATAATAGATTTTATTCTCTACTTGACTCTTTTAATAGATTGCTTGTTCCACTGCAGTTAAACTTGATGTTTGTTATATTATATCTATTTAAGACTAATGATAATTTATTCTGCATTATCTTAGTCATAATATTTCTTACTAGGCTAGTTGAATTCACCCTTTCTTTCACTGTTCTCTTCAGGAAATGAGAATATAGCTGGGAGGAGTCGGGGAACGGAGTGATGGTCCTATATGGTGCATTAGTAGTCCTCACTATTCTGTGAAATAGTGTGATAATAATTGTAATGAGGACTCCTTTTGAGTTTGTATACTCTCTAGTAGACAATATTTGTATTCAAACTCATAGTTTATGTTTTGTCGTATTATACACGACAGTTGTATTGTTAAGTTGTATTTGAATTCTGTACCATGTATCTGGCAACTCAAGATGGGTGATGTATACCTAATTTTGGGGGCGTCACACTATGCCTCACGACAACTCAAGGAATATGAGAGGAATTATCCAACTCATGATCTAGCGTTGGCAGCTGTCGTTTTTGCGCTTCTGCTTTGGAGGCATTACCTGTATGGAGAGAAGGTGGAGATCTATACGGATCATAACAGACTCAAATATTTCTTCACTCAAAAGGAACTCAACATGCGGTAACGACGATGGCTTGAGCTATTAAAAGATTACGATTATACAATTCAATACCATCCTAGAAAAGCGAACGTAGTAGCTGACGCATTGAGTAGAAGATCATATGCAGATACGGGTGCGATATTGTCAACACAAAGGCCCATTTTGTATGACTTACAAAGGATGGAGATAGAGTTAAAGACTCCAGGGACCCATGTGATGATGGCAAATATACGAGTAGAACCGACTTTAATCGCTAAAGTTAAAGCTACTCAAGCTACATACCTAGAGCTGATACGTATAAGGAAGAAAGTGCAAGAAGGTGTTATTCCGGAAGCAAGAATCGATGAAGAAGGAATACTTCGAGTCAACTCCAGACTTTGTGTTCCTAACGATTCTGACTTGAAGTATAAAATCATGATGGAGGCGCATAACACACCGTTTGCAATCCATCCCGGAATGTATCATGATCTTCAACATACATTTTGGTGGAGCAATATGAAGAGAGAGATAGCAGGGTTTATCTCAAGGTGTCTAACTTGTCAACGAGTCAAGGCGGAGCATCAAGTAACAAAAGGTCCATTGCAACCACTTGAAATTCCAGAATGGAAGTGGGAGAACATTACCATGGAATTTGATACTGGTCTTCCCAAGGTTTCTCAAGGCATAGATGCGATTTGGGTCATTGTTGATAGATTGACCAAGTCTGCTTATTTCTTACCAATGCGAGAAACTTATACACTTGAACGTCTTGCTCGTATGTATATAATCGAGATTGTAAGATTGCATGGTATGCCAATATCCATAGTTTCTAATCAAGACCTAAGATTCAATTCACGATTTTGGGTTAGTTTGCAAAAAGCTATGGGCACGGATTTATGATTCAGTTCGGCATATCATCCTTAAACGGACGGGCGGTCAGAGAGGACTATTCAAACTCTTGAAGATTTATTAAGACTCTGTGTCCTTGATTTCAAAGGAATTTGGGACAAGTTCTTACCATTTGTGGAGTTTTCCTACAACAACAGTTATCAAGAAAGTATTAGCATGGCTCCATTTGAGGCGTTGTATGGAAGAAAGTGTCGTTCTCCAGTATGCTGGGATGAGGTGGGTGAAGCAATGTTGTTGGGACCAGAGTTAGTACGTATGATTACAGAAAAGATTCAAACGTATAAAAACCTCACAAAATCGACAAAAGAGTTATGTTTATCTTCATCGAAAGGACGTGGAATTCAATATTGGAGATCATGTGTTGTTACGTGTTGCTCCATGGAAAAGAGTTACGAGATTTGGAAAGAGAGGAAAGCTCAATCCTCGATTCATTGGTCCATTTTTAATCCTCGATCGTGTAGGAACTGTGGCCTATAAACTCGCCTTACCGCCAAATATGTCTTATGTTCATAACGTTTTTCAAATATCTATGTTACGTAAATATGTTAAAGACCCGGACCACATTATTAAATTAGAACCGGACGAGATAGTGGAAGATTTAACGTATGAAGAGGTACCTGTTAAAATCTTGGATAAGAATGATCAAATTCTACGCTACAAGGTTATACCTCAAGTAAAAGTTTTGTGGAGAAACCATGATGTTGAAGAACTAACCTGGGAGTTAGAATCTAAAATGAAGTCAAGGTATCCTCACCTCTTCGACATACCAGGTATGCACCCTAATTTCGAGGACGAAATTTCATAAGAAGGGGAGGTTGTAAGACCCTAACTTTTATGAATAAATATTAATTTTTCTTGAAATATATTTTTGAATATTATGGTGTGGATTTGATATAATGTTATAGTTGTGGGAATTATTTACAAATTTTGCAAAGTAAGCAAGTGGTTATATAATATTCAATTGGTCAGGGAATATTCATTTTAATAGAGAATATTCATACGACGACACAATCATTGGTGGACCCCACAACGGAAGTATTGTCGTAGTTAGAAAATGACATAATTATCTTTTTATAAAAATAATGGCGAAAGTTTTACCGTTAAACTGTTGAACTACCCGGTGGTAAAAGTACAATAATACGCGTGGTTGCATAGTAGCACACGGTATTGATTATTGATGCTTACGTGAGAAGTCACTCAGTTATACTCAATTATTGCTACAGTAGTTGCTGCATAATATCTCTCATATTATTAAACAATTATTGTCACAGTATCATCTGCATAATATCTTATATTATTAAATCAATATTTGAGAAGACAAAGTTATTCATATTATTATTTGCAATATTGACAATGTCTAAAAAGTTCTGTCAAGGAGAGGTTTGGTCACCTAATTGCACGCCAATAGGGAGAAATCCTTATCGGAAAGCCCCCTCTTTCATGGGAATGATTTGGTTAATAAATATTATGAGTTATAATATTAATGATGAATAAGTTTGTGTTGATTAAAGATGAAATTGATATTTTCAATTGTGTTGGGATTATTAGTGTTAGTGGAAATCGAAATCTATTTCGATAATAATGGATGTCTGGAGGTTATATTGACTAATCGGGTAATTAATCGAATAAATGAGCAATTAATTGCTATTAATTCACATGCTTATAACTATTTGTTCACATGCATGTACTATTAGGGGAGGTGGTGCAAGATTGATAATACTTGCATGACTAAATTAAAAATGGAGGTATAGATGAAGGTACTATACTGTAATTAATTTTTTCACATTATTGTACTATTTATTCACATTATTATACTATTGATTCACATGATGTACTATTAGGGGAGGTGGTGCAAGTTTGAAAATACTTGCAGGACTAAATTAAAAATGAAAGAAAAGATGAATGTATTATACTGTAATATTTTGAGCCCTGAAACATGCAATTATGGAAACTATGTTTTCCTATAAATAGAAGCTCGTTCTTCTTTTATTCTCACCAATTCACTAAGACACACAAGAGCAACTATAGAAAGAGAAGTTATAGAGAGAGAAGCTTTAGAGAGAAAGTAGAAGAGAAGTTTGCTACCTCACTATTCCAGTATCCAGTCTTCTTCTGAAGTAAGGGATATTATTTTTTTCAGTATTCATAGGAATAATATTTTCTTCCATACTTTGTAGTATGTGAATAATATTATTTCGTCTCGTATTCCTGATTATACCCTCATTTTGTTAAAGTATTTCTTCTATGCTCCGTGAAATTAGTAGAATATCCTTGAAATTTGTGCTTCATCTAGTATCGTTTCACAAGGATATTTTCTGCACATTCTTGTTAAATTTTAAGCTTTTCATGTCGGAGTACTGTCCATGAGTAGTATTCATTTTTATGGTACTATTCACAAAGTACTATTTATGGGGTACTATTCACAAAGTACTATTCACAGGTACTATTCATAAAATAATATTCATGAGTACTATTCATAGGGTACTATTCACAGGGCATCATAGATATAGTTCAAAACCCTAATTATGGATTTTGAATAAAGAATGAGAATATTAATATATATTAATTATATTTTAGTGCTATAAATATGTACTATATATATGTGTGAACTGATAATGGTTGGTCAATTATATATATCAAGATAAAAACTGATAAACCCTAATTTGAAACTCAAATAGGTTGGTGTTAAAATAATTAATGATTAGTATTAGAGATTTTAATGTAATTAGGGAAAACCCTAATATTAGAAAACTTATTATTAGAAACCCTCAAATTAGACACATCCGAAATTAGAAACCTATCATTTAGAAAATTAAATGTTAATTAGGAAATCATAAACTAACTTCCAAGTTCTTTAGACATCTAATACGATTACAAACCTTATTTTGTAATTTAGAAAACTAAATTTTACATTATTAGCCCTAATTAGAAATCCTAGAATTTTAAATTTCAAAACCTCGTGGTTAAACCCTAAGGGTCAAATCCTAAGGGTTAGACAAATGCTTAAAATTACAAGCAAAAAAGTCCAAATTACCCTTTTTATATTTCTTTATTGGGTAACAACTTCTGAATCATTCTTAATCTCATGTTTCTTAGTTACTTTTCATGCATTTTAGTTATGATTACTTTGGAGTTGAAATTGCAGAATTGGTATGAAATCGCAAAAGAAAAAGCTTCACATTTATTTTGGGTGGAACTTTTACATATAGAGCTTCTTACTTTTCCTAACAAAATGTTGACCTTCATTCATTCGTTATTATTTCTCAATTCTCAAAACTTCAATGAATTTGTATGTATAGAAATCGTCACCTTCATCTTTGATTTGATCAGAATGGAAGATCTCGTATATCTTTGATTTGATAGATCAAAGTTATGTAAGTTTTCCAAAAGTTATGGTAGTTTTCCAAAGGACGCCGAAAAAAAGGACCCCCATCGGGGCGGGTTTCTCTTCACAAAAACCCGTACGAAAAAGTACCAGATATAAAAACAGAACCACAGCACTGCGGCAAAGGTGGGGTACCATGCACAAAAAGATGAATTTTGTCCAAATTTGAGTCCAAGAATGATTGATTTGATCTGATTGTCTCAAAGACTTCCAAGAGGACTTAAAGACATATAAAGAGACTTATAAAATGAGGAGAATCACAAGGATTAGAGAGGAGAATAAGGATTCCAATAGATTATATTAGAGTAGAATAGGAGAAAACACTAGTTCTTATGAGATTTGGAGATTGAGGCAACTTGGAGACCATTGAAGATTCAAAGTAAGAGCAAGGAGGGAGCTTCAAATATGCAGACAACAGATTCTATCTTCTTATCTTCTTTTATCTTTGTCTTTTAATGATTATTCAATTGTGGATTATTAGTTTTAATTCAATGAACTAATTCTTTTGTTGAGATTACAATGGATCTTATTGTGTAGTTTATTTTAATATGCTTCGCTATCAATTATTATGTTCTATTGTGAGGATTGTCTAATGTGATTTGGACTTAATTTCTTAATTGTCTAGCTAACATTTACGTGATAATCTATATTAACTCGAGAGATGAAGTATAGATTTATATATGATCATGATAGCATGTGTTTGTGATTTTTGCATAGATGGAATTCATGATTCGTGTTTAGGATAGAGATATGCCTTTACACCATATGTAATCGTATAGAGAACTTATGCTTTAAATCCTTTTTAATTGTAATTCACATAGAGATATAGTGGATTAGTTAATTAGGGTGTCTTTCGTAATTCTATCATTTGTGGATTTAAGTGAGTATGGATATTATGCATCGAGAGGTGGTTTTATCTGCTTTAGTGTTCTTGATTAACAATTCTGGATAGAGAATAATTGATGAGAATTATGTTAACTTAAATAAAGCAATAAGTGAAGTTGTGATCTTAAATCTCCGTAATCTTAATTTAACTAGTGGTAATTAGAATTAGTTTACTTATAAATTGAAATTCATTCGTTTAAATAAGATTGAGTTGGTTACGAGTTAGTACTTGGTGATTTTTATTAAATAATTCCTCGTTGGAACGATACTCTACTTTCACTTTATTACTTGTTGACCACATATACTTGCGTGCTGTGCGTAATTAGATTTTACTTAACAAGTTTTTGGCGCCGTTGCCGGGGAATTAATTTAATAATTATTTACCAATATTAATTTCAATCAAATTAGTCTTAATTTAAACATTTTTATTTTTCTTTTTAATTCTCTTCCTATATTTCTCTCTTTTCAGGTACCATGGATGACTTTGCGTATCAATGGTCATACACGAACATGAGTCAACCAAGGGAAACATGGATTGATGGACATAATACATTTTCTGTAGAGTCAGTACAAATTGAGGCAAATTCGAAGACGTTGGAGGTTATTACAGCCCAACATAGTTGAAGGATGGCAAACATGACTCAACCAATGGAAACAAGGATTGATGGACTTAATGCTATTTCCGCAATATCAGCACAAATTGAAGAACTTTCGAGGACATTGGACGTTATTGCAGCCCAACGGAGTCGAAGGATGGCAGTTACATGTGACTATTGTGCTGACAACCATCAAAGTCATCAATGCACCATAAGTTTTGAACCGATAATATAGTGGTGATTACCTCAACAACTATATTGATCCTAAGTATCACTAAGATTGGAGGTATCACCCGAATTTTTCATGGAGCTACAATTATGATGACCAATATTACGCTCCAAATCCATCATACACACCAAAATTTTCATGTCCACCTCTATTGCCACAAGAAGAAAAGCCAAATCCGATGGATGTAATATTGAAGAGCATAGCATTCCTAGAGGTGATGAGGATTAGCCAAGAGCTGTCAACCCAAAATTTTAATAATCGGATGGAACAACTCGTCACTACCTCAACCAATGGTCCTCAATACATGGCTTCCGAGACTGAAACAGAAAATTCAAGGCTGGGGGAATTATTGTCCAAGTTCGTAGCATCAAATGAGGAGAGGGGGATTAATCAAGAGCGGTCATTTCAAAATCTTCACAATAAGATAGATCAAATGACCAAAGCCGTAAGTAACCTTCCTCCAAACACTTGGCTTTATGACATGGATGACGAAATTGACGGAGAACCCGAACTAAATCTGCGAGTGGATGAGCCACAAGATATTGGAAGTGTGGAGATAATTGGGGCTAATGAAATAGAGGTCGACGAAGATCTAAATGGGTCTCCAACAAAGATCAAAGAGTCAGTCATATTTGCAAAATCATGCCCACTTGGTAGTCATGTCGTCGGCGAAGCTCTTGATGACATAAGAGCGAGTACAATTTTTAATCCATGGTGGGATGAGAAGGAGAAGATAGACGAAGAGCCCATTGTGTGTGACAAGCTTACATGCCCCAAAGTGATCATATACACAATCGAGAAAACACCTAGCTGTGGGACGTTCTTGATTAAGATCATACAAAATCAGGGCATGTTAGGTGACTTTGATGCATTGGCCATCACAAATGGGAACCTACCAAAAGCTATATTATTTCTGATGGATGGAGGGTTCCTCAATTATCGAAGAGGAATTGGATAGCGTTGACCAGAAAAAAGTCATTTGAAAGATCGTAATTCAAGCACTAACTGGGAGGCAACCCAGGAATTTTTATATTTATATGCTTTACTAGTTTATTTAGTAGATAGGAATTAATTTGCTTATTAAGTTCTCTTATAATCTAATCCATGTTGTCTCTCTTCATTGCAGGTATTTGTAAGACCCCAACTTTTCTAAATAAAGATGAATTTTCTATAAATATTATTTTTGAATATTATGGAATGAATTTGATATAATGTTATAGTTGTGGGTAATATTTATAAATTTTGCAAAGTACGCAAGTTGTTATATAATATTCGATTGGTCGGGAAATATTCGTTTTAAAAGGGAATATTCGTACAACGACACAATCATTGGTGGACTCCACAATGGAATTATTGTCGGATTGAAAAAATGACAAAAATACTTTATGAAAATAACGGCGGAAGTTTTACCGTTAACTGTTGAAACACCCGGTGTTAAAAGTGCGATGTCTGGCGTGGTTGCATAGTACCACACGGTATTGATTATTGATGCTTAAGTGAGAAGTCACTCAGTTTTGTTCAATTATTGTTACAATAATTGCTGCATAACATCTCATGTTATTTGATTAATTTATTGTCAATATTTTATAATCAATAATTGAGATGACAAAGTTATTAATATTATTATTTGCAATATTAACAATGTCTAGAAGTTCTGTCAATGAGAGGTTTGGTCACCTAATTACGAGCCAATGGGGAGAAATCCTTATTGGAAAACCCCCTCTTTCCTAGGAACGATATGGTCGACTAATATTGTGAATTATAATAATGATGATAAATTTTGTTTTATTAGTATTATTAATGTAATAAAACAGAAAAACTTTTTATATAAAACAAAATTCTTTTATAAAGTTATCTGTTTTATTAGACTATAAATAGAATATATTATTTTCTATTATGCATAGTGTTTTGCATGTTAAAATCTTTTTATCTAAAACATAATACTTTTATAAAGTTATTTGTTTTATTAGACTATAAATAGAATATATTATATTTTATTATGCATAGTATTGCATAGTGCCTGTATAGTGTTTGCATAGTAAAAACTTTTTTATATAAAACAGAATACTTTTTATAAAGTTTTATTTTATTTGATTATAAATAGAATATATTATATTTTATTGCATAGTGCAGCATAGTATCCTTTCCATTCTTCTATAAATAGGATGCTTAGTTAGAATTGAAAATCACACCAGAAGTTCAAAGAATTCTCCTTCTATAATCTTGAGCGTATTTCTTTAGAGTTTAAGAAAGCTTTCAGCATAGAAATTAGTGCAAGTTTTCTTCAAGAATATCCTCGTCCTACCAGTCGGAATACTCTTCTTTTACGATAAGGGATATTATTTGTTGTACTTGTAAGGGGTATTATTTCTTTCGTCTTCATGAAGAAAACTTCTGTTATTCCATTCATTATCATTATGTTGGAATAACCTGTCTATGAGAAATACCGCATACATGGTGAAATTCTTTCTGATATTCCATTCTTTATTATTCTGTTGGAACATCCTGTCTGCGCTTACGTATGACCTGGTTCCATCTTTTATTATTCTCTTGCAAACATCCTGTCTGTACGGTTTACGCATGACCTGGTTTAGTTCTTTATTATTTTGTTGGAACATCCTGTCTGTGTGGATTACGCATGACCTGGTTCCATTCTTTATTATTCTGTTGGAATAACATATATGTGCGGTCTATCACATGCATGGTGATTTCTTCTGTTATTCCATTCTTTATTATTCTGTTGGAATAACTTGTCTATGTGGATTATCACATGCATGTTGAATGATCCTTTATTGAGTTCAGGATAAATTAACTTATAAATCTTTTAAAAAATTCTTGAACTTGTTTTATTGAATTATCATCATCCTCATGTTTATAATATGTTGAAAGTCATATGTGGCTTGTAGTGTATAGATGGACTTCGTATGATTATGATCAGGGATTATTCGATATAATCATGACTGTAATGTTACAAATGATGTGGTAAAAAAATCCTCATTGGCCGTAGTGCATTGATGGAAAGTTGTTGGCATGATCGTGACCATTGATGAATACACGAATATCCTTGGCCCGTAGTGCATGGATAATTTATGGTCGTGATATTAATGAATATCCTTGGCCGTAGTGCAGGGATGATGTGGATTATTTATTAAGCTGAGTCTCACCGATAAAAGTAATGAAAAACCTTTTAAATCATAGAAGATAGTAGATTTTATTCTCTACTTGACTCTTCTAATGGATTGCTTGTTTCATTGCAGTTAAACTTTATGTTTGTTATATTTTATCAGTTTAACACTAGTGAAGGCTAAAGATAAATTATTCTACATTATCTTAGTCATAATATTTCTTACTGGGCTAGTTGAGCTCACCCTTTCTTTCACTGTTCTCTTCAGGAAATGGGAACGTAGCTGGGACTAGTCGGGGAATGGAGTGACGGTGCAGATGATAGCATTAGTAGTCCTCACTATTCTTTTAAATAGTGTGACAGTAAATGTAATGAGGACTCCATTGAGTGTGGATATTGTCTAGATGACAATATTCTTATTAAAACTCTCAGTTATGTCTTGTCGTATTCTACACGACAGTTGTATTATTAAGTTGTATTTGAATTTTGTACCATGTATTTGGCGACTCAAGATGGATGATGTATACTTATTTTGGGGGCGTCAAAGTTGGTATCAAAGCTTAGGGATATGATCCTTGGCTGAGATGTGAGACAAGAACTAGGAGGGGAGAGACGGGGAATTCCTTCGCTAGTATGACCTACCTAAGTTTATTTGGTATTTAATTGGTCGGTCAGAGTATAGGTATAATATATTACATGTCAATTAACCTTTGTTTTGTGGCAGTATCTGAAAATGACATCCGAGAATGTTGAGAATAACAATGGAGCACATGAGACCGTTAAGTCTCCAGATATCAATAATCAGGAGAATGTGCATCAGGAAGGCGACAATCCTTATGCAAACAACAACACTGACCAAATGATGAATGATGGAATATTCAGAGGCTTTATGCAATTCATGTAACATCAGGCGAGAGCGACTCCTGTCCAAAATGTAGGTGGAAACACTGGAAACTCTCGAACGGTCACCACTAAATAGTTCAAGGAGCTAGGACCACCGGAGTTTATTAGAGAGCCAAAACCACTTAAGGCGAAGACGTGGATAAAGCAGATCACCAAGATTTTTGATGTCTTGGGATGCTCCAAGGAGCAAAAGGTTCCCATTGCCACATTTATGTTGCGAGGAGAGGTAGATTACTGGTGGGAATCGGTAAAGCGTACTCAACCTTCCGCACTGAAGATGTCTTGGGAGAAGTTCTAAGAACTATTCAACGACAAGTACTTTCCCGAAAGTATTTATCACATGAAAGAGGTAGAGTTCATCAAGTTGGAGCAGAACAATATGACCGTGATGCAGTATGAAGCTAAGTTTGCCGAGTTGTCCCAGTTTGCGTCTCACTTGGTTGATAATGAGGAAAGAATGATGCGGATGTTTCTAAGAGGTTTGAAACCCGAGATACGTCAATATCTAATTTTTCATAAACTGTGTTTGTATTCAGATGTTGTAAATAGGGCTCAGTTATTAGAGCGCGATAACGAGTCATCTCAACCAAGAGAAAATAGCTGGCAAAATGATAATACTAGTGGTAGCAGTCATCGAAGCGGTGACAACAAACGTGGAGGGAATCAACATGCTAGAAATGGTAACCACTTCGGTGGTAATCATGGTCAAGACAATAAGAATGAACATTTCAAGAAGAGAAGATTCAACAATGATGGAAAGACGTTAGCATCATCACCCGTGGTTAAGGAAGGAGAACAACCACCTATCATATGCTTCAAATGACGGAGGGGAGGGACATATCAGTCCAAACTACGCGATGCCATCCAAATCGTGTTATAATTATGGAAGAGAAGGTCACCTAGTCCAATTTTGTCGTGCACAGAAGACAAGTCCAGTTGGAACGGTGACACAAAATACCATTCCAGATAAGTCAAAACCAGTAGTTCAAGGGAGAGCGTTTGTTGTGACCTCCTAGAAAGCAAGGAACCCGAACGAGGCCATCACGGGTAAACTTATCATAAACTCTAGCGAATTCTACCCATTCTTTTATTTCTCCTACTTGCGCTCAACGATTAAATTTGACTCCAGAGAAATTAGACTTTGACTTATCTATGGAAACTCCGTTGGTAGAAACCTTCATTACATCCACTGTTTATAAGTCTTTTTTGGTTCAAATCGGTACCCTCACATTACCTATCGATCTTATTTCTTTAAAATTATGTGCATTTGATATGATTCTATGGATTGATTGGTTAACTACTCATCAAGCAAAAATTTATTATTTTCGTAAGGTTGTTAGCTTTCATATTCCTAACCAACCTATTATATGAATTCAAGCAACCAAACCATTAAAATCAATCACCGTCATCCCAAGCCATATCTCAAGCCATAAAGCTATTCATTTATTAAAAAATTTCAGATGTCAAACTTTCTTAGCTTTTGTATCGATGTCCCATTTCCATTTAAACAAAAATAAAACCCAATCGATTTGTTAGAATGATATTTCTATTGTTAATAAATTTTTGAATAGGTATTCTACCTCACATTGATGACCTGTTTGACTTCTTCGGCTCTCTTCGCTTACCCCCATAGCGTGAAATTAAATTTATGGATATGATGAACCGAGTATTCAAAGAATATTTGGATCACTTTGTTGTATTGAAACATCCCATTTCCAAAAGCCCCATGATCGAATGTGAGTTCTAGTATTCCTTGGGCACGTAGATCAAGTCATAGACTTTAGGAATTAAAACCCAATCGTAGCTTTCTGGATTAGTCTGGTTATTATCTGAGATTCGTGGAAGGAATTGTTAGACATTGGTTTTCCGATACCATCCTGCCCTGAGGGAGTACATCTCATCGGGCAAAGGGTTAGGATGTGTTCTCACGCATCATGGGAAAGTGATAGCCTATGCCTCTCTCTAGGAGAGGAATTATCTATTACGGATCATAAAGCCTCAAATATTTCATCACCCAAAAGGAACTCGACATTGAAGAAGAGAGTTAAAGAATCTGGGGACCCATGGTGAGATGGGAGTATGTGACTTTGTATGGAGGCGCAAAACACACCGCTTGCAATCCATCACAGGAGTACTAAAATGTATTGATCTTCGCCATACATTTTGGTGGAAGCAATATGAAGAGAGAGATAGCGTTGTTTATCTCAAGGTGTCTAACTTGTCAATTGAAACATGTCACCATCTCGTGTCCTTGAATAGGTATCGATCCGATAATATTTAAAACCTCACAAGATCGACAAAAGAGTTATGTTGATTTCATCGAAAGGACGTGAGAATTCGATATTGGATATCATATGTTGTTACGTGTTGCTAAATGGAAAGGTGCTACGAGATTTGGAAAGAGAGGAAAGCTCATTGGCCCATTTTAATCCTCGATCGAGTAGGAACCGTGGCCTATTGATTACTGTTAAAATATTGGATAAGAAGGAACATGCTTCTACGCTCCAAGGTGTTAAAGTTTTGTGGAGGAACCACGATGACCCCCAACTTTTATGAATATAGATGAATTTTCTATAAATATCATTTTGAATATTATGGAATGAATTTAAATAAATTTTGCAAAGTACGCAAGTTGCAATATAATATTCGATTGGTTCATGGATATATTCTTGTTAAAAGTACATAAAGAATGAAGCTCTGGTCGTGACAATTGCGTAGAAATTTATTGATATTGATTATCATGATTATATGAGAAGTCACTCGAATTATTGTTACAGCATTCTTGAATTTTACTCCAGTTCTATCGAGGTTCGTCACCTAATTGCGATTATGTTTGAAAGCCCTCTTTCACCGAACAATTTAGATGATAAATTTTGTTTTATTAGTATTATTAATTATAAAACGAAAACTTTTTATTAAAATGTAATACTTTTATAAAGTTATTTGTTTTATAAGATAATTTAACTTATTTTTTTAAATTTTTTAAAATAAAATTATTCTTGAACTTGTTTTATTGAATTATCATCATCCTCATATTTATAATATGTTGAAAGTTATTTGTCTTCAAGAATATCATTGTAGTGCTTTTACCATAGATGTACTTGGTATGATTATGACCGAGGATTATTTGGTATAATCATGGCCAGTAATGTTATAAATGATGTGGTAAAAATCCTCATTCCTTTATATTCATTTCTTATTATATTATGAAAATGATGCAGTAGTGCATTGATTGACCGTTGTTGGCATGATCATATATTCTTCTACCATTGATGAATACACGAATATCCTTGGCCCGTAGTGCATGGATAATTTATGGTCGTGATACTAAATGAATATCCTTGGTTGTAGTCATTGATTGAGGATGATGTGGATTATTTATTAATAATTTGAGTCTCCTTGGTTGTAGTGCGTGGGGATGATGTGGATTATTTATTAAAAAGTGATAATAAAAGTAATGAAAAACCTTTTAAATCATAGAAGATAGTAGATTTTATTCTCTACTTGACTCTTCTAATGGATTGCTTGTTCCACTATAGTTAAACTTGATGTTTGTTATATTTTATCAGTTTAACACTGTTGAAGGCTAACGATAAATTATTCTGCATTATCTTAGTCATAATATTTCTTACTGGGCTAGGTGAGCTCAGCCTTTTTTTCATTGTTCTCTTTAGGAAATGAGAACGCAGCTGGGACTAATCGGGGAATGGAGTGACGGTCCAGATGATATCATTAGTAGTCCTCACTATTCTGTTAAATAGTGTGACAATAAATGTAATGACGACTCCATTGAGTATGGATATTGTCTAGATGACAATATTCTTATTAAAACTCTCAGTTATGTCTTGTCGTATTCTACACGACAGTTGTATTATTAAGTTTTATTTGAATTTTGTACCATGTATTTGGCGACTCAAGTTGGGTGATGTATACCTATTTTGGGGGCGTCACAGTATTGGAGTTTCCATGGATAAGAAAATGAACGTCGCCGCCAATGCCACCATCACCACAAGCTTAAATGATTACAGGGAAGTCCTCGTCCACTTCATGCTTTATTTTACAATGAGGACATTGTAATTGTTAAGTTTGGGTGAGTTAATTAGTTTAGTTTAATTTTACATGTTTAATGTAGTTGTTTAAGTTTTGCATAAGTTGTCATGTTTGTTTAGTTTAGGATTATTATATTTTTGTATTCACGTAGTGTAAGTGCATAATAGTTTGTATAGTAGAGTAGTTGTAAATAGTTTTTATTTATGTTTGGGAAAAAAATTAAATTCAAAAATATTAGGTAGTTACTATGTTCATTTGCACGAATCCAGTTGTGAGATAGTTTAAGTTTATTTTAGCCAATGATGAGATTGGAATTGGGTAGACAAGTATAGTACTGACTATTAGAGCTTTGATGTGATTTCTTGTTATGAATTGAGTCTTTTTCTGTTTGAAACTGGTATAATAAGGATAGCACAATAAAAACAACTTGTTGATTGATTGAGTTTAAATTGATACATAATGGGATTCTAAAGGAGAATGCTTGTTTGAATGAAAGAATGACAAGAATAAGTAGTGATGGCTAAAGTTAGCCAAGAACCTAAGTTTAGGGGAATATTTGGGGTATATAAGCTATAAAAAAGGAAAAAAAGAAAAAAAAACTATAAATAAACATAATGGCGTGCTTGTCTAGTTTTGTGGCCTTTGTTACTTGAGTAAGTAAGCCAGATGGGATTGTCTTTACACCTAGCACCCTAAGGTCTTAATGGTCTGGGAGTCATTGGTCGAAAGCTCATTAAGGTAGCATTGAAAAGTCTAAGGGAATAAGATATTGCATAGCTATGTGTATACAAACCAAAAGAAAAAAATGAATAAAATGGGAAATAAGAGCAAAAAGCCCCCGTAGATGATAAATGAAGCATAAGTATCCCATTTGACCCTCGATATTGGAAATTATTTAATTTTAGTTGGATCTAGCTTGTTTTTGGATTTCTTGAGTATACACTGTATGATGCCTTCGAAGAGACTTATTATGTGTTAAATTTGATTTTATATCAGCTAACATTGTTATGGAGCACACACACACTATATTAGTGATAACATTCTAAGATTTGATGATTGATTGGGAAGTTAATGATTTGTTTTTATATGATGTATTATCTTGTTTACTTGATTTCTCTAAGGCCAGTTGCATAGACTTGTTTCTATCATTACTGTTGGATTCGTAGGCATGTAGATTAGTTGTATTGCATAGCATTATTGTTTTGTGTTCTTTCTTGAGGACAAACAAAGGTTTAAGTTTGGGGGTATTTGATAAGTAGATTTTATACCTATATAGTCGATATCTTTTACTTGAATTAGTTGTTTAATCTCATGTTTCTTAGTTACTTTTTATGCATTTTGTGTTCGTTTGGTAGATTATATGCTTGGGAACTGAAATCGAAAAGAATTGGTATGAAATCGCAAAGAAAAGCAATATGGACATCGTTTGGGCTTTAATGTTCATTTCATGTTATTGGCTTGGAACTTGGATTACATTGTATAGCTTCTTCTTAGCTTTCCAGAATAACTTGAATCATTTAGATCGGAGTTTGGATGCATGAGTTATGACATTTGAACCAACAAACGTCGAACTTCACTGTTTTGGGTGGCCATTTGCATAGTAGTTACTTCCAGCCCAATTTCAACCTTCATCCATCCGTTATTTCTCAATTCTCAAAAAATAAAATTGTAGAGCTCGTCGATATCTTCGATTTGATAGGTGGCACACCTCGTAACTCTTCCCGGATCAAAGGTTATGACCGTTTTCCCAAAGGACGTCAGAATAAAAAAAGGACCCCCGCCAGGGCAAGCGTTCTCTTCACAAAACCCCGGCCAGGGTGGGGGTACTAGCTGTAAAACAGAACTCTAGCCTGTCGGGGGCGGGGGTACGCGCAGAAAAGAAGAATTTTGTCCAAATTTGAGTCCAAGAAAGATTGGTTTGATACGATTGACTCAAGGACTTCGAAGAGGACTTAAAGACATATAAAGAGACTTATAAAAGAAGGAGAATCACAAGGATTAGAGAGGAGAAGGAGGATTCCATTATATTATAGTAGAGTAGAATAAGAGAAAATACTAGTTCTTGTGAGATTTGGAGATTAAAGCAACTTGGAGACCATTGAAGATTCAAAGTAGGAGCAAGGAGGGAGCTTTAAATCTGCAGATAACAGATTCTATCTTCTTATCTTCTTCTATCTTTGTCTTTTAATGATTATTCAATTATGAATTCTTAGTTTTAATTTAATGAACTAATTCTTTGTTTGAGATTATAATGGATCTTATTGTGTAGTTTATTTTAATATGCTTCGCTATCAATTATTATGTTTTATTGTGAGGATTGTCTATTGTGATTTGGACTTAATTGATTAATTTCTTAGCTCATAATTACCGTGATAATCTATATGAACTCGAGAGATGAACTATAGATTTAGATCTTATCATGATAGCATGTGTTTGTGATTTCTACATAGATGGAATTCATGATTCGTGTTTAGGATAGAGATATGCCTTTACATCATATGTAATCTTATAGAGAACTTGTGCTTTAAACCTTTTTTAATTGTAATTCACATAGAGATATAATGGATTAGTTAATTAGGGTGTCTTGCTTAATTCTATCATATGTGGATTTAAGTGAGTATGGGTATTATGCATCGAGAGGTGGTTTTATCTGCTTTAGTGTTCTGATTAACAATTCAGGATAGAGAATAATTGATGAGACGTGTGTTAACTTAAATGAAGCAATAAGTGAAGTTGTGATCTTAAATCTCCGTAATCTTAATTTAACTAGTGGTAATTAGAATTAGTTTACTTATAAATTTAAATTCATTTGTTTAAATAAGATTGAGTTGGTTACGGGTTAGTACTTGGTGATTTTTATTAAACAATTCCTCGTGGAAACGATATTCTACTTTCACTTTATTACTTATTGACCACATATACTTGCGTGTTGTGTGTAATTAGATTTTACCCAACATAAATCTTGCCATATAATGTGGTTGGAAAACATCTAAGATACACCATGTGACTAAAAATAATACAAATCAACCATATATCTTAGCCATATGCATTGAATCATCATATATCACGACACCAAAAATGGCCTCTAGCGAAGGAAATTATTCCTTCACATTAGGAGTTGTTTAGCGAAGGAACATTGAAGGAAAAAAGTATAGTGACAATATAGTTATTAGCGAAAGAAACATCCTTCACAATTTATATTTTTTGCCTCGCAAAATTGGGTCGATAGAAAGATTTTTGGCGAGCAAATTTATGATGAAAATTTGCGAGAAAAAAAATATTTTTAGTGAAGAAATTATTACTCACTATATATCATTATTCAGAAGTTTTTTGCGAGGGATAAAATTGGTCGCTATCTTGTTCTAAATAAATTTTTTTGAATTAATTGGGGTGAATATAAATACCTTAAATTTTTGACAATAGTAAATTTAATTTTAATAACACTTTTTAAGTAACTTACAATATCAACTATTTATTTTAATAAATTATAAATTAAATAACTTTACATTATATTAAACTTTAAAATTTCTCCATAAAATTTTATTTTTATGATAATAATTAAATAAAGTTAAAGTTAAATAAAAATAAAATTAAATAATCCAAAAGACTCTAACGCCTTCTATGTCTTTTGGAGATTAATTTAAAGTAACTTTATTTTTTGGTATTGTATTTTCAGTAGCTGCGTAGAAACAAGAATCTCCCTCTTTAACCCCTTCTGGATCTGTTGGCAACTCCCTCTAACTCCTTCTATATCAGCGACTCAAGATCGGCGGCTCAACTCTGTCACTAATATCTGCTGCACATCTTATTCCTCTCCCTCTCCACTCCCTCTAACCCTAACAATAGTGGTGGCATAGTGGTGGCGATAGCGGCGGCATAATGGTGGCGTCTCCTTCAACTTCTCCTCAATTATTGCCCAATTGAAGGTTTTAATTTCCTCCCTTGTAATTTTCCATAAAAAATAGGTTTTAATTAGAAATGGTGTGTTAGTTAGAGCTAATTTGGGTTGCAATTGTAATGATTGTATTGTTAATTTGTTAGTTAGTTCAATTATTATATGTAATTCATTTCAAAATGTTGTAGTTTGTTAATGGGTATAGTAAGGCAGCACAATAAGAATAAGTGTTTGTGAAATTGCTTGAGAGAGTGTGTTTATGTTAGCTACCAACTATTTCTAAAATTGTTTGAGAGAGTATTGTGCAAGGATTACTTATTGATTATTGAGTTACCTTTACACACATCTTTTTTCTGACTAAGTTTATGAATGCTACAGAACCAACATTAGTAAATGAGGAAGATGATCATTTTGATGGTAGCTGAAGTTGATTCCTTGGCCCTGGGCATAAAGTCAGAGGTGAGTTTAAGTATAGTTTTTAGTTCTATCATGAAAGTTTGCTTAAACAGGAAGTAAAGTTTTCTTTTACATGAAAAAACATATGGTATCATTCCATTATATTTTCATGCATTATAACTTGTTACTCATCCCACTATAAGGTTCTTTTATTTCAAAATATAGTAAAGAGGAAGATTATAAATATGTTAAGAATTAGAAGAAGGTTTGGGGCATCTAGAAAATGGAAAGGGTGATGTGACGCCCCCAAAATAGGTATACATCACCTATTTTGAGGCGCCAAATACATGGTACAGAATACAAATACAATCTTTAATATACAACAAGAGAGCTGTGAGTTTTAATACAAATACTGTCTTCTAGACAATATCCACTCTCAGAATAAGTCCTCATTACATTTATTGTCACACTATTTAACAGAATAGTGAGGACTACTAATACTATCTTCTGGTCCATCATTCCGTTCCCCGACTCGTCCCAGCTATATTCTCATTTCCTGAAGAGAACAATGAAAGAAAGGGTGAGCTCAATTAGCCTAGTATGAAATATTATGACTAAGATAATGCAGAATAAATTATCATTAGCCTTTAACAGTGTTAAACTGATAAAATATAACAAACATCAAGTTTAACTGCAGCGGAACAAGCAATCCATTAGAAGAGTCAAGTAGAGAATAAAATCTACTATCTTCTATGATTTAAAAGGTTTTTCATGACTTTTATCGTTGTGACTTAGCTTAATAAATAATCCACATCATCGAATCACCCCTGCACTACGGCCAAGGATATTCTTTAGTATCACGACCACAAATTATCCATGAACTACGTACTAATGATATTTGTGTATTCATTAATTGTCATAATCATGCCAACAACTATCCATCAATGCACTACGGGCCAATGAGGACTTTTTCCACATCATTTGTAACATCACGGTCATTATTACACCGAACAATCCCTGGTCATAATCATACCTAGTCCATCTATGCACTACAGGCCACAGATGACTTTCAACATAATATAAACATGAGGATGATGACAATGATATAAGAATTCAATAAAATAAGTTCAAGAATTAATTTATCTATGAACAAATAACGTCCAAATTGTCAACACGATACTGGTTTGTGAAGTAAAATTCAAGAATGCTCAGAAGAATATTTTCATGAAAAGATACTGGATGAAGCGCAAATATCAAGGATATTCCACTAATTTCATGGAGTATAAAAGTCAAAACTTTAACCAACTGAGTATAATAAAGAATGGAATAACAAAAGAAATCACCATGCATGCGTGCCCATGAGACAAAGTTATTCCAAAGAGATTAATAAGTAACGAACGAACCAGTAGACCAAATTACGTAAAGACAAGATGTTCTAACAGAATAATAAAGATGGAACCAGGTCCGACGTAAATGCGCAGACAGGATATTCCAACAGAATAATAATAAAGATGGAACCAAGTCCGGTGTAAACGCATTGCATGTGATCTTCCAATGTAATAATAAAGACGGAATATTAGAAGAATGTCACCATGTATAGGTAGTCCGCATATCTTTGGTAATTCCAAAGAATAATAATAAAGAATGGAATAACAGAAGTTCTCTTCATGAATACAAAAGAAATAAAACCCCTTACGAGTACAACAAATAATATCCCTTACCGTAAAAGAAACCGAATATAAGAGTAGGGAAGGAGCAGAATACTTTTCTATAAATTCTCTATAATTTCTCTCTGTAGAGTTTCAAAGTGAATTAAATAAGAAATAATGAAGGAATGAGCTTCAATTTATAGAAAAATGGATCATATAGTAACTAACATATGAATCAGTCGAGATTGATTTACTTTAATCTAACGGTCCATATTTAAAGAAAAATCTTTTAAATAAAATATAATATATTCTATTTATAATATAATAAAATGAATAACTTTATAAAAGATTTTACTATGCAAACACTATGTAGGCACTATGCAAACACTATGCATAATAAAATATAATATATTCTAATTATTGTCTAGTAAAACAAGTAACTTTATAAAGTATTATGTTTTGTATAAAAAGCTTTTTTGTTTTATTACATTAATAATACCAATAAAACAAAACTAAGTGACTTATCACATAAGCATCAATTATCAATACCGTGTGCTACTGTGCAACTACGCGTATTACTGTACTTTAACACCGGGTGTTTTAACAGTTAACGGTAAAACTTCCGCCGTTATTTTCATAAAGTATTTTTGTCTTTTTCTCAATCTGACAATAATTCTGTTGTGGGGTCCACCAATGATTGTGCCATTGTACGAATATTCACTATTAAAACGAATATTCCCCGACCAATCAAATATTATATAACAACTTGCGAACTTTGCAAAATTTATAAATATTACCCACAACTATAACATTATATCAAATTCATTCCATAATATTCAAAAATGATATTTATAGAAAATTCATCTTTATTCACAAAAGTTGGGGTCTTACAACCTCCCTTCTTATGAAATTTCGCCCTCGAAATTAGAGTACGTACCTGGTATGTCGAAGAGGTAAGGATACCTTGATTTCATTTCAGATTCTAACTCCCGAGTCATTTCCTCAACATCGTGGTTTCTCCACAAAACTTTGACTTGAGGTATAACCTTGGAGCATAGAATATGTTCCTTCTTATCCAAGATTTGAACAGGAACTTCTTCATACGTCAAATCTTTCGCTATTTCGTCCGGTTCTAACTCAATAATGTGGTTCGGGTCTTTCACATATTTATGTAACATGGATATGTGAAAAACGTTATGAACACGAGATATACTTGGCGGTAAAGCGAGTCTATAGGCCACAGTTCCTACTCGATCGAGGATTAAAAATGGGCTGATGAATCAAGGATTGAGCTTTCCTCTCTTTCCAAATCTCGTAACTCCTTTCCATGGAGTAACACGTAACAACACATGATCTCCTATATCGAATTCCACATCCTTTCGATGAAGATCAGCATAACACTTTAATCGATCTTGTGAGTTTTTTATACGTTGCCGGATCGTTTGAATCTTTTCTGTAGTCATACGTACCAACTCCGGTCCCAAAAATGTTGCTTCTCCCACCTCATCCCAGCATACTGGAGAACGACACTTACTTCCATACAACGCCTCAAATGGAGCCATGTCAATACTTGCTTGATAACTGTTGTTGTAGGAAAACACCACCAATGGTAAGAACTTATCCCAACTTCCGTTGAAGTCAACGAAACAAAGTCTTAATAGATCTTTAAGAGTTTGAATAGTTCTCTCCGACTGTCCTTCCGTCTGAGGATGATATACCTAGCTAAATCATAAATTTGTGCCCATAGCTTTCTGCAAACTAACCCAAAATCGTGAAGTGAATCTTGGGTCTCGATTAGAAACTATGGATACTGGCATACCATGCAGTCTTACAATCCCATTTATGTACATACGAGCAAGACATTCAAGTGTATAAGTTTATCGTATCGGTAAGAAATGAGCAGACTTTGTCAATCTATCAACAATGACCCAAATCACATCTATACCTTGAGAAACCTTAGGAAGACCGGTAACGAAATCCATGGTAATGTGCTCCCACTTCCATTCTAGAATTTCAAGTGGTTGCAATGGACCTTTTGGTACTTGATTCTCCGCTTTAACTCGTTGACAAGTTAGACAACTTGAGATAAATAGCGCTATCTCTCACTTCATATTGCTCCACCAAAATGTATGACGAATATCATGATACATTTTTGTACTCCTAGGATGGATTGCAAACGGCGTGTTGTGCGCCTCCATCATGATTTTATACTTTAAATCAGCGTCGTTAGGAACACAAACTCTGGAGTTAACTCAAAGTATTCTTTCTTCATCGATTCTTGCTTCCAGCATAGCACCTTCTTGCACTTTCTTCCTCATATGCATCAGCTCCAAGTCTGTAGCTTGATCAGCTTTAACTTTATCAGTTAAAGTCGGTTCTACTCGTATATTCGTCATCATCACATTGGTCCCTAGAGTCTTTAACTCTATCTCCATCCTTTGCAAGTCACACAAAATGGGCCTTTGTGTTGACAATATCGCACTTTCATTTTTGCATATAATCTTCTACTCAATGCGCCAACTACCACGTTAAGCTTTTCCGAGGATGGTATTGGATGGTATGATCATAATCTTTCAACAGCTCAAGCCAACGTCATTGTCGCATGTTGAGTTCCTTTTGAGTGAAGAAATATATGAGGCTTTTATGATCCGTAAAGATCTCCACCTTCTCCCCATACAAGTAATGCCTCCAAATTTTAAGTGCGAAGACAACAGCTACTACCTCTAGGTCATGAGTAGAATAATTCCTCTCATATTCTTTAAGTTGTCTTGAGGCATAGGCTATGACTTTCCCATGCTGCATGAGAACACATCCCAACCCTTTACCCGAAGCATCACTGTAGACGACAAATCCCTCCGAGCCAGATGGTATTGTCGAACAAAATTTGAAATGAGTCTCCTCTTGAGTTCTTGAAAACTCTTCTCACATTCTTCGCTCCAACCGAACTCTGTATCTTTCCGAGTCAGCTAATTTAATGGACTAGCTATTCGAGAAAATCCTTCCATGAATCTCCAATAATAACCAGCTAATCCGAGAAAGCTACGTACTTCGGTCACTGATTTAGGTTGCTCCCAGCTTTGAATTGCTTCAATCTTTGCCGGGTCAACTGATATTCCATGACTTGATACTACGTGCCCAAGGAATGCTACTTCCTCAAGCCAGAACATACATTTCTTCAACTTGGCATAAAGCTTATATTCACGAAGCTTTTGGAGTGTCAGCCTCAAATGTTGCTCATGATCTTCACGGCTTTTGGAATAAATAAGGATGTCATCAATAAAGACTTCCACAAACTGATCCAAATATTCCTTGAATACTCGGTTCATCATACCCATGAAGGCAGCAGGAGCATTAGTCAATCCAAAGGACATGACTAGGAATTCATAATGCCCGTACCGAGTTCTGAAAGCCGTCTTTAGAATGTCATCGGTTCTAATCTTTAATTGGTGATATCCGAAACGAAGATCAATCTTTGAAAAGAATTTGGCTCCTTGCAACTGGTCAAACAGGTCATCAATACGTGGCAATAGGTAACTATTTTTGATGGTGACATGATTCAACTCCCGATAATCAATACAAAGTCGCATACTCCCATTTTCTTTTTCATGAATAGAACAGGAGCACCCCAAGAAGAAGTACTAGGACGAATAAAGCCAATGTCTAACAATTCCTGCAGTTGGGTCTTTAACTCCTGAAGTTCAATAGGAGCCATTCGATATGGAGCCATTCGATAACAAATTGCGTACTTTGCAAAATTTATAAATATTACCCACAACTATAACATTATATCAAATTCAATCCATAATATTCAAAAATGATATTTAAAGAAAATTCATCTTTATTCACAAAAGTTGGGGTCTTACTGGTGACATGTAGAGTTGGACAAAGGAAATATTATATGGTTAATTATAGAAGGATTTAGACATTTTCTGCTTATATTTCTAATTCTTTGTTATAGTCATAGTCCTCTTCAAGGCTAGTATAGCTAAAGTAGATTTACATATATATGAAAGGCCAGTGCAGTTGTAGTTTTTGTATCACTTGATGATGATGGACATCATTCATTGTGCTTTAGTTATGAACATGATTACCTCTTATAATTCTGTGTTACCTATAACCTAATATGACTATGGTCTTCAATTCATACTTTAAGCACTGCTCTGGTTTACATGTTTTGGGTTAATTTGTTTGGCTTCCTTTCATTGTCGGTGCCCCTGAATTACCTGCATTTCTGGTTTACCTGATATTGGACCAGAGCAACTTGCTTCAATGACGAGGAATCATGATTTTACTGGCTTACATAATTATGGAGGGGCAAGTCTATCGTGGCTTATCATTTTCATCTAATAAACCAGAATGTTGTTCAACATTGTTATTCGTTATCTTTTGGCCACTCTTTTCTGGTTCCAATTTTTTCTTTTTTGCTACTGCATCAGGTGGAAGGACTGGCTGATAAGTTAAAAACAAGTCTGGACAAGGGAATCCATGGGGATGAGGCTAATTTATTACAATGAAAGAATGCATATGGATCAAACATGTATCCTAGGAAAAAAGGATGAAGCTTTTGTGTAAATGCTTTTTACGTTTAATTTTGGTATACTTCTTTAGCAACTATGTACAGCTAAAATTTTATTTTTATTTTTGTAAAATAGTAATGTGCTACTAGGTTTAATGTGTTCTATCTAATTTTGTAGAGGTTTCTCTTGGATGCGTGCTGCGACACTACGTTAATCATTTGACGGTAGCTGCAGTTACTTCCTTGGCCCTGGGCATAAAGTCAGAGGTGAGTTTAAGTATAGTTTTTAGTTCTATCATGAAAGTTTGCTTAAACAGGAAGTAAGTTTTTTTTTACATGAAAAAAGCATATGGTATCATTCCATTATATTTTCATGCATTATAACTCGTTACACATCCCACTATAAGGTTCTTTTATTTCAAAATAAAGTAAAGTGGGAGCCTATAAGTATGTTAGGAATTAGAAGAAGGTTTGGGGCATCCAGAAAATGGAAAGGGTGACATGTAGAGTTGGACAAAGGAATTATTATATGGTTAATTACAAAAGGATTTAGACCTTTTCTAATAATCTTATTTTCACTTATCTCACTTGACACTCTGTCTCTCATTCTATTTTCGGTAGTATAAAAATATCACTTCACTTATCACTTATAGGGCATTAAAGAATAATGGTATGATGGTGGAAGCATTGCCTTGGCTATAATGATTGTAATAGTTGTTATAGGTATTGTTTAGACATTTATGATTTTTAAAGATGTTTAGTTCTCTAAAATCTTATATGTTTGAACATTATTTTTTTAAACCCCAGTCGCTGGTAGTTATGGTGCCTCTTGTATTATCTGGAGTTAAGTTGGTGGGAGTATTTTGTTTGTGAATTTCACGCAGTTTTACTTGAAACAAAAATACATGGCTACATGCATACCCACCTTTTTGTATTTATCTAGTGGATCATGTAATCTGTACATAGAGTGAGACTACATAGAAATGTAGATTATGGACCTTTGTAATGTAATGTGTACTTCTATGTATATTAGTGTATGTTTGGTAGTGCTTACTTTGCAAACTAAAGTTGTTTGTAGCAATGCCCATCTTTGATCGAGATGTTCAATAATTTTCTGAAATAGCATTTTTGTTATGTGCAGTTGGAATCTTCGAATATCAACATAGTAACGTAGATTATGCTTCAGGTTCCCACAAGATTTGTGGATGGCATGCTAGAGCACTGGGTATCGGAGAGGCAGGTTTTTCGATTCGGGACCCATCAGTTGACTCCCACTTTGGAGGAGTATGCACGGTTGACGATGCTACCACTAGACAGATCTTGCGTACATATTGCTTTGGGGGACATGAGTCGACGGTTCATGACCCTCACTAGATTTGAGGCGTAAAGTGGTGCAGGATGAGCTTACATCGAGCAACGTTATATCCCAGCATTTTTTGTTTGACAGATTTGGCTCTGAGGATTGTTATACACGACATTCCGGGGATTTCACCGCACCAGAGGATCATTGGCGTCTAGCCAGAGTGGATGTACTGATATTGTGTGTGTTGTCGTATGTCTATATGCCACGGTACATGGATAAGATAGACATTGGAGTCATCATGGCAGTGAGAGCTCTCAGGGAGGGTCATACCATCATTCCCATGATTATAGCAGAGACTCTGAGGTCAGCTACATACTATTGCACTTATCCAATAGGAGTGCTCACGGGCAGCTCGGTCATGCTATACGTGTGGTTTATGTCACATTTGAGACCGATTGGCACCTTTAGACGGCATGAGTATTGTTTCACCCATGACATAGCCATGTCATACTCCTTTCAGCCATCGGAGTGTACGGACGCTTTAGGATGAGTCTATGTTCTTGGCGGATATCAGGTATCCGTTTAGCATATTATCATACTTGGGGCTTAGCTCATCTTACAGTTTTATTACTCACGCTCCGGGCATGGACAATCTTCCTCTGGCTAGCTTGAGGGGCATGACTACCTACCACCCGCTGGCCGTGATGTCGTATTTTGACCAGTTTTAGGACTTTAATCCTTTCAAGGGGCGTCGGGTCAGCGTTCCGCTTCTCTTATCTTTCAGCAGAGGACCGATCCCGTGTATATGCTTGTTAGGATCAGCGTGAGATAGCTGCATTTTCTATGAGCCATCCGGGTTGTTCTGCAGAGTATTCTACGTGAATGGAGATAGAGATTGCACCGGCTGCGGTAGTATCCACATTATCGAGTAATGATTCCGACGATGTAGAGCGTATGGAGGACATTGATTCCTACATCGAGGAGGAGCCATTTGCTGGGTTGTCAGCATTTCCTTTAGATTCTCCGAGTACTAGTACTATTGTGATTCAGTATTTAGCACAGTACTTTGAGCAGAGTCTTCATGTGATGACCTTCGAGATAGACCATGCTAGAGCCTTGATGTTGACTACCCTTGATGGGAGAGACACAACCCTATTAGAGAGATGATGCATTAGCTTGTTGAGATGCTGTTGTTGTTAAGCGGGATGAGGCTAGATCAGCCAGAGATGCAGTGATAGTTGAGCGGGATAGTGCCATATTTGCCCAGGATGTAGCCGTTACAGATAGTACTGCAGTGAGGTCCCTTACCACTGGCATGATCACAGAGATGAGCCCTTACATTAATGAGCATATGGTCACCATGCAGATGGCTACAGATCTGTTGGGTCGTGTGGATATTCTCGTAAAAGAGACCACAGCTTCGCCTTATTCTTCTGAGAGGGACGCCATATTGGGCTTGTTAGCTCGCATATATCCGGACTTGTAGTTGAGTTTGTATTCTCCTGTATAGACTAGCTTAGCCATTTTGTCATGTACAGTTTACATTGTGTATATCAAACAACATTATATATATGGCAGGAAAATATATTTTTGATCACTTCCCTATTAGATATGCTTTGCTACTTGCTTGATATTTTGCCTGCTGCTTTAGGGCTTGCGATCTTGATGTATTCTGAATTCCTCCTTGAGGGATGGACATTAAGATTTCTCTGGACAATTCAGAATGGATCATTGATATGTATGTATCCCTACCATCTTTGGTGTCCTTGGACTAGTTTCTGCATGGAAATGTGGAGAGGAGTTTGCCATTCCTCTCTGAGATTGACCGCACCACAGATGGTCGCTAGTACTTCTATTTAGGAGAAGCCAAGTTAATTCCATCTCTTATGGATTGGTGTTGCTCTTCCAGGTATAACCGCAGCTTAGATGGTCGCCGAATCTCGTATTTGGGAGGAGTTCAGGTAATTCCATCCCTTTGGTCTGAAGCCAATGTAGTGTATTAAAGTATGATCCCATTACCAGTTTACAAGGGTTTGAGTTTTGGTAGGGGGGATGAGACCGAACCATAAATGGCTGCCTACGTACTCTTATTGAAGAGGAGATCAGGTCTGCATAGTTCGAACCTGGTGTAAGAGGTTCAACGCTGTATGTGGCAGTAATGGTGTAGCAATTTGTTTTTGTTTTTTTAAGGAGAAGAGGGTAGAAATGTTTTTGTTATTTTTGTTTTATTACGGTCGGGCCATGTAACATGGTTGCCTATATACTCCTATTGAAGAGGAGATTAGGTCGGCGAAGTTCGCCAATTAGGGCAAATGAAAAGCGTGATCCCATGTGTAGGTCAGACTACGGGGAGGAAAAAGTTTGATCCTAGGTTGAGGATAAACTGCAAGTATGAGAAGTTTGATCCCATGTATGGGTAGCCAAACTGTAAACGTGAGAGGTTCAATCTGTAGTGGGATGACCTAAGTTGTAGGAACACAGAGAAGTCAGGTTGCTGGCTTCAAAAGTATGTTTCCCTGAGGGGCAAAGTGTGGAAAAGTTGTATGTGGTAAAGGGTTAAAGAACCGGATTGACTGGTGATCTGATGATCCAACACCAGGATGTTTGCTTGATGGAAAATTCAGACGTAGTATCGTTTTATGGCGTCCGAGCTGATGAGTTGTGGAAATTCATCGCCGTCTATTTCTTGCAATTTAAGAGCGCCTCCTGTCAATACTTCCTTGACAACAAATGGGCCTTCCCAGTTAGGAGCGAATTTTCCCTTAGATTGATCTTGGTTGTCAAGGATTTTTTTCAAAACCAAGTCATGCTGTCTAAACTGGCAAAGCCAGACTTTTTTGTTATAGGATCTGGCGATCCTTTATTGATATAACTGACCATGGAAGATAGCCGATGTTCACCTTTCGTCTATTAGAGATAATTGGTGATACCTGTCTCGTACCCATTGGTCTTCCTCCAGCTGAGCGTCTATCAACACTCTGAGGGATTCTATTTCAACTTCTATAGGGAGCACTGCTTCCATCCCATAGGTTAATGCATAGGGGGTTGCCCTAGTGGAAGTGCGCATTGAGGTTCTGTAGGCTAACAGAGTAAGAGGCAATAAGTCAGGCCATTCTTTGTGATTGGCGGACATCTTTTGCATGATCTTCTTGATGTTTTTGTTAGCCGCTTCAACAACACCATTCATCTTCGAACGATAGATGACAGATTTAAGATGTTTGATGTGGAATTTACTGCATAATTCCTCCATCATTTTGTTGTTGAGGTTCTTAGCATTATCTGACACAATCACCTCTGGTTGTCCATATTGACAAATGACATTGTTTCTGATGAAAGCAATGATGACTTCTTTGCTAACCTTGGGGAAGGAGGCTGCTTCTAACCAATTGGTGAAGTAGTCGATCATGGTGAAGATAAATCGATGTCCATTGTTGGCTTTAGGCTCAATGGGCCCGATAACGTCCATTCCCCACATTGAGAAGGGGCGTGGATAGCATTCCCATGAATCTGGCACTTAAAGCATCTCCTGACGTGGTCATTGCAATCATCTTTGAGAGATAGCCAGTAATGTCCTGTCCTGAGGACTTTCTTGACAAGGAGGGGGCCACTTATGTGGGGTCCACAGACTCCACCATGGATTTCATCCATAAGACTTTGGGCTTGATCTTTGTCTAAACATCTGAGGAGACCTAGTTCTGCATCTCTTTTGTAGAGCTCATCTCTACTCAGGTAGAATTTCGTAGCAAGTCGATGGATCTTCCTTTTCTCAGTCGGGCTCGCCTCAGCGGGTATAGATCCATCTCGTAAGTATTCCTTGATATGTTGATACCAAGGATGCTGGATGGGAGGTAGCTCATCCGATACTTCTCCAACGTAATTCCCATAGGCTGGGCCTTGTGCAGGGAAATTATGACACTTTGCAAGTGTCCTTTGTCAGATATACGAATTAAGGAGGCCAAAGTTGCTAGCGCGTCCACAAAGTCATTCCTATTACGAGGAAAGTGTAGAAAAGAAATTTCTTGGAACTCCAAAACCATCTGTAAAACTTGTCGATGGTAAGGCAGCAAATGTAGATCCTTGGTTTGATAGATTTTGGTGGATTGTCTGATTACCAACTGTGAATCTCCAAAGACAATTAACCGTATGATGCCCATTGAATGGTCAAGTTTTAGCCCCATGAGACAGCCTTCATACTCAGTTGTGTTGTTGGTGCTGACAAACTGCAATTTGACAATGACGGATATCGCTTCCCCCGTCATGTGATACTACAAATCGCTCCAAACTCCGAACTTTCTATATTAATGTACTCCATTGAAATATATATTCCATGTTTGGCGTGTATCGTATTGATGGTGTTGCTGAACTGTCATTACTCCCTCATCGGGGAAGTACGTCTCCAAGGGTTTGAAATCCCCTGAAGGTGCAGCGGCCAGTTGATCCGTGATTCCTTAACCGTTGATGGACTTTTGCGTCACGTATACGATGTCAAATTGTTGAAGGATCAACTGCCATCTGGATAGCTGGTAATTTAGCATGGGTTTATTGAACACGTACTTGAGAGGATCCACGCAGGATATGAGTTGGGTTGTGTGACCATGGAGGTAATGTTGTTACCTCATGGAAGCCCATGCTAAAGCACAATACGTCTTTTCGATCAGAGTGTACTTGTGTTCACTGCTGCTGAATCTTTTACTGAGGTAATAGATAGCTCGTTTTTGGCCTCTATCGTCCTTTTGTCTTAGCATGCAGCCCATGGCATTGTCACTTATTGACAGGTACATGAATAGGGGAACATCATCCCTGGGTGGTACCAAAATGGGAGCTTTAACTAGCTGTTCTTTAATTGCGAGGAAGGCATTTTGGCACTCATCATTCCATTTTATGGAGGAGTTCTTCCTTAATAGCTTGAAGATTGGCTCACAGGTTGTTGTGAGTTGAGAGATAAACCTGCTAATGAGGTTGATTCTTCCCAAAAATCCTCGTATTTCCTTCTCTGTCTGAGGAATGGGCATTTCCGTAATGGCTTGGATTTTGGTAGGATCCAACTCAATCCCCTTATGGCTGACTAGAAATCCTAGCAACTTGCCTGATTTAACTCCAAAGGCGCACTTGGATTGATTTAACTTCAAGATATATTTACGCAACCTGTTGAATAATTTTCTGAAATGGTCTAAGTGGTCTTCCTCCTTCTGGGATTTGATAATGATGTCATCCACGTAGATCTCGATCTCTTTGTGCATCAAGTCATGGAAGAGAGCCATCATAGCTCGCTGATATGTGGCTCCGGCATTGATGAGGCCGAATGACAACCATCTATAGCAAAAGGTTCCCCAAGGAGTGATGAAAGCAATTTTCTCATTATCTTCCTCAGCGACCATGATTTGATGGTACCCTACAAAGCAATTAACAAAGGAGTACATGCAGTATTGAGCAATATTGTCAATGAGAATGTGGATAAATGGCACGAGAAAGCTATCTTTTAAGCAATCTTTGTTCAAGTCCCGGTAATATACGTAGACTCGCACCTTCCCTCCGAGTTTAGGTACGGGAACAATGTTAGATATCCACTCAGGATATGTGGACACCATGATGATGCCAGCTTGAAACTGTTTCACAATTTCTTCTTTCACCTTTAAACTCCACTCAGGTTTCAATCGCCTGAGATTCTTCTTGACTGGCTTAAATCCCTCTTTAATGGGAAGGCGATGAAGGACAATGTCAATGGACAAACCCACCATGTCTTCGTGAGACCATGCAAACACATCCTGGAATTGGGTTAATAGTGTAACCATGTCATTCTGCTGGTTTGGGGTAAGGTCTGAACCAATCTGGATTAACTTAGGGCTTTCTAAGGTTCCGAGATTGAAGGAAGTGGTTTGGTCAAGGTTGGGTTTAGGTTTGTCTTTGACCCATTCTTGAATTTCTGGAAGCAACTCAATGTCCTCATGTACTTCCATCAAGGCTGAATTCATCTCCACGTCAAAGGTACAATCCTTGTGGAGAAGAGGCACCGTATCAGCAAGTACAGGCACATCTAAATTCAGGGTCCTGAAACAAAATATGCTTTCACTTAGTATATATGAAACATTTTGATTATACATAGTGTTATCATATACTGACAAAATAAACTGCTAATATTGTACAGAAAAGTAAGCAATTATGATATCTACAAGGCAGAAAGAGTTTCTGCCCGTTTAACCCTTGTCGACCAATGCAAGGAGTGTTGTTCCAATTGGCAAGGGAAAAGTCCGGGTAGACTACAGTGATGGAGGGGTATTAATCGTCCTCCCTATCTCGAATGATGGCCATTACATCTAAGCAATCATCGTTTGGGGTGTATTTGTTTGTATGTTCATCATGAACGATGATGCGTATGCCTGTCATCATTCGGATGACGTCTTGTTTAATTCTTTGTTTCTCTTCCTCCACTCGGGGATCTGGAACAAAGACTTCTTTCACCTTCACCTGTACTAGCTTGGGAAATAACATAGCCATCACGTTGGATGGCACCTTTACACGAGCTTGTGCGGACTCAGTAGTTGCAATTATAGATGAACGTCGTGTAACTGAAGCTGGAGGAATCTGAAGATGTTTATGGGGATTCATGTTACTAGAACTGGCAGAGTAGCCTAGCCCAGCTATACCAGTTTGACGGATAACTTGGATGGGGTATTTGATACCCTGATGATCTTTACCCAGCTCTTGTCCTGGCTGATGACCCAAGGATATCATTTCTTGAGTAGCTGACATCACTTCGTCAGAAATCTTGGGTGTGAGAGGTGGCGTTCCAATAGCATGGTACTGAGTATTGCTTACTTCCAAGGCATGAAAACTAATCGGTCCCACATCTGCATTGGCATTGATGTATGGTATGTCACTTTGTGTAGGACACTCCGGCTCAACGTTAATGGTGACTAGGCTGTCATTGATAATGTATTTTAACTATTGATGAAGGGTGGAGGGGACTGCCCCTGCCATATGAATCCATGGTCGTCCCAAGAGCAGGTTGTATCCTGAATCTATCTTGAGTACGTGGAAAGATACGCAGAATGTATGGGGACCAATTTCGATTGGCAGTTCAATTACTCCGACCGAATTCTGGTGGGCTCCATCAAAAGCTTTGATGACTGTATGGGTACTCCGAATTCGGTTGAGATTGATATTCATCTTCACTAAGGTAGCGTGTGGACATATATTTAGAGACAAGCCTCCATCTATCAAGACTCCAGCTAGCATGTATCCGGAGGACAAGACCGCAATGTGCAACAGTTTGCAATGACTGGTCCCTTTGGGCGGTATGTCATCATCAGTGAAGGATATCACATTGTTGTTGAAAATATGATCATCCAAGTGTAGAATTTTTTTTTGTATCAACTGATGTTGGTAGATAGGCTTCTTCCAAAACCTTCAACAAGATGTTCCGGTGATCCTTGGAAGTTAGGACCAAGTCCAAAATTGATATTTGGTGTAGAGCTTCTCTTAAGCTTAAAACCACCTTGTCTTCGTTATAACCCATAGTGCGGAGGAATTTTTCAATCTTCTCCATGGGTATTTTCCCCTTTGATTTGATGGTAGACTTCATCACCCGTTAGGGAAGATACATTAGATTTTCCTTTGACACTGTAGCAGTGGTATGTGAGGTGGATCCTTCACCTTCTCCATAATTCCATGGAACTTTACGCAAGATAACAATAGGATATTGTGCTCTGAATGGCAAGTTGATTGGCTCAAGAGCGGCCACTTTCAAACGATTGTTGCTTCCCCTGAGTTGAATTATTGGTATTGTGAGTGATTTGTTATTCCCATCAGTCTCAGTGGATATGACTGCTACCAAACTCTTCCACTTAGTATGACATATATTCTCACTTGCACGTAGCACAGTATCATCATCTGCTAGTTGCAGGTCACCACTGTCAATTAGATTTTGGATAAGGTGGCGGAGTGCCCAGCATTCTTCTATGCTGTGACCGCGAGAATGGGAGTGATATTGACATACTCCATCAGAATTGTACGGTCCTGAACGGGGATTGATCGGAGGAAGAAGGGAAGTGATTCTTCCTTCATTGATGATCATCTGAAGGATTTCCTCCATAGGTTGGCCCAGATATGTGAATTCCCTTTTGTTGGCAAAATCCTGACGGGCTTTGGCATTTGCTCTCTTTATCACTTTGCCTTCCAGCATTTCATTTTCTGAAGGTGATGATAGCGTATTTGTGATAAGAGGGAGGAGACTATCATGCTCCTGGCTAACAAACTGGCGTGTCACATGATGTTGATAGGTTACCAGTTCTGCCAATTGCTCAATTTGCTTGCATAGAGCTTTCATCTTACGTTCCATTGTGAACTAGAACTTGGCATAATCCCACTTTTCAACACCGTCTTTGAGGGTCTGGGAGGATTCACAATTGAAATTGGAACTCTGTCCATTGCTCCAATTGATCATGTTGACTTCTTCTTTGTGTTAGGAAGAGGGTTGTCTTGAACGTGAGGCTGATCTGGTCTGCTGACCACGATCTCACCGTTGTTTATCAGGTCTTGGATCTTTTGTTTCAAGGCCCAACAATCATGATTATCATATCCAGGTACCTCGACATGATAAACACATTTTGAGTAGCATTGAAACCCCACCCATTAGGGTTGGCTTGTGGAAGAAGATGCGTAATTTTCTTCTGTGTTGTCAGAAGAGTGAGAATATTCTTGAGTGTGTCCCCTATTGGGATGAACACTTGAGGGCATTTGATTTCTCCACCTTTTTGGTATTGGAGAGTTCGAAGACTGTGCTTGAAAGGGAATGTAGTTTCTCCTCTGAATAGGCATGTTCTGATTACCTTTTTGACCTTGTAGTATCAGGGAAACATCTTCCTCTTTCTTTTTATGAACCCTCTGGGGGTTGTTCCCATAATTTTTGGATGGGATGTGATCAATAACAACTTTAAGGGTAGCTAGGTCTTGAATTTTTTTGGACTTCAATCCCATCTCAGCCATCTCCCCATGCTTGACCATTTCAGAAAATGGTTTACCGATGCCAGCTAAAACTCTTTCATAGAAAGGAGCTTCTTGTATGTCTATGAAAGTCATGACCATCTCTGATTCTATCATGGAAGGAATAACTTGGGTAATCAGGCGTCTCCACCTTTGAGCATACTCTCTGAAAGACTCATTAGACTGTTTCTTCATCTTCGTAATTTGATACCGGATCAGGAGCCATCTGAGATTGAAAGTTGTATTGAGTGAGGAAGGCGTGTGCTAGCTCTTCCCAGCTATGGATCTTTGAGTTGTCTAATCTAGTGTACCACGAACGGGCTTCTTTAGTCAGACTCTTCTGGAATAGTTACATTCTGAGCTTCTCGTCCTCTGAATAAGATCCAAGTTCTCCAATAAACACTTTTAAATGTTTGTAAGGATCTCCTAATCTGTCATATTTTTCAAAGTCAGGAGTCTTAAACTTTTTTGGATAATGAACACCAGGGAAAATGCAAAGATCAGCATATGAAACACTCCCGCGTGTTCCAATTCCTTTGGTAGCACGAAGGGTCTCTTCCATTTGGAGGACTTTCTTTTTGTTGTCACCGGTGTCTGGATCTCCTATGAGATGGGTGGTATCATTAGTTTTGTTGGTCGTATCCAACTGCAGTTCAGGTTTTGTAATGACCTGGTTTCCCTCTTTTGTAGAGGATTCAGCATGTACGGGTATTTTTGAACCTTGAGTAGACTGGTGTAGTTCTTTGAGTACAACAGCCGAATCTATAATTTGTTTGCTTAATCCGTCGAATTCTTCGCGAGAAACTGGATTAAGGTCAGTCTGGTAAGATGACGACATGATTGACTGAAGGCTTGCAGCCTATTTGGATTTTGACCAGGTAGTAGGTCCGATTGGTTCCCTGCGAAAGACTTGCATAGTTTAGTCTTTAGTCTTTAGGGAATGTGTGTATAATAACATGCTATGTGATGTGTCCATTTTAGGAATTTTGTCATGCAAAACGGATGTCAGCTGTTTGCAGCATGTCAATTTGTATGTGTACACATTTCTTCATATTTCTCATTACATGGAGATAGATATGGAATGAAACTAAAAGTAATTGTGTTTACAAGTAATTAAAATGAGAAAGCATGAAGAGACTTTCCTCTATTTTGGGTTTATCAGAGGCTGACCTATCATAGGTTACACTCGCGGCTTTTTGGCATGAAGGTTCCCAAATCATCGCAATTTACTCAACGGGAAATTAATTTGGTCTTTCAACTGGAGTGAATTTGGGTGGTTGCTTTCCTAAGCCTCGCGGGAATTAGTCTTCCTACGAGTCCAATAATCAAACATCGATGGGAAATGATGACATGTGCGAAGCACTAATATCACAAGCAGATATGGTGGGAAGCACTAAGTGCAATAAGTAAATTCATTCATACACATTCATCATAAATTTAAATGCAACATCCACGCACAAGCAGATAACAGTTTTGAAACAATTTGTAATAGCTGCTTAAATCCTCTTATTGGTGTCCCCAGTAGAGTCGCCACCTGTCGACGTTGGGATTTTTAATTGTCCCTTTCTATTACTTGTTCTTTGGTGTTCTCTTTTTAGGTGAGATTTGTTTGAAAAAACAAGTGAAAAAGGTCCGACATATATAATGTCGATGATGGACTGTTAAGAGTCGCCATTTGGTTTTTTAAATGGTTGTACCAACACAACCGAAAAAAGGTTTGCACATTTACCCAGTGATGTGACACTGCTAAATGGGTCGATGAAACCGAGATTCATTAGGGTCCTGGGACTTGATTATACGGAGGGAAGGTATTAGGTACCCCCTGACATCCGTGTTACCACGGTGACCGCCTCTTTTCAAGAAACCATTATCTGAATGTGCGTGTGTGTATGTGGGTTAATGTGCTGTTATTTGGAAGCGGTGCGAGGCCTCGTTCGCACCTATATACACAGGGTTTGAATTTATGTAAAAATTCAGTTTTTAGCAAGATATAGCAATGATGTTTTATCAAAAGGTTTTTCAAACCCTAATGCTCAATAGTAATCGAGACCTTTTACACTTCCATTTTATTAAGTGTTTGACTTGATTGATTATATCTTTTCGAGATGCGAAGCATCTGTAAGAAAATAATGTACAAAAATAATTCCGACAATAATTCCGTTGTGGGGTCCACAAATGATTGTGTCGTTGTACAAATATTCCCTGTTAAAACGAATATTCCCCGACCAATCGAATATTATATAACAACTTGCGTACTTTGCAAAATTTATAAATATTACCCACAACTATAACATTATATAAAATTCATTCCATAATATTCAAAAGTGATATTTATAGAAAATTCATCTTTGTTCATAAAAGTTGGGGTCTTACACTATACTATTATATTGTCATGCTTACTTTAGGGGTGTGATCTAGTTGAAAAGTCTAAAATACATCAGGTGATAACGATACTAAGATTACTCGATTTGGTTGGGTTTTACCACATTTAGCCTATGAGTTTATTTTATATTCATAGATTGTTTTAGGTTAGCCTATGGTTAGTACTCATAGTTATATTTTTGTTTTTATCCTTCACTAATCTCTCTCTCGATTTAAGTTCACCAGTTTCATCTTTTCTTATTCATCGTCTCATTAAAATTGAATTTTGGTGTTTCTCTTGTAGCATGAAGTTTACAGGCCCAACCTTGATTTCCTTAAAGAAAATGATGATGAAGTGGACGTAACATGACACACTTTATTCATTCTAGTTCGTTGTTATTCTTTCAGTTTTGTTATGTTAGTTAATAAATTTTGTAGGTACTATGGTCCTTGGGAGACCAAGATACAATAACAAATTTTATAGTTATCGTGATTCTAGTATTATCTATTTATATTTGGATTATTAATTTTATTAGCTCTTTATGCATTAGCTTATCAATTAGTTTGAAACAAGTATGACAATATTATTTTATTTACTTGAAATATTAAATTTAATATTTCTTATAGAGATTAATAATAATAATAATAAATATTAAATCATCAATTTGATAATCAATTATAATTTTAATGAATTTTGATTATTTAGCAAATAATTTTTATTTACAAAATTATAATTTGTGAAGGATTATTTCCTTCACTAATTTGAAGATACATTCTCAATTTATAATTAGTGAAGGAAAATTTTCTCTCGTTAAATAAATTTGTTCTTCACAATATATTATTTGTGAGGGAATAAAGTTATTCACTAATTTCAAATAATTCTTCTTAAAATATTATTTGTGAAGGAAACCAAACTTTCACTAAATAACAATATTCCATTAATAAATACAATTTGTGAATAAAAAATTTATTCACAATATATCATTATCAAAAAACATTTAATTACTACTTAGCGAAGGATACCCAATTGCGAGGAGGTCTAATGCGAGCACTCGTGTGAAGGAAATATTTCTTCGCAATAAATCACTTATGAGTGATATAGTATGTCTTGTGAAGGATTTGTCCTTCACTATAGGCCATTTTTGGTGTAGTGTATATAGATTATGAGAGAGAAAAGTTTACAAATTAGCTCATTTGTACACAAACTCTCTACCAAGTTCCTCTCTCTCCCAAACCTATGAAAATCTGTAGTGGATCAGTCCCTTATCAAGTTTCTAGAACACCAGAAATAGATCGGAAACCTAGATTCAAGTATTGTTCAAAGTGAGGTATAAACCTAAACCTAGAATATGATCTTGCATGCTATGTTAAAATTTATAATTTTGTGTTTAAATATGTTATATGATATGTTAATAAGTGATCTGGGTTGGTATATTATAGATCTATAACATCTAGATTCACAGAATTAAATATTTCAAAAATCTGAAAAAATTTGAAAATGTTGTCTGACAGTCGAATGTTAGACCTCATAAATCGGTGATCGTTAATGGTTTTAGTGTTTTAAAAGTCTGTACTTGTAGTATGTTATAAGGGCTTTGATCTGGAACTAGAATCAAGGTCAGATCATGTATATATTACAAGTTATGGATGGTCAAATCTCGTTGACCGACCATGACTTTACAAATCTAGGTAACCCAGAACTTGCCTAGAAACGCCTGACAACATGTTCTTAGCCTAAGATCTTTCTTGTGTTTGATGATTTGTTCTTTTTGTTGTATCTAAGTTGTAGTATGATAGATGGACTACAACATGCTTTTAGAACACCTAAATAACAAATAGGGTGAAGGTAGTGGCTGGTCAAAGTAGGCAGGACGAACACAGTTTCTGTTTTGTGGGTAACCCAGTAAACTTAAGAACATGTCTTCTGACATGGTTTGACCGGGGTAGATCTAGTGATTGTGTTGTTTCTAGACTGATTTTATGTAATAGATCTATTTCTTTACATGTGGAATACAAACTGGAACCCTTAAACCACCAAAACATTACATGGATAGCAAGTCATGGAAGCCATATCTAGCCACTCAAACTGTTCTTATTTTCTGGGTAACCCAGAAAATGAAGAACAACTCTAATAGCTACTTTGCAAGCTTAGATCTCACTGGTGTGATGTTGTTTGACCATGATTGTTGTTGATACTTGTAGTATTACATCAATACTACAAGATCAATGCAGGCCTAGAAACACTTTGAATCAATGATTAATGTTTGGTCAAAGTAGGCATCTAAAAACTGCTTATGAATGTTCTTGAAGCTCCAGAACACATTAGGCGACACTTTCTGTCGAAAAAGGCTTTAGCGACAGTTATATTAATACTAATTAAATAAATTTCCAAAAATCATTTAAAAATAGAAATAAATTTCTAAAAATTCCAAAATTAGTTTTAAAAATTATTTTAAGTTATAAAAATTAACTTTTAATAATTTGACATATTTTTTTATTAATATTATTATTTATTTAAATATCAATGATATTAAATTTATTTAATAAATGAATTAAATAAATTAATTAAAAATGATTTTATTATATTAAAAATAATTTTAAATGATAATAAAGTATTTAAAAATATTTAAAGTTAAAAATGTGACTTTTAATATTTTAAGGAAAATTTCATTAATAATTTAATATTAATGATATTAGATGATTATATTAAGTAAATAGTTTTAAAATAGTTTTATTGATTTAAAATCATTTAAAAAGGATATAAATGTTTTAAAAATATTTTAAGTTATAATAAATGACTTTTAATATTTTGGTAAATAATACATTAATATTTAAATATTAATAGTAATTATTTAAAATGATTTTAAATGTTTATTTAAGGGTAATATTAATACTTTAAAAATATTTTGATTTATTATTAATAACTTTAATATTTTGGAAATGGTTTCATTAATATTTTAATATTAGCTAAATATTAATGATAATAGAATTATTTAGTATTTAAATCATTTAAAAATGATTCTAATGTTTAAAAAATCATCATAAATTATAATAATTATTTAAAAAATATTATAAGTCTATGAAAAATAATATGACTAATATTTAAAATATCCAAAATAATATTGAGGCTACAGAATAGAGTTTTATTAAACATAAACTTGATAATTACCCGATAAAGTTGTCGGTACACCGAAATGTGTTTGAAATTGATCTGAACCTATATAGTTTGTTTGTATAAGTGTTTGTTTATGTCCTAATGACTGCTAAACATATGTGACAATGTGATTAAGTTATGTGTTAACTGCAAATAGTAGTAATATATGTTATGATATACTATTCTAATCGAAAGAATGATCTTATTAATGATAGGTCATTGTGTAAAAAATAAAACTAAGTTGTGTAAGCAACAGACCAGCTGGCAAGTATCTGAACTAATCTTTTTTATTGTGCAAGTATCCTACCTTTGCATTTACTATATGCACTAGACATGTGTAAGCAAGTCTTTAAACTATATTCCTGTTGTACAAGCTTTTTAACTCTATTTTTATTGATCTAGATATCTCATGTTTATAGATAGCTAAGTTTGGTTATTCAAGTGTCCTCACTTAGATAATGGTTATATTTAATCACATGTTGATACATACTTATTAAATTCTGGTATGTATACTTTATTTAAAAATCGTCTAAGCTATTTAACTCAGCTAGACATAGATTCAAAGGCATCATTGAATATGATAAAACATTTTTGTCATCTGACTGAATTGCTTTGGTTCGGATTCTAGATTGAATATAAACATCCCGATCATGGGAAACTTTTGTGCGCCCAAGGCGGATATGATGAACGAAAATATCTTTCAAACACGTAGTATTGATCAATACAGGGTATAACAGGCTGATCACCCCCTATGCTTGTAAGTTATGTCAGTTTGCGGATGAAGTTCTGTATAACCTTTTCGAAAAATTGAAAACAAAGTTTGTAAGACCCAAAATTTTACAAAATGAAAGTGTTCAATTTTCTGATAATTGTTATTCTATTTAGTAAATGGTTAAATTGATAAAATACTAAAGTTAAGGGTGATAGTTAAAAATTTTGCAAAGTATGCAAGTTGATATAAAATATTCATTGTGTTGGGGGAATATTTGTTTGGTCGAGGAATATTCTTTTTTTCAAGGAATATCCGTACACCATCATTGGTGGACCCCACAATGGAATAACTGTCGGAGTTAGAAAACGATAGAATTATCTTTTTATAAAAATAACGGCGAAAGTTTTACCGTTAACTGTTGAAATACCCAGTGGTAAAAGAACAGTAATACGCGTGGTTTCATAGTAGTACACGGTATTGAATATTGATATTTACGTGAGAAGTCATTCAGTTATACTCAATTATTTCTATAGTAATTGTTGCATAATATCTCTCATATTATTGATTCAATTATTGTCACAGTATCATCTGAATAATATTTAGTATTATTAAATCAATAATTGAGACGATAAAGTTATTCATATTATTATTTACATTATTGACAATGTCTAGAAAGTTTTGTCGAGGAGAGGTTTGGTCACCTAATTCCGCGCCAATAGGGAGAAATCTTTATCGGAAAGCCCCCTCTTTTCTGGGAATGATCTGGTTGTTAAATATTATGAGTTATAATATTAATGATGAATAAGTTCATGTTGATTAAAGAAATTGATATTTCCATTGTGTTGTAATTATTAGTGTTAGTGGAAATCCACATCTATTTCGATAATAATTGATGTATGAAGGTTATATTGACCAATCGGGTAGTTAATCGGATAAATGAGCAATTAATTGCTATTAATTCACATGTTTATAACTATTTGTTCACATGTGTGTACTATTGATTCACATTTATGTACTATTAGGGGAGGTGGTGCAAGATTAATAATACGTGTATGACTAAATTAAAAATAGAGGTATAGATGAAGGTACTATACTGTAATTATGTTTTCATATGTATAGAACTATTGAGTCAAATGTTTGTACTATTGATTCACATGATGAACTATTAGGGGAGGTGGTGCAAGTTTGATAATACTTGCAGGACTAAATTAAAAATAAAGGAAAAGATGAAGGTATTATACTGTAATATTTTGAGCCCCAAAACGTGCAATTATCGAAACTATGTTTTCCTTTAAATAGAAGCTCAGTCTTCCTTCATTCTCACCAATTCACTAAGACTCACAAGAGCATTTATAAAGAGAGAAGCTATAGAGAGAAAGAAAAAGAGTATTTTGCTACTTCACTATTCTAGTATCCAGTCTTCCTCTAAGGTAAGGGATATTATTTGTTATGTTCGTAAAAGATATTATTTGTTGTATTCGTAAGGGATATTATTTGTTGTATTCGTAAGGGGTATTATTTGTTGTATTAGTAAGGGGTATTATTTATTTCATATTCAGAAGAGATTATTTTTCGTATTCGTATGGATATTATCTTCGTTCAATATTCATATGAAATAATATTTTTTTCCCATACTCTATAGTATATAAGTAATATTATTTCGTTTTGTATTCCTACTTCTACACTCATTTTGTTGAAGTTTTGCTTCTATACTCTGTGAAATTTGTAGAATATCCTTGATATTTGCGCTTCATCCAGTATCTTTTCATGAAAATATTATTTTGAGCTTTCTTGATAATTATTGATCTTTTCATGTCAAAATACTATTAACGAGTTACTATTCATGAGTTACTATTTACGGGTTACTATTCACCCAGTTACTATTCACTTGAATATTATTCATTCGGGTATTTGGGACACTTTTCATGCTGGGGTACTATTCACGAGGTACTATTTACAAAGTACTATTCATAGGGTACTATTCATGGGGTACTATTCACCCGAAAAATATATTTCTTTTCTGACCAAATTATTTTTGATACATGTATATTATTCTTGAATTTTACTCCATAATTGGTGATCATGTTGACAATTTAGATATTCTTGAACTATGGATAAATTGTATTATAAATGTTTGATATTTATCCTTTATCTCATTTGATTGATTTTTTATATCATTATCATGATCCTCATGGTTATATTGCGTTAAAAGTCATCTTTGGCCGTCTTCGCATAGATGGATTTGTTGGTTATTTGTTTTACAGTTGTATATCTTTGGCCTGTAGTGCAAAGAAGAACTGTTGATTGATATCTTTGGTCGTAGTGCAAAGATGAACTGTTGATTGATAGCTTTGGCTCGTAGTGGAAAGATGGACAGGTGTATGACATGATCATGACCACTTATGATACTAACGAATATCCTTGGCTGTAGCGCAGGGATAATTCGATGATGTGTTTGGCAAGATCATAAACATTAGTTAACAGTTGAATGTCTTTGGTCGTAGTGCACTGATATACAATTGATTGGTATGATCATGACCATTGGTTTTATAGTTGAATATCTTTAGCCCATAGTGCAAAGATAGACAACTGATTGTATTCGTAAGGGATATTATTTGTTGTATTCGTAAGGGATATTATTTGTTGTATTAGTAAGGGGTATTATTTATTTCATATTTAGAAGAGATATTATTTTTCATATTCATATGGATATTATCTTCGTTCAATATTCATATGAAATAATATTTTCTTCCATACAATGTAGTATGCAAGTAATATTATTTCATTTTTTATTCCTACTTCTACACTCATTTTGTTGAAGTATTGCTTCTATACTCTGTGAAATTAGTAGAATATCCTTGATATTTGCACTTCATCTAGTATCTTTTCATGGAAATATTATTCTGAGCTTTCTTGGTAATTATTGATCTTTTTATGTCGGAATACTATTTACGAGTTACTATTCATGAGTTACTATTTACAGGTTACTATTCACCTGGTTACTTTTCACTTGAATATTATTCACTCGGGTATTTGGGACACTTTTCATGTCGAGGTACTATTCATGAGGTACTATTCTCGAAGTACTATTCACAGGGTACTATTGTGACTCTCCCAAAATCGGTTACTTAAACTCCCACGTGATTTGGTGTTCACTATACAAACATCATATGTCTATCTACCTATAATAAATGAAAGCATTAATAGATAGAAATAAATCATCTCCTTAAGGAGTTGCATTAAAAAAAACATAAATCCCAGGTCATACTAACCTTTAATCTTAACTGCGGAAACATAAACAATTAATCATCTTACTCATCACTAACATAAGTCTAAAACAGAAATACATCATCACATAAGACAACAAGTCTTCATCACTTGTTAATCTTATTTTTGCCTTTGCTAGTGGAAGACTCGTCGGACCTTTCGTTCTTAACTGCAATGTTATTATTACGCAAAAGTGATCATGATTGCCCACAAGTATAAAAATGAAATAACAACATATAATAACATGCAAGTGAATCAAAGACTTCTGGAATAAAACTCAACTTTTAAATCAAGAATGAATAAGAAGAATCAAAAGATTTCTGAGGGTCATAAGACCTTGAACTATGTCTTAGGGTATCAAGGGTTATACTTGAAACCTTTAACAGTCATAAGACTATGGACTCTTCTACTCGTACTTAAGGGGATCAACCCTTAGTACCGTATTGTGCACAATATCTTAACGCTAACGCATAAGTAATCCCTATAAAGGGTTGTTCATCTTAGTTTGACATTAGAGTCCGCATCAAAGTAAGTTTGGTTTGGACAATTCAATAAGGGTTATGAAATTTAGAACGTTCATCAACTATGGACTAGTCGAATCAATAAGGGTTCACTAGTCTAACAAGGCTCAACAATAAATGATATTTAAATTGAATAAAAATCTCCAAAGGTATACAATAGAACAAGTATTGTATAACAGAATCATAATTTGAAAAGATAAATAATCTTCAATATAACAAATTGAACTCGATTAATAATAACGAGAATTTGTTCAAGGTAATTTATAAACTTGAATAATGATAACAAGTAGGGTGAGAAAACTTGCCTCGTGCGTAGATTACACATTAATTATACACATTCCTTGAATTAATCCTATATATCATTTTCATTCACAATACCAGTCAATTATAACGTAACTAGTCATCACGAGTTCATTCTTTTGTCTAAACTTTGGTTATGATTATACTTAGTCAAATTATCACACTTATTGTCATATAATATAACTCTACACGAACAATAAGTTAACTATGCGTTCAATAATTCAAACCATACTTAAATGCATTATTGACATGTTAAGAATCTATTTTAACATCTCATTATGCGTCTAACATATTTTTTTATGTACATTAGATTAGGTAACTATCACATTCTTAAATTTTAATAATATGGAAAAAATTCATTTCGGACATTACGCAGAAAGTGGCGGCTGCTTATTTACGAGATAAACTTGTCCTCGGCGGCAAGAATTCGCGCAAAAAATTGCGAATTAGGCATTCGCGAAAAATTGCAGAACATGGCCAAAACCTCCAATTAATTTATTCTTACACGAAATTAGACATACCCAAACACTGTAATACATATATACTTACTACTCAACCCTTCTAGCATGATTTTAACATGTTATAAAACATAATTTGCAGAATCAAAACATATAATTTACTGTTCCTGATTTTTTTTGAAAGTTTTGAATACAAAACATGAAAATCAACACTACGGGTTCATTATAACACCGAATCTGTTCATTTGAATTTTGTTTCCTTTGTTTTAACATGCATAATTATATACAAGTGTAAATTTATGATACAACTTATGATTATCGTATTAAATTTGGTATGTAAGGCCATATGGCCATATTTTCATACTCTGTAACTTTGAATAAACTATCTATGATATGTTTTTAAGAAACTGATGCTATAGAATTATACGATATATAGTAAAATATGATATGATGACATCCTATCACATATATAAACACATAATCCTTACCCTTTTCAAATACAGAGATTTTAACAGTTAATTTGAAAACCATTTTCTTATAAAACTTAAACAACGTAATTTGAAATTGGTTTAAAGGAATTACCCAGAGTATGAAGTGTAGATTAGAAGAGATGATCATTGATGATCTTTTCTCAGTTACTTGTTCAATCAAACACTCACAATTTCCCTCAAAATTATAAATTTCTCTCTGAATAGTTTTTCAGACTTAGAAAAATAACATAAAAGACAATATGTATATAATTTATAAACTGACGCGGTTGTGGTCAGTTAACCGATCATGGGTTAACTACCCTCAACCTCCATTAATACCTTGTTTGGCTAACCTTAAAAGAATTGTAACCATTTAATTTAATAGATCTTTTATACTATAGTTTAATAGTGTCACACCCCTTTTAAAATAAATCAAATATCTTATTTATTTTAATTCAATTAACATATGATAATTTCTCATTAATTCCCATACTCCTAAAATTAAATTTCTCATTTATTAATTAGGTAAAATTATTAAATCTCTAATTAATTATTAAATTAATTAAAATAACATTATGTTTATTAAATATTTAATTTAATTCAATAAGCTCACATAATTATATAATTTGAATAATAAAAATTCTCCACATTAATTTAATAAATATAACACATATAATTAAATTAATCTACCATAACTTTATCAATTAATTATTTAATCTAATAATTAAATCATCAAAAATATTTATTTCATTCAATAAATATTAAAATTAAATTACAAAATCTCGTTTGTCACATCTTTCTCCCCTTAAAAGAATTTTGTCCCAAGAATCACGACTCAATCAATTCGACCCGTTACATTCTCCCCCCCCCCCTACAAAGATTCTATACCTAGAATCACTTACACATAATTTAAGTAAATAAATGAGGGTAATTCTTCATCATATTCTCTTCGAGTTCCCACGTTACTTCTTCAGCGTTGTGGTTCCTCCAAATTACATTTACATAAGGTATTACTTTATTTCTGAGAACTTGTTCTTTTCGGTCAACAATCTGAATAGGAATTTCTTCATAGGATAAGTCTTTCTCAAAATGGATGGGTTCATATTCAATCACGTGCTTGTAATCGGGTTTATAGGGTCGTAAAACTGAAACATATAAGACGTTGTGGACATTCTCGAGTGCTGGAGGTAAGGCTACCTCATACGCAACTTCTCTGATTCTTCGCAGTACCTCAAAGGGTCCAATGAATCTTGTGCTTAATTTCCTTTTCTTTCCAAACCTGGTCTTTCCCTTCAAGGGGGAGACCTTCAAGGACACATAAGTATCTGATTCAAACTCAACATTTTTACGGTGTCGATTGTCGTATTTCTTCTGTCTATCTTGAGCTGCTACCAGTCTTGTTCGAATCACTTTAACTATCTCTGCTGTCTAATGTACCAATTTTAGGCCTAGTAATTGTCTCTCACCAACTTCATCCCAGTATAGCGGAGTTCTGCACTTTCTTCCGTATAACGCTCCATAAGGCGGCATCCCAATACTAGCGTGGTAACTATTGTTGTAGCCAAACTCTACGAGCCATAGGTGATCATCCCAATTTCCTTTAAAGTCCATCACACAGGCTCTTAGCATATCTTCAAATGTTTGAATCATTCTTTCACTCTGCCCATCTGTTTGAGGGTGATATGCCGTACCCATTCACAATTGCATACCCATGCATTCTTGTAGACGTTTCCAGAAGTTTGATGTAAAGCGCAGATCCCTATCGAAAAAAATTGACACCGTAACTTCGTGCCTCGAAACAATCTCTTTCACATATAACCTTGCCAACTGATCAAAGTTGAATTTGATTTTGATCGGAAAAAAGTGTGCGGATTTTATCAGTCGGTCAATGATAACCCATACTGCATCATAACCTTTCTGAGTTGTCGGAAGGCCAACCACGAAGTCCATCATAATATGTTCCCATTTCTATTATGGGATCTCCAACGGTTGTAGGAATCCACTCGGCCTTTGATGTTCTGCTTTCACTTTTTGACATGTCAGACACTTGGCAACACACTTTGCATCATCTCATTTCAAATTTGGCCACCATAAATGTTGTCTAAGATCTTTGTACATCTTGGTACTACCAGGGTGAATCGAATATCGTGAGCTATGAGCCTCGCTCAAAATGTCTTCCTTAATCTCTATTACTGGCGGTACCCAAATTCTGCTCTCGAATCTCAGTACGTATTCCTTCCTTATCCATCTTGAATCTCGGTTCAGTTCCTTTGGATATCTTCTTTTTCACCTTTTTACATTTTTCGTCCTGAAGTTGAGCTTCCTTAACTTTATCCAGTAGGGTTGTACCAGATTACATCAGAAATAGCTTCTCATCCATTTCCATAGGATACTTCACTTCCAACTCTAGTTTCTCCATTTCTGAAATTAGCTCCTCCTGAGCGGTCAACATCGTCAATTTCTCCCGACCCTTTCTATTTAAGGCGTCATCAACCACATTTGCCTTACCTGGATGGTATAAAATCTCATAATCGTAGTCCTTAATTAACTCCAACCACCTTCTTTGGCACATATTCAAGTCCTTCTGTGTAAAAATATATTTCAGACTCTTATGGTCTATATATATATTTCACACTTCTCCCCATAGAGATAGTGCCTCCATATTTTTAAAGCAAAAACCACTGCAGTTAACTCCAAGTCGTGGGTTGGATACCCCTTCTCATAAAACTTCAATTGTCGTGACGCATACGCAATGACTCTGCCATTTTACATAAGCACACAACCAATTCCTTTATGCGATGCATCACTATAAACAACAAAATTTCTTGTATCATCCGGAAGAGACAACATAGGTTTTGTACTCAACCTCTTCTTCAATTCTTGAAAGCTTTCCTCACACTTCTCTGTCCAAACAAATTTCATAGCTTTTCGAGTCAAATTCGTTAATGGAGTTCCAATCTTGGAAAAGTATTGATGAATCTTCTGTAGTATCGCGTCAATCCAAGAAAATTATGTACTTCTTGTTCTCGGCTGATCCCAGTTTATCACGGCTTTGACTTTGGATGGATCTACCAAAATTTCGTCTTTATCAATCAAATGTCCTAGAAATAGCACCCGCTTGATCTAAAATTCGCATTTCGAAAACTTGGCATACAACTTCTCCCTTCTCAACGCCTCTAACATTAATTTCAAATGCTCTTCATGTTCTTCCTTGGTTTTTGAGTATACCAAAACATCATCTATAAATACCACTTCAAATTTATCCAAAAACGGCTTGAACACTCCATTTATTAAACCCATAAATGCTGCAAGAGCATTCGTTAGACCAAATGACATTACCAAAAATTCGTAGTGAACATATCGCATTTTGAATGCTATCTTCGGTATATCCTCCGGTCTCACTTTCAGTTGATGATAACCACTCCTCAAGTCTATCTTTGAAAAGTATCTCGCTCCCTTTAATTGATCAAACAGGTCGTCGATCCTTGGTAATGGATATCTATTCTTAATCGTGACCATATTCAGTTCTCTGTAATCAATTCAAAGTCGCATCGTCCCGTCCTTCTCCTTTACAAATAACATTGGTGCTCCCCATGGTGGATACGCTTGGTTGAATGTACTTCTTGTCCAGTAATTCTTGTAGTTGTACCATCAATTCTTTCATTTCCACCGGTGCCATTCGGTATGGTGCCTTCGATATTGGAGCAGTTCCTGGCGCCAAATCGATCACGAAATCAACATCTCTATCAGACGGAAGTCTTGGCAAATCGTCTGCGAAGTCCTTTACTACTGGTATCTCCTCTACTTTCGGATTTTCTTTACTACTGTCGACTATGTAAGATAAATATCCTACACAACCTTGTCTTAACAACTTCTTGGCCTGCATCATCATCAGACAACTCGCTTGTCTAGGCGACTTGCTACCATAAAACATAACCTTTGACGGAGTCATAAGGTTAATACGCTTCTTCTGACAATCAATTACAGCCCCGTAATTAAATAACCAGTCCATTCCCAAGATAACATCAAATTCCCCAAGTCGAATAGGGATAAGATCTACGTTCATGATATTACCCTTAATATCCACTCTACAACTCTTATGTACATACTTAACATGGATTATTTCTATATTCGCAATTTTTATGTTCATAGGGTATTCTAACTCATCCTTAAGCAATTCTAAGTACTTGGCAAAGTCGTCGGATATAAATGAACAAGTAGCACCCGAATCAGACAATACGTAAGCATTAACTTTATTGATTGGAATGATACCTGACACCACATCACGAGACTGCACAACATCCGACACTGTCATGTTGAATGTCCTGGCGGCCGGTCGATTGGTCATGTGATAGTCAATGCACTTCCACTGCTGTTTCCTCTATATCCTCCTGACCCTGCTCCTCCGGATCCCTTCTTAGGACAGTCTCTTGCCAGATGATCTTTTGAACCACAAGTGAAGCAGGCACCCTTCTTTGGGTTAAGACAATTAGGTGATATGTGGCCTTCCTGACCACAGTTGTAGCACACTCGTTTACCCTTCATACACAGTCCCAAATGAGCTTTCCCGCAGGTCGGGCATGCTTCGATCCTCTTTTTCTGACCTCCTTGCTGATTTCCAGTTGACGAGTTGTCAGACCACCTTCTCTTCTGATTATTATTACCACCTCCTGTGTTATTTCCACTAGCCTTGTTATTTCCTTCACTCTCACACTTCTTCCTCTTCTGATCCTGATTATATTTGGTTACCGCATCGCTTCCACCTTCAGTGAGTATGGCTTTCTCCAATACTCCATCGAATGTCATTAATGTTAATTAGTGATTCTATTTTTAAATCAGTAATTCAATTTTTCCTTAATTTATTTAATATAGTTATTAAATAAACTAATTATCATTAATATTGATTAATTAATGAATTTCATCACAAAATATTAAAAGTCACTTAAAATAACTTAAAATATTTTATTATAACATATTATTATTTTTTCATAATTTTTCATGTATTTAAATCATTTTGAAATAATTTATTTAATATTATAATTAAATAAATTAAATACCAATTATATTCCAAAAATATTAAATATTTATGAAATATACTTAAAATAATTTTTTGGAATTTATTTAGTATTTTTAATAATTAAAAATCATTTTTATCTATTTATTTAATTAAAACTATTAATTTTAATAATTATCTGTCACTAAAGGGCCCTATAGCAACAGGCCCGTCGCTATAGGTGTTCTTGGCATGTTCTTGAGCCTGCCAAGAAACGCATGTCAGTAGACAAGGTACTTGGTTTGACCAAATTTATATACGTGTTCTTTTTGCTTCTGGGTTGATTCTTTGTATGAAGATTGTAGTATAAGTGTAGCACTTCAACTAGAATCAAGTTTTATGGAAATAATATATATCACAACAGAAAGATATTGGCCTTCGAAATCCTTGTCAGGCATGTTCTTCATTTTCTGGGTTACCCAGAAATGAAGAACAACTAAGGTACCTACTTGGCAGCTTTAAATCATATTCTCTTGGACTTGGTTTGTGTAATGTATTGGGTCAATCTTGTACAAGATATGTCAGACTACATTTCCATAACAACATATCATCATAACAATTACTAATGCTAAGAGATCATGGCTGGTCAAACTCTGACAAAAAAACACGTTCATGAAGATCTGGGTTTCCCAGATTCTACTTCCGGCCAGTTGGTCAACGTAAGTTTGACCCGCATTATTTTTCATTCTACTAAGGCTCTGAGTAATCTAAGGGCATATACGTGTAGTCCATATGTCCAACTACAACATCAAACTAACATCATGTCATAAACCATTACCAGAAGCAAGATCCAGGGCCTAGAAAATCATCATTCGACTTTTCTTTGCAAACCGGGTTACCCGTAATCGGTCCATTGTGGTCAATCACGCAGCATTGACTTATCATATCTCTCAATATACTTATGATCTAGACATGTTTATAGTTTCAGATAAAAGTACTCATGTCCTAGAACAGATTCCAAACATAAAACACACATAACAGTTAACACAGAAAGATCTAAGGCCTCTGACATTCGACTGTCAGGCCACTTTTTCAAACTTTTCCCAGATTTCTTAAAATGACTATTTCAAGCACTTTGATGTTATGGATTCACTATATAGCAACCCAGATCATCAAGTGACACCCTATTACACAACTTAAAAAATAGATTACATCATCTAACAAGATCTAGCAAATTAGGGTTCATACCACTTTGAAGCTTTTATCTTTGATTCTGACTTTTGGATCCTGTTCTTGGAAAGCTAATAACTTATAATGGTTTTGTTTATCACTCCCTCTCACTCTAAATCTCGAAATTGGAAGAGAGAGAATGACTTGGAGAAAATGAAAATTAAAGTGCCTTTTCTCTCTCTAATCTATTTGTATTATTTAATCCAATAATGTAGTGGAGATAGTGGGTCTAATCTGCTGGAGATATCAGTCACAAGGGGCTAGTAGAGTTGCTCACCAACCAATATATGGCAAGATTGCAAGTTATCTCACAATAATGCAATAAGGGCAAAATGGACATTTGACATTTAATTTTAATGACATTTTGGACAGTTGACCAAACCATTAGGGTTTAGGGTTTGGGTTAGGGTTTAGGGTTTGGTAAACCTTAAGGTTTAGGGTTTGGAACCTTTAGGGTTTGTAATTTAATTTTCTAAAATTTCCAATTTAGGTTTTAAAAATAGAAAATTAATATTTTTAAATTATTATTAGAATTTTCTAATTATATTAAAATTTCTTAATCATAAATTAAATCTTGCTAATTAGGATTAGTAATTCCTAATTAAAATTAATAATTAAGCAATTAGGGTCAAAATGGTCATTAGGTTTATAATCCACTAATTAGGGTTTCAAATAGAAAAATAAATTTTCTAATTTAGAAATTAAATTTTCGTAATTAGATTAGGGTTTTCTAATTACTTATAACTTTAAAATTAGGATTAATATTTCCTAATTATCATTACAATTATTAAATTAATAATTAGGTTTTCCTTATTTATAAATTAGGGTTCCTAATCCAGAAATTAGGGTTTTCTTAATTTGAAATTAGGGTTTGCTAATTAATTAAGCTTTACCCTAATTAATATTATAATTAATAGCATTTAAGCAATATAATAATCATTTAAGTTCCCAGATTAGGGTTTCATACATCGAATTAGGGTTTCAAATTCCCGAAACTGAAATTAGGGTTTCCACAACCGGTTTCTTGTTAATCGCTAGGGTTTTCTAACCGAACGTTGACGTTCTTAATATATACTTAGGGTTTGTCACAAACATCGTTTATCTGGTCAACCCTTGACCCTTAACCACATACTATACACGTATACAACCATATACATAGAATATTTTCACGTATTTCCTTAATCCTGAATAATTCACCTAAATCCTTCACAGAATTTTAAAATCCTCAAAATTCCATCATAAAAATATCAAACGCATACACTTATTTTCTGTTTAGGTTTTAATTTTGAACCCTAAATAAATTAATTAAATTTTTTAAAAATATTCAAACTTTTGGGGATGTCACATTCACCCCTTCTTCTAAAAATTTTGTCCCCGAAATTTACCTTACACCTTACACCATTCTCCATACACCATATGTACACAGCATCACATGCTACCCAATACACCACTCAGAAGAGTAAAAATTTTCAAATTTTGCTGAGGAGTTATATAGACTATTTGTCTGTCATTTTCGTAAAGGTTATATGGAAATTCATCCGCTAAACGTTATAACTTACAGACACAAAGGGTGATTAGCCCGGTATGTCCTGTACTGGCCAAGTACTGATTTTATATGTTTCTCTTCACTACCTTAGGCACAAAATTCTACCTCAGTCTTATTGGATTCCGCACCAAAACAATTTGGTTCGGGAAATTTCTTTCAATGAACACTTAGAGTTTTCATAACATTAGTCTAGCTGAATCGAATAGCATAGACTCATATCAATAATTCAATTCAATCGAATTATTTAAGTGTAGCCAAACCCCGTTGGCAAATTAAAATTTTTGAAAATATTTTCGAGAATAACGTCATGATGTCGTATTGTATTAACAATCCGTTTGAGGATGCCGTCATTATATGACTTTGTCATAACACATCATACAATAGTTGAACAATGATTTTCAGATCGGATTCACACTAAGTATTCATGTATTTACAACTTCATCACCTTTTTATCATCTCTGCACCAGGTTACATGGTACATGGGGATAAATAAAAGATATTTTGATATTTGAAATCATTTGCATCTAGCTAAAATAAGTAGCATAGGCTATACTTTAAACCGTTTCAAAAATGATTACGAGCCTACATATATATTTTTTTTCAAAAGCACTTAGTGCGTATTTAGCTTTATGTCAAAATTTTGAAGTCTAGTATAGCTAGGAGTTTTGGAAAACTTAATTCTTCACTAATTATCATTTACTTAACAATTTATATGTTCCTATAATTTTTAATACTCCATTTACACACAACTATACCCAGTTTGTCAAACCACACTTATGAGTTCATTTACTGGCCACAATCATATGAGTTTAAGAACTTTCCTAGACAGACCTTTGGCGTCCATTCGCTGAGGGGTTCATAAAAATTTCATATAACTATGAATCAAGGATGTCACATAAGTATGAGTTTTAAGAACTCGTACTTAACCTTATATTCTCTACCTATACCCTATCTATATGTTATACACATGAGAAAGGAATCACCCTCTTAACATGCATATATCAAATAGCGCGACACAAACATTTCAATGATTATCATTGTCAGAACTAAGTAGTTGTTACACCAAGTACAATTTCCCGCCTATACAAGAAATCATACAACTCAGCTGCCGATATGAATCCTCAATTGAATCCCCACCTAACACTAACTCCCTTCTCAATACGAATTTCATTTAATCCGTATTCATAATCCTTTCCTGAATCTATACCAATTCACACAACAATCTTTCTGTTAACTTTCCAATCATCAGATTTATCCTTATTCCATACTATAACCTTATCAGATCACAGAGTGATCTCATCGTATATATTACGATTCATTTCTATGTCTTGATCATTTTGTTTTACGATCTCCTATCACTGTACTTTTAGTCTTTTAGACTCTATCTATTCATCACTACTGTTCAACATTATTATCAGAGTTAGGGAACTCTGTATCTTATAACTCGCCGAGATTCGTCTTTAAATCTTACCGACCAACTAACTCTATTTGAGTTAGTACTTATCCTAATTACTGCGGTTATTAGTCTCAGGTATTCCTACCTAAGGTTCATAACCAATAACTTTGATACCAACTGTTAGGGCCCCGAATTCGAGGTCCCGAATCACCGCGGATCCGGTTCGATCATTCTAACATTATTACTATATTTGCGGAAGATATAAACATAAATTGTTTATACATTAAACTTACACATAATCCCCAAGGTCGAGTAACCTTAACTTAATACACATTTCATTACGTACTTGAATTACAATAACATTATATACATTACTATTACAATTCTAACAACAAATGTAAACTAAAGTTGGAACAGTCTTTAACATTTCCTTGTATCTGACGTGTTCGTCTTAATCTGTAATGTTTTATCATGATATAGCAAGGATGAGCATAAAAATTGCCCAACAAGTTCAAGTTCAATAATATAACGATATATCATGATTGAAAGAGTCTGAATAATAAGCTGGCTATAATTCAACAATATAATTGTGAATTAGTAGGAACAAATTTATGACTGAACAAGTATTATACGTGAACAAAGATATCTGAACCAACTGTTAATGAAGGTGATCAGCCTTCCATACCTGACTTGTACATGCAATATGTACAGAGTACAATTCATGGCAACCAGCAATGATTAACCATAAGCTTATCCGAATGAAACAACTCTTAGTAGAGTTAATTAAAAACAAACATGCCTGAACCGTTGATTATCGCAACGCAATTTATAACGCTTTATACGAAGACCTAATATTAGTAATATAGATCTCCAATATTATAATAATATCATCACAATATAATACTATTATATATATAGATATACATAGAATAACCTAAACACATAACACATAACCCTATCAGTCTATAACACACATAAAACTTAGCATCAAGTCAATCTGTTTCAGTCTGACTTGAAACTGACACAAATTCTAACGTCACGACGGTCTAGTCGGACTTTTCACGAGTTTAAGTTCAATTAAACTCTGCCTAACACTAAACAATTATCTTAGATAATTTTAATACCAGTCAAAATTTAGGTTTTCTAAATTTTCTAATTTAGAAATTAAATTATCGTAATTAGACTAGGGTTTCTATATTTGCGGAAGATATAAACATAAATTGTTTATACATTAAACTTACACATAATTCCCAAGGTCCAGTAACCTTAACTTAATACACATTTCATTACTTATTTGAATTACAATAACATTATATACATTACTATTACAATTCTAACAACAAACGTAAACTAAAGTTGGAACAGTCTTTAACATTTCCTTGTATATGACGTGTTCATCTTAATCTATAATGTTTTATCATGATATAGCAAGGGTGAGCATAAGAATTGCCCAGCAAGTTTAAGTTCAATAATATAACAACATATCATGATTGAAAGAGTCTGAATAATAAGCTGGCTATAATTCAACAATATAATTGTGAATTAGCAGGAACAAATTTATGGTGAACAAGTATTATACATGAACAAAGATATCTCAACCAATCATTAATGAAGGTGATCACCTTTCATACGACTTGTACATGCAATATATACAGAGTACAATTCATGGCAACCAGCAATGATTAACCATAAGCTTATCCGAATGATCCAACTCTTAGTAGAGTTAATTAAAAACAAACTTGCCTGAACCGTTGATTATCACAACGCAATTTATAACGCTTTATACGAAGACCTAATATTAGTAATATAGATCTCCAATATTATAATAATATCATCACAATATAATACTATTATATATATAGATATACATAAAATAACCTAAACACATAACACATAACCCTATCACTCTATAACACACATAAAACTTAGCATCAAGTCAATCTATTTCATCGACTTTGAAAGCGAATACAAATTGTAACATCACGACGGCCTTACAGTGTGGGACTTTTCACGAGTTTAAGTTCAATTAAACTCTGTCTAACACTAAACAATTATCTTAGATAATTTTAATACCAGTCAAAATTTAGGTTTTCTAAATTTTCTAATTTAGAAATTAAATTATCGTAATTAGATTAGGGTTTCTATATTTGCGGAAGATATAAACATAAATTCCTTATACATTAAACTTACACATAATCCCCAAGGTAGAGTAACCTTAACTTAATACACATTTCATTACTTACTTGAATTACAATAACATTATATACATTACTATTACAATTCTAACAACAAACGTAAACTAAAGTTGGAACAGTCTTTAACATTTCCTTGTATCTGACGTGTTCGTCTTAATCTGTAATGTTTTATAATGATATAGCAAGGGTGAGCATAAGAATTGCCCAACAAGTTTAAGTTCAATAATATAACGACATATCATGATTGAAAGAGTCTGAATAATAAGCTGGCTATAATTCAACAATATAATTGTGAATTAGCAGGAACAAATTTATGACTGAACAAGTATTATACATGAACAAAGATATCTGAACCAACTGTTAATGAAGGTGATCAGCCTTTCATACCTGACTTGTACATGCAATATGTACAGAGTACAATTCATGGCAACCAAGAATGATTAACCATGAGCTTATCCGAATGAAACAACTCTTAGAAGAGTTAATTAAAAACAAACTAGCCTGAACCGTTGATTATCGCAATGCAATTTATAATGCTTTATACGAAGACCTAATATTAGTAATATAGATCTCCAATATTATAATAAAATCATCACAATATAATACTATTATATATATAAATATACAAAGAATAACCTAAACACATAACACATAACCCTATCAATCTATAACACACATAAAACTTAGCATCAAGTCAAACTATTTCAGTCTGACTTGAAACCGACACAAATTGTAACATCACGACGGTCTAGTCGGACTTTTCACGAGTTTAAGTTCAATTAAACTCTGCCTAACACTAAACAATTATCTTAGATAATTTTAATACCAGTCAAAATTTAGGTTTTCTAAATTTTCTAATTTAGAAATTAAATTATCGTAATTAGATTAGGGTTTCTATATTTGCGGAAGATATAAACATAAATTCCTTATACATTAAACTTACATAATTCCCCAAGGTCCGATAAACCTTAACTTAATACACATTTCATTACTTACTTGAATTACAATAACATTATATACATTACAATTACAATTCTAACAACAAACATAAACTAAAGTTGGAACAGTCTTTAACATTTCCTTGTATCTGACGTGTTCGTCTTAATCTGTAATGTTTTATAATGATATAACAAGGGTGAGCATAAGAATTGCCCAACAAGTTTAAGTTCAATAATATAACGACATATCATGATTGAAAGAGTCTGAATAATAAGCTGGCTATAATTCAACAATATAATTGTGAATTAGCAGGAACAAATTTATGACTGAACAAGTATTATACATGAACAAAGATATCTGAACCAACTGTTAATGAAGGTGATCAGCCTTTCATACCTGACTTGTACATGCAATATGTACAAAGTACTATTCATGGCAACCAGCAATGATTAACCATAAGCTTATCCGAATGAAACAACTCTTAGTAGAATTAATTAAAAACAAACTTGCCTGAACCGTTGATTATCGCAACGCAATTTATAACGCTTTATACGAGGACCTAATATTAGTAATATAGATCTCCAATATTATAATAATATCATCACAATATAATACTATTATATATATAGATATACATAGAATAACCTAAACACATAACCCTATCAGTCTATAACACACATAAAACTTAGCATAAAGTTAATCTATTTCAGTCTGACTTGAAACCGACACAAATTCTAACATCACGACGGTCTAGTCGGACTTTTCACGAGTTTAAATTCAATTAAACTCTGCCTAATACTAAACAATTATCTTAGATAATTTTAATAACAGTCAAAAAAAATTTCGTAAGCTCGTAATAATTTTTAAATAATTATTATCATGTATCATTAATTTTCAATCATTAAAATCGTATTTAAATGAATTAAATACCACATAATTCTTTATCATTAATATTTACTTATTATCAAATATTAATTAAATTCTCAAAGATAATATTATAATATATTTATAATATAATAAAGTATTTTAATACTTTAAAATCACCTTTACATAATTTTTAAACGATTAAATTCATTATCCGATAATTGCTTTTAATATTAAAATATTAATATTTTCATGACAAAATATCAAAAGTTATAGGTTATAACTTAAAATATTTTTATATCACTTAAATCATTTTTATGTGATTTTTAAATCATTAATTCTATTTTTCCTTAATTTATTAATATAGTTATTAAATAAACTAATTATCATTAATATTGATTAATTAATGAATTTCATCACAAAATATTAAAAGTCACTTAAAATAACTTAAAATATTTTATTATAACATATTATTATTTTTCATGATATTTCATGTATTTAAATCATTTTAAATAATTTATTTAATATTATAATTTAATAAATTAAATACCAATTATATTACAAAAATATTAAATATTTATGAAATATACTTACAATAATTAAAAACTATTTTTCAGAATTTAAAATAATTTTTTGAAATTTATTTAGTATTTTTAAAAATTTAAAATCATTTTTATCTATTTATTTAATTAAAACTATTAATTTTAATAATTATCTGTCGCTAAGGGCCCTATAGCGACAGACCCGTCGCTATAGGTGTTCTTAGCCTGTTCTTGAGCCTACCCATAAACGAATGTCAGTAGACAACGTACGTGGTTTGACCAAATTTATATCTGTGTTCTTGATGCTTCTAGGTTGATTCTTTGTATGAAGATTGTAGTGTAAGTGTAGCACTTCAACTAGAATCAAGTTTTATGAAAATCATATATCACAAATGAAAAGATATTGGCCTTGAAATCATTATCAGCATGTTCTTCATTTTCCGGGTTACCCGAAATTAAGAACGACAAGGTACCTATTCAAGCAACTTTAAATCATATTCTCCACGACTTGGTTTGTGTAATGTAGTGGGTCAATCTTTATACAAGAGATGTCGACTACATTTCATAACAACATATCATCATAACAATAACTAATGCTAAGAGATCATGGTAGGTCAAACTCTCCGACAAAAAAACACGCTTCATGAAGATCTCTGGTTTCCCAGATTCTATTTCCAGCCAGTTGGTCAACGTAAGTTTGACCCGAATTATTTTTCGTTCTACTAAGGTTCAGAGTAATCTAAGGCCATATACGTGTAGTCCATATGCCTAGCTACAACATCAAACTAACATCATGTCATAAACCATTACTAGAAGCAAGATCCAGGGCCTAGAAAATCAATCATCGACTTTTCAGGCAAACCGGGTTACCCGAATCAATCGATTAAGTGCTTCGTCAACGCGGATTTGGTCGATCATATCTCTCAATATACTCATGATCTGGTCATGTTTATAGTTACAGATAAAATTACTCATGTCCTATAACAGATTCCAAACATAAAACACACAAAACAGTTAACACATAAAGATCTAAGGCCTCTAACATTCGACTGGCAGGCCACTTTTTTCAAACTTTTCCCAGATTTCTTAAAATAACTATTTCAAGCACTTTGATGTTATGGATTCACTATATAACAACCCAGATCATCAAGTGACACCCTAATACATAACTTAAAAAAAAAAATTACATCATTTAACAAGATCTAGCAAATTAGGGTTCATACCACTTTGAACCTTTGATCTTTGATTCTGACTTTTGGATCCTGTTCTAGGAAATCAATAACTTATAATGGTTTTGTTTATCACTCCCTCTCACTCTAAATCTCGAAATTGGAAGAGAGAGAATGACTTGGAGAAAATGAAAATTAAAGTGCCTTTTCTCTCTCTAATCTATATGTATTATTTGATGCAATAATGTAGTGGAGATAGTGGAATCGATCTGCTGGAGATATCGGTCGCATGAAATTTGGTAGAGTTGCTCACCAACCAATATATGGCAAGATTGCAAGTTATCTCACAATAATGTGAATAAAGGCAAAATGGACATTTGACATTTAATTTTAATGACATTTTGGACATTTGATCAAACCCTTAGGGTTTAGGTTTTGGGTTAGGGTTTAGGGTTTGGAAAACCTTAGGCTTTAGGGTTTGGAACCCTTAGGGTTTGTAATTTAATTTTCTAAAATTTACAATTTAGGTTTTAAAAATAGAAAATTAATATTTCTAAATTATAATTAGAATTTTCTAATTATATTAAAATTTCTTAATCATAAATTAAATCTTGCTAATTAGGATTATTAATTCTTAATTAAAATTGCTAAATAAGCAATTAGGGTCAAAATGGTTATTAGGGTTTATAACCCACTAAATAGGGTTTCTAATAGAAAATAAATTTTCTAATTTAGAAATTAAATTTTCGTAATTAGATTAGGGTTTTCTAATTACTTATAACTTAAAAATTAGGATTAATATTTCCTAATTATCATTACAATTATTAAATTAACAATTAGGTTTTTCCTATTTATAAATTAGGGTTCCTAATCTAGAAATTAGGGTTTTCTAAATTTGAAATTAGGGTTTGCTAATTAATTAAGCTTTACCATAATTAATATTATAATTAATAGCACTTAAGCAATATAATAATCATTTAAGTTCCCAGATTATGATTTTATACATCGAATTAGGGTTTCAAATTCTCGGAACTGAAATTAGGGTTTCCAGAACCGGTTTCTTGTTAATCGCAAGGGTTTTCTAACCGAATGTTGACGTTGTTAATATATACTTAGGGTTTATCACAGACATCGTTTATCTGGTTAACCCTTGACCCTTAACCACATACTATACATGTATACAACCATATACATAGAATATTTTCAAATATTTCCTTAATACTAAATAATTCACCTAAATCCTTCACAGAATTTTGAAATCCTCAAAATTCCATCTTAAAAATATCAAACGCATACACTTATTTTTTGTCTAGGTTCTAATTTTGAACCCTAAATAAATTAATTAAAATTTTTAAAAATATTCAAAATTTTGGGGATGTCACATTCACCCCTTCTTCTAAAAATTTCGTCCCCGAAATTTACCTTACACCGTACACCATTCTCCATACACCATACGTACACAGCATCACATGCTACCCAATACACCACTCACAAGAGTAAAAATTTTCAAATTTTCTGTGGAGTTATATAGATTATTTGTCTGTCATTTTCGCAAAGGTTATATGGAAATTCATCCGCTAACCGTTATAACTTATAGACACAAAGGGTGATTAGCCTGGTATGTCCTGTACTGGCCAAGTACTGATTTATAATGTTTCTCTTCACTGCCTTAGGCACAAAATTCTACCTCAGTCTTATTGGATTCCGCACCAAAACAATTTGGTTTGGGAAATTTCTTTCAATGAACACTTAGAGTTTTCATAACATTAGTCTAGCTGAATCGAATAGCATAGACTCATATCAATAATTCAATTAAATCGAATTATTTAACTGTAGCCAAACCCCGTTGGCAAATTAAAATTTTTGAAAATATTTTTGAGAATAACGCCAAATGATGCTTAGTATTGTATTAACAATCCGTTTGAGGATGCCGTCATTATATGACTTTGTCATAACACATCATACAATAGTGGAACAATGATTTTCAGATCGGATTCACACTAAGTATTCATGTATTTACAACTTCATCGCCTTTTATCATCTACTTTTGTGTTATATGTTACATGAGTGATAAATAAAAGATATTTTGATATTTCAAATCATTTGCGTCTAGCTGAAATAAGTAGCATAGACTATACTTTAAACCGTTTCAAAAATGATTACGAGTCTACATATATATATTTTTTCAAAAGCACTTAGTGCGTATTTAGCTTTATGTCAAAATTTTGAAGTCTAGCATAGCTAGGAGTTTTGGAAAACTTAATTCTTCACTAATTATCATTTGCTTAACAATTTATATGTTCCTATAATCTTTAATACTCCATTTACACACAACTATACCCAGTTCGTCAAACCACACTTATGAGTTCATTTACTGGCCACAATCATATGAGTTTAAGAACTTTCCTAGACAGACCTTTGGTGTCCATTCGATGAGGGGTTCATAAACATTTCATATAACTATGAATCAAGAATGTCACATAAGTATGAGTTTTAAGAAATCGTACGTAACCTTATATTCTCTACCTATAACCTATCTATATGTTATACACATGAGAAAGGAATCACCCTCTTAACATGCATATATCAAATAGCGCGACACGAACATTTCAGTGATTATCATTGTCAGAACTAAGTAGTTGTTACACCAAGTACAATTCCCCGCCCATATAAGAAATCATACAACTTCCATTGATACTTAATCCTCAATTGAATCCCCACCTAACACTAACTCCCTTCTCAATACGAATTTCATTTAATCCGTATTCATAATCCTTTCCTGAATCTGTACCAATTCACACAACAATCTTTCTGTAAACTTTCCAATCATCAGATTTATCCTTATTCCATACTATAACCTTATCAGATCACAGAGTGATCTCATCGTATATATTACGATTCATTTCTATGTCTTGATCATTTTGTTTTACGATCTCCTATCACTGTACTTTTAGTCTTTTAGACTCTATCTATTCATCACTATCGTTTCAACATTATTATCGAGTTAGGAACTCTCGTATCTTATAACTTCGCCAGAGATTTGTCTTTAAATCTTCTTGACCAACTAACTCTATTTGAGTTAGTATTTATCTAATCTTGCGGTTATTAGTCTCGTGTATTCCTACCTAAGGTTCATAACCAATGACTTTGATACCAACCGTTAGGGGCCTCGAATCAGGGTCCCGAATCACCGCGGATCCGTTCGATCATTCTAACATTATTACTATATTTCTTGAAGATATAAACATAAATTGTTTATACATTAAACTTACATAATCCCCAGGTCTAGTAACCTTAACTTAATACACATTTCATTACTTACTTGACTTACATATAACATTATATACATTACTATTACAATTCTACTCTAAGCGTAAACTAAAGTTGGAGCGAGTCTTTAACATTTCCTTGTATCGGCGTGTTCGTCTTAATCGTAATGTTTTATCATGATATAGCGGTGAGCATAAGAATTGCCAGCAGAGTTTAAGTTCAATAATATAACGATATATCGATTAGGGTTTCTATATTTACGGAAGATATAAACATAAATTCCTTATACATTAAACTTATACATAATCCCAAGGTCGAGTAACCTTAACTTAATACACATTTCATTACTTACTTGAATTCAATAACATTATATACATTATTATTACAATTCTAACAACAAACGTAAACTAAAGTTGGAACAGGCCTTTAATATTTCTCAGATCCGCGTGTTCGCCTTTAATCTGTAATGTTTTATAATGATATAGCAAGGGTGAGCATAAGAATTGCCCAACAAAGTTTAAGTTCAATAATATAACGATATATCGTGATTGAAAGAGTCTGAATAATAAGTCGGATATAATTCAACAATATAATTGTGGAATTAGCAGAACAAATTCTACGACCGAACAAGTATTATACATGAACAAAGATATCCGAACTAACCGTTAATGAAGGTGATCACCTTTCATACCGACTTGTACATGCAATATGTATACGAGTACTATTCATGGCAACCAGCAATGATTAACCATAAGCTTATCCGAATGAAACAACTCTTAGTAGAGTTAATTAAAAACAAACTTGCCTGAACCGTTGATTATCGCAAATGCAATTTATAACGCTTTATACGAGGACCTAATATTAGTAATATAGATCTCCAATATTATAATAATATCATCACAATATAATACTATTATATATATAAATATACAAAGAATAACCTAAACACATAACACATAACCCTATCAATCTATAACACATAAAACTTAGCATCAAGTCAAACTATTTCGACCGACTTGAAACCGAATTAACTAAATTGTAACATCACGGCTATTACCAATTGACTTTTCACGAGTTTAAGTTCAATTAAACTCTGCCTAACATTAAACAATTATCTTAGATAATTTTAATACCATTCAAAATTTAGGTTTTCTAAATTTTCTAATTTAGAAATTAAATTATCGTAATTAGATTAGGGTTTCTATATTTGCGGAAGATATAAACATAAATTCCTTATACATTAAACTTACACATAATCCCCAAGGTCGAGTAACCTTAACTTAATACACATTTCATTAGTTACTTGAATTACAATAACATTATATACATTACTATTACAATTCTAACAACAAACGTAAACTAAAGTTGGAACAGTCTTTAACATTTCCTTGTATCTGACGTGTTCGTCTTAATCTGTAATGTTTTATAATGATATAGCAAGGGTGAGCATAAGAATTGCCCAACAAGTTTAAGTTCAATAATATAACGACATATCATGATTGTAAGAGTCTGAATAATAAGCTGGCTATAATTCAACAATATAATTGTGAATTAGCAGGAACAAATTTATGACTGAACAAGTATTATATATGAACAAAGATATCTGAACCAATACATTAATGAAGGTGATCAAATTTTCATACCGACTTGTACATGCAATATGTGCAGAGTACTTATTCATATGCAACCAAAGAATGATTAACCATAAGCTTATCCGAATGAAACAACTCTTAGTAGAGTTAATTAAAACAAACTTTGCACGAACAGATTTGATTATCGCAACATAATTTATAACGCTTTATACGAGGACCTAATATTAGTAATATAGATCTCCAATATTATAATAATATCATCACAATATAATACTTACTATATATATAGATATACATAATAATAACCTAAACACATAACCCTATCGATACTATAACACACATAAAACTTAGCATAAAGTCAATCTATTACAAATCGACTTGAAACCATTACAAATTCTAACATCACGATTTGCCGGTGCGAGTGGGACTTTCCACGAGTTTAAATTCAATTAAACTCGCTTAACACTAAACAATTATCTTAGATAATTTTAATAACAAAAAAAAAATTTCAGAAGCTTCGTAATAATTTTTTAAATAATTATTATCATGTATCATGAATTTTCAATCATTAAAATCGTATTTAAATGAATTAAATACCACATAATTCTTTATCATTAATATTTACTTATTATCAAATATTAATTAAATTCTCAACATAATATTATAATATATTTATAATATAATAAAGTATTTTAATACTTTAAAATCACCTTTACATAATTTTTAAATGATTAAATTCATTATCCGATAATTGCTTTTAATATTAAAATATTAATATTTTCATGACAAAATATCAAAAGTTATAGGTTATAACTTAAAATATTTTTATATCACTTAAATCATTTTATATGATTTTAAATCATTAATTCTATTTTTCCTTAATTTATTAATATAGTTATTAAATAAACTAATTATCATTAATATTGATTAATTAATGAATTTCATCACAAAATATTAAAAGTCACTTAAAATAACTTAAAATATTTTATTATAACATATTATTATTTTTCATTTATATTTCATATATTTAAATCATTTTTAAATAATTTATTTAATATTATAATTAAATAAATTAAATACCAATTATATTACAAAAAATATTAAATATTTATGAAATATACTTACAATAATTAAAAACTATTTTTCGAATTTAAAATAATTTTTTGAAATTTATTTAGTATTTTTAAAATTAAAATCATTTTTATCTATTTATTTAATTAAAACTATTAATTTTAATAATTATGCGTCAGTTAGGGGGCCTATAGCTGTTGACGCATGCCGCTATAGGTGTTCTTAGCTTTGTTCTTGAGCCTACCCATAAGCGAATGTCAAGTAGACAACGTCATTAGGTTCGACGAAATTTATATCCCGTGTTCTTGATGCTTCTAGGTTGATTCTTTGTATGAAGATTGTAGTGTAAGTGTAGCACTTCAACTAGAATCAAGTTTTATGAAAATCATATATCACAACAGAAAGATATTGGCCTTCGAAATCATTGTCAGGCATGTTCTTCATTTTCTGGGTTACCCAGAAATTAAGAACAACCAAGGTACCTATTTGGCAACTTTAAATCATATTCTCCTGGACTTGGTTTGTGTAATGTAGTGGGTCAATCTTGTACAAGAGATGTCAGACTACATTTTCATAACAACATATCATCATAACAATAACTAATGCTAAGAGATCATGGTAGGTCAAACCGGACAAAAAACACGCTCATGAAGATCTAGGTTTCCCAGATTCTATTTCCTACGGTTGGTCAACGTAAGTTTGACACAATTATTTTCGCTCTACTAAGGTTGAGTAATCTAAGGGCATATACGTAGTCCATATGCTGACTACAACATCAAACTAACATCATGTTATAAACCATTACTAGAAAGCGAGATCCGAGGCCTAGAAAATCAAGCACAGACTTTTCCGGCAAATCGGAATACCGTAATCGATCGATCGTGGTCGATCAGCGGTTTGGTGATCATATCTCTCAATATACTCATGATCTGGTCATGTTTATAGTTTCAGATAAAAGTACTCATGTCCTAGAACAGATTCCAAACATAAAACACACAAAAAACAGCTTAACACATAAAGATCTAAGGCCTCTAACATTGACCATTGGCCACTTTTTTTTCAAACTTTTCCCATTTCTTAAAATAACTATTTCAAGCACTTTGATGTTATGGATTCACTATATAGCTACCCAGATCATCAAGTGACACCCTAATACACAACTTAAAACAATAAATTACATCATTTAACAAGATCTAGCAAATTAGGGTTCATACCACTTTGAACCTTTGATCTTTGATTCTGACTTTTGGATCCTGTTCTAGGAAAGCAATAACTTATAATGGTTTTGTTTATCACTCTCTCTCACTCTAAATCTCGAAATTGGAAGAGAGAGAATGACTTGGAGAAAATGAAAATTAAAGTGCCTTTTCTCTCTCTAATCTATATGTATTATTTGATGCAATAATGTAGTGGAGATAGTGGGTCTGATCTGCTGGAGATATCAGTCACAAGGGGCTGGTAGAGTTGCTCACCAACCAATATATGGCAAGATTGCAAGTTATCTCACAATAATGCAATAAAGGCAAAATGGACATTTGACATTTAATTTTAATGACATTTTGGACATTTGATCAAACCCTTAGGGTTTAGGTTTTGGGTTAGGGTTTAGGGTTTGGAAAACCTTAGGCTTTAGGGTTTGGAACCCTTAGGGTTTGTAATTTAATTTTCTAAAATTTGCAATTTAGGTTTTAAAAATAGAAAATTAATATTTCTAAATTATAATTAGAATTTTCTAATTATATTAAAATTTCTTAATCATAAATTAAATCTTGCTAATTAGGATTAGTAATTCTTAATTAAAATTGCTAAATAAGCAATTAGGGTCAAAATGGTTATTAGGGTTTATAACCCACTAATTAGGGTTTTTAATGAAAAATAAATTTTCTAATTTAGAAATTAAATTTTCAGAATTAGATTAGGGTTTTCTAATTACTTATAACTTAAAAATTAGGATTAATATTTCCTAATTATCATTACAATTATTAAATTAACAATTAGGTTTTTCCTATTTATAAATTAGGGTTCCTAATCTAGAAATTAGGGTTTTCTAAATTTGAAATTAGGGTTTGCTAATTAATTAAGCTTTTACCATAATTAATATTATAATTAATAGCACTTAAGCAATATAATAATCATTTAAGTTCCTGTGATTAGGTTTTCATACATGGAATTAGGTTTCAATTCTCGGGCTCGAAATTAGGGTTTTCGAGCCTGGTTTTCTTGTTAATCGCAGGTTTTCTAACCGAACGTTGACGTTGTTAATATATACTTAGGGTTTATCACATATATCGTTTATCCGGTTTAACCTTGACCCTTAACCATATACTATATATGTATACAACCATATACATAGAATATTTTCAAATATTTCCTTAATCTTGAATAATTCACCTAAATCCTTCATGCAATTTTGAAATCCTCAAAATTTATCTTAAAAATATCAAACGCATACACTTATTTTTTGTCAGGTTCTAATTTTGAACCCTAAATAAATTAATTAAAATTTTAAAAATATTCAAAATTTTGGGGATGTCACATTCACCTTTCTTCTAAAATTTCATCCCAAATTTACCTTTTACACCTACACCATTCTCCATACACCATAATGCATACGACTGATCACATGCTACCCAATACACCACTCGTAAGAGTAAAAATTTTCAAATTTTCTCGAGGAGTTATATAGATTATTTGTCTGTCATTTTTACAAAAGGTTATATGGAAATTCATCCGTAACCATTATAACTTATGTACACCTGGGTGATTAGCTTTGGTATGTCCTGTACTGGCCAAGTACTGATTTTATATGTTTCTCTTTACTGCCTTAGGCACAAAATTCTACCTCAGTCTTATTGGATTCCGCACCAAAACAATTTGGTTCAAGAAATTTCTTTCAATGAACACTTAGAGTTTTCATAACATTAGTCTAGCTGAATCGAATAGCATAGACTCATATCAATAATTCAATTAAATCGAATTATTTAACTGTAGCCAAACCCCGTTGGCAAATTAAAATTTTTGAAAATATTTTTGAGAATAACGTCATGATGCCGTATTGTATTAACAATCCGTTTGAGGATGCCGTCATTATATGACTTTGTCATAACACATCATACAATAGTGGAACAATGATTTTCAGATCGGATTCACACTAAGTATTCATGTATTTACAACTTCATCGCCTTTTTATCATCTCTGCACCAGGTTATATGTTACATGAGTGATAAATAAAAGATATTTTGATATTTCAAATCATTTAACGTCTAGTCAAATAAGTAGCATAGACTATACTTTAAACCGTTTCAAAATGATTACGAAGTCTACATATATATATTTTTCAAAAGCACTTAGTGCGATTTAGCTTATGTCAAATTTTGAAGTCTAGCATAGCTAGGAGTTTTGGAAAACTTAATTCTTCACTAATTATCATTTGTTAACAATTTATATGTTCCTATAATCTTTAATACTCCATTTACACACAACTATACCCAGTTAGTCAAACCACACTTATACGAGTTCATTTATCGCCACAATCATATGAGTTTAAGAACTTTCACTACAACAAAAAGGCTTATCAATGATCAAGATCGGTGACGCTCAGACTCTGATTATAGAGATAGCTATCTCTGACCGTGACATGCGATCCATGAAGTCTGAATCGCATAATCTGTCGCCGGAAGGACATCGCCACCACCAATAGCATTTCGAATAATTAGCGACTACAATTAGCGGCCGTCTATACCGCTATTATGACTTATGCTTGAGTCATTTGTCATGCATGACGTAGCACACGCGATGTCGATGACATTAATAATAGCGCATCATGGTCAGCTAGATTCAAGCGATCGCCGATACATTTAGTATGCACCGCATCACGATCAGATATCTTTTTTTAAAAATTTTTTGCCCTATTTTATTGATTTCCCAAAAAATAACTTTGCTTTGTACTGCTTTCAATCCCAACACGCTTATATATATATATATATATATATATATATATATATATATATATATATATATATATATATATATATATATATATATATATACAAGCATCCATATTAACATCCATCCAATACAATACAAAACATTCATCCATGAAACATTCATCCAATACAATACAAAACATTCCTCCAACACAATATAATCGATATTGTAAACATCCATATAAACTAATACAATTGTCCAAAGAATGAATCTAAAAGAGTACAAGGCTTTAAAAATCTAAAAAAAATAAGTCTAGCGCTTCTTCATGGATCATCCAAATTAGGATCCTGTAATTATCAAAGTAATAGAACATATATATTACATATAAGTAAGACATTGACTCGGAGAGACTATAAACATATAAGACAATTGTAGCTAAACAATAAACGATATATATATACTGCTCCTCGTTGTTGTTGTCTTCTTGCTCCTGCCGCCATTAACCACTTGCCTCCGCCAACTCATCGTGACTCGAGACTGCAGATGCTACCAAATTATCTAAAGAAGATCACGATCTGACAGATCGCTCTCACTTGATCGTCGAGGAGTATGATAGGTTGGAATACACGATGGTATGTATGTAGACTGGGTGGCAGAAATTTGTGCTCTGCCATTTGATGGTCGGGCGTCGTCTTTGTCTTTGGCCTTTGACATAATTTTTCTTCACGATGGACGCCTCTCCCCATAATTCTTGATCAATCGACGACGCGGGGTGCCTTGGGATAGCGCTTCGTTCATTAAGCCCTTATAAGTGTCCTGTTAGAAGATGAACAATTAAATAGTTAAAAATAAATAAAAAAAATACTAAAGAAGGTCGTTACAATTTATAAACAACATATTAGGATAAAGTGAACTTATTACCGCTATCTGAACAGCTTCAGGTAGACCATCGCGGGTGGCCACATACACATCCAACCAATTGATAGGTTGACCTTGAGAGCCCGAGACTCCTATAGTTCATTTCCTCATATTATTATGTAAACATGTGATATTTTAGGTACAAAAGATGATCAGAACATAACATACGTACCACAGCAAAGAATGTGTTGCAACTTTGTGATATCTTCTCGCCCGATCGTGCCTTTTTGCCTTCTCGCCGTAAATCGATACACTGAGGATCTGCTTCGAGGCGGCGATCTTCAAGCCTCTTGACCCACTCTCGACTTTCATCGGTCACACATACGCACCCATATGGGTTATGGCGCTTTCACCGGGGGCTATGCTTCATGCATATCTTGCTCACCACATCTGGATGGTCAATCTCAAAGATTGTGCGGGGCTTTTGTCGTTCGCTTCAAATTATCTTTAGTTCGTGACGCAGTAGCACTTACGCGAATAATTATGTCTCGAATAAGCGATGCACGTAAATGCGTCCCATCTATATCGTTTCTCGCAAATAAAATAACAATAATAATATTAAAACATTTATATTACTAAGCAATATTATTTGATTAACTATGTATTATCTATCGAGTGATAAAAAATATACGAAATTCAAATTTCAAATCAGATCCTTATGGGCGAGAGGTGTGCTCGCCCATGTAATCACTGGCGTAGGCCAGTTCTGTAAGCATAATTGTGAAATGCACTTCACAATTTTACTATCTTGAAAATCACTACAATATACAATAATTTATATTAAAACCCTTATATATATATATATATATATATATATATATATATATACACGATGTTTAACTTACGTGCTATCTGGAGGAAGACGGATACATATAAGAATGCGATCATCCTGGATTAGCTTGGGCCTTCTTGACACATGATTAGGGCCTCGACCCAACCCGCACTTTCGTCTTTGCAGTTCGGAAGAGACATCTATAAATAAAAAATTTAGGATGTTAGTATAAGTTATAAATGAAAGGTACATAAACATGCCGGGATATAGAGAACATCGGGATATGTAATTGTATGTAAACAAAAGGACAATAGGATAGATAATTATAGTCTAGGCGTGTATATTTAAGTTACTTAAGGTTACTTTTAGCATCACCAAACTTTATTTAATCATCTAACTCATAATAGTCCTTTAAGGTCGTGTACTTATGAATTGTCCAAAATAGTCCATTTTGGCTTTAAAATGTGATTTTTAACAAGTCTCATGCTCAAAATGGCTTGGGCTTGGTTCCTTTAGTTTGTGTAGCTTTCTTATGTCCTATTATGACTATTAAAACTTGTGTATGGGGTCCGGTATGGTGATTCACTATTTTAGTGTTCATTGTTCTATAAAGCTTATTTTCAATGATTTTAAGCAAGAATTGGCCTAACTTTAGGGAACCATCTAACAACTCATTAATAGTGTGATTGAAGTTATGGTGCTTGTGTTTGTGTTTGTACTTTTCATTTTCTTTCTATTCTAAGCTAAGCCATACTTATAGCATACATATTAATAATAGTGTGTCATTTTCTTTATCTTCTCGATTGTGAATTATGGAAAAACTTCTTTGAACCTTCTTCTTGATTGAATTATGGATAAACTTAATTCCTAGTTATGTTTTATGTTATACTAATGTTCAAGTTATATGGTCATTCGACTTATATATGAAAAAAATTCGCAGTAGTCTCCCTATAATATGGACTATCCACATGCACGAGGCATGCATACTTGACCAATTTCAGCAAAATATAATCCCAATTTATTCCCAAACCTCAAATAATGAAATAAGATATAGTATGTGATAAACTAAACAAAAAGTAAGCACAAAAAAGCAAGCACTAGAACATAGCAAATAAAAGCAAGAAGAACTTTGTTGGAACGATAGTTGTCAGTGTATTACGATAGTAGATGTATATCTTACGATACAGGAACAATTCAATACAGTATCTTTTATGTATTCGATGTGACACAGTATAGCACAATGTCCTACATATCTTAAGATACAACAGGTATGATACATTTTTAAGTTAGAGAAAGAAACAGAATAAAAGGTAGAACAACATATTAAAGTCTTTTCCGGTAGAAGAGTTTTTACTATTTTGTCACAATACGCCTTAAAATGCTTTTTATGGTTTTTTATCTTCTTCTAAAGATTGTCTCCACTTTCTCTTTTTATATCTCTTCCTCAAATGGAGACATGAATACTTAGCTTCAGAGTTGACTTCTGATCTATACTTCACAGTTTGGGGCTTAATTTCACTTGGATTTTATACATATATAGTTAAAAGTAAGGTTTTTTTATTCTCTATTTCCCTTTTCAAATTTACATATAACCAATATTTACTATTAAATAAGCCTCTAGACTAGAGTCTTCAAACTCTAACATTAATATTTAAAGTTTCTAGCCTGATATAATTATTTCAACATTAAGCTTATGCTAATATGTTTTACTGTCCATTAAATTGAGTTCTCTATATGTTTAGATATGTAATTATCATGTTTTACATTTCTTCCCGTATCTTATGAGATGATAAATGAGTAGCGATTCCAAAATTTTTAGTACACAATACAATTCACAATTGGACAACAATGGTTGGAACCTATACCAACCCATGTATTGCCATGTACTAGTATTATTTGCATCAAATTACAACATTTTCTCATTGAATAGGTGTTATAAATAAGATCAATAGTATTAAACTCTATTCAACATTTCCCTTTTCAAGGGGCAGCAATTTTCAACACGGCAAGATAACACGACACGAACACACGATTCATAAACGAGTTGGTGTCATAAACGGGTTTACAAGTGTCATAAACACCATTTTAAACACGTGCTCAATTTTCAAAACGAACACGATTCATAAGCGGGATCGTGTTGTAAACATAATATACACGAGTTTCAACACGCGACATGAATTTGCCTAACACGACGCCTTGAATGTCACCCCTTTATTTGACACGGCTTAAATGTCACGAGTTATAGTTGTTTTAATTTTAAAATTTTCAATTTTGTTTTGGTCATAACTTTTTCATCACAAGTCCTTTTGTTCATCTTTGGACAGGACGCGCTTTATACAATAAGGTATCAACCCTCAAAAGGCCATATTTTATTTAACAAGTTTGATATCCAAAATATCACTTTGAAAATTTAGGGCATGTGGTTTCATCAGTTTCTTGGTTTGGCAAAAAATCACCATAAATAATGTACAAGGAATTTGAGTTCAAAATAGTGTTTAGATTACTCATAGAGGTATCAAACACAATAAACCTCTCTCAAAAATTCATTATACATTATGAGTTATTAAAATTCTAATTTCGGGTTCGGGATAAATATTTTTTTGGTTATATATATATATATATATATATGTTTCATTGATTATATAAGTGATAACAAATGTTGCATACAATATACTTCACAGTAGTAAATCAGGTGTACTTACAGTGGTGTCGGCGGCAGTTGTGGTGGTGGTGATGGTGGGTGGCGGCGGTGGTGTGAGGTGTGGTGGTGATGGTGGTGGTGGTGGTATTTGTGGTGGTGGGGTGGTGGCGCTTTCCCTCTTTCCTCTTCTCTCTCCCCTTCTCCCTATTCTTTCTCTCCCTCTTTTTTCTTCAATCGAATGAGGTAATGAATGGGCTGAACCCGGTTAATTGGAATAGATCGTGACCGCTATCATCTACCGCAGCACGCGTCACTAATTTTAAATGATGTGGAAGTATCAGTGACCGCATGCGGTCGCTGATGGTGAGTGGTCGCAAATAACTAAGGCGCCAATATTTCGTGCCAATTTTTTGGAGGTAAAAAATGAATTTGCGACCGAATAGCGACCGGGTTCAGTCGCTAACATACTCTAGCGACGAAATTCAAGGCTCACGCCGCTAATGACGGCCGCTAATGTCGCTCTACTGACCAAAAAGTGCGGTTCGGCCGATGTTTTTAATCGTCATTATGACATTTTCTTGTAGTGTTTCTAGATGCACCTTTGGTGTCCATTCGCTGAGGGGTTCATAAACATTTCATATAACTATGAATGAAGAATGTCACATAAGTATGAGTTTTAAGAAATCGTACGTAACCTTATATTCTCTACCTATAACCTATCTATATGTTATACACATGAGAAAGGAATCACCCTCTTAACATGCATATATCAAATAATGCGACCACGAACATTTCAAGGATGATTATCATTATCGAGAACTAAGTAGTTGTTACACAAGTACAATTCCACCATACAAGAAATCATACAACTCAAATTACCGACATGAATCCTCAATTGAATCCCCACCTAACACTAACTCCCTTCTCAATACGAATTTCATTTAATCTGTATTCATAATCCTTTCCTGAATCTGTAGCAATTCACACAACAATCTTTTTGTAAACTTTCCAATCATCAGATTTATCCTTATTCCATACTATAACCTTATCAGATCATAGAGTGATCTCATCGTGTATATTACGATTCATTTCTATATCTTGATCATTTTGTTTTATGATCTCCTATCATCGTACTTTTAGTCTTTTAGACTCTCATCTATTCATCACTCTTGTTCAACATTATTATCGAGTTAGGGAACTCAGATCTTATAACTTCATAGAGATTCGTCTTTAAATCTTACCGACCAACTAACTCTATTTGAGTTAGTACTTATCCTAATTACTGCGGTTATTAGTCTCAGGTATTCCTACCTAAGGTTCATAACCAACAGCTTTGATACTAACTGTTAGGGCCCCGAATCCGAGGTCCCGAATCACCGCGGATCCGGTTCGATCATTCTAACATTATTACTATATTTGCGGAAGATATAAACATAAATTGTTTATACATTAAACTTACACATAATCCCCAAGGTCTAGTAACCTTAACTTAATACACATTTCATTACTTACTTGACTTACAATAACATTATATACATTACTATTACAATTCTAACTTCAAACGTAAACTAAAGTTGGAACAGTCTTTAACATTTCCTTGTATCTGACGTGTTCGTCTTAATCTGTAATGTTTTATCATGATATAGCAAGGGTGAGCATAAGAATTGCCCAGCAAGTTTAAGTTCAATAATATAACGATATATCGTGATTGAAAGAGTCTGAATAATAAGCTGGCTATAATTCAACAATATAATTTTGAATTAGCAGGAACAAATTTATGACTGAACAAGTATTATACATGAACAAATATATCTGAACCAACTGGTAATGAAGGTGATCAGCCTTTCATACCTGACTTGTAGATGCAATATGTACAGAGTACAATTCATGGCAACCAAGAATGATTAACCATGAGCTTATCCGAATGAAATAACTCTTAGAAGAGTTAATTAAAAACAAACTTGCCTGAACCGTTGATTATCGCAATGCAATTTATAATGCTTTATACGAAGACCTAATATTAGTAATATAGATCTCCAATATTTTAATAATATCATCACAATATAATACTATTATATATATAAATATACAAAGAATAACCTAAACACATAATACATAACCCTATCAATCTATAACACACATAAAACTTAGCATCAAGTCAAACTATTTTAGTCTGACTTGAAACCGACACAAATTCTAACGTCACGACAGTCTAGTCGGACTTTTCACGAATTTAAGTTTAATTAAACTCTGCCTAACACTAAACAATTATCTTAGATAATTTTAATAACAGTCGAAATATTTTTCGTAAGCTCGTAATAATTTTTAAATAATTATTATCATGTATCATGAATTTTCAATCATTAAAATCGTATTTAAATGAATTAAATACCACATAATTCTTTATCATGAATACTTATTATTAAATATTAATGAAATTCTCAACATAATATTATAATATATTTATAATATAATAAAGTATTTTTAATACTTTAAAATCACCTTTATATAATTTTTAAACGATTAAATTCATTATCCGATAATTGCTTTTAATATTAAAATATTAATATTTTCATGACAAAATATCAAAAGTTATAGGTTATAACATAAAATATTTTTATATCACTTAAATCATTTTTATATGATTTTTAAATCATTAATTCTATTTTCCTTAATTTATTTAATATAGTTATTAAATAAACTAATTATCATTAATATTGATTAATTAATGAATTTTATCACAAAATATTAAAAGTCACTTAAAATAACTTAAAATATTTTATTATAACATATTATTATTTTTCATGATTTCCATGTATTTAAATTATTTTTAAATAATTTATTTAATATTATAATTAAATAAATTAAATACCAATTATATTCCAAAAATATTAAATATTTATGAAATATACTTACAATAATTAAAAACTATTTTTACGAATCTAAAATAATTTTTCAAAATTTATTTAGTATTTTTAATAATTAAAAATCATTTTTATCTATTTATTTAATTAAAACTATTAATTTTAATAATTATCTGTTGCTAAAGGGCCCTATAGCGACAGACCCGTCGCTATAGGTGTTCTTAGCTTTGTTCTTGAGCACATTTACGTAAACGAATGTCAGTAGACAACGTACGTGGTTTGACCAAATTTATATCCGTGTTCTTGTTGCTTCTGGGTTGATTCTTTGTATGAAGATTGTAGTGTAAGTGTAGCTTTTCAACTAGAATCAAGTTTTATGAAAATCATATATCACAACTGAAAGATATTGGCCTTCGAAATCATTGTCAGGCCTGTTCTTCATTTTCTGGGTTACCCAGAAATGAAGAACATCCAAGGTACCTATTTGGCAACTTTAAATCATATTCTCCTGGACTTGGTTTGTGTAATGTAGTGGGTCAATCTTGTACAAGAGATGTCAGACTACATTTCCATAACAACATATCATCATAACAATAACTAATGCTAAGAGATCATGGCCGGTCAAACTCTGACAAAAAAAACACGTTCATGAAGATCTCGGTTTCCCAGATTCTACTTCCGGCCAGTTGGTCAACGTAAGTTTGACTCGAATTATTTTTCTTTCTACTAAGGTTCTGAGTAATCTAAGGGCATATACGTGTAGTCCATATGCCCAGCTACAACATTAAACTAACATCATGTCATAAACCATTACTAGAAGCAAGATCCAGGGCATAGAAAATCAACATCAAACTTTTCTCGGGCAAATCAAGTTACCCAATCGATCGATGCGTGGTTTCATCGATGAAGTTTGACTGATCATATCTCTCAATATACTCATGATCTGGTCATGTTTATATTTTCAGATAAAATTACTCATGTCCTAGAACAGATTCCAAACATAAAACACACAAAACAATTAACACATAAAGATCTAAGGCCTCTGACATTCGACTGGCAGGCCACTTTTTCAAACTTTTCCCAGATTTCTTAAAATGACTATTTCAAGCACTTTGATGTTATGGATTCACTATATATCAACCCAGATCATCAAGTGACACCCTAATACACAACTTCAAACAATAAATTACATCGTCTAACAAGATCTAGCAAATTAGGGTTCATACCACTTTGAAGCTTTTATCTTTGATTCTGACTTTTGGATCCTGTTCTTGGAAAGCTAATATCTGATAATGGTTTTGTTTATCACTCCCTCTCACTCTAAATCTCGAAATTGGGAGAGAGAGAATGACTTGGAGAAAATGAAAATTAAAGTGACTTTTCTCTCTCTAATCTATATGTATTATTTGTTGCAATAATGTAGTGGAGATAGTGGGTCTGATCTGCTGGAGATATCAGTCACAAGGGGCAGGTAGAGTTGCTCACCAACCAATATATGGCAAGATTGCAAGTTATCTCACAATAATGCAATAAGGGCAAAAGGGACATTTGACATTTAATTTTAATGGCATTTTGGACATTTGACCAAACCTTTAGGGTTTAGGGTTTGGAAAACTTTAGGGTTTAGGATTTTGAACCCTTAGGGTTTGTAATTTAATTTTCTAAAATTTCCAATTTAGGTTTTAAAAATAGAAAATTAATATTTCTAAATTATAATTAGAATTTTCTAATTATATTAAAATTTCTTAATCATAAATTAAATCTTGCTAATTAGGATTAGTAATTCCTAATTAAAATTTCTAATTAAGCAATTAGGGCCAAAATGGTCATTAAGGTTTATAACCCACTAATTAGGGTTTTTAATAGAAAATAAATTTTCGTAATTAGATTGGGGTTTCTAATTACTTATAACTTAAAAATTAGGATTAATATTTCCTAATTATCATTACAATTATTAAATTAACAATTAGGTTTTCCCTATTTATAAATTAGGGTTCCTAATCCTGAAATTAGGGTTTTCTAAAATTGAAATTAGGGTTGGCTAATTAATTAAACATTACCCTAATTAATATGATAATTAATAGCACTTAAGCAATATAATAATCATTTAAGTTCTCAGATTAGGGTTTCATACATCGAATTAGGGTTTCAAATTCCCGGAACTGAAATTAGGGTTTCCAGAACCGGTTTCTAAGGTTTCTTGTTAATCGCTAGGGGTTTCTAACTGAACGTTGACGTTCTTAATATATACTTAGGGTTTGTCACAGACATCGTTTATCCGGTAAACCCTTGACCCTTAACCATATACTGTACACATATACAACCATATACACAGAATATTTTCACGTATTTCCTTAATCCTGAATAATTCACCTAAATCCTTCACAGAATTTTGAAATCCTCAAAATTCCATCTTAAAAATATCAAACGCATACACTTATTTTCTGTCTAGGTTCTAATTTTGAACCCTAAATAAATTAATTTAAATTTTAAAAAATATTCAAAATTCTCGGGTTGTCATATTGACAGTCTTGTGTTTATGAAATTCTGCTTCCACGATGAGTTCCTCTAGACTGATGCTCGATGATCATCTGTTATAAGCTTCCTTGAGGATTCTTCTCATATTGCATGCTTTGCTTGATTTGAGCATATAGGACTCTTTTCACCTTTGGTTGAATTGCCTGCTTCCATATACACATTATCAGCCATGTGAGCTCCATTCTGGTTAGCTCAGAGGGTCTTCAAGGATAGACTTGGACATATAAGAACTTTATCATAATCATCTCTGAACAGTCCTTAGCTTTCTGCTGGTTGAGTCTACTTGCACGAAGTCTTACGCTTGAAAGATTCTTGAAAGGGGTCGATCGACCAAGTACCTGCAGGTTTAAATATATTTCTATCTTTGGAACCATAATTAAATGGGTCCTGCTAGATTAGTTTTCTAAACCCATGTTTCTCTTATTTGGATATTCATCACATTTATCACCAACATCATATTCATGCATAAGACTCGTTTTAGATAATACATTTTTGATATGCATGAAGGTGAGTGTGTGTAAGATTTGAAATTTAATAACACACTCTTTATCTTTGATGGTTTCATCATTTGCTAGGTTATGTTCACAATGTTTAAGTGTTCACAGAGTGAGAATCAACTCTACGATTTAAGAGTATGTAGTTGATTCATGGAGGTTATCAATTTCTACACATCATCAAGATACTCTTGTAGAACTGATCATACTTTGTGTGTTATCAAATACTTAGAACAAGGATTTGTACATACATAATAACCCACCAGCAAAGATTACTTCACATAGAATTAATTTGACCTATGATGCTCTTATGACCCATTTCAGATTTCCTTCGAGATGTCATCTTCATCCTAAAACTTGGATGGAGAGAAAGCTTATAGACATTTGAGTTTCCATCCTCAGGATACTTTCTCTCTACACCTTTTTAGGTAGATTATGACTTCTTGACAAAATACTGTTATGGTTCATAAGAAGGTGCTTTTATGATGAACACATGTAATAGTGAGGAACCGCGTTGCCCTTTTTTTTACCGCTGATCTCTTAAAAGTCATTTATCTTAGATATACTGAGTTTAGGAATTGATGTGCATAGCTTTACATTTGCTCCTGACAGCTTGTTGTTCTTGTTGACCTTTAATCAATCAGTCATAGTCTTGAAGATGTAGGCCAAGAGAATCTCAACATTAAGATCTTTGACATTCTTTAGTTTACAAAGTTTGCACCCAAATGCTGGTTGGCCAGACATAAGTTTGAGAAGATCTTCTTTCTTCTCTTGATAAGCATTTCTTAGCATGTGTGGTCTCTTCATCTTTCAGGCTGGTGGATGCTTGACTCTTTGTCATTGATGTCTCTTGAGCTCTCTCGTCTGATCTTCAGACTACAAGATTAAATGCAGGTAGGGATTGGTCTTGTTGATTTAGCAATCGAGAACATGGACCAATCTGAGCAGCTTCAGGTGTATATACATATTTACCTATACATAGTATTTCCAACGTGTGAGCTCATCTGCATATAACAAGTTACTTACTACTAAACTAAGTTTAGAACAATGTGTGTGCCTGGGATCAGACTCAAAGCGATTAGCTTTTGAATATAGCATGAGAACCCGCTTTGATACCAATTGTTTGTTCCCAGTAGGCACAATAGGTCTAGAAGGGGGGGGGGGGGGTTGAATAGATCCTTTTGTTTCAAATACTTTTATGGTTTACTTTGTATTGCTCATAATTTAACATATGTTAAACACAAGAATCTTTTCAAGGATAACGGAATAAGTAAAAGATCCCCTTCATTGATATATTCATAATCATACACATTGTTTGTAGAGTTAGTTTGGTTGTAAGCAATTAAAACATACATAGCAGTTATAGTACATAATGTAAATGACATAATGTAAAAGACACAAGGGGTTTTAAGTGGTTTAGAGACTCAAGCTCCTAATCCACTATTCTGCTTTCAACTAGCAGGATTTCCACTAAGCAAAGCAAGACCTCAATCACTAAGATTCCTTCAGGCCGTGACCTTGGGACTCCTCTAGTTCCCTAGGAACTCTTCAAGCCCAGCAGGCTTGGAACTTCGTTTAGTCCCTCTGGACAAGGAGCCTTCTGGCCCTGGCTTCATTTAGTCCCTTTGTACAAGGACCCCTCAGGCCTTGGCTTTTGTTGTTTGTTTGTTGGTTTGTTAGAGTTGGTCTTTGTCGCTAAGATGTCTTCATGCTCCGAACATATTCTATACATAAGTGACTTCAAGCGATCATCCTTGAAGTGCAGTTGAGTGTTGCATGATGCTCAACTTCTTCAGTTACTCAACCTCTTTGGATGATCCCTTGATGAATTGCCTTGAAGATCTTTCTCTTGATACATGATGGCTTCACATGATAGGTTTCCAAGATGACTGTAAGTTCTTCTGCTTGGTACTTAGAAACTTTCTCATGCTTGCCACCATGATGACGTTTGCGATCTCCCTTCTTGATACTTGATGTCTTCTCATGATGGACTTGCTAAGATGACTGTGAGCTCTTCTCTATTGTACTTAGAGTCTTCCCATTATGGACACCAAGATGACATGATGCTCTTCTTTCTCTCGGCAGTTCAGAACACTCTTCTTGTAGTAGAACTCTCACTTCTACATAGTAGAACTCTCACTTCTACTTCTTCCTTTGCATGTATCTGAGTGTTCTTGGTGGATCGTAGAGTGAGCCTCCGGACTCACTATTTCACATGGTTTAGAACAGTCCACCTTTTTGTACTCCAAACTCGGCAACTCTAGCAACCCTCGATCTTTGAAGCTCTTCCTGATTTATACTCCTTCCCAATCCTTCCGTTGGAAAGTAGCCGTTGAAGGTTATTCAAATATCTTCACAGATCTCGAGTTGACAGAGGTAGACTGCTGATGTGACATGTCATACTTTATCTGACATTGCAGTCTACTGTTTCACCTACCCATCAGAGATGTCACTTTAATGTCTTAGGTAGGTTGAAGACTTTATTTCCTCCTTCTGATTTCTCGATCAGAGGTTGTCCTTTTGCATCGATGCTCTCAATAAGCTTTTGTCTGAATACCATCCTTCAGTTTGAACTGTTGCCAATGCTTCAATCTTTGGGTGTTCGAACTCTACAATTCTGATTCATGTCTTCGAGGACCTGATCGTAGTGTCTTGTTGAGTGTTGCTCATTGACTGGTAGAGTTAACACTACGATCTTGAAGAGTGTTGATTGGATCTCCAATGTAGTACACCTCTTCTTTTCATTATGCAGTGCTTAAACACTTCTATTTGCTTCCACTATTCTCAGAGACTGATGGCCTAACTCCTTGCTCTGCTCCCCTCTGAATAGCAAGATACTTCAGATTTGTGGCGCGCCCAGCTCACTTTCTCCTTGTGATCTCCCGTTCACTTATCATCAATGGACTGACCCTACGCTTAATCACTTTAGCCTTGTTCTTCAGAGACTAACCAGTATCTCGGTTCACTTTCCATCTGTGAGGGCCCCGAATCTAGGTCCTAAATCACCTCGGATCCGGTTCGATCATTCTATACAACTATAACTATTTGGGGAAGATATAAACATAAATTGTTTATACATTAAACTTACACATAATCCCCAAGGTAGAGTAACCTTAACTTGATACACATTTCATAACTTATCTAACATTTAACAACATTAATATCATACAATAAAAATCTAACTGCACGCGTCTACTAAAGCTGGAACTGTCTTGGACATTTCCTTGTATCCGACGTATTCGCCTTAATCTGCAATGTTTTATCATGATATAGCAAGGGTGAGAATGAAAGTTGCCAAGCAAGTTTAAATTCAACAATATAACGATATATCATGATTGAAATGATTTTAATAATTGGTTGGCTATAATTCAACAATATAATTGTGAACTAGCAGGAACACATTTATGACTGAAAAAGTAATATATATGAACAAATATATCTCGAACCAACCGGTAATGAAGGTGATCGACCTTTCATACATGACTTATACATGCAATATGTACAGAGTACAATTCATGGCAACCAAAGAATGATTAACCATAAGCTTATCCAAATAAAACAACTCTTAGTAGACTTAAGTAAAACAAACTTGCTTTGAACAGATTGATTACCAGCTCTACGAATTTATATCGCTTTATCCGAAGACCTAATATTAGTAATATAGATCTCCAATATTAGAATAATATCATCACAATATAATAATATTATATATATAGACATAGAATAACCTAAACACATAACACATAACACATAACCCTATCAGTCTATAACACACATAAGACTCGGTATCAAGTCAAACTTTTGCAGTCAGAGTTGAACCCGGCACAAAATTGACATCCCAACGGTCTAGTCGGACTTTTATCGAGTCTAAGTTCAATTAAACTCTGACTTAACACTTAACAATAATTTTATTATCGATTGAAATATTTTCTAAGTCTCATAATAATTTTCACATAATTATTACCATTTATCGCGTATTTTTTAATCATTAATAACGTATTTAAATAAATTAAATATCACATAATTCTTTTATCATTAATATTTATTTATTATCAAATATTAATGAAATACATGTCATAATATTATAATATATTTATAATATCACAAAGTATTTTAATACTTTAAAATCATATTTATATGATTTTAAACCGAATTAAATTCATTAGCCTAGGTAATTACTATTAATAATAAAATATTAATATTTTCATGACAAAATATCAAAAGTTATATTTTATAACTTAAAATATTTTTATAATACTTAAATCATTTTTATATGATTTATAAAGTATTAATTTTAATTTTCCATAATTTATTTAATATATTTATTAAATAAACTAATTATCATTAATATTGATTAATTAATCAATTTTGTCACAAAATATTAAAAGCCATTGAAAACAACTTAAAATATTTTCTTATACCATAATATTATTTTTCATAATTTTTCATGAATTAAAATCATTTATAAATCATTTATTTAATATTATAATTAAATAAATTAAATACCATTTATATTCCCAAAATATTAAATATGTATGAAATATACTCTAAATAATTAAAAAACTATTTTTCAGAATTTAAAATAATTTTTTAGAATTTATTTAGTATTTTTAATAATTAAAAACTATTTATTTAATTAAAATAATCATTTTCGGAAATAATTAATTAATTTTCAAATTATCTGTCGCTAAAGGGCCCTATAGCGGCAAACCCGTCGCTATAGGTGTTCTTGAGGTGGTCTTGAGGATGCCCAGATCTTCATGTCAGACTTCGAGGGTGGGTGGTTTGACCAGAACTTAAACTAGGTTCGTGTTGATTTCTAGGAATCAAATGATACGTAGTATGTAGTATAAGTGTACTACTACAACTAGAATCAAATTATATGAAAATCCTACATCACAACAGAAACATATGAGCCTCTAAATATCATGTCAGGCATGTTCTTCATTTTCTGGGTTACCCAGAAATGAAGAACAGCCTTAGTACCAACTTTGTGATCCTTGTAACGAGTAATTCTAAGCTTGATTCATACGATATAAAGGTTGAATCATGAAGTTGGGATGTCAATCTACATGTACATGACAACATCTCAGTTCAAAAACATCACAAATGTCAGATTAAGCACGGTAAAAATACATGTCAGAAAACGTGTTCTTGAAGATATGGGTTACCTAGAATCTTCATACAGTGTGTAGGTCAACGGTCGTTTCACCATGATTATCTACTATTCTGGGTATGATATAAGTGATATAGTGGCTTTAATATATAGTATACATGTCCAGCTACAAAGATAAAATAACAAAAAGACCAAAACACCTAACATCAGCAAGACCATAGCCTTCAAAATTGACTGTCAGGCTTTTTTGGGTTTCTGCGGATTTTCTGGGCTGCCTAGAACGCAAATCTGCGATCGGTCAACGATCTTTAAATGCTTATATTTTTTGATCTACACATGATCTGGACTTGATTCAAGTTCCAGATCAAAGACATTATAGCATAGAACACGTAGAAACTCTTAAAACACAAAACATCAAACAAGACAGGATCTATGAGACCTGACATTGGACTGTCAGACATCATTTTTCTAGATTTTTAGATTTGAGAAATCTCTAGATTCGAGCATCTAGATGATATGGATCTAAGTTTTGACAACCCAGATCATCAAATGACACTCAAATACACAACTCTAACCAACAACTAACATCAAATTGCATGATTTCAAAAATTAGGGTTTATACCTTATTCATGCTTGATTTTTTATTCCTGACTTTGATGATCTGATCTTGTTGTATGATTACATGATCTAGGCTTGGTTTCTCACACTCTCTCACTCTAACTCCCGAATTTCTAGAGAGAGAAGGTCTTGGAGAGAAATAAAATGTAAGTGACTCATTTCTCTCTCTTTTAAATTGTATAATTTGCTACTTGTTGCTATGGTCTGATTATTTTCGGCTGGAATGGCTGAGATTAGTAGAGAGCTCAGTCACATGGCTAGGTCTAGGGTTGCTCAACCACTCCCCTTAGGGTTAGATTTACAAGTTATGCTAAATAATGCACTAAGGGCAAACTAGTCTTTTTTCCATTTAATTTTAATGGCAATTTGGACATTGGCCAAACCCTTGGGGTTTAGGGCTTGGTTAGGGTTTAGGGTTTGGAAAAATTTAGGGTTTGCAATTTAATTTCTAAAATTTCCAAATTAGGTTTTAAAAATAGAAATTTAATATTTCTAAATTATAATTAGGATTTTCTAATTATATTAAAATTTCTTAATCACAAATTAAATCTTGCTAATTAGGATTAGTATTTCCTAATTAAAATCGCTAATTAAGCAATTACGGTCAAAATGGTCATTAGGGTTTTCAACCCACAAATTAGGGTTTCTAATAGAAAAATAAATTTTCTAATTTAGAAATTAAATTTTCGTAATTAGTTTAGGGTTTTCTAATTACTTAACTTGAAAATTAGAATTAATATATTCTAATTAACATTAAAACTATTTAATTAATACTTAGGTTTTTCCCTATTTACAAATTAGGGTTTCAAATTTGGAATTAGGATTTTGTAACCAATTTGTTAAGATTAACCCTAATTAATCCTATAATTATTTACACTTACGCAATTAAGTTCCCAATTTAGGGTTTCATGCACCGAATTAGGGTTTTGGATTCCCAGAACTGAAATTAGGGTTTCTAGAACCGATTTCTAGGGTTTCTTGTTAATCACTAAGGTATTCTAACCGAACGTTGGCGTTCTTAATATATATACTTAGGGTTTGTTACAGATATCGTTTATCTGGTCAACCCTTGACCCTTAACCACACACTGTACACATAGACATAGAACATATTCACATATACCTTAATCCTGAATAATTCACCTAAAACACTCACAGAATTTTGAAATCCTCAAAATTCTATCTTAAAAATATTAAACGTATACACTTATTTTCTGTCTAGGTTCAAATTTTGAACCTTAAATTAATTAATAAAATTTTAAAAATTTTCAAATTTCTCAGGTTGTCACATTCACCCTTTATTCTAAAAATTTCGTCCCCAAAATTTACCTTACACTTACACCATTCATCATACACCATTCACACACATTCGCTTGCTACCCAATACACCACTCACAAGAGTAAAAGTTTTCAAATTGTACTGAGGGGTCATATAGACCATGAACACTTAGTTTTAACGGTTTTGATCACAATCACAAAAATAATACTTTAGGTGATCGACTGTATATTTTACAATCACAAAGATGGTAAATTGATTGGATTATTTATCCATAGATCACTTTGGTTATCATAGATTAGTACTATCAAATTTAGGAAATTTCTTTGAATGAATTAATTATGTTTTCATAACATTATCTAAATCGAATAGCATAGACTTCATATATAATTCAATTTAATCAAATTAACAAATTAAAATTTTTGAAAATATTTTTTAGAGAATAGCGCCATGATGATCTTTGGATTGGATTATTTATCCAACAATAGTGGAACAACATAGATCACCTTCACACTTATTCCTTATTTACAACTCCATTTTATCATCTCTCTGCATTCCTTACCAAAGCAATTTGGTTAGGAAATTTATTTCAATGAACACTTAAAGTTTTCTTGATGTCAATCATTTCAAGTCCAACATAGCTAGGAGTTTCGAGAAACTTATTAATAATCATTTGCTTAATAAGCTATCTGTTCCTATTATCCTCAATATTCCAAATACATATAACTAATAGATAGTTTAAGACTTTCATATCAATAATTCAATTCAATCGAATTATTTAGGTGTAGAACCGTACTTAACCTTAACCCATCTATCTCGCAAATTAAAATTTTGAAAATATTTTGATTATCATTGCGAAGAATGGCCATGATGACGAATCCCCACCTACCACTACCACCCTTCTCAATGCGTAATTTTATTTAATCCGTATTAATAATCCATGATGTGCCCACCTGACAATCGTTGTTGTAACTTTTCAATCATCGATTGATTCTTATCCTGCTTATCACGTTATTGGATGTATGATCTCATCGTCATCTTACACATTTATTTCTATATATGTGGAACAACGACTTTAGATCAAATTCACACTAAGTATTCATGTACAATCAACATGCGATTTATTGGTGTGTGAGGGCAACCAACAGCTCATTACCTTAATCCAGGTCCTAATTCACCTCAGATCCGGTTCGATCATTCTATACAACTATTACTATTTGCGGAAGATATAAACATAAATTGTTTAAACATTAAACTTACACATAATCCCTGAGGTCGAGTAACCTTAACTTAATACACATTTCATAACTTATCTAACATATAACAACATTAATATCATACAATACAAATCTAACTGCACGCGTCTACTAAAGCTGGAACTGTCTTGGACCTTTCCTTCTATCCGACGTATTCGCCTTAATCTGCAATGTTTTCTAAAGATATAGCAAGGGTGAGCATGAAAGTTGCCAAACAAGTTTAAATTCAACAATATAACGATATATCATGATTGGAATGATTTGAATAATTGGCTGGCTATAATTCAACAATATAATTGTGAACTAGCGTGAACAAATTTATGACTGAACACGTATTATATATGAACAAATATATTTGAACCAACTGGTAATGAAGGTGATCAACCATTTATACCTGACTTATACATGCAATATGTATAGAGTACAATTCATGGCAACCAGCAATGATTAACCATAAGCTTATCTGAATAAAACAACTCTTAGTAGAGTTAAGTAAAATAAACTTGCCTAAACCGTTGATTACCGCTACGCAATTTATATCGCTTTATCCGTAGACCTAATATTAGTAATATAGATCTCCAATATTAGAATAATATCATCACAATATAATACTATTATATATATAGACATAGAATAACTTAAACACATAACACATAACACATAACCCTATCAGTCTATAACACACATAAGACTCGGTATCAAGTCAAACTTTTGCAGTCTGAGTTGAACCCGACACAAAATTGACATCCCAACGGTCTAGTCGGACTTTTATCGAGTCTAAGTTCAATTAAACTCTGACATAACACTTAACAATAATTTTATTATCAGTCGAAATATTTTTCTAAGTCTCATAATAATTTTCACATAATTATTACCATTTATCGCGTATTTTTCTTCATTAATAACGTATTTAAATAAATTAAATATCACATAATTCTTTTATCATTAATATTTATTTATTATCAAATATTAATGAAATACATGTCATAATATTATAATATATTTATAATATCACAAAGTATTTTTAATACTTTAAAATCATATTTATATGATTTTTAAACCGTTAAATTCATTAGCCAGTAATTACTATTAATAATAAAATATTAATATTTTCATGACAAAAATATCAAAAGTTATATTTTATAACTTAAAATATTTTTATAATACTTAAATCATTTTATATGATTTATAAAGCATTAATTTTATTTTTCCATAATTTATTTAATATATTTATTAAATAAACTAATTATCATTAATATTGATTAATTAATCAATTTCATCACAAAATATTAAAAGCCATTGAAAATAAATTAAAATATTTTCTTATACCATAATATTATTTTTCATAATTTTTCATGAATTAAAATCATTTTAAATCATTTATTTAATATTATAGTTAAATAAATTAAATACCATTTATATTCCCAAAATATTAAATATTTATGAAATATACTCTAAATAATTAAAAACTATTTTTCAAATTTAAAATAATTTTTAGAATTTATTTAGTATTTTAATAATTAAAAACTATTTATTTAATTAAAATAATCATTTTCAAAAATAATTAATTAATTTTCAAAATTATACATTTGCTTTTCAAAAGTTATATTTTATAACTTAAAATATTTTTATAATACTTAAAACATTTTTATATGATTTATAAAGCATTAATTTTATTTTTCCATAATTTATTTAATATATTTATTAAATAAACTAATTATCATTAATATTGATTAATTAATCAATTTCATCACAAAATATTAAAAGCCATTGAAAATAAATTAAAATATTTTCTTATACCATAATATTATTTTTCATAATTTTTCATGAATTAAAATCATTTTAAATCATTTATTTAATATTATAGTTAAATAAATTAAATACCATTTATATTCCCAAAATATTAAATATTTATGAAATATACTCTAAATAATTAAAAACTATTTTTCAGAATTTAAAATAATTTTTTAGAATTTATTTAGTATTTTTAATAATTAAAAACTATTTATTTAATTAAAATAATCATTTTCAAAAATAATTAATTAATTTTCAAAATTATCTGTTGCTAAAGGGCCCTATAGCGACAGACCCGTCGCTATAGGTGTTCTTGAGGTGGTCTTGAGGATGCCCAGATCTTCATGTCAGACTTCGAGGGTGGGTGGTTTGACCAGAACTTAAACTAGGTTCGTGTTGATTTCTGGGAATCAAATGATAAGTAGTATGTAGTATAAGTGTACTACTACAACTAGAATCAAATTATATGAAAATCCTACATCACAACAGAAACATATGAGCCTCTAAATATCATGTCAGGCATGTTCTTCATTTTCTGGGTTACCCAGAAATGAAGAACAGCCTTAGTACCAACTTTGTGATCCTTGTAACGAGTAATTCTAGGCTTGATTCATACGATATAAAGGTTGAATCATGAAGTTGGGATGTCAATCTACATGTACATGACAACATCTCAGTTCAAAAACATCACAAATGTCAGATTAAGCACGGTAAAAATACATGTCAGAAAACGTGTTCTTGAAGATATGGGTTACCTAGAATCTTCATACAGTGTGTAGGTCAACGGTCGTTTCACCATGATTATCTACTATTCTGGGTATGATATAAGTGATATAGTGGCTTTAATATATAGTATACATGTCCAGCTACAAAGATAAAATAACAAAAAGACCAAAACACCTAACATCAGCAAGACCATAGCCTTCAAAATAACCGCGAGCTTTTTTTGGGTTCTCATGGATTTTCTGGCTTTTGCTGAAACGCAAATCTGCGATCGGTCAACGATCTTTAAAATGCTTATATTTTGATCTACACATGATCCGGACTTGATTCAAGTTCCAGATCAAAGACATTATAGCATAGAACACGTAGAAACTCTTAAAACACAAAACATCAAACAAGACAGGATCTATGAGACCTGACATTGGACTGTCAGACATCATTTTTCTAGATTTCCAGATTTGAGAAATCTCTAGATTCGAGCATCTAGATGATATGGATCTGAGTTTTAACAACCCAGATCATCAAATGACACTCAAATACACAACTCTAACCAACAACTAACATCAGATTGCATGATTTCAAAAATTAGGGTTTATACCTTATTCATGCTTGATTTTTGATTTCTGACTTTGATGATCTGATCTTGTTGTATGATTACATAATCTAGGCTTGTTTTCTCACACTCTCTCACTCTAACTCCCGAATTTCTAGAGAGAGAAGGTCTTGGAGAGAAATAAAATGTAAGTGACTCATTTCTCTCTCTTTTAAATTGTATAATTTGCTACTTGTTGCTATGAATGGTCCGATTATTTTTTCTAATTTGGAATGGTTTGAGATTAGTAGAGAGCTCACCATCATGGGCTAGATCTAGGGTTGCTCAACCACTCCCTTAGGGTTAGATTTACAAGTTATGCTAAATAATGCACTAAGGGCAAACTAGTCTTTTTTCCATTTAATTTTAATGGCAATTTGGACATTGGCCAAACCCTTGGGGTTTAGGGCTTGGTTAGGGTTTAGGGTTTGGAAAAATTTAGGGTTTGCAATTTAATTTCTAAAATTTCCAAATTAGGTTTTAAAAATAGAAATTTAATATTTCTAAATTATAATTAGGATTTTCTAATTATATTAAAATTTCTTAATCACAAATTAAATCTTGCTAATTAGGATTAGTATTTCCTAATTAAAATCGCTAATTAAGCAATTACGGTCAAAATGGTCATTAGGGTTTTCAACCCACAAATTAGGATTTCTAATAGAAAAATAAATTTTCTAATTTAGAAATTAAATTTTCGTAATTAGTTTAGGGTTTTCTAATTACTTAACTTGAAAATTAGAATTAATTATTCTAATTAACATTAAAACTATTTAATTAACACTTAGGTTTTTCCCTATTTACAAATTAGGGTTTCAAATCCGTAATTAGGGTTTCAAATTTGGAATTAGGATTTTGTAACCAATTTGTTAAGATTAACCCTAATTAATTCTATAATTATTTACACTTACGCAATTAAGTTCCCAATTTAGGGTTTCATGCACCGAATTAGGGTTTTAAATTTGGAATTAAGGTTTTGTAACCAATTTGTTTAGATTTACCCTAATTAATCCTATAATTATTTACACTTACGCAATTAAGTTCCCGATTTAGGGTTTCATGCACCGAATTAGGGTTTTAGATTTCCGGAATTGAAATTAGGGTTTCCAGAACCGATTTCTAGGGTTTCTTGTTAATCACAAAGGTTTTCTAACCGAACGTTGGCGTTCTTAATATATACTTAGGGTTTGTTACATATATCGTTTATCTTGTCAACCCTTGACCCTTAACCACATACTGTACACATATACATAGAACATATTCACATATTTCTTAATGGTGAATAATTCACCTAAATCATTCACAAAATTTTGAAATCATCAAAATTCTATCTTAAAAATATTAAACGCATATACTTATTTTCTGTCTAGGTTTAAATTTTGAACCTTAAATTAATTAATAAAATTTTAAAAATTTTCAAAATTCTCGGGTTGTCACATTCACCCTTTCTTCTAAAAATTTTGTCCCCGAAATTTACCTTACACTTACACCATTCATCATACACCATTCACACACATTCGCTTGCTACCCAATACACCACTCACAAGAGTAAAAGTTTTCAAATTGTACTGAGGGGTCATACAGACCATGAACACTTAGTTTTAACGGTTTTGATCATACCGAAAAATAATACCTTACTTGGTATGTTTACAATCACAAAGATGGTAAGCTACCGTTGTTAGTACTTTAGGTGATCAACCTATCGTACTCTTACGTCATGCATAACGTATTAATTATGTATAGCGAATATTTACGCTACTTGATTGGATTATTTATCCAAACAACATAGATCACCTCAGTCTTATCATAGGATTCCGTACCAAAGCAATTTGGTTCGGGAAATTTCTTTGAATGAACACTTAGAGTTTTCATAACATTAGTCTAGCTGAATCGAATAGCATAGACTCATATCAATAATTCAATTAAATCAAATTATTTAGGTGTAGCCAAACCCCGTTGGCAAATTAAAATTTTGAAAATATTTTCGAATGATGGCCTTGATGCCGCATGCAGTATTAACGAAATCCGCTTAAGGATGCCGTCATTGTATGACTTTGTCATAATACATCATACAATAGTGGAACAACGATTTTAGATCAAATTCACACTAAGTATTCCTGTATTTACAACTCCATCAAATTTTTATCATCTCTGCACCAGGTTACATAGTACATGAGTGATAAATAAAATAAATTTTGATCATTCAAATCATTTGCGTCTAGCTAAAATAAGTAGCATATACTATACTTTAAACCGTTTCAAAAATGATTACGAGTCTACATATTTATTTTTTTTCAAAAGCACATAATGTGTATTTAGCTTGATGTCAATCATTTCGAAGTCCAACATAGCTAGGAGTTTCGAAAACTTATGTCTCCACTAATAATCATTTGCTTAATAAGCTATCTGTTCCTATTATCCTCAATATTCCAATTACATACAACTATACCCAGTTCGTTCAAACCACACTTATGAGTCCATAAATTGCCACCATCATATGAGTTTAAGAACTTTCCTAGACAGACCTTTGGCGTCCATTAGCTGAGGGGTTCATAAACATTTCATATAATTATGAATCAAGTATGTCACATAAGTATGAGTTTTAAGAACTCGTACTTAACCTTATATCCTCTACCTATGACCTATCTATCTGTTATACACATAAGAAAGGAATCACCCTCTTAACACGCATAAAGCAAATAGTGCGACACAAACATTTCAATGATTATCATTGCCAGAAACTAAGTGGTTTTTACACCATGTACAATTCAGCTCCCATACGAAGAATCATACAACTTAGTTGCTGACACGAGTCCTCAATTGAATCCCCACCTACCACTACCACCCTTCTAAATGTGAATTTTATATAATCCGTATTCATAATCCATAACTCTTTCATGAGTTTTCATAGTACAACTGCAACACAACAATCGTTGCTGTAACTTTTCAATCATCAGATTGATTCTTATCCCTGCTATCACGTTATCAGATCACGGAGTGATCTCATCGTATATGTTACGATTTATTTCTATACTATGATCATTTTGTTTTACGATCTTCTAACACTGCACTTTTAGTCTTTTAGACTCTATTTATTCACCATTATTGTTCAACTTTATTATCAGAGGTAGGGAACTCCGTATCTTTATACTCGCCGAGATTCATCTTTATACTCTATGTGAGTTAGTACTTATCCTAATCACTGCGGTTATTGGTGTCAGGTATTCCTACCTAAGCTTCATAACCAACAGCTCTGATAACAACTGTGAGGGCACCGAATCCAGGTCCTAATTCACCTCGAATCCGGTTCGATCATTCTATACAACTATTACTATTTGCGGAAGATATAAACATAAATTGTTTATACATTAAACTTACACATAATCCCCAAGGTCGAGTAACCTTAACTTAATACACATTTCATAACTTATCTAACATATAACAACATTAATATCATACAATACAAATCTAACGGCACACGTCTACTAAAGCTGGAACTGTCTTGGACCTTTCCTTGTATCTGCGTATTCGCCTTAATCTGCAATGTTTTATCATGATATAGCAAGGGTGAGCATGAAAGTTGCCAAGCAAGTTTAAATTCAACAATATAACGGTATATCATGATTGGAATGATTTGAATAATTGGCTGGCTATAATTCAACAATATAATTGTGAACTAGCAGGAACAAATTTATGACTGAACAAGTATTATATATGAACAAATATATTTGAACCAACTGGTAATGAAGGTGATCAGCCATTTATACCTAACTTATACATGCAATATATACAGAGTACAATTCATGGCAACCAGCAATGATGAACCATAAGCTTATCTGAATAAAACAACTCTTACTAGAGTTAAGTAAAATAAACTTGCCTAAACCGTTGATTACCGCTACGCAATTTATATCGCTTTATCTGAAGACCTAATATTAGTAATATAGATCTCCAATATTATAATAATATCATCACAATATAATACTATTATATATAGAGACATAGAATAACTTAAACACATAACACATAACACATAACCTATCAGTCTATAACTCACATAAGACTCGGTATCAAGTCAAACTTTTGCAGTCTGAGTTGAACCCAACACAAAATTGACATCCCAACGGTCTAGTCGGACTTTTATCGAGTCTAAGTTCAATTAAACTCTTACTTAACACTTAACAATAATTTTATTATCAGTCGAAATATTTTTCTAAGTCTCATAATAATTTTCAAATAATTATTACCATTTATCGCATATTTTTAATCATTAATAACGTATTTAAATAAATTAAATATCACATAATTCTTTTATCATTAATATTTATTTATTATCAAATATTAATGAAATACATGTCATAATATTATAATATATTTATAATATCACAAAGTATTTTAATACTTTAAAATCATATTTATATGATTTTTAAACCGTTAAATTCATTAGCCAGGTAATTACTATTAATAATAAAATATTAATATTTTCATGACAAAATATCAAAAGTTATATTTTATAACTTAAAATATTTTTATAATACTTAAATCATTTTTTATATGATTTATAAAGCATTAATTTTATTTTTCCATAATTTATTTAATATATTTATTAAATAAACTAATTATCATTAATATTGATTAATTAATCAATTTCATCACAAAATATTAAAAGCCATTGAAAATAAATTAAAATATTTTCTTATACCATAATATTATTTTTCATAATTTTTCATGAATTAAAATCATTTTTAAATCATTTATTTAATATTATAATTAAATAAATTAAATACCATTTATATTCCCAAAATATTAAATATATATGAAATATACTCTAAATAATTAAAAACTATTTTTTAGAATTTAAAATAATTTTTCAGAATTTATTTAGTATTTTTAATAATTAAAAACAATTTATTTAATTAAAATAATCATTCTCGGAAATAATTAATTAATTTTCGAAATTATATGTTGCTAAAGGGCCTTATAGCGACATACCCGTCGCTATAGGTGTTCTTGAGGTGCTCGTGAGGATGCCCAGATCTTCATGTCAGACTTCGAGGGTGGGTGGTTTGACCAGAACTTAAACTAGGTTCGTGTTGATTTCTAGGAATCTAATGATACGTAGTATGTAGTATAAGTGTACCACTACAACTAGAATCAAATTTTATGGAAATCCTACATCACAACAGAAACATATGAGCCTCTAAATATCATGTCAGGCCTGTTCTTCATTTTCTGGGTTACCCAGAAATGAAGAACAGCCTTACTACCACCTTTGTGATCCTTGTAACGAGTAATTCTAGGCTTGATTCATACGATATAAAGGTTGAATCATGAAGTTGGGATGTCAATCTACATGTACATGACAACATCTCAGTTCAAAAACATCACAAATGTCAGATTAAGCACGGTCAAAATACCTGTCAAAAAACGTGTTCTTGAAGATATGGGTTACCTAGAATCTTCATACAGTGTGTAGGTCAACGGTCGTTTGACCTTGATTATCTACTATTCTGGTCATGATCTAAGTGATATAGTGGCTTTAATATATAGTATCATTGTCCAGCTACAAAGATCAAATAACAAAAAGACCAAAACACCTAACATCAGCAAGATTTGGGTTTCTGGGGATTTTCTAGGCTGCCCAGAACGCAAATCCGTGATCGGTCAACGATCTTTGACTGCTTATATCTTTTGATCTACACATGATCTAGACTTGATTCAAGTTCCAGATCAAAGACATTATAACATAGAACACGTAAAAAACTCTTAAAACACAAAACATCAAACAAGACAGGATCTATGAGACCTGACATTGGACTGTCAGACATCATTTTCCATATTTCCAGATTTGAGAAATCTTTAGATTCGAGCATCTAGATGATTTGGATCTGAGTTTTGACAACCCAGATCATCAAATGACACTCAAATACACAACTTTAACCAACTACTAACATCAGATTGCATGATTTCAAAAATTAGGGTTTATACCTTATTCATGCTTGATTTTTGATTTCTGAATTTGATGATCTGATCTTGTTGTATGATTACATGATCTAGGCTTGTTTTCTCACACTCTCTCACTCTAACTCCCAAATTTCTAGAGAGAGAAGGTGTTGGAGAAAAATAAAATGTAAGTGACTCATTTCTCTCTCTTTTAATCAGTATAATTTGCTACTTGTTGCTATGGTGCGATTATTTTTAAATTTGGAATGGGTTTGAGATTAGTAGAGAGCTCAGTCACATGGCTAGGTCTAGGGTTGCTCAACCACTCCCCTTAGGGTTAGATTTACAAGTTATGCTAAATAATGCACTAAGGGCAAACTAGTCTTTTTTTCCATTTAATTTTAATGGCAATTTGGACATTGGCCAAACCCTTGGGGTTTAGGGCTTGGTTAGGGTTTGGAAAAATTTAGGGTTTGCAATTTAATTTCTAAAATTTCCAAATTAGGTTTTAAAAATAGAAATTTAATATTTCTAAATTATAATTAGGATTTTCTAATTATATTAAAATTTCTTAATCACAAATTAAATCTTGCTAATTAGGATTAGTATTTCCTAATTAAAATTGCTAATTAAGCAATTAGGGTCAAAATGGTCATTAGGGTTTTCAACCCACAAATTAGGGTTTCTAATAGAAAAATAAATTTTCTAATTTAGAAATTAAATTTTTGTAATTAGTTTAGGGTTTTCTAATTACTTAACTTGAAAATTAGAATTAATATATTCTAATTAACATTAAAACTATTTAATTAACACTTAGGTTTTTCCCTATTTAATTACAAATTAGGGTTTCAAATCCGTAATTAGGGTTTCAAATTTGGAATTAGGGTTTTGTAACAAATTTGTTTAGATTAACCCTAATTAATCCTATAATTATTTACACTTACGCAATTAAGTTCCCGATTTAGGGTTTCATGCACCAAATTAGGGTTTTAGATTCCCGGAACTAAAATTAGGGTTTCCGGAACCGATTTCTAGGGTTTCTTGTTAATCACAAAGGTTTTCTAACCGAAAGTTGGCGTTCTTAATATATACTTAGGGTTTGTTACAGATATCGTTTATCTGGTCAACCCTTGACCCTTAACCATATATTTTACACATATACATAGAACATATTCACATATACCTTAATCCTGAATAATTCATCTAAATCATTCACAGAATATATACTTAGGGTTGTTTTGCATATCATATGGGATGTCTGTCATGATTGTTTTGCATACATGAATTCTTGATCACCATTCGTTTCAATATTTGTATGGAATTGACAATGAACATGCAAATATGGACTGTAATCATGATAGTATACGTATATAGGGCTGTGTTATATGGCTTATGTATTTCGTGAACCAGATAGACATATACTGTTTAACTGTATAAGTTAAGATAAGAGCTTGAACTTAAAATCAGTATAGTTGCAATTTCACATAGACATATAGTGATGTTGATTATATTGATGATTACATAGAGTCTATCATTTGTGGATGATGTGTAATTAGGTCTTAGTGCATTGAAAAATGGCTAATACTCTTTTAGTGCTCTTGGCTACTTTCCTATGATATGTGAACAAGTCAGGCATGATAGTGGCGATTGAATGAAATATTGAATGAAGTTAGAATCCCATTAGTTCCAATATCATTTATTATATCGTTTATATTGTTTTAGTTGTTATTTGCAATTCAAGAACAAACCAAGTTTAATCCATAGTGTGAGCATATGAATATAGTGATTTAATTAATGAATAGTAGTTTAAGTTAAACAACTTTCTCTGTGGAATCGATACATTACTTGCTCTGTATTACTTGTTGACGCATGTATACTTGCATGAGTTAGAGCTCTTTTGTTAGTCGTAAAAAAGAGGCAACAAGTTTTTGGCGCCGTTGCCAGGGAAAGGCGTTTAATTTAGTATTATTATCATTAGTTTTAAGCTATATTGTATGACTTAAACAATTCTAGTCTTATCTCATTTCAGTTTTTTTTGTTTTTGTTTGAGAATTTGGATAAATTTTTATACAAGACACAGTCAACCAACCCCGAGAGTTAATACACATTCGGGATAATATAAACGGGAGAGGTTGGAAAGTGGATGTACGTAGAAATTTACAAGAACAATTGGAAAACACGACAGCTAACATGGCTGCCGATGCACAAACAGAGGAACAAAGAGAGGAGCATCGGGCTTTGAAAGAGTATTCCATGCCCAATATCAATGGACTACAATCTAGTATAGTCAGACCAGCGATAGCAACCAATACCTTCGAGATCAAGACTGGCACTATTCAAATGGTGCAGAATACAGTTCAATTTGGGGGTGTTGCTACGGATGATCCGAATGAACATCTATTGAGTTTCATTGAAATTTGTGATACATTCAGATACAACGGTGTGACGTAGGATGCTATTTGACTAAGGTTGTTCCCATTTTCATTGAGGGATAAAGCAAAAAGTTGGCTTCATTCTCTGCCAGCAGGATCTATAACTACATGGGAGGATTTAGCACAGAAATTCTTAGCTAAGTTTTTCCCAATGGCTAAGACTGCAAAGATGAGGATAATTATCTCTCAATTTGAGCAACAACAGGGCGAATCGTTACATGAAGCATGGGAGAGATACAAAGAAATGCTGAGAAAGTGCCCACATCACGGTATGCCAGATTGGATGGTAATTAACACGTTTTATAATGGATTGGGATGGCAGTCGAGACCAATTGTAGATGCAGCTGCAGCAGGTTCATTATGGGCAAAGAACTATGAGGAAGCCTATGATCTTATCGAGACAATGGTATCCAATGATTTTCAGAATCCTACATCCCGAATGCCACAAACCAAAGTTGCAGGTGTGTTGGAGGTTGATGCCATTACTCAGCTATCAGCACAGATGGCAACTATGGCAAAGAAGATAGATACTTTGGCTGAAGGAAAGGTAAAGACGGTTTCCTACATATGTGAGATTTGTGCGGGGTCATACTCGACAGACCAATGTGCTATCAGTTCAGAATCAGTGCAGTATGTGAGCAACTACAGAAAAGACCAAGGCCAATTTCAGAACACATACCACCCTAACAACAGAAATCATCCAAATTTTAGTTGGTCAAATAATCAAGGGAATCAACAAGCTCAGTTTCAACCAAACAATCAATTTCGGTAGCGACCCGTGCGGTATTGCAATTTAATCCTAGACCACCCTTTCCACCAGGATTTTCTCAACAACAACAGCAACATCACACTCCAGCTGCACCTTAGCAAGAAAAGAAATCAGAAGTGGAGCAGATGATGATGAAATACATGGAAAACACAGAAGTTATGATCAAGAGCCAAGCAGTGGCTATAAAGAATCTGGAAACTCAAATGGGGCAGATGGCGAACATGCTTACTAACAGGCCCCAGGGTTCATTGCCAAGTAACACGGAGATGAATCCAAGAAGAGAAGTGAATGAACAATGCTAAGCGATTACATTGAGATCTGGGAAGGACCTGTCAGCTACTGTAAGTCGCGCGCCCATGCAAGAATGTACTGAGGAGAGCGCGCGGCCGCCCGAAGCAGAGGAACCAACTAATGAGCAGGAAAATTTGGAGAAATCTGAGGATCAGCAGGAAGAGAAAGAAAAAACAGGCTCAGAGGAGTCAGTTAAGAGTTCAGTACCACCAATTCACATTCAGGTTCCGTATCCGCAGAGATTAATGAAGAAAAAGGAAGATAAACAGTTCAGCAAATTCTTGGAGGTGTTCAAAAAGCTGCAGATCAACATAACCTTCGCCGAGGCATTGGAACAAATGCCCAGCTATGCCAAGTTTATGAAGGGTATATTGTCAAGGAAGAGGAGATTAGATAAGTTTGAGACAGTATCCTTGACAGAGGAATGCAGTGCAGTGCTTCAACAGAAATTACCTCCAAAGCTGAAGGATCCAGGCAGTTTCACATTTCCATGTACCATAGGAAAGTTGAACTTCAGTAAGTGTTTATGTGATCTTGGGGCAAGCATAAATTAGATGCCCTTGTCAGTGTTTAATCAGTTGGGATTGCCGGATCCAAAGCTGATAAACATATCATTACAGCTAGCTGACAGATCGATCACATATCCGCGAGGAATTGTTGAGGATGTGTTGGTTAAGGTGGACAAGTTTATTTTCCAAGCTGACTTAACCATTTTAGACTACGAGGAGGACAAAAGCATACCAATAATATTGGGAAGGCCATTTTTGGCCACAGGAAGAACGTCAATAGATGTGCAAAAAGGTGAACTTACTATGCGTGTCCAGGATCAACAGATTACTTTCAACGTCTTTAAAGCAATCAGTTTACCAATGGATGAAGAAGAGTGCTTTCTAGTTGACGTGGTGGACTGGTGCCTACAGGATGAAGTACAGAAATCAAGGGATTATGGACCATTGATATATACAATGGGTAAAAATGCAAATTTGAAGGAAAAGCCATTAACGGAAGATGAGGTCATGAAATTTCAGGGTGCAGAGAATACGAAGGAAAGCACAGCAATTCCAACGGTGACATGAAGTCAGAGATAGTCAAGCTAATTGAAAATAACTTTGCGTTGAATGGGAGGCAACCCATTATTATTCTCTCCCTTGCTTAGTTTTTATATATTTCATTTTGAGTTATTTTAGTAGTTATATCAAACTCCTTTTTAATTGGATACTATTATCATGCATAAGATTGTAACAAGAATGGCTATGATATTGCTTGCACGCTGTTAGTAATATGAAATCACTAAGTTATGCCTTAACATGGTACATTAATATCTATCAGAGGAACCATCACCTGGACAAAGATCAACGACAAGCAAAGTGGAATCCCGAACATCGCAGCGCCCATGGTCACAAGTGGCATGAAAATCGCGCGCCCGCGCGTCAAGCCGATATATTTAACAGACTTCAAGCTCGCGGCCGAGCGACCCAGGAAGGAAAAAATCTCGCGACCACGCGTCCAGATAAGAAACCCACCAAATGTTTCTGCAAGTCTCGCTACCAAGGCCCAAATTTTAGTCAACAAGCTCACGGCGGCCATGACGACCGCTTTTAAGACAGATTTGGCTGGTTTAAAATAGAGTTGGGGACCATTTGGACTCTCATTTGGATATCAACAGAAGAAAATTCTTACCCTTTCCATAACTCACGTCGCTATCTCTTCAGCAGTTATAATTTCATGTCGCATATCTCTCAATCAATCAGCCACGATTCTTTCCTCATTCAAAGTCCATATCTCCTCAACTTCTCCAAGAGCGCTATAAAGCTAGGGTTTCTATGTGGGAGTGCAGAAACAAGTGTGAGAGCTATCAATTTCAAACTTTCCTTCTTACCCAATCATATAATCTGTGCAATTACTAGCAAATACAAATGGGGCCTAAGCGAGCACGATTTATCACGTCGTCTTCTTCATCCTCTGCGGGCAGTCAAGAGGCTGACATTGTGGATCACAAAAAATTCCTTAATTTGGAAGCTCAACAAGAGTACTACCGCATTGTAGTAAAAACTTTAGTCAAGGAGCGAGGATTCAAGCCGGCAAGTCAGGATGGTCAGTTGTGCGCCATGATTCGAGAGAGAGGTTGGGGTGGATTGACGACGACTCCAATACCCAGTCCTATGAGCATAGTCCGTGAATTCTATGCTAATGCCAAGGTTACTATGAGCGGAATATCTGTGGTTTGGGGTAACGAGGTAAATTACAGGCCCCATACTATTCGATCAATTTTCAAAATTATGGATGCACCGCCCGTGGGGGCTGCTAATTGGATAACCGGCGCTCATTTGGAGACCGACATGGAGCTGATCATTGTAGAGTTATGTGTCCCGGGTACAAAATGGACATATAAAGTTGGCACAACACAGCCGACAGTTATTCCCAGCTGCAGCACTAAATCGCTATGCAAAAGCATGGAACTTGTTCATATGTGCCATGCTCTTGCCTTCCGCTAATCAGCACGAAATATTAGCGGAGAGGGCACGTTTTCTAAGGGTCATAATCACCGGAAAGTACATCGACATTGGTCATCTCATTCACGAGAATATGTTGTGCTATTTATGGGGAACAATGATTGGGAGCATTCCACACGCATCTGTGGTAGCCATGCTTTGTGCTAATCAGGGATGCAACTGGGGAAATGAGTAGATGCAATACCCCAGCCAGGACATTACTCATGCCACGATCGAAAAGTTAAAAGACTGGGTAGGTGGTGTACCGCATCCACGCGGACTAGGATTCATCATTCATCCTATTTTTCCTGAACAACAACCCCCGCAAACAGACGAAGTGGGCCCGTCCACGCACACGCGTGCCACCAATGGCGATCGACAACTCCGAAGGTTGGAGTGCAAGGTCGATGTCGTGTATAACAATTTGGGCACATTTGCGATGGGACTCACAAGGGCTCTAGCCGAAGTGTTTGTGCAACAAGGAACAACACAAGAATGGCCTCAGTTTGGAACCGCAACACCATATCCACCACCGGACTCACCACCCGAGGAAGGTGGCACCACCGATAATTAGGGGAGTTTTCATACCTTTTACCTTCATTCAATTGGGACATTGAATATTTTAAGTTTGGGGGTATTAGGTAGCAGTTAGTATTTTTTTTATTATTATTAGTTTTTCATGATTAGTTTTACATAATTCATATAGTTTTGCATGGTTAGTTTAATTTTTATGTGCATGTTTAGTTTTACATTTTAGCACATAGTTGCATGTTTCTTACCTCACAGTTCTTGCCATTTAGAAAAAAATTTATCAATCCAATGATGAAAGTGAAGTTTTTTAATGAATTCTTAATATTTTAGATAACATGAGCTGAGTTATAACGTTTTATACAACGAAATTCATAATGCTGTATACATGCTCTCGGTTTGCACAAATGGGTTCGCAAGCACTTGTAGGTATAAGAAACACGTGTGTTTTGCTCGACGGAAAAATGTAGTGTTAAAAAGAAAAATATGTGAAAAGTTGTTTGGAGACTGTATAAAACATCGATTTTTAAACTCTGGGAAAACATGGGTATCTGTGTATATAAAAAAAAGGAAAAGAAAATAGAAATAGCATGACTAGTCTTATTTCAGGGCCCTGGCTACTTGAGTAAGTACGACCGAGGGGAGTCTCTACACCTAGCGCCCTAAGGTCTTTCATGGTCTGGGAGTCGTTGGTCGAAAGCTCGCTAAGGGGTAGCAGTGTGCCTAATGGAGTAAGACATTGTACAGTCATGCAGAAAAAGAAAGAATAGAAAAAAAAATAGCAACAAACACCTCGAGAAAGAGCGAAATTCACCCTCGTGAGTAGAATAAAGCAGATAAACTCATTGTTGAACCTTAGTTTATTTTAAGATGTTGGAATAGTTCAAGTCACATATATAAACATAAGTCTTGATTAATGCTATAATATTTCTGGGTTGAGCAAGATAGGATGAGCATTCTACATCTAAATTAAGTACTGGTCGAACACAACACACACACACAGCATCTGTATAGCATTGGTGAATTATTTGAGTATATGACATTATGCCTGTAGTTTGGTTTGAATTTGTATTCTCAATTCTAGAAAAACTTTGCTGAGGCAAATTGTACTGAATGTCTATAATGGTTGGGACAATGTGAGAATTAAGTACATAGTAATGTAGTTGCATCATTCATTAATCATTAGTATGCATTGCTTGAGGGCAAGCAATGGTTCAAGTTTTGGGGTATTTGATAAGTAGGATTTTTACCTACTTATGAAGTACCAATTCATGCGAACTATGCCCATCTAAAGTACATTTTAATTTGTTTTAGCTGCATTTCATGTTAATTTGCATTGCACGTTCTTAAAACTCCTTTTGGTGAATAATTGCAGGAATCGGCCTATTTTGGTGGTGTTATGGAGCATAAGGCAAATGGATGCTTGAAACGAGGTAAAAGGATGGGATATGCATGGCATGAAGGTGCATTGGTGCAAGGAGATAAAGCATGACTGAGCAAGCAAGCAACATGAATGAAGAGGGAAAAAAGAACCCGTGCTCTGCAGATTTCAAGTCACAAAGCGCGGCAAAGTAGCCTTGAGGACACGCACACGCGCGATTACCCAGCCAGATCTTGGATGCTACTGCAAGTCTCGCGGCCGCGAGAAAGACAAGCCTATGGAGCGCTACCATTGCACGTGAGATCGACCAACCATACGAACTCATCGCAAGTCTCGCGCCATGAGACTATCATCTTCGGAAGAGCGCCGCGCCAGCGCGATGTCTTATCTTTCATTGATGTGTTTTATTTTATTTCCAAATTTTAAAGGTTGTATTTGATTTAAAACTATTCGTGACTGGTGTCAGGGGTATCATTCGACATTTTACTATTTTTTTTATGTATCTTTACATCGTAATTAGGGTTTTTACTCTCTAGGAGGATTCCAACGTAGGAGGAGACTATAACTCTATTTTTCTACTCCTTCTTGGGATTTCTCCACGAGAGCGGATTATTAATATTAGTTTTTACTGGAATCTTATGAGAATTGGATATTGATGTGTATTCAGCAATTGGGTTTGATAGTTTCATCTTTCATCTTTTAATTGTTGCTTATTGATCATGTTTAACTTTGATCCCATAATGGCTTTTGGTTCAGTCATGAACTAAACTCCATTATGAGATTCTAACGGATTTTATTATGTAGTTTGATTGCATACTTAAATGCTGGGTTGTTTTGCATATCATATGGGATGTCTGCCATGATTGATTTGCATACATGAATGCTTGATCAACATTCGTTTCAGTATTTGTATGGAATTGACAATGAACATGCAAATATGGACTGTAATCATGATAGTATACGTATATAGAGTACATGTTTTATGGCTTATGTATTTCGTGAACCAGATAGACATATACTATTTCACCGTATAAGTTAAGATAAGAGCTTGAACTTAAAATCAATATAGTTGCAATTTCACATAGACATATAGTGATGTTGGTTATATTGATGATTACATAGAGTCTATCATCTGTGGATCTTTGTGTAAAGTAGGTCTTAGTGCATTGAAAAATGGCTAATACTCTTTTAGTGCTCTTGGCTACTTTCCTATGATATGTGAACAAGTCAGGCATGATAGTGGTGATTGAATGAAATATTGAATGAAGTTAGAATCCCATTAGTTCCAATATCATTTATTATATCGTTTATATTGTTTTAGTTGTTATTTGTAATTCAAGAACAAACCAAGTTTAATCCATAGTGTGAGCATATGAATATAGTGATTTATTTAATGAATTGTAGTTTAAGTTAAACAACTTTCTCTTTGGGATCGATACTTTACTTGCTCTGTATTACTTGTTGACGCATGTATACTTGCATGAGTTAGAGCTCTTTTGTTAGTCGTAAAAAAGAGGCAACAATAATTATCACCGTAATGTTATAAATGATGTGGTAAAAGTCCTCATAGGCCCGTAGTGCATTGATGTCCAGTTGTTGGCATGATAATGACCATTGATGAATACATGAATATCCTTGGCCCGTAGTGCATGGATAATTTATGGTCGTGATACTAATGAATATCCTTGGCCGTAGTGCAGGGGTGATTCGATGATGTGGATTATTTATTAAAATTTGAGTCTCAAATGATAAAAGTGATGAAAAACCTTTTAAATCATAGAAGATAGTAGATTTTATGTTCTATTTGACTCTACTAATGGATTGCTTGTTTCGCTCCGGTTAAACTTGATGTTTGTGTTACTTTATCAATTTAACATTGTTGAAGGCTAACGATAAATTATTCTGCATTATCTTAGTCATAATATTTCTTATTGGGCTAGTTGAGCTCACCCTTTTGCTTTCATTGTTCTCTTCAGGAAAATGAGAACGTAGCCGGGACTAGTTGGGGAACGGATTGACGGTCCAGATGATAGCATTAGTAGTCCTCAGTATTCTATGAAATAGTGTGATAATAAATGTATTAAGAGGACTCCATTTGAGTTGAATATTGTCTAGAAGACAATATTCGTATTAAAACTCTCAGTTTATATTTTGTCGTATTTTACATGATAATTGTATTATTAAGTTGCATTTAAATTTTGTACCATGTATTTGGCGACTCGGAATGGGTGATGTATACCTATTTTGGGGGTGTCACAGTTGGTATCAAAGCTTAGGGATATGATCCCTGGCTGAGATGTGAGACAAGAACTAGAAGGGGAGAGACGGGGAATTCATTCGCTAGTATGACCTACCTAAGTTTATTTGGTATTTCATTGGTAAGTCAAAATATAGGGATAATATGTTGCATATCAATTAACCCTTGTTTTGTGGCAGTATTTGATAATGGCATCCAAAAATGTTGAGATAAGCAATGGAGCACAGGAGACCGTTAAGTCACCACATATCAATACTCAGGATAATGTGCATCAGGAATGCAACAATCCTCATGCAAACAATTACACCGACCAAATGATGAACGACGGAATGTTTAGGTACTTTCTGTAATTCATGCAACATCAGGTGAGAGAGACTCATGTCCAAAATACAGGTGGAAACACTGGCAACTCTCGGACGATCACCGCTAAGCAGTTCAAGGAGCTGGGACCATCGAAGTTTATTGGAGAGCCAAAACCACTTAAGGCGGAGACATGGATAAAGCAGATCACCAAGATATTTGATGTCTTGGGATGCTCCGAGGAGCAAAAGGTTCTTTTTGCCACCTTTATGTTGCGAGGAGAGGCAAATTACTGGTGGGAATCGGTAAAGCGAACTCAACTTGCCGCACTAAAGATGTCTTGGGAGAAGTTCCAATAACTTTTCAACGACAAGTACTTTCCCGAAAGTATTCGTCACATGAAAGAGGTAGAGTTCATCAAGCTGGAGCAAAACAATATGACCGTGTCATAGTACGAAGCTAAGTTTGCCAAGTTGTCCTGGTTTACGTCCCACTTGGTTGATAATGAGGAGAGAATAACGTGGATGTTTCTAAGAGGTTTGAAACCTCAGATACGCCAATACTTAATTTCTCACAAACTGTGTTTGTATTCAGATATTTTAAATAGGGCTCAATTATTGGAGCGCGATAATGAGTTAACCCAACCAAGAGAGAGCAGTCGACAAATCGATAATACCAGTGGTAGCAGTCATCGAAGTGGTGACAACAAACGTGGAGGGAATCAACATGCCAGAAATGGTAACCACTTCGGTGGTAATCATGGCCAAGATAATAGTAGTGGAAATTTTAAGAAGAGGAAATTCAATAATGATGGAAAGACGTCAACACCAGCACCTGTTGTTAAGGAAGGAGAACGACTGTCAGTCGTATGTTATAAATGTGAAGGGGAGGGACCCATCAGTCCAAACTGTACGCAACAGTCCAAGGCATGTTACAATTATTGAAGAGAAGGTCACCTAGCCTGATTTTGTCGTGCACCGAAGTAAAGTCCAGCTTGGATGGATGCATCAAAGGTCGTCCTAGACAAGACAAAACAGGTAGTTCAAGGGAGAGCGTTTGTCGTAACCTCCCAAAAAATGAGGAATCCGAACGAGGTGATCATGGGTAAGCTAATCATCAACTCTAGCGAAGTATATACCTTATTCGATACCGGTTCTACCCATTCTTTTATTTCTTCTACTTGCGCTCAACGTTTAAATTTAACTTCGAGAAATTAGACTTTGATTTATCTGTTGAAACTTTGTTGGAAGAAACCTTCATTACATCCACTATTTATAAGTCTTGTTTGGTTCAACTCGGTACCCTCACATTACCTGTCGATCTTATTTCCTTAAAAATACTTGCATTTGATGTGATTTTAGGGATTGATTGGTTAACTACTCATCATGCAAAAATTGATTATTTTTGTAAGGTTATTAGCTTTCATATTCCTAACCAACCTATTATACGAATTCAAGAAACCAAACCACTAAAGTCAATCATTGTCATATCAAGCCATAAAGCTATTCGTTTATTGAAAAACGAATGTCAAACTTTCTTAGCCCATGTCATAGATTTAAACAAAAATACGTCAAATTTGAATGATATTTCTATTGTTAATAAATTTCCTGACGTATTCCCCGAAGAACTTCCTGGCCTACCCCCGGAGCGTGAAATCGAGTTTGGTATCGACCTTGAACCCGATACAAAACCCATCTCCAAAGCCCCATATCCAATGGCTCCTATTGAACTTCAAGAGTTAAAAACCCAACTATAATAATTGTTAGATATCGGTTTCATTCGACCTAATACGTCTTCTTGGGGTGCTCATGTTCTATTCGTGAAGAAGAAAGATGGAAGTATGCGACTTTGTATTGATTATCGGGAGTTGAATCATGTCACCATCAAAAAGAGGTACCCGTTACCTCGTATTGATGATCTGTTTTACCAGTTGCAAGGTGCCAAATTCTTTTCAAAGATCGATCTTCATTTTGGATATCATCAGTTAAAGATTAAAACCAATGACATTCTAAAGACGGCTTTCAGAACTCGGTACGTGAATTATGAATTCCTAGTCATGTCCTTTGGATTGACTAATGCTCCTGTTGCCTTCATGCATATGATGAACAGAGTATTCAAGGAATATTTGGATCACTTTGTGGTCGTCTTTATTGATGACATCCTCATTTACTCCAAAAGACGTGAAGATCATGAACAACACTTGAGGCTGATACTTCAAAAGCTTCGTGAAAACAAGCTTTATGCCAAGTTGAAGAAATGCGAGTTTTGGTTTAAGGAAGTAGCATTCATTGGGCATGTAGTATCAAGTCATGGAATATATGTTGACCCGGCAAAGATTGAAGCAATACAAAGCTAGGAGCAACCTAAATCGGATGGAAATCATCGTAGTTTTCTTCGGCTTAGCTGGTTATTATTGGAGATTCGTAGAAGGGTTTTCTCGAATCGCTACTCCATTAACTCAGCTGACTCAGAAAGATAAAAATTCGGTTTGAACGAGGAATGTGAGAAGAGTTTTCAAGAACTCAAGAGGAGACTCATTTCAGCACATGTTCTGACAATACCATCTGGTTCGGAGGGATTTGTCATCTACAGTGATGCTTCAGGAAAAGGGTTAGGATGTGTTCTCATGCAACATGGAAAAGTCATAGCATATGCCTCTCAACAACTCAAAGAATATGAGAGGAATTATCCTACTCATGATCTAGAGTTGGCAGCTATTGTCTTTGTACTTAAAATTTGGAGGCATTACTTGTATGGGGAAAAAGTGAAGATCTATACGGATCATAAAAGCCTTAAATATTTCTTCACTCAAAAGGAACTCAACATGCGGCAACAACATTGGCTTGAACTGTTGTAAGATTATGATCATACCATTCAATACCATCCTAAAAAAAAGTGAATATAGTAGATGACTCATTGAGTAGAAGACCATATGTAGGTACGAGTGCGTTATTGTCAACGTAAAGGCCCATTTTGTATGACTTGCAAAGGATGGAGATAGAGTTAGAGACTCCAAGGACCCACGTGATGATGGAAAATATACGAGTATAACCGACTTTAATCTATAAAGTTAAAGTTGCTCAAGCTATAGACCTGGAGTTGATGCGTATGAGGAAGAAAGTACAAGAAGGTGATATCCCAGAAGCAAGAATCGATGAAGAAAGAATACTTAGAGTCAACTCCAGACTTTGTGTTCCTAACAACCCTAATTTAAAGTATAAAATCATAATGGAGGCACACAACACACCGTTTGCAATCCATCTTGGGAGTACCAAAATGTATCGTGATCTTCGATATACATTTTGGTGGAGTAATATGAAGAGAGAGATAGCGAGGTTTATCTCAAGGTGTCTAACTTGTCAACGAGTCAAGGCGGAGCATCAAGTGTCAAAAGGTCCATTGCAACCACTTGAAATTTTAGAATGGAAGTGGGAACACATTACCATGGATTTTTTTACTGGTCATCCCAAGGTTTTTCAAGGCATAGATGCAATTTGGCTCATTGTTGATAGATTGACCAAGTCTGCTCATTTTTTACCTATACGAGAAACTTATACACTTGAACATCATATTTATATGTACATAAATGAGATTTTAAGACTGCATGGTATGCCAGTATCCATAGTTTCTGATTGAGATACAAGATTCACTTCAAGATTTTGGGTTATTTTGTGAAAAGCTATGGGCACGGATTTACGATTTAGTTCGGCTTATCATCCTCAAACAGACGGGCAGTTGGAAAGGACTATTCAAACTCTTGAAGATTTATTAGGACACTATGTCCTTGACTTCAAAGGAAGTTGGGACAAGTTCTTACCATTGGTGGAGTTTTCATACAACAATAGTTATCAAGAAAGTATTGGCATGGCTCCATTTGAGGCGTTATATGGAAGAAAGTGTCATTCTCTCAGTATGTTGGGATGAGGTGGGTGAAGCAATGTTGTTGGGGCCAAAATTTGTACGTATGACTACAAAAAAGATTCAAATGATCCAGCAACGTATAAAAACCTAACAAGTTCGATATAATAGTTATGCTGATCTTCATCGAAAGGACGTGGAATTCGATATTAGAAATAATGTGTTGTTACGTGTTGCTCCATGGAAAGTAGTTACGAGATTTGGAAAGAGAGAAAAGTTCAATCCTCAATTCATTGGCCCATTTGAAATCCATGACCGAGTAGGAACTATAGCCTATAGACTCGTTTTACCGCGAAGTATGTCTCGTGTTTATAATGTTTTTCACATATCCATGTTACGTAAATATGTGGATGACCTGAACTACATTATTGAGTTAGAACCGGATGAAATAGCAAAAGATTTAACGTATGAAGAGGTTTCTGTTAAAATATTGGATAAGAAGGAACATATTCTACGCTCCAAGGTTATACCTCAACTCAAAGTTTTGTGGAGAAACCACGATGTTGAGAAAATGACCTGGGAATTAGAATCTGAAATGAAATCAATGTATCCTCACCTATTCGTCATACCAGGTATGTACCCTAATTTTGAGGGTGAAATTTCATAAGAAGGGGAGGTTGTAAGACCCCAACTTTTATGAATAAAGATGAATTTTTCTATAAATATCATTTTAAATAATTATGGTGTTGATTTGTTATAATATTAAAGTTGTGGGTAATATTTATAAATTTTGCAAAGTAAGTAAGTTGTTATATAATATTCGATTGGTCGGGAAATATTCGTACGATGGCACAATCATTGGTGGACCCCACAACATATTTATTATTAGAATGAGAAAATGACAGAAATAACTTTTTATGAAAATAACTGCAGAAGTTTTTCCGTTAACTGTTGGAATACCCGGTAGTAAAAGTACAGTAATACGCGTGGTTGTATAGTAGCACACGGTATTGATTATTGATGCTTACGTGAGAAGTACCTCAGTTATACTCAATTATTGCTATAGTAATTGTTGTATCATATCTCTCATATTATAGATTCAATTATTGTCACAGTATTATCTGCATAATATTTTATATTATTAAATCAATAATTGAGACGAAAAAGTTATTAATATTATTATTTGCAATATTGACGATGTCTAGAAGTTCTGTCAATGAGAGGTTTGGTCACCTAATTGCGCACCAATAAGGAGAAATCCTTATTGGAAAGCCCCCTCTTTCCTGGGAACGACATGGTTGTTAAATATTACGAATTATAATAATGATGATAAATGTTGTTCAAAATATTGAGGGGATTTTTATGAAGTATTGGATGTAAATTTTGCTTATTTTATGGACCGCCATTTTTCAAAATAATCGGTAAAAAGTTATTAGGTATATATATATATATATATATATATATATATATATATATATATTTTTTTATTTATAAGTTTTTGTTTTATTAAAATTGTATCATTTCCATTCTCCTATAAATAGGATGCTTAGTTATAGAATTGAAAATGACACCAGAATCAGAGAATTCTTCTTCTATAATTTTGAGTGTATTTCTTTAGAGTTTTAGAAAACTTTGAGCATAGAAAGAAGTGAAAGTTTTCTTCAAGAATATCCCCGCTATACCAGTTAGAATACTCTTCTTTTCAAGGTAAGGGATGTTATTTTTGTTCAATATTCGCTTGAAATAATATTTTCTTCCATACTCTGTAGTATGTAAGTAATATTATTTCATTTCAAATTTCGAATTCTATCCTCGTTTTGTTAAATTTTGGCTTCTAAACTCCATGAAATTAGTAGAATATCCTTGATATTTGCGCTTCATCCAGTATCTTTTCATGGAAATATTATTCTGAGCATTCTTGATAAGTTTTAACTTTTTCATGTCGGACTACTATTCATGGGGTTAATATTCTTGAAGTACTATTCACGGGGTACTATTCACTTGAGTTCTATTCACCCAGGGTACTATTCATGATAAAAATTGATTCGTTTTCGGTCCAAATTATTTTTGGTAAAATTTTATTCTAGAATTTTACTCCACAAAGTAGTATTATGTTGACAATTTGGACGTTATTGATTTTTGGATAAATTAAATTATAAATCCTTAAAAATTTATCCTTGAACTTGTTTTATTGAATTCTTATATCATTTTCATCATCCTCATGTTTATATTATGTTGAAAGTCATCTGTGGCCTGTAGTGCATAGATGGACTTGGTATGATTATGACCAGAGATTATTCGGTATAATCATGACCGTAATGTTACAAATGATATGGTAAAAATCCTCATTGGCCCGTAGTGCATTGATGGGCAGTTGTTGGCATAATCATGGCCATTAATGAATACACGAATATCCTTGGCCCGTAGTGCATGGATAATTCGTGGTCGTAATACTAATGAATATCCTTGGCCGTAGTGCAGGGGTGATTCGATGATGTGAATTATTTATTAAGCTGAGTCTCAGCAATAAAAGAGATGAAAAACCTTTTAAATCATAGAAGATAGTAGATTTTATGCTCTACTCGACTCTTCTAATGGATTGCTTGTTCTACTGCAGTTAAACTTGATGTTTGTTATATTTTATCAGTTTAACACTGTTGAAGGCTAACAATAAATTATTCTGCATTATCATAGTCATAATATGTCTTACTGGGCTAGTTGAGCTCACCTTTTTGCTTTCATTGTTGTCTTCAGGAAATGAGAACGTAGTCGGGACTAGTCGGGGAATGGAGTGATGGTCCAGATGATAGCATTAGTAGTCCTCACTATTCTATGAAATAGTGTGATAATAAATGTATTGAGGACTCCATTTGAGTTGAATACTATCTAGAAGACAATATTCGTATTAAAACTCTCAGTTTATGATTTGTCGTATTTTACACGACAGTTGTATTATTAAGTTGTATTTGAATTTTTTACCATGTATTTGGCGACTCAGAATGGGTGATGTATACCTGTTTTGGGGGCGTCACATGTGTTGTCAGGTATTATCCCAATCAATGATATAAATGCGTATGTATTTTTTGATTTAGGTGCTACTTGCTCGTTTATATCTGATGAATTTGCTAAGAAGTTAGAAATACCTAGTGAAGAATTGAATTTCCCTTTAAACATAGAAATTACGAATAAGGAAGTAATTCCTATTTGGTTCGTATACAAGAACTGTAGGGTGAATATTAAGGGGAATATCATGATGGTAGATTTAATCCCAATTAGACTTGGAGAATTTGATGTTATTTTGGGAATTGAGTGGTTGTTCAAATATGGAGCGGTAATTAATTGCCAAAAGTAATGTGTAAACCTTATGACTCCGTCAAAGGTAGTTTTTTATGGTAGCGAATCGCCTAGACAAATGAGATGTCTGACGATTATGCAGGCTAAGAAATTGTTGAGTCAAGACTGTGTGGGCTATTTAGCTTGAATAGTCGATACTTAGAAGAAGGGTGTGAAATTGGAAGAGATACCAGTGTTGAGGGAATTTGTAAATGTGTTTTCGGAGGATTTGCGGGACTTCCTTTGATAGAGATATTGAGTTAAATTGATTGACTTAGCGCGAGAACAAGACCAAATATCGAAGCCCGTCTGAGAATAGCTCCGTAGAGATGAAAGCGATGGTACAATTGCAAGAGTCGCTAGACAAGAAGTATATTCAACCAAGCGTATCAAGTGGGGGCCCGATGTTATTCATGAAGAAGAAGGTTGGGTCAATGCGTCTTTGCATTGATTATAGGGAATTGAACAAAGTCACTATTAAAAACAAATATCTGTTACCAAGAATAGATGACTTTTTTGATTAGTTGAAGGGTGCTAAATACTTCTCGAAAATAGATTTGAGAAGTGGATATCACCAATTGAAAGTGAGGAAGGAGGATATACCTAGAACGGCATTCAAAACTCGGTATGGACATTACGAGTTTCTGGTGATGTCTTTTGGTTTGACCAATGCCCTTACTGCATTCATGGATTTGATGAACAGGGTGTTTAAACCATTCTTAGACAAGTTTGTAGTGGTATTTATTGACGACATTCTGGTGTACTCCAAAACTCAAGCAGAACACGTGGAACATTTACGTTTGACATTAGAAACACTAAGAAATGAAAAGTTGTACGTGAAATTCTCTAAGTGCGAATTTTGGCTAGATCGTGTATAATTTCTTGGGCATTTGATTGACAAGGATGGGATTTCAGTGGATCCATCAAAAGTGGAAGTTGTAATCAATTGGGAACAACCAAGAACACCGTTAGAGGTGAGGAGTTTCTTGGGATTGGCCGGTTATTATAGAAGATTTATTCAAGATTTTACTAAGATAGCCACTCCACTAACAAATTTGACAATGAAAGCGGTAAAATTTGTTTGGACGGAGAAATGTTAAGAGAGTTTTTAAGATTTGAAGAAGAAATTAAGTGTGGCACATGTGTTGTCATTACCAGATAATACGGGAAACTTTGTGGTGTTTAGTGATGCCTCACATAAAGGGTTGAGTTGTGTTCTTATGTAGAACGGAAAAGTTATTGCGTATGCATCAAGACAACTGAAGGATTATCAGAAAGGTTATCCGACTCATGATTTGGAATTGGCTGCAGTAGTATTTACTCTGAAGATATGGAGACACTATCTCTTTGGAGAAAGATGTGAGATCTACACAGACCATAAAAGTCTGAAGTATATTTTCACACAGAAAGACCTGAATATGCGTCAAAGAAGATGGATAGAATTGATAAAAGATTACGACTGTGAGATCTTTTATCATCCAGGCAAAGTGAATGTGGTTGCAGATGCTTTAAGCAGAAAAGGCCGGGAAAAGTTGATGTTGTTAACCAACTAGGAAGAGCTTATTTTAGAGATGGCAAGGCTAGAGTTGGAAATCAAATTTCCAAAAGAAACCGACCAATAATTATACCAGATAGAAGCTAGTCTAACTTTGGTGGACAAAGTGAAGAATGTGATACAATCAATGAGAAAGTGGTTGAGGGTAGTGATGTAAAATACAAGATCGATACCGAAGGGTTATTACGGTTCGAGGAAAGAATTTGGGTTCCAGCAGTACCGGAGATTAAAGACGAAATCTTGACAGAAGCACACAACACAAGATATTTGATTCATCCGGGAAGTAAGAAAATATATCAAGATTTTTGGTGACATTTTTGGTGGCCAAATATGAAAAGAGATGTTGCAGAATCTATCTCGAAATGCTAGACATGTCAAAGAGTCAAGGCCGAGCATCAAAGACCAAGGGGATTACTTCAACCGTTAAAAATACCGAAATGGAAGTGGGAACACGTCACAATGGATTTTGTGGTGGGTCTTCCAACTACTCAGAGAGGATGCGATACGATTTGGGTGATAGTGGACAAACTGACAAAATCAGCGCACTTTTTACTAATAAAGAATAGGCTTAATCTTGATCAGTTGGCAAGATTGTACGTTAAAGAGATCGTTTCGAGGCATGGAGTGCCAGTGTCAGATAGAGATCCACGATTTATGTCAACCTTCTAGAAGAGACTACAAGAATGTATGGGAACACAATTGCAAATGAGTACAGCGCATACCATCCGCAAACAGACGGACAAAGTGAACGAACAATTCAAACGTTGGAAGATATACTGAGAGCATGCATCATGGATTTCAAAGGAAGCTGGGAAGAACATTTACCGGTGGTGGAATTTGCCTACAACAACAGTTACCACGCAAGCATCGGCATGCCGCCTTACGATGCATTATACGGCAGAAAGTGCAAAACTCCACTATGCTGGGATGAAGTCGGTGAACGCCAATTGTTAGGACCAGAACTGGTACAACAAACTATTGAGGTTGTCAAACTCATCAGAACAAGATTGATAGCAGCTCAAGACAGACAGAAAAAGTATGTTGATCAACACAGACAAGATCGTGCATTCAACGTAGGAAATTATGTATTCCTAAAAGTTTCTCCTTGGAAGGGAAAATTCATTTTGGCAAGAAAGGAAAGCTCAGCCCAAGGTTTATTGGACCTTTCGAGATACTACGAAGAGTGGGGGAAGTGGCTTATGAGGTAGCTCTACCTCTAGAGTTGGAAAACTTTCATACTGTTTTTCACGTTTCGGTATTACGACCGTATAAACCCGATTACAAACATGTGATCTAGTATGAACCATTGCAGTTCAGTAAAGATTTGTCTTATAAAGAGATTCCTCTCCAGATAGTCGACAGGAAAGAACAAGTGCTCAGAAATAAAGTTATACCTTCTGTGAAGGTGATATAGAGAAACCACAATGTCGAAGAGCCAACGTGGGAACTCGAATCTGAAATGATGAAACATTATCCTGAGTTATTTGTTTAATCTATGTCTTCGATTCTGGGGACAGAATCCTTGTAAGAAGGGAAGAATGTGACGATTTAATTATTTGAATTGTGATTCTGAGGACAGAATCCTTGTAAAGAGTGAATGATGTAACATTCCAGAATTTTTTAATTGTAATATTAAATATCGATTTAATTATAAAAATATTTATTTGATGTGTTTATTGTTGAAAATGATGAAACAAATATTTTATTGATGTGGTTGTTATTAGTAAATAGTTAAGAATTAAATTTATTAGAGAATATTCTAAATTAAATTAATTTGTAATTTAGAGTGTGGTAATATAACATGAGAAGTTATATTGTTAATGACTTTAATAATTTAAAGGGTATATTAAATTATTAAATAAAATTATAATGAAATTATAATTTTATGTTAATTATTTAAATGGTATATTTAATTAAAATATAGTTATGTAACTAATTTATTTGATTAATGTTGGATATGGATATCCTAATAAATAATATGTGATTATAAATTATAAACTAAATTGTTTATTAAAATAATTAATGTTGTTTTAAATTGGTTTAACCCAAACAAAGCTTAAAGATATTAAATCTTTAGTTTAAAGACTTTTTGCCAAACAAAGCCTTATGGCATTTGGGTTTTTAATTTTTTTAATTTATAATAAAATAAATAATAAATATAATATATTTAAAACATATACGTTGGTTTGTAACTGATATTACAATTAGTATTAGTATTAAGGCTATTAGTTTATTGGTTTACGCTTAACTAAGAGTTTAGTCTACTGAGAAGAGAGAAGAGGAGAGTTTTTAGAGGAATTGGAGAGGAGTCTTAAGAATTTTCACAACAAATTTTGTGTTTAGCAAGGTTGTGCAAGCTAATTGAAGGTAATTTTCCATAATCTCGTTATTATACATACATATATATATATAATTTATGACAATAATTGTTATACGCTGTGAATTTCATAGGTTTAGAATTGTTGTTATATAATTCAATTATGATGATTACATGTGTTTATGATGATTAGAGATTATGTTTAAACAAGGAAATTGCTTGCTAATTTCGGTTAACAGTAGAAAAATAACGACAGTGTGTGTTTATACGAATATTTCTTATGTGGCTTGTGTAAGTATCAATTTTGATGGTCAATTCATACGTTAAACTGCAAATTGAAGTTTGTTTATGCTAGTCTATTAAGAAACGAAGATAACGTAATTTGAATGAAGCAATTTGAACAAGAATCGTGTTTACAGTGTTGATTTTGTCTAAGGAACTCAAAAATGGTGTTTATGTATGAAAATATGAAATTTGAGAAATTAAAATAGTTAGAAGTGTTGTTAAATTGTTCTATGTTGATGAATATGTTAGAAATCATGTTTATGATAGTTTTATATTTATTGTATATGTTAATATTACTGTTTTGTGGGTGAAATTTGTGGTTGTTGGGCTAAAATGCCATCATTCATAGTCGACATCGCTATCGTCTGTCATGCACCAGTAGCAATTTGCTATTTAGTGCTTGAAGGCTAAAAACTACTGTGATTCTTGCAAGAATAATACTTATGTGTAATGTGAGTATTGCCCATTACACTGATCTGAGGCAGAGCCTTTTGCTGCTGCTGCAGATTTTGGGGAAGCCTTACCATTTAGTCTAAGGTTATGATTAAGTGTCAAACATGTAGTAAGAAGGTTAAAATAGAACCATGATATATAATTGATAAATTCAAAGTTACGAATGATTAGTAAGTGATGAACGTGGTATATTAGAACTTAGTGAGCATGATGATTAGTAAACAAGTGTTGTGAGGGTTAACACTTGTAATTTCTAATATTTGTATGGTAGCTTAAGACTTGTGCTAAAATAATAAGTCTAACTAGAAATGCGTGTTATGTTGGAATGTGAATGTTAGTATATCTAATAGATGGTGATTCTAAACCTATAAGTAGGTGAACGTGAGTTTAATATTATAGCTTACGCTCGAGGCAAGTTCTTTAACTCTAATTTCATAATAATTGTCCAAGTTTCTAAACTTATCTTTTTTACATTGAGCAAGTTCTCTAATTCTACTTTTACAATTGAGCAAGTTTTCTAACTCTACACTTTCGTTGAGCTAGTTTGTTTATTGTTATGCAAGTTTACTTGTCCTATTTCAACTATAATTTTGCAAGCTCTTGTATCTAGTTTGTTCATGATGATGCAAGTTTTTTAAACCTTATTTTGATGTTAAGCAAGTTATTCTTGTCTTTACCTTGTCAAATAGCATGCAAGTTTATACAATCTAATATATTGTTGTTGAATAGTTTTTATTGTTCAAATTGCTATTCGTTATGCATGCTGTGACGCCCCTAAATCCGGGTACTTAAAACTCGAACTCGGTGCTTCACGATACCGTTTCTATAAGCTGAGTAATACTAATAATAATAACAATAATATAAAATTCAAACTTAATTTACATATATTAAAGTCCAATCCTAAGTATGTAACCTTTACTACAATACATTACATGATAGATAATAAATATCATTGTCTTAATGAACTATAACTATTACACAATATAATATAAATCTCATTCAAACCGCTTTCCTTTCCCATTGTTCTTGCCTCAACCTTCTGGTTGATCATACTTAACTTAAAACATTTAAATTTAAAGCAAGAATGAGCATTTGATTGCCCAGCAAGTAATAACAATAATATATATTAGCTGAAAGAATTAAATGTTTTCTTTGAAAGACACTTCTACAACGAATCAACAGTTGTGAAGTAAGCTGAACCAATAATAACAACATATCACTTCCATATATAATCTTTGAAACTACGTATAGACTATAACTGGAGATCAGTCGTCAGACTATGAACATTGTTTTATCATTTTAAGCTGGGGTTTAACGAACTTCATTAAATGGCCGTCATAACTTACTTTACACGAGGGTGATCGCCCCCATGTGCCTATATTGATCAATACTACATGCGAAGAACGATATTATCGTTCACTCTATCCACCTTAGGTGCACAAAAGTTTTCCCATATTCGGGATGTTCATACTTAGTCGAGAATCCGAACCAAAACAATCTGTTGGATACTGATAACGTTCTATCTTGTTCAACAATATTTTTTGTCTAGTTGAATCAAATAGCTTAGATGACTTTTAAGTCAACGACGTATACATACTTGAAATTAATAAGTATGTATCAACATATGATTAATACAATGGTTATCCAAGTGGGGACACTTGTACAACCCTATATCTGAATTAACGAATGAATAAATATCGAATTATCTGATAATACAATGATCGGGATAATGTAAGAACTTGTATGAATACAAAGATTGGATACATAATCAATAATAATAGAGTTAATAATCGGCACAATAATAATATGATTATGAAACTTTCTTACTCATATCTATTGCATAAATGAAATGCAAAGGTAGAATACTTGCACAATGTAAATAATAGATCAGATACTTGCTCAATAATAATTGGAGTAAGTTTAGGAAACTTGCATAACATGATATACCTGTTTGCACGAAATAAAAGTAGTGCACAAGGTTTAGATACTTGCCTGAACTGCAGCTTAAAATAACGCAACATACTTCTATCTTTTATATCAAAACCTATCATTAATAAGATCATTTGTTTGATTAGAATAATATATCATATCACATAGTACTACTAATTACAGTCAACACATAACCTAATCACATTGTCACATATGTTTAACAGTCATTACATCATAAACAAACACGTATCTAGTCAAATTATCTAAGTCAAGATCAATTTAAAAAATATTTGATTGTCTTAAATGCTTTATTGGGTATATATCAAGTCTAAGACTCTATCGTGTAGTTCAATATTCGTTTAGATATTTTAAATATCAGTCATATTATTTTTCAAAGCCTTATAATAATTTTTAAATAATTATTATACTTTATCATGAATTTTCAAACATTGAAATCATTATTAAATGATTTAAATATTAACTAATTCTATTATCATTAATATTTAATTAATATTAAACTATTAATGAAACTATTGCTAAAATATTAAAGTTATTTATAATAACTCAAAAAAAAATTTAAGTATTAATATTACCCTTAAATGATTTTTTAAAACATTAAAAATCATTTTAAATAATTGCCATTAATATTAGAATATAAATTTATTATTTATCAAAATATTAAAAGTCATTATTTATAACTTAAAATATCTTTAATTCATTTATTTCCTTTTAAAAGATTTTTAAATCAATAAAACCATTTTTAAACTATTTATTTAATATAATTATTAAATAAACTTAATATCATTAATATTAAATTATTGATGAAATTTACCTTTAAATATCAAAAGTTATATTTTATAACTTCAATAATTTTTAAACTATTTATTTTCATTTAAAATGATTTTTATAATATTAAAATAATTTTAATTAATTTATTTAATATAATTACTAAATAAATCTAATATCATTAATATTTAATAATTAATGAAATTTATCTTAAAATATTAAAAGTTATGTTTTATAATTTAAAATTATTTTTAATACAATAAAATCATTTTTAATTAATTAATTTAATGCATTTATTAAATAATTTAAATACCAATAATATCCAAATAAATAATAATATTTATGAAAAATATGTCAAATTATTAAAAGTTAATTTTTATAACTTCAAATAATTTTTAAAACTATTTTTGTAATTTTCAGAATTTATTTACTATTTTTAAATGATTTTTAGAAATTAAATTAATTAATTTTACTAAGTTTGTCGGTAAAGCCCTTTGGTGACTGTAAGTGTCGTCTTAAGTGTTCTTGAGAAACCCAGGTATTCAAAGTCAGTATTCGAGTGGGCTTGTTTGACCATCAATCATTCCTTGTGTAATCTGTTTCTGGTCGAGTTGATGGTTAGATATCATAGTACAGATGTAATACTACATAGTTGAACAACAAACATGATCAAAACATGCATCATATAAAAGATCTAAGCTCAAGAACAAGTCGTCGAATTTGTTCTTGACGTTTCTAAGTTGCCAGAAAAGCGAAGTAAATGGTAGGTCAACGATTTTGGTTACCTTAAATCTGTCAATACGTTCATGTTAATTGTTTTCTGCTCGTCGGGCTATCTAGACAAACCATCATAGAACATGTTCCAAGCCATGGTAAAGTCTAACAATAATTAATGAAAACGCGTTGGGGCTCACAAATTAGATGTCGAAATCATTCTTCATTTACGGGTTTTCGAAAATGAAGAACATATCGAGTATGCTACATTGGATCCTTATATCTCGCGTTGTGTGTTTGCTCTATGTGATCTATTGATTTTAGATTGTAACCAACATGTAATACTATAGATCTAATAAATAAAACACATATAACATCAACAAAGCAAGTAGATTTAAGCCGGTCAAACCATGTCAAAAGACATGTTCTTGAGCTTTCTGGAATTTCCAGAAATAGATTTTGTAAAAAAGCAAGCTAGTTTGACCTTCCACTGTGTTCAATATATTGATGATTTAAGGGATCTACAAGCATGTATTCATAGTACCCATAACAAACTACAACTTAGTTACAATAATAGAATCAAAACAACAACACACTGGCAGATCTAGTCGCTTGAAAACGTTGTCAGGCCCTGTCTGGGCACAATCTAGGTTTTCAAGTTTTGTAAAGTCATGCTTGGTCAACTAGGTTTGACTAGCTATAACTTTTAACATGTTCATGATCTGGGCTAGATTCCAGTTTCAGATCAAAGATCTCATAGCACACTATATGTTCAAACATTAAAAACACTAAACTCATTAATGACGAGATCTACCGCGGACACGACATTCGATTATCGATCCACAAAATAAAGTTTTCCAGATTTTTAAAAATATCAAATCCGAGCCTCTAGATGTTATGGATCTAACATCTAGCAACCCAGATCATCTATGTACACTATAAACAACATGTTTTAACAATAAATCATAACATCTAACATGGCCTTCAAGATCAGATTGTAAATTAGGGTTTTGTACCTTTCTTTAAAAAATCTTGATTTTTAGCTTCTGATTCATTTGTGGATTTCGTGGGGATTGATTAGTGACTGAATTAACAAGGCAATTTCATGGGTTTGAGCTTGAGAGAGTTTGGTTGGGTGTTAGTGAACAATTAGGGAAAAATAATGCATTTTCTCTCTCTTCAATTATCTTATCTATTGATGCAAATGAAGTTGGCTGGTAGTGTTGACTGATTTGTAATTATCCTGGCACATGCACATATCTAGAGTGAGGATTTACCAAGATCTTGCTAGATTTGATAACAAGAATGCAATAATGGGACAAAAAGGGCAAAATTATAATTTTGCAAATAAGTCGAAGGGTATTCTTGTCCAAGGTGCTTGAATCTAGGGTTTAATCACTAGATTTTTAACCTTAAAGTTTCCCAAATAATTACCAGGGTTTGGACAATTAAAAATTAAAGGGTAGTAAAATTTTAAATTAAAACATACTAATTAAATTAGGGTTTTTTATAAAAATTTAGGGTTTAAATAAATAGGGCTCCTTAATTATCATTATTGTTCCTAAATTAACATTTCAATTTACTAAAATAATAATCATGGTTTATAATTTTAGCAATTAGGGTTCTTAATTAGCAATTTGGGTTTCAAATTTTAAATTAGGGCTTTTAAATATTAATTAGGATTTTATCTAATTAACATTAATTCTATAATATGCACATAATTCATGTAACACAATTTTCGACCGATCAAAATTTCTAGTTTTAAATTTCCAATCATGGTTTATGACAGTAATACTAGGGTTTGTCGTGATACACCATAATTGACTAACCATTAACAATCTACACATATAATGTATATATTTATAACACCGAAAAATAATATTATACTTAATATAATATTATTATTCTCATTCATAGCTCAAAATCCAAAATTAGGGTTTGGATTTCATATTTGATTTATCTTTCACATATAGCATGCATTATTAATTGAGTTAAAATAATTAACTTAAAACTACGAACTAAAATTCATATAATAAAATAGTAATTATAATAATTCCAATAATCATTTCATATATTATTAAAATAATATAAAAATCATATTTTCATAGAAAATAATTATTAAAGACATTTCTACTATAAAATTAATTATTATAAGTATATACTTTATAATGATCAATAATTCTAAAATAAAATTATTTGAAATTATTCATGAAATAAATAATTTTATTTATCACATATATATATACACATTACTTGACACATATTCTCATCTTTAAAATAAAATAAAAAAATTAATATAAAAAATTTCTTATTTATTTATATAGAAAATATTCAGGGTTATTACATTCACCTCTCCTTATAAGGATTAGTCCCCGAATCACCATTTTAAAACTCATACTTACCGAGGTACATAGCATACATAGTCATTTCAAATAGATCTCGATCATATTTGATCTAACCGATCTTTAACTATTCTACATAAAGCTTGTCTATCTGATTAAACGGAAGTTTGATTTCTAAGAGAACTCAAATTCCTTCTTCAAAATATCTTTATAAAATAATTTATTATATAATGGAAAATCATATATATCGAAACATACAAGTTATACGAATAATACCTGGAGTTGCATTCTCAGTTATCACCGTATACTGCACCGTCATATTGAAAACTCTTGCGGTTGATTCTGTTGGTTCGTTTGTTGAAGTAGGTTCCATTGTCACTAGAGTCCCGCTGCATTTTTCTTTACTCGCGCTCCCTGTATCCCTCCCTTTTTCGGACAATCTTTCACCTTATGCTCCGTTGATCCACACTTGGAAACACCTCTTGTTCATCCTTGGATTGGGGCAGTTAGGAGAGATATGTCCCTCCTTCCCACACTTATAATACACAAACTTACCTTTAAGACACTCTCCCGAGTGATTCTTTCCACAATTCCCACACTGCGTAACCTGTTTCTTTCCACCTCCTGGCCTACATCTGGTATTCCCGAAATAATCTCCTTTCCTTTTTCCAATCTTACTGCCACTATTTTCTTCTCCGACTCTAGCTTGATTTGCTTCCCACCAAAAAATCGCATCCCCTTTCATCGTATAGGTGACAAAAGCTGTCTTTTGCCCATCCGTTATTCTAGCTGTCATAAACATCTCTACAGGGTCATTTGATCCTCTAAATCATGGTTGTTCGATTTCTTTGAAGTCTTTGACGTTTGCTGATCGATTACTTGGTTGATTTCCCACGGCTGGTATTCCGTTCTGCATAGCTTGAACGTCCACATTCGCCAAATTTTGTGTTGGGTCTAGTTGTCCTTCAGCTTTGTTGACAGGTTCTTCTGCCTTTTGGTTTCATTTTCGTCTTGGCGGCATTATCTGATTAAATAAGATCATGTTCATCTAACTAATTCATCGTACTTTTTATAGCATAGCATATACGGCTTTAAACATTTGTTATCCCCTTTATGACATAATAGTCGGGAATCGTTGCCAAAACTTATAAAAAAATTGATAATATTACTTTACACCCATATATTTATCATATACATATCATAGAATCATACACATTAAAGTAACACTAATACTACTTATTTCATACGCTTTCACTAAGGATCATTTGCTTAGCATTCTATATATTCCTATTATCCTCAATAATCCTTTTACACATAACTATACCTAGTTCGTCAAACCTTCCACACATTATGAGTTTAGGAACTCACCACAAACATATGAGTTTAAGAACTCGAGCTTGATCTTTTATCCTGTAACTATACTCTACCTATCAGTTAGTCATACTATCATTTCTAGGTCTGGTACTACACTTTCCTATAAAATCACCTCATTGAGGTAGCTTTCAATGTGAGCCTCTATTTCAGCTATTGACTTTGATATTGGCTCGGTTATGGAGGTTGACTCCTTCTTTAGCACCTGAGGGTATGCTAATCCTTATCTCATATAACATCTACACACTAACTATCTTGATTAACATATAGTGTATACACACAACAATTAAAAAATTTATATAAGTTATCTTTTATTTTGTTTAACGATGAATTTATTCAATTCATCTCCTTTTAAACTCTATATGAGTTATTTTTATTTTCAATGTTTCCCTCTATTCTAAGGTTATAGCCTAAGGTCGATCCCACCTAAGGTTTTTAACCCTAAAGCTTTGATACCAACCTGTGACGCCCCCAAATCCGGGTACTTGAAACCCGAACTCGGTGCTTCACGATACCATTTCTATAAGCTGAATAATACTAATAATAATAACAATAATATAAAATTCAAATTTAATTAACATATATCAAAGTCTAATAAATACAATACATTACATGATAGATAATAAATATCATTGTCTTAATAAACTATAACTATTACACAACATAATATAAATCTCATTCGAGGCAGCTTTCCTTTCCACTTGTTCTTTTGAACCTTCTAGTTGATCATACTTAACTAAAAAACATTTAAATTTAAAGCAAGAATGAGCATTTGATTTGCCAATGATAATAACAACAATATATATTAGTTTGAAAGAATTAAATGTTTTCTTTGAAAGACACTTCTACAACGAATCAACAGTTGTGAAGTAAAATTTGAACCAATAATAACAACATATCACTTCCATATGTAATCTTTGAAACTACACGTATAGACTATAACGGAGATCGATCGACGAATATGAACATTGTTTTTTTTTTTTTAAGCTGGGGTTTAGCAGAACTTCATCATAAACCGTCATAACTTACGGACACGAGGGTGATCTCCCAATGTGCCTGTATTGATCAATACTACATGCAAAACGATATTATCGTTCACTCTATCCACCTTAGGTGCACAAAAGTTTTCCCATATTCGGGATGTTCATACTTAGTCGGGAATCCAAACCAAAACAATCTGGTTGGATACAATAACGTTCTATCTTGTTCAACAATATTTTTATGTCTAGCTGAATCAAATAGCTTAGACGACTTTTAAGTCAACGTATACATACTTGAAATTAATAAGTATGTATCAACATATGATTAAATACAATGGTTATCCAGGTGGGGACACTTGTCTAACCCTATATACGAATTAAAGAATAGAATAAATATCTGAATTATACAATAATACAATGATCGGATAATGTAAGAACTTGTATGAATACAAAGATTGGATACATAATCAATAATAATAGAGTTAATAATCTGGCACAATAATATGATTCCGAAACTTTCTTACTCATATACATTGCATAAAAAGAAATGCAAAGGTAGAATACTTGCACAATGTAAATAATAGATCGGATACTTGCTCAATAATAATTGGAGTAAGTTTAGGAAACTTGCATAACATGATATACTGTTTGCATCTAAATAAAAGTAGTCATAAGGTTTAGATACTTTTTGAATCGCTACTTACAATAACGACATAGTTCTATCTTTTATATCAAAACCTATCATTAATAAGATCATTCGTTCGATTAGAATAATATATCATATCACATAGTACTGCTAATTACAATCAACACATAACCTAATCACATTGTCACATATGTTTAACAGTCATTACATCATAAACAAACACGTATCTAGTCAAATTATCTAAGTCTGAGATCAATTTAAAATATTTGATTATCTGAAAGCGGCTTTATCGGGTAAATATCGAGTCTAAGACTCTATCGTGTAGTTCAATATTCGTTTAGATATTTTAAATATCAGTCATATTATTTTTCATAGCCTTATAATAATTTTTAAATAATTATTATACTTTATCTTGAATTTTCAAACACTGAAATCATTATTAAATGATTTAAATATTAACTAATTCTATTATCATTAATATTTAATTAATATTAAACTATTAATGAAGCTATTGCCAAAATATTAAAGTTATTTATAATAACTCAAAATATTTTTAAAGTATTAATATTACCCTTAAATGATTTTTAAAACATTAAAAATCTTTTTAAATAATTGCCATTAATATTAGAATATTAATTTATTATTTATCAAAATATTAAAAGTCATTATTTATAACTTAAAATATCTTTAATTCATTTATTTCCTTTTAAATGATTTTTAAATCAATAAAACCATTTTTAAACTATTTATTTAATATAATTATTAAAAAAACTTAATATCATTAATATTAAATTATTGATGAAATTTACCTTTAAATATCAATAGTTATATTTTATAACTTCAAATATTTTTAAACTATTTATTTTTATTTAAAATGATTTTTATAATATTAAAATCATTTTTAATTAATTTATTTAATATAATTACTAAATAAATCTAATATCATTAATATTTAATAATTAATGAAATTTATCTTAAAATATTAAAAGTTATGTTTTATAATTTAAAATATTATTAAATACCTTATTATTATTTAAAATTATTTTTAATACAATAAAATCATTTTTAATTAATTTATTTAATGCATTTATTAAATAATTTAAATACCAATAATATCCAAATAAATAATAATATTTATGAAAAATATGTCAAATTATTAAAAGTTAATTTTATAACTTAAAATAATTTTTAAAACTATTTTTGTAATTTTAGAATTTATTTACTATTTTTAATGATTTTAAAAATTAAATTAATTAATTTTACTAAGTCATCGCTAAAGCCCTTTTGGTGACGATGTGTAAAGTAAATCTTAAGTGTTCTTGAGAAACCCAGTATTCAAAGTCGATGATTAAGGTGGGCTTGTTTGACCATCAATCATTCCTTGTGTAATGTGTTTTACGGTCGAGTTTGATGGTTAGATATCATAGTAGATGATGTAATACTACATAGTTGAACAACAAACATGATCAAAACATGCATCATATAAAGATCTAAGCTCAAGAACAAGTTTATCGGAAGAGCGTGTTCTTGATGTTTCGGGTTTGCCAGAAAAGCGAAGTCGTGGCTTCGGTCAACGATTTTGATGACCTTAAATCAGTCAATACGTTCATGTTAATTGTTTTCTGCTCGTCGGGCTATCTAGACAAACCATCATAGAACATGTTCCAAGCCATGGTAAAGTCTAACAATAATTAATGAAAATGCGTTGGGGCTCACAAATTCGTGTCGAAATGCATTCTTCATTTTTCGGGTTTCCGAAAATGAAGAACTGATCGAGTATGCTACTTTGGATCCTTATATCTCGCGTTGTGTGTTTGCTCTATGTGATCTATTGATTTTAGATTGTAACCAACATGTAATACTATAGATCTAATAAATAAAACACATATAACATCAACAAAGCAAGTAGATTTAAGTCGGTCAAACCATGTCAGAAGACATGTTCTTGAGCTTTCTGGAATTTCCAGAAACAGATTTTGTGAACAAGCAGGCTAGTTTGACCTTCCACTGTGTTCAATATATTGATGATTTAAGGGATCTACAAGCATGTATTCATAGTACCCATAACAAGCTACAACTTAGTTACAATAATAGAATCAAAACAACAACACACTAGCAGATCTAGTAAACGAAAACGTTGTCGAGCCCTATCTCTGGCTGCACAATCTGGGTTTTCCAGATTTGTAAAGTCATGCTTGGTCAACTAGGTTTGACCAGCTATAACTTTTAACATGTTCATGATCTGGGCTAGATTCCAGTTTCAGATCAAAGATCTCATAGCACACTATATGTTCAAACATTAAAAACACTAAACTCATTAACAGCCAGAGATCTACCAGACCTGACATTCGATTGTCAGTCACAAAAATAAAGTTTTCCAGATTTTTAAAAACATCAAATCCGAGCCTCTAGATGTTATGGATCTAACATCTAGCAACCCAGATCATCTATGTACACTATAAACAACATGTTTTAACAATAAATCATAACATCTAACATGGCCTTCAAGATCAGATTGTAAATTAGGGTTTTGTACCTTTCTTTAAAAAATCTTGATTCTTAGCTTCTGATTCGTTTTTGGATTTCGTGGGGCTTGATTAGTGACTGAATTAACAAGGCAATTTCGTGGGTTTGAGCTTGAGAGAGTTTGGTTGGGTGTTAGTGAACAATTAGGGAAAAATAATATACTTTCTCTCTCTTCAATTATCTTATCTATTGATGCAAATGAAGTTGGCTGGTAGTGTTGACTGATTTGTAATTATCCTGGCACATGTACATATCTAGAGTGAGGATTTGCCAAGATCTTGCTAGATTTGATAACAAGAATGCAATAATGGGACAAAAAGGGCAAAATTGTAATTTTGCAAATAAGTCAAAGGGTATTCTTGTCCAAGGTGCTTGAATCTAGGGTTTAATCACTAGATTTTTAACCTTAAAGTTTCCCAAATAATTACTAGGGTTTGGACAATTAAAAATTAAAGGGTAGTAAAATTTTAAATTAAAACATACTAATTAGATTACGGTTTTTTTATAAAAATTTAGGGTTTAAATAATTTGGGTTCCTTAATTATCATTAGTGTTCCTAAATTAACATTTCAATTTACTAAAATAATAATCATGGTTTATAATTTTAGCAATTAGGGTTCCTAATTAGCAATTTGGGTTTCAAATTTTAAATTAGGGCTTTTAAATATTAATTAGGGTTTTATCTAATTAACATTAATTCTATAATATGCACATAATTTATATAACACAATTTCCGATGATCTAAATTTCCGCTTTAAATTTCCAATCATGGTTTATAGCAAGAATACTAGGGTTTGTTGTGATACACCATAATTGACTAACCATTAACAATCTACACATATACTGTATATATATTTATAACAATCGAAAAATAATATTATACTTAATATAATATTATTATTCTCATTCATAGCTCAAAATCCAAAATTAGGGTTTGGATTTCATATTTGATTATCTTTCACATATAGCATGCATTATTAATTGAGTTAAAATAATTAACTTAAAACTACGAACTAAAATTCATATAATAAAATAGTAATTATAATAATTCCAATAATCATTTCATATATTATTAAAATAATATAAAAATCATATTTTCATAGAAAATAATTAATAAAGACATTTCTACTATAAAATTAATTATTATAAGTATATACTTTATAATGATCAATAATTCTAAAATAAAATTGTTTGAAATTATTCATGAAATAAATAATTTTATTTATCACATATATACATACACATTACTTGACACATATTCTCATCTTTAAAATAAAATAAAAAAATTAATATAAAAAATTTCTTATTTATTTATATAGAAAATATTCAGGTTATTACATTCACCCTCCCTTATAAGGATTCCGTCCCCAGAATCACCATTTTAAAACTCATACTTACCAGGGTACATAGCATACATAGTCATTTCAAATAGATCTCGATCAGATTTGATCTAACCGATCTTTAACTATTCTACATAAAGCTTGTCTATCTGATTAAATGGAAGTTTGATTTCTAAGAGAACTCAAATTCCTTCTTCAAAATATCTTTATAAAATAATTTATTATATAATGGAAAATCATATATATCGAAATATACAAGTTATACGAATAATACCTGGAGTTGCATTCTCAGTTGTCACCAGTATCTTTGATCGTCATATTGAAAACTCTTGCGGTTGATTCTGTTGGTTCGTTTGTTGAAGTAGGTTCCATTGTCACTAGAGTCCATTGCCTTTTCCTTTACTCGCGCCTCCCCGTATCCCTCCCTTTTTGGACGGTCTTTCACCTTATGCTCCATTGATCCACACTTGAAACACCTCTTGTTCATCCTTGGATTGGGGAAGTTAGGAGAGATATGTCCCTCCTGCCCATACTTATAATACACAAACTTACCCTTAAGACACTCTCCCGAGTGATTCTTTCCACAATTCCCACACTGCGTAACCTGTTTCTTTCCACCTCCTGGCCTACATCTGGTATTCCCGAAATTATCTCCTTTTCTTTTTACAATCTTACTGCCACTATTTTCTTCTCCGACTCTAGCTTGATTTGCTTCCCACAAAAAATCGCATCCCCTTTCATCGTATAGGTGACAAAAGCTGTCTTTTGCCCATCCGTTATTTTAGCTGTCATAAACATCTCTACAGGGTCATTTGATCCTCTAAATCATGGTTGTTCGATTTCTTTGAAGTCTTTGACGTTTGCTGATCGATTACTTGGTTGATTTCCCACGGTTGGTATTCCGTTCTGCATAGCTTGAACGTCCACATTCGCCAAATTTTGTGTTGGGTCTAGTTGTCCTTCAGCTTTGTTGACAGGTTCTTCTGCCTTTTGGTTTCATTTTAAATCTTGGCGGCATTATCTCGATTAAATAAGATCATGTTCATCTAACTAATTCATCGTACTTTTCATAGCATAACACATACTTGCTTTAAACATTTGTTATCCCTTTGTGACATAATAGTCGGAATCGTTGCCAAAACTTATAAAAAAGTTGATAATATTACTTTACACCCATATACTTATCATATACATATCATAGAATCATACACATTAAAGTAACACTAATACTACTTATTTCATACGCCTTCACTAAGGATCATTTGCTTAGCATTCTATATATTCCTATTATCCTCAATAATCCTTTTACACATAACTATACCTAGTTCGTCAAACCTTCCACACATTATGAGTTTAGGAACTCACCACAAACATATGAGTTTAAGAACTCGAGCTTGATCTTTTATCCTGTAACTATACTCTACCTATCAGTCATACTATCATTTCTGGGTCCGGTACTACACTTTCCTGTATAATCACCTCATTGAGGTAGCTTTCAATGTGAGCCTCTATTTCAGCTATTGACTTTGATATTGGCTCGGTTATGGAGGTTGACTCCTTCTTTACGACCTGAGGGTATGCTAATCCTTATCTCATATAACATCTACACACTAATTATCTTCATTAACATATAGTGTATACACACAACAATTAAAAATTTTATATAAGTTATCTTTTATTTTGTTTAACGATGAATTTATTCAATTCATCTCCTTTTAAACTCTATATGAGTTATTTTATTTTCAATGTTTCCCTCTATTCTAAGGTTATAGCCTAAGGTTCGATCCCACCTAAGGTTTTTAACCTAAAAGCTTTGATACCAACTTTGTGCGCCCCCAAATCGGGTACTTGAAACCCGAACTCGGTGCTTCACGATACCATTTCTATAAAATTTGAATAATACTAATAATAATAACAATAATATAAAATTCAAATTTAATTTACATATATCAAAGTCTAATCCCAATACGTAATTTACTACATACATTACATGATAGATAATAAATATCATTGTCTTAATAAACTATAACTATTACACAACATAATATAAATCTCATTCGAATTGCTTTCCTTTCCCTTGTTCTTTCACAACCTTCTAGTTGATCATACTTAACTAAAAAACATTTAAATTTAAAGCAAGAATGAGCATTTGATTGCCCAAATAAGTAATAACAACAATATATATTAGGCTGAAAAAATTAAATATTTTCTTTGAAAGACACTTCTACAACGAATCAACAGTTGTGAAGTAAAATTTGACCAATAATAACAACATATCACTTCCATATGTAATCTTTGAAACTACGTTATAGACTATAACCGGAGATCGATTCGACGAACTATGAACATTGTTTTTCATTTTTACGCTTAGGGTTTAACGAGAACTTCATCCGTAAACCGTCATAACTTACGGACACGAGGGTGATCGCCCAATATGCCTCATTGATCAATACTACATGCGAAACGATATTATCGTTCACTCTATCCACCTTAAGTGCACAAAAGTTTTCCCATATTCGGGATGTTCATACTTAGTCGAATCCAACCAAAATAATCTGGTTGGATACAATAACGTTCTATCTTGTTCAACAATATTTTATGTCTAAATTTGAATCAAATAGCTTAGGCGACTTTTAAGTCAACGTATACATACTTGAAATTAATAAGTATGTATCAACATATGATTAAATACAATGGTTATCCAGGTGGGGACACTTGTCTAACCCTATATACGAATTAAAGAATAGAATAAATATCTGAATTATATAATAATACAATGATCGGATAATGTAAGAACTTGTATGAATACAAAGATTGGATACATAATCAATAATAATAGAGTTAATAATCAGCACAATAATATGATTACGAAACTTTCTTACTCATATACATTGCATAAAGAAATGAATAGGTAGAATACTTGCACAATGTAAATAATAGATCAGATACTTGCTCAATAATAATTGGAGTAAGTTTAGGAAACTTGCATAACATGATATACCTGTTTGCACGAAATAAAAGTAGTGCATAAGGTTTAGATACTTGCCTGAACTGCTACTTATAATAACGCAACATAGTTCTATCTTTTATATCAAAACCTATCATTAATAAGATCATTCGTTCGATTAGAATAATATATCATATCACATAGTACTGCTAATTACAGTCAACACAAAACCTAATCACATTGTCACATATGTTTAACAGTCATTACATCATAAACAAACACGTATCTAGTCAAATTATCTAAGTCTAGATCAATTTCTGAAATATTTCGGTGTACCGACGGCTTTATCGGGTAAATATCGAGTCTAAGACTCTATCGTGTAGTTCAATATTCGTTTAGATATTTTAAATATCAGTCATATTATTTTTCATAACCTTATAATAATTTTTAAATAATTATTATACTTTATCTTGAATTTTCAAACACTGAAATCATTATTAAATGATTTAAATATTAACTAATTCTATTATCATTAATATTTAATTAATATTAAACTATTAATGAAGCTATTGCCAAAATATTAAAGTTATTTATAATAACTCAAAATATTTTTAAAGTATTAATATTACCCTTAAATGATTTTTAAAACATTAAAAATCTTTTTAAATAATTACCATTAATATTAGAATATTAATTTATTATTTATCAAAATATTAAAAGTCATTATTTATAACTTAAAATATCTTTAATTCATTTATTTCCTTTTTAATTGATTTTAAATCAATAAAACCATTTTAAACTATTTATTTAATATAATTATTAAATAAACTTAATATCATTAATATTAAATTATTGATGAAATTTACCTTTAAATATCAATAGTTATATTTTATAACTTAAAATATTTTTAAACTATTTATTTTCATTTAAAATGATTTTTATAATATTAAAATGATTTTTAATTAATTTATTTAATATAATTACTAAATAAATCTAATATCATTAATATTTAATAATTAATGAAATTTATCTTAAAATATTAAAAGTTATGTTTTATAATTTAAAATATTATTAAATACCTTATTATTATTTAAAATTATTTTTAATACAATAAAATCATTTGTAATTAATTTATTTAACGCATTTATTAAATAATTTAAATACCAATAATATCCAAATAAATAATAATATTTATGAAAAATATGTCAAATTATTAAAAGTTAATTTTTATAACTTAAAATAATTTTTAAAACTATTTTTGTAATTTTCAGAATTTATTTACTATTTTTAAATGATTTTTAGAAATTAAATTAATTAATTTTACTAAGCTTGTCGCTAAAGCCCTTTGGTGACAGTAAGTGTCGCCATAGGTGTTCTTGAGAAACCCAGGCATTCAAAGTCAGTATTCGAGTGGGCTTGTTTGACCATCAATCATTCCTCGTGTAATATGATTCTAGTCGAGTTAATGGTTAGATATCATAGTACAGATGTAATACTACACAGCTGAACAACAAACATGATAAAAACATGCATCATATGCAAGATCTAAGCTCAAGAACAAGCCGAGTCAGTCTTCTTGTTTCGGGTGACCTGAAAAAGCGAAGTCATGGTAGGTCAACGATTTTGATGACCTTAAATTTGTCAATACGTTCATGTTAATTGTTTTCTGCTCGTCGGGCTATCTAGACAAACCATCATAGAACATGTTCCAAGCCATGGTAAAGTCTAACAATAATTAATGAAAATGCGTTGGGGCTCACAAATTCGTGTCAAAGTATGTTCTTCATTTCTGGGTTTTCCAGAAATGAAGAACAGATCGAGTATGCTACTTTGGATCCTTATATCTCGCGTTGTGTGTTTGCTCTATGTGATCTATTGATTTTAGATTGTAACCAACATGTAATACTATAGATCTAATAAATAAAACACATATAACATCAACAAAGCAAGTAGATTTAAGCCGGTCAAACCATGTCAGAAGACATGTTCTTAAGCTTTCTGGAATCTCCAGAAACAGATTTTGTGAACAAGTAGGCTAGTTTGACCTTCCATTGTGTTCAATATATTGATGATTTAAGGGATATACAAGCATGTATTCATAGTACCCATAACAAGATACAACTTAGTTACAATAATAGAATCAAAACAACAACACACAGCCAGATCTAGTCGCTTGAAAACGTTGTCAGACCCTATCTGGGCACAATCTGGGTTTTCCAGATTTGTAAAGTCATGCTCGGTCAACTAGGTTTGACCAGCTATAACTTTTAACATGTTCATGATATGGGCTAGATTCCAGTTTTAGATCAAAGATCTCATAGCACACTATATGTTCAAACATTAAAAACACTAAACTCATTAATGACCAGAGAGATCTACCGGACACGACATTAGATTGTCGATCCACTAAAATAAAGTTTTCCAGATTTTTAAAAACATCAAATTCGAGCCTCTAGATGTTATGGATCTAACATCTAGCAACCCAGATCATCTATGTACACTATAAACAAAATGTTTTAACATTAAATCATAACATCTAACATGGCCTTCAAGATCAAATTATAAATTAGGGTTTTGTACCTTTCTTTAAAAAATTTTGATTCTTAGCTTCTGATTCGTTTGTGGATTTCGTGGAGATTGATTAGTGACTGAATTAACAAGGCAATTTTGTGGGTTTGAGCTTGAGAGAGTTTGGTTGGGTGTTAGTGAACAATTAGGGAAAAATAATGCATTTTCTCTCTCTTCAATTATCTTATCTATTGATGCAAATAAAGTTGGCTGGTAGATAATAAATATCATTGTCTTAATAAACTATAACTATTACACAACATAATATAAATCTCATTCGAACCGCTTTCCTTTCCCCTTGTTCTTTCCTGAACCTTCTGGTTGATCATACTTAACTAAAAACATTTAAATTTAAAGCAAGAATGAGCATTTGATTGCCCAGCAAGTAATAACAACAATATATATTAGCTGAAAGAATTAAATATTTTCTTTGAAAGACACTTCTACAACGAATCAACAGTTGTGAAGTAAGCTGAACCAATAATAACAACATATCACTTCCATATGTAATCTTTGAAACTACGTATAGACTATAACTGGAGATCAGTCGACAAACTATGAACATTGTTTTTTCATTTTCGCTAGGGTTTAACAGAACTTCATCCGTAAACCGTTATAACTTAAGAACACGAGGGTGATCTGCCCAATGTGCCCTCTATTGATCAATACTACATGCAAGAACGATATTATCGTTCACTCTATCCACCTTAGGTGCACAAAAGTTTTCCCATATTCGGGATATTCATACATAGTCGGGAATCCGAACCAAAATAATCTGGTTGGATACAATAACGTTATATCTTATTCAACAATATTTTTATGTCTAGCTGAATCAAATAGCTTAGAAGGCTTTTAAGTCAACGTATACATACTTGAAATTAATAAGTATGTATCAACATATGATTAAATACAATGGTTATCCAAGTGGGGACACTTGTCTAACCCCTATATACTGAATTAACGAATGAATAAATATCTGAATTATACAATAATACAATGATCGGATAATGTAAGAACTTGTATGAATACAAAGATTGGATACATAATCAATAATAATAGAGTTAATAATCTGGCACAATATTAATATGATTCTAAAACTTTCTTGCTCATGTCTGTTGCATAAAGGAAATGCATAGGTAGAATACTTGCACAATGTAAATAATAGATCAGATACTTGCTCAATAATAAATGGAGTATGTTTAGGAAACTTGCATAACATGATATACCTGTTTGCACGAAATAAAAGTAGTGCATAAGGTTTAGATACTTGCCTGAACTGCAGCTTACAATAACGCAACATAGTTCTATCTTTTATATCAAAACCTATCATTAATAAGATCATTCGTTCGATTAGAATAATATATCATATCACATAAATCTTTAATGACAATACGACACATAACCTAATCACATTGTCACATATGTTTAATGACCGTTACATCATAAACAAACACGTATCTAGTCAAATTATCTAAGTCTAGATCAATTTCAAAATATTTTTATACCAACGGCTTTATCGAATTAAATATCGAGTCTAAGACTCTATCGTGTAGTTCAATATTAGTTTAGATATTTTAAATATCGGTCATATTATTTTTTCATAGCCTTTATAATAATTTTTATATAATTATTATACTTTATCATGAATTTTCAAACACCGAAATCATTATTAAATGATTTAAATATTAACTAATTCTATTATCATTAATATTTAATTAATATTAAACTATTAATGAAGCTATTGCCAAAATATTAAAGTTATTTATAATAACTCAAAATATTTTTAAAGTATTAATATTACCCTTAAATGATTTTAAAATATTAAAATTATTTTTAAATAATTGCCATTAATATTAGAATATAAATTTTTTATTTATCAAAATATTAAAAGTCATTATTTATAACTTAAAATATCTTTAATTCATTTATTTCCTTTTAAAAGATTTTTAAATCAATAAAACCATTTTAAACTATTTATTTAATATAATTATTAAATAAACTTAATATCATTAATATTAAATTATTGATGAAATTTACCTTTAAATATCAAAAGTTATATTTTATAACTTCAAATATTTTTAAACTATTTATTTTCATTTAAAATGATTTTTATAATATTAAAATAATTTTTAATTAATTTATTTAATATAATTACTTAATAAATCTAATATCATTAATATTTAATAATTAATGAAATTTATCTTAAAATATTAAAAGTTATGTTTCATAATTTAAAATTATTTTTAATACAATAAAATCATTTTTAATTAATTTATATAATGCATTTATTAAATAATTTAAATACCAATAATATCAAAATAAATAATAATATTTATGAAAAATATGTCAAATTATTAAAAGTTAATTTTATAACTTCAAATAATTTTTAAAACTATTTTGTAATTTTCGAAATTTATTTACTATTTTTAAATGATTTTAAGAAATTAAATTAATTAATTTTACTAAGTCTGTCGCTAAAGCCCTTTGGTGACAGTAAGTGTCACCTTAGGTGTTCTTGAGAAACTCAGGCATTCAAAGTCAGTATTCGAGTGGGCTTGTTTGACCATCAATCATTCCTTGTGTAATATGATTACGAATCGAGTTGATGGTTAGATATCATAAATCGATGTAATACTACACAGTTGAACAACAAACATGATCAAAACATGCATCATATGCAAGATCTAAGCTCAAGAACAAGCTGTCAGAGCTGTTCTTGACGTTTCTGGGCTGCCTAGAAAACGAAGTCATGGCCGGTTAACGATTTTGATGACCTTAAATTTGTCAATACGTTCATGTTAATTGTTTTCTGCTCATTGGGCTATCTAGACAAACCATCATACAACATGTTCCAAGCCATGGTAAAGTCTAACAATAATTAATGAAAATGCGTTGGGGCTCACAAATTGATAGAAACAAAACATTTCTTCATTTACGGTTTTCCAAATGAAGAACGAGATCGAGTATCTACTTTGGATCCTTATATCTCGCGTTGTGTGTTTGCTCTATGTGATCTATTGATTTTAGATTGTAACCAACATGTAATACTATATATCTAATAAATTAAACACATATAACATCAACAAAGCAAGTAGATTTAAAATTTGTCAAACCATGTCGGAAAGACATGTTCTTGAAGCTTCGAATTTCTAAAATGCGATTTTGTGAACAAGGTGCTAGTTTGACCTTCCACCGTGTTCAATATATTGATGATTTAAGGATCTACAAGCATGTATTCATAGTACCCATAACAAGCTACAACTTAGTTACAATAATAGAATCTAAACAACAACACACTTGCTGGCGGATCTGAGTCGGCTTGAAAGCGTTGTCGAGCCCTATCCGGGGCACAATCTAGGTTTTCAGCTTTTGTAAAGTCATGCTTAGTCAACTAGGTTTGACCACCTATAACTTTTAAAATGTTTATGATCCGGCTAGATTCCGATTTGGATCAAAGATCTCATAGCACACTATATGTGTGGCGCCCCAAAATTAGGTATACGTCCACCCATCTTGGGTCGCCACTTACATGGTACATAAATTCAAATACAACTTACTAATATAATCGCTAGTGTACAATACAACATAAACATGAGTTTGAATACAAATATTGTCTACTAGATATTATACAAACTCAAAAGGAGTCCCCATTACAACTATTATCACACTATTATTTCACGTAATAGTGAGGACTACTAATGCTATCCTCTCGGACCATTACCCTGCTTCTCGACTAGTCGACTATGTTATGTTCTCATTTCCTGAAGAGAACGGTGAAAGAAAGGGTGAGCTCAACTAGCCCAAGATGAAATATTATGACTAAGATAATGCGAATAAATTATCATTAGCCTTCAACAAAGTTAAACCGATAAAATACAATAGACAACTAGTTTAATGCAGTGAATATACGAATCCATTAAAAGAGTCAAGAGAAAATAAAGTCTACTATCTTTTAGGTTTTAAAAGGTTTTCATAAATTTTATCATTAAGACTCAGTTTAATGAATAAACCACAATATCTAATCATCCTCGTATCACGGTCAAGGATTTTCATCAAATTATCAATGGTCACGACTATACCGAATCACCCCCGGTCATAATCATACCAAAAACTATCCATCAACGCATTACGAGTACATCGAGGACTTTTATCACATCATTTATAACAAGCCATGATTATACCGAATGATCCTCGGTCATAATCATACTAAGTTCATCTATGCACGTAAGCCAAAGATAACATATTATAACATGAGGATGATAATAATGACATAATAATTCAATAAAACAAGTTCAAGAATTATTTTATCCAGAATTAAGAACGCGTCAAATTGTCAACAAGATCTTGTTTTGTAGAGTAAAATTCAAGAATGATCGAAAAATATTTCCATGAAAAGATATCTTTGGATGAAACGTAAATATCAAGAATATTCTACTAATTTCATGGAGTATAGAAGTCAAAGTTTTAACCAACCGGTATAATAAAGAATGGAATAACAAAGGAAATCATCATGCATGCGGTGCTTAGCATGACAGACAAAGTTATTCAATGAGAATAATAATAACGGAACCGTGTCGTGTGAAATTCACAAGCGAGGATGATCCAACGTAATAATAAATGCTGAATAATAATAAATAATGGAACCAGTCCGGTGTAAAACACACGCATGAGGATATTCCAACAGAATAATAAACAATGGAACCGAAAGTCCTGTAAAACACACGCATGTGATATTCCAAAATAATAAAGAATGGAATAATGTAAGAAGATCACTAAGTATAGGGGATTCCACGTATACGAGTTATTCCAATGAGTAATAAATAAGAATGGAATAATATAAGGATTTCACCAAGTATAGGATATCTGCATTATCAAAAGTTATGTATAGGGTATGCCACTTTTACAAAGTTATTCCAATGAATAATAATGAATGGAATAATGTAAGTTCTCTTCATGAATAAGAAAGAATAACACCCCTTTACGGGTGCAAACAAATAATATCCCTTACCGTAAAAAGACAATTGGATATCAAAGTAGTGAAGTACCGTATACTCTTCTTCTTTCTCTATAGATTTTCTCTATAGCTTTCTCTCTATAATTTCTCTCTCTGAGTTTCAAAGAATTCGTAAGAAAATAATGAAGGAATGAGCTTCTATTTATAGGAAAATAGAATGCATAGTAATTAATCCATGAACGGTCCGTATTGATTTACTTTAATCGGACGGTCCATATTTAAAGAAAAATCTTTTAAATAAAATATCATATATTCTATTTATATAAAAATATTTTACTATGCAAACACTATGCAACACTATGCAAAACACTATGCAACACTATCTATAATAAAATATAATATATTCTATTTATAGAATAACTTTAATAAAGTATTCTCATTTTATATAAAAGATGTTTACATTTTATTACGTTAATACTATTAATAAAACAAAACGTCATTATCGCTATAATAATTCATATTATTAATCGACAATAATGGAATCAAACCGGTGACTTCTCACATAAGCATCAATAATCAATATCGTATTGCTACTATGCAACCACACGTACATCGTATTTTTACTACCGAAAGTAGTTCAACAAGATCCACGGTAAAACTTCCGCCGTTATTTCAATAAAATATTTTGTCGCTTTCTCAATCCGGCAATAATTACATTATTATGGGGTCCACCAATGATTGAGCCGTTGTACGAATATTCCCCGCTAAACCGAATATTCCCCACCAATCGAATATAATATAACCACTTGCATACTTTGCAAAATTAATAAATACTACCCACAACTATAATATTATCTCAAATTCACACCATAATATTAAAAATTATTTCGACAAAATTTAAATCTTTATTGATAAAATCCGGTCTCACAATCTCCCTCCTTATGGAATTTAAGCCCTCCGAAATTAGGGTACGATTACTGTATGATAAGAGGTGAGGATACCTTGAATACCTTTATCGTTAAAAATATTAAATTCATCTCCGCAATCCTTGAAAAGATATTCATTAACAATTCATCTTTTGCACTACAAAAGCTAAAGATATACAACTCAGAAACCAATAATGCTTTGACGCAACTTAATAGTATCACAACCACGAATTATCCATGCACTCATCGCGAAGGATATTCGTGTTTTCAATCTGATCATGATTATACCGAATAATCCGTGGTCATAATCATACCAAGTCTATCAATGCACTACTGACCAAAGATGACTTTTACCATCCATGAATTAATATTTCATTCTTTGAGACTCAACTCGATAATTAATTCATATCATCGAATCATCCACTTTCTACGTGCCAAGGATATTCATTAGTATCACGACCATGAATTATCCATGCTCACTACCAAAGATAATCGTGTATTCATTAGTATCAATGACCACAAATTATCCATGCACTACTGACCAAAGATAATCGTGTTTTCAATTACGGTTATGATTATAACAACAATCTCATAATCATACCAAGTCCATCTATGCACTACGAATGAGATGACTTTTAACATAATATAAGCATGAGGATAATGATATAAAGAATCAATCAAATGAGATAAAGGATAAATATTAAACATTTATAATATAATTTATCCGAGATTCAAAAATATCCCCATGTTATCAATCACTTAATAATCTCATAATCTAATATCATTAATATTATAACAATATTTTAATCACTTCTTAAATTTATAAACAATTTATCTCAATTGTTTACGCTTTACCATATAATGCATTTAATCATTCAAAAATGTCATACTCATAAGATATCATCACCAATTATCAAATCCCTCAAAAATATGCATATACTCTATATAGGATTCTCTAGCTATTAAATCCTATTTTCAACTTTGTTACTTCACATAACATATTTAACTCATATATTCGTAACTAAACTATTTTCATGAAAAATACCAAATCAGTCCCAAAAATATTTCTTTTCTGGGATTTAGCATAATATAGTCCCATAATGAAAATATATTTTCTCTGAATTTTAAAATTTATTTACTATTTTTCAAAATCAATTTCCAATTAATTCCTTAAGAAATTAGCTACCTCAAGGATAACTCCAAAAATTCCCAAATCTTGGCAGAATCTTACACATGTTAACGTGAGCTTCCAGTTTAAATTTCATGGTCATCGGAGTTATAGAACTCCAGTTATAGCATTTTTCGTCGGAAAAACCTAAATATTGAAATAGTCATAACTTGCTCATTTTAAGTCAGAATGAGCTCATTTTTTGGACAGGAGGTACTTTATACCATATAGCTTCATGTCCCAAAAAGGCCAGAATTTTTCTCATAATTTAAGTGGCCGAAACAGCCCTCTAAAATCATGGCAAGAACTTTTTGGTTTTTTTTGCAGCTTTGCACTCCTTTGCTAAAATCAGTCCACACAAAAATCTACAATACCTTTTCTAGTAATTCCATTTGGATTAGTTAGGTAACTCATAGATCTAACTCTAGGACTTGACCACACTCAAAAATTCAAAATATAATAAGAGATTTGGTCAATTGAATTTCATATTCGTTTTTCACCAAAATCGATTTTCAACTCTTTGTGATTTCTAAGAAACTTTCATGTTTTCACATAATAACCAACATAACTCATCATAACACTTACTAATACTTCATATACCCATGATTTTCATTAGTCCAATGCTTTTATTATGACTTTCATCATAATCCTCGTAAATGATCCTTTTAGTTGAAGAAATATTTGAGGGTTTAAGAAATGGGTTTTGTCTTTGGGTCAATACAAAATTCGATTTCACGTTCTAGGGTAGGCTACTAAGTCTTCAAGAATACACCAAGAAATTTATTAATGATAGAAATATCATTCAAAATTACTCTCGTCCAAGACTTGGATAATACGTCACATTAATACCAACTGTGACTTCTATCCCTTAACTCGATAAGACCTCACAATGATACCTATCAACTTGCCATCTTGATCCGCGACGCGTCGCCTCTGAAGAAAGTCTTGCTTGATTGCATTCCACACAAGGAAGTCAACAACGAAAGGATCGGGCTTTTACTTATGGCTTGATATAACGTTGATTAACTTTAGGGTTTGGTTACTTTGAATTCGTATAACAAGTTGGTTAGAAATATGAAAGCTAACAACCTTACAAAAAGAATAATGAGTAGTTAATCAATCATTTTCAAAAATTACCTCAAAGGCAAGTATTTTCAAAGAGATAAGATCGTGAAAGTGTTTATTTGAAACAACAAGATTAATAAGCGTATGGAGGTAACAAGGTTTCTCCCAACGAAGTTTCATTAGATAAATCAAAGTCTAATTTTTCCGGAGTCAAATTTAAACATTGAACACAACTAGGTAGAATAAAAGAGTGGGTAGAACTTGTATTGAATAAAGTATAGACTTCATATTAATTTATAATTAATTTACCCGTAATAACTTCGTTCGGGTTTCTCGACAAACGCTCTCGCTTAATTTACTGAAGTTTGACTTTTACTATAGGGTACATTCCACCCTTAAGTGCTTCTTCACATTCCTCGATCCATGATTTGAATCATTATTCTCGATCCATATTGAATTCGGGTTGATAGCGCTATGCATTGGGTAATTCAATTCGATGTTGGAATTTTCCAATTCTCATCAAAAGCAAAGTCCATTTCATCTATTTTGGCTTTATTGGATCGGACATCTTTTTCTACACTATCAACGTTATGCGTGCTTTTACCCATGCTTCCGCCGTAAGTGGTTTTGGCTCTCCTTAAACTCCGGTGGTCCCAGCTCTTGAATTGTTTAGCGGTGACCGCCTCGAGAGTTTTCCGTGTTTCCACCTACGTTTTGGGCGGGAGTTGCTCTCATTTCAGTTGCATAAATTGCATAAAGCCTCTGAACATTTGATCATTCATCATTTGGTCGGTGTTGTTGTTTTGCATGAGGATTGTCGCCTTTCACGATGCACATTATCCTCGATTATTGATATGTGGTGAATCAACGATCGCCTGTGCTCCATTGCTATTCTCAACATTCTCAGATGTCATTTTCAGATACTGCCACAAAACAAAAGATTCATTGACATGTAACAATTATCTTTATATTCTGACCGACTAATAAAATAGCACATAAACTTAGGTAGGTCATACTAGCAAAGGTATTCCCTCTCTCCCTCCTAGTTCTTATCTCGCATCTTAGCCAAATGATCATATCCCTAGCTCTCGATACCAACCAGTGGCGCCCCCAAAATTAGGTATACGTCACCCATCTTGGGTCGCCACTTACATGGTACATAAATTCAAATACAACTTACTAATATAACGTCGGTATACAATACAACATAAACCGTGAGTTTGAATACAAATATTGTCTACTAGATATTATACAAACTCAAAAGGAGTCCTCATTACAACTATTATCACACTATTTCACGTAATAGTGAGGACGACTAATGCTATCCTCTGGACCATTACCCCTGTTCCCCGACTCGTCCCAAATTATGTTCTCATTTCAAGAGAACGGTGAAAGAAAAGGTGAGCTCAACTAGCCTTTAAGAAGAAATATTATGACTAAGATAATGCGAGAATAAATTATCATTAGCCTTCAACAATGTTAAAGCGATAAAATACAATAGACAACTAGTTTAACTGCGATGAAATATGCAATCCATTAAAAGAGTCAAGTAGAAAATAAAGTCTACTATCTTTTAGGTTTTAAAAGGTTTTCATAAATTTTTATCATTAAGACTTCGGTTTAATGAATAAACCACAATATCTAATCATCCTCAGATCACGGTCAAGGATTTTCATCAAATTATCAATGGTCATGACTATACCGAATCACCCCGGTCATAATCATACCAAAAACTATCCATCAATGCATTATGAATATTCGAGGACTTTTATCACATCATTTATAACAAGCCATGATTATCTTGAATGATCCTCGTCATAATCATACTAAGTTCATCTATGCACGTAAGCCAAAGATAACATATTATAACATGAGGATGATAACAATGACATAATAATTCAATAAAACAAGTTCAAGAATTATTTTATCCAGAATTAATAACGTCTAAATTGTCAACAAGATACTTGTTTTGTAGAGTAAAATTCAAGAATGATCGGAAGAATATTTCCATGAAAAGATCTTTGGATGAAATGCAAATATCAAGAATATTCTACTAATTTCATGGAGTATGAAGTCAAAGTTTTAACCAACCGTATAATAAAGAATGGAATAACAAAGGAAATCACCACCGCATGCGGTATCGCATAGACAGGTTATTCCAATGAGAATAATAATAATGGAACCAGTCGTAAAATTCACAAACGGGATGATCCAAATGTAATAATAAATGCTTGAATAATAATAAACAATGGAACCGGTCCGGTGTAAAACACAGACGTATGTGATATTCCAAATGAATAATAAACAATGGAACCGAATCCTGTAAAACACATGAGCGAGGATATTCCAATGTAATAATAAAGAATGGAATAACGAAGAAGATCACCAAGTATAGGGGATTCCACGTATACAAAGTTATTCCAATGTAATAAATAAGAATCGAATAATATAAGGATTTCACCAAGTATAGGGTATGCCACGTATCACGAGGTTATGTATAGGGTATGCCACTTTTCGAAGTTATTCCAATGAATAATAATGAATGGAATAACGAAGTTCTCTTCATGAATAAGAAAGAATAACACCCCTTACAGGGTACAACAAATAATATCCCTTACTAGTAAAAGACACTTGGATATCAAAGTAGCGAAGTACCGTAATACTCTTCTTCTTTCTCTCATAGATTTTCTCTCTAGCTTCTCTCTATAATTTCTCTCTCTGAGTTTCAAAGAATTAAAAAGAAAATAATGAAGGAATGAGCTTCTATTTATAGGAAAATAGAATGCATAGTAATTAATCCATGAATTCATCCAGTATTGATTTACTTTAATCGATGGTCCACATTTAAAAGCAAAATCTTTTAAATAAAATATCATATATTCTATTTATATAAAAATATTTTACTATCGAAACATTATGCAATACTATGCAAAACACTATAAACACTATGCATAATAAAATATAATATATTCTATTTATAGAATAACTTTAATAAAGTATTCATTTTATATAAAAGATGTTTCGCTTTATTACGTTAATAATACGAATAAAACAAAACGTCATTATCGCTATAATAATTCATATTATTAATCATTATAATGGAATCAAAATGAGTGACTTCTCACATAAGCATCAATAATCAATATCGTAGTGCTACTATGCAACCACACGACATCGTTGTACTTTTACTAATGAAAGTAGTTCAACAAAGATCCACTGTAAAACTTTCATTGTTATTTCATAAAAATATTTTTGTCGCTTTTCAATCCGACAATAATTACGTTGTGGTCCACCAATGATTGAGTAGTTGTACGAATATTCCTGCTAAACCGAATATTCCCGACCAATCGAATATAATATAACCACTTGCATACTTTGCAAAATTTATAAATACTACCCACAACTATAATATTATCTCAAATTCACACCATAATATTAAAAAATTATTTCGACAAAATTTAAATCTTTATTGATAAAATCTGGGGTCTCACAATATGTTCAAACATTAAAAACACTAAACTCATTAACAGCCAGTGATCTACCAGACCTGACATTAGATTGTCAGTCACAAAAATAAAGTTTTCCAAATTTTTAAAAACATCAAATTCGAGCCTCTAGATGTTATGGATCTAACATCTAGCAACCCAGATTATCTATGTACACTATAAACATCATGTTTTAACATTAAATCATAACATCTAACATGGCCTTCAAGATCAGATTGTAAATTAGGGTTTTGTACCTTTCTTTAAAAAATCTTGATTCTTAGCTTCTGATTCGTTTTTGGATTTCGTGGGGCTTGATTAGTGACTGAATTAACAAGGCAATTTCGTGGGTTTGAGCTTGAGAGAGTTTGGTTGGGTGTTAGTGAACAATTAGGGAAAAATAATATACTTTCTCTCTCTTCAATTATCTTATCTATTGATGCAAATGAAGTTGGCTGGTAGTATTGACTGATTTGTAATTATCCTGGCGCATGTACATATCTAGAGTGAGGATTTGCCAAGATCTTTCTAGATTTGATAACAAGAATGCAATAATGGGATAAAAAGGGCAAAATTGTAATTTTGCAAATAAGTCAAAGGGTACTCTTGTCTAAGGTGCTTGAATCTAGGGTTTAATCACCAGATTTTTCACCTTAAAATTTCCCAAATAATTACTAGGGTTTGGACAATTAAAAATTAAAGGGTAGTAAAATTTTAAATTAAAACATACTAATTAAATTAGGGTTTTTTTTATAAAAATTCAGGGTTTAAATAATTAAGGTTCCTTAATTATCATTAGTGTTCCTAAATTAACATTTCAATTTATTAAAATAATAAACATGGTTTATAATTTTAGCAATTAGGGTTCCAAATTAACAATTTGGGTTTCAAATTTTAAATTAGGGCTTTTAAATATTAATTAGGGTTTTATCTAATTAACATTAATTCTATAATATGCACATAATTCATATAACACAATTTCTAAATGGATCTAAATTTCCAATCATGGTTTATGGCATGTAATACTAGGGTTTGTCGTAATACACCATAATTGACTAACTATTAACAATCTACACATATCTTGTATATATTTATAACACCAAAAAATAATATTATACTTAATATAATATTATTATTCTCATTCATAGCTCAAAATCCAAAATTAGGATTTGGATTTCATATCGATGTATCTTTCACATATAGTATGCATTATTAATTGAGTTAAAATAATTAACTTAAAACTACGAACTAAAATTCATATAATAAAATAGTAATTATAATAATTCCAATAATCATTTCATATATTATTAAAATAATATAAAAATCATATTTTCATAGAAAATAATTAAAAAAGACATTTCTACTATAAAATTAATTATTATAAGTATATACTTTCTAATGATCAATAATTCTAAAATAAAATGGTTTGAAATTATTCATGAAATAAATAATTTTATTTATCGATATATACATACACATTACTTGACACATATTCTCATCTTTAAAATAAAAAAAAAATTAATATGCAAAATTTCTTATTTATTTATATAGAAAATATTCAGGTTATTACATTCACCCTCCCTTATAAGGATTTCGTCCCCGGAATCACCGTTTTAAAACTCATATTTACCAGGGTACATAGCATACATAGTCATTTCAAATAGATCTCGATCAGATTTGATTTAACCGATCTTTAACTATTCTACATAAAACTTGTCTATCTGACTAAACGGAAGTTTGATTTCTAAGAGAACTCAAATTCCTTCTTCAAAATATCTTTATAAAATAATTTATTATATAATGAAAAATCATATATATCGAAACATAAAAGTTATACGAATAATACCTGGAGTTGCATTCTCAATTTGTCACCGTATCTTTGGATAAAATCGTATTGAAAACTCTTGCGGTTGATTCTGTTGGTTCGTTTATTGAAGTAGGTTCCGTTGTCACTAGAGTCTCGCTGCCTTTTCCTTTACTCGCGTTCCCTGTATCCCCTCCCTTTTTCGGATAGTCTTTCACCTTATGCTCCGTTGATCCACACTTAAAACACCTCTTGTTCATCCTTGGATTGGGGCGCTTAGAGAGACATGTCCCTCCCCACCACCACACTTGTAACAATACAACTTACCCTTAAGACACTATCCCGAGTGATTCTTTCCACAATTCTCACACTGCGCAACATGTTTCTTTCCACCTCCTGGCCTATTTTAGGTATTCCCGGAATTATCTCCTTTTCTTTTTCCAATCTTACTGCCACAATTTTCTTCTCCGGCTTTAGCTTGATTTGCTTCCCACCAAAAAATCGCATCCCCTTTCATCGTATAGGTGACAAAAGCTGTCTTTTACCCATCCAGTTTTACTCTAGGCATCCTGACAAACATCTCTCTGAGGTCGGTTGATCCTCTAAATCCTGGCTGTTCGATTGCTTTGAAGTCTTTGACGTTTGCTAATCGATTACTTGGTTGATTTCCATAATTTGGTATTCCGCTCGCGTAAGCTTGAATGTCCACATTCGCCAAATTTTGTGTTGGGTCTAGTTGTCCTTCAGCTTTGTTGACAGGTTCTTCTGCCTTTTGGTTTCGTTTTCGTCTTGGCGGCATTATCTGATTAAATAAGATCATGTTCATGCAACTAATTCATCGTACTTTTCATAGCATAGCACATACGGACTTTAAACACCTGTTATCCCCTTTGTGACATAATAGTCAGGAATCGTTGCCACAACTTATACAAAAGTTGATAATATTACTTTACACCCATATACTTATCATATACATATCATAGAATCATACACATTAAAGTAACACTAATACTACTTATTTCATACGCCTTCACTAAGGATCATTTGCTTGGCATTCTATATATTCCTATTATCCTCAATAATCCTTTTACACATAACTATACCTAGTTTCTCAAACCTTCCACACATTATGAGTTTAGGAACTCACCACAAACATATGAGTTTAAGAAATCGAGCTTGATCTGTTATCCTGTAACTATACTCTACCTATCAGTCATACTATCATTTCTGGTTCTGGTACTACACTTTCCTGTATAATCACCTCATTGAGGTAGCTTTCAATGTGAGCCTCTATTTCAACTATTGACTTTTATATTGGCTCGGTTATGGAGGTTGACTCCTTCTTTACGACCTGAGGGTATGCTAATCCTTATCTCATATAACATCTACACACTAACTATCTTGATTAACATATAGTGTATACACATAACAATTAAAATTTTTATATAAGTTATCTTTTATTTTGTTTAACGATGAATTTATTCAATTCATCTCCTTTAAAACTCTATATGAGTTATTTGTATTTTCAACGTTTCCCTCTATAATAAGGTTATAGCCTAAGGTCGATCCCACCTAAGGTTTCTAACCCTAAAGCTTTGATACCAACCTGTGACGCCCCCAAATTCGGTTACTTGAAACCCGAACTCGGTGCTTCACGATACCATTTCTATAAGCTGAATAATACTAATAATAATAACAATACTATAAAATTCAAACATAATTTACATATATCAAAGTCTAATCCCAAGTACGTAACCTTTACTACAATACATTACATGATAGATAATAAATATCATTGTCTTAATAAACTATAACTATTACACAACATAATATAAATCTCATTCGAACCGCTTTCCTTTCCCCTTGTTCTTTCCTGAACCTTCTGGTTGATCATACTTAACTAAAAACATTTAAATTTAAAACAAGAATGAGCATTTGATTGCCCAGCAAGTAATAACAACAATATATATATTAGTGAAAGAATTAAATGTTTTTCTTTGAAAGACACTTCTACAAATCGAATCAATAGTTGTGAAGTAAGTTGAACCAATAATAACAACATATCACTTCCATATGTAATCTTTGAAACTACATTATAGACTATAACCGGAGATCGGTCGACATACTATGAACATTGTTTTTCATTTTACGCTAGGGTTTAATGAACTTCATCCATATTTGTCATAACTTAC